>JBBBVM010000051.1:2997046-4197046 GCA_037355625.1 Petunia x hybrida
CTAGGGCATACAACTCCTTATCATGTGTAGAGTAATTTTGTACCCTTCAACTTCTCACTAAAGTAGGAAATAGGGTTTCCTTCTTGCATGAGAACACCCCCAATTCCCACCCCTGAGGCATCACATTCAACCTCAAAAGCCTTCCCGAAGTAGGGCAATTGCAACAAAGGGCGGTACTCAACCTACTTTTCAACTCTTGGAAAGCCTTCTCTTGAGGCTCTCCCCAAACAAAGGGCTTGTCTTTCTTCACCAACTCGGTGAGTGGTGCGACAATGGTGCTAAAGTCTCTAACAAAGCTCCTATAGAAACTAGCAAGGTCATTGAAACTCCTTGGGTGTCACATATTTGGTGTTCATCACCTCTTTCAATTCTTCCCAAGCAATGTTCACGGGCATCCCAACTCTTCTTGACCTCTTGACGGATTCCCACCAAGTGGAAGCATATGACTCAAATGAAGCAATGGCATAAGTGGCTTTCCTCTCCTCGGATATGTCATTTGTATCAAACACCCGCTCCAATTGACCCTTCCACTCTATGAACTTCTGCGGATCACTAGTCCTTTTGAAAGGTGGGATAGTGATCTTCACACTATTTAGGTTATTTTCACGACCCCCACGGTTTGGTTCCGGTTGACCCCAGTAGTACTCATTAACATCATCATACGCACGCCTCAAGTTCCTCCCCACATATCCACGACCTTGCCCACGACCTCGCCCATGACCTCTATCCATTCCCCAGCCTCCATTCATCGCCCTCCTATTTGGATAGGGAGCATCAAAGTCATCATAATTATCACCAAGTCCGGGGCCCTCCCCTTCTTAAGCCTCAACAACTTGCTTAAGGGGTGCTACAATTCTACGGGGTCTCATGAGTGGAACTTCACCTTGGGGATTGCCCAAAATTCTTTCACGAACAAGAGCTTCTTCTCTCAACCGTTGTTGGCGAGCTTGCTCGGAAAATTGATCCGGCCTCACAGTTGAGCCATCACTTGTGCCTTCCCGGCATTTTTCTGGACACTCGGGTCCTTTCTCTTTTAAGAGTTTCAATCTTTAGGCTTATAGACTTTACCTCGACTAAGAGAGTATCCAAGATGCTTGTTGGGACCTCAATGGTATCTTTTCCTTGTTCTTCCGCCATGTACCTACAAGCAATCAAAAACAAGAAAATAGATTAGAGTATAAGTGCTCACGGACTCCCTCGCTTTTGAATACCACTCGGGTACACTCAAGTTGGGGTAGGTTCACTCGTGCTTGATTCAAAAGGCTTCCTCATAGTTGAACAACCTCCTCAACAATAAAACAATTCCACAAGTTCCAAGTGAGCACTTGAGCTAAAGAAGTTCTACAAGTCTTCTTGGAGTTTTTCAACCACCAACATGCACGAGTATCATAAGCGCTCAATGAACTAGTACTAGTAAAGTAGAAGTGTTACTTGAAAAGTACTAGCTGGAAGTGATACGAGCCAACAAAATATGAAAACCTACAAAAAAAAACTACCCGGACACCTTACAGGAGTAGGCACCCCGCCTCTGTAGGTGAGCGGTCCGCCTACAATAAGATCCAAAGAGTTGATAAAAAAGTGGGCGGTCCGCTTACTGTGTTCTTCAGCACAGTCCCAAAGCATGTTCTTGGTCTTTTGCACCTTATTTTTCAACGTTATCAAGGTATTTTTCCAATCTAAAGGTACCCCAATGTGTTTTCAACTACTACAAACAAACCCCAATGATTTATAACAACACCCCAACAACAAGTCAAATCAAGAAATTTAAGCAAATTGTAGGGTTTTTCAACTTTGGGAATTTTGATTTTCAAAGTTTTGATTCATAACTCCAAAATGTGTTTTGAGATTACCCAATCAACGGAAATTTGATAACAAACAATCCTCGATAACAAATATCAAAGAAATCATCATAACCAAGAACATCTAGCAATTTTTTTGATTTTCTAGTTTTTAATTTTTTTTCTTCTTTTTCAATAAAACAAGAACAAGAACATGAAAATAACATGACCAAAAGATAAAAGACACGATGAGTAGGATGAGGGTTTGTAGGAACGAAACCCTAGCCTTGCTCTGATACCAACCGATAAGGGGAAAACTACGGAAGCGATAAAATGATAAAAATAAGACGAGACTCACATGATTGTTCAAGTAGCAACGAAGAACAATGTTTAGTTACACCCCGAACGAAGGTCAAGAATCACCTAAGCTATGCAACTATTCTCAAGAATCATGAGGTTCTTGAAAATAGAATGATCGGAGAGGATTGAAGTTCAACTTGGAATCTTCCAATTGAAATCAAGCTGAAATCAAGTTAAAATCAAAGGTTTCATTAGAGAGAATTCTCATGTGTTTTTGTGTATTCAAAGTAATGTAATGAATAAATTCCCTAATGAAGACTCTTATAGTCTTCTACATTACATAGTGAAAGGTCCTAAATACCCCCAAAGTGGGTTAAAATAATATAAGTAAGTTAGGGCTAAAGTTGGAATTACACAATAAAATAGTAGAAATTTCGGATGGTTGCACAGCAAATTAGGTGCCCCGCCCATACTGGGAGGCGGTCCACCTCTGTTGAAGTGTCCTGAGGCTTTCATTGAAGCAGGCAGTCTGCCCAAACACAGTAGGCGGTCCGCCTAGCAAAAATCCAGAGAGGTCCGAATTCCATACATAGCCAAATTTTGGCTCTCTTTCAACCAGGCGGTCCGCCCACTCTGGGAGGTAGTCCGCCCCTTCCTGTGGCTTCTTGAGACGTCTAAAAATGTGCCTTAGATGCTTCTCCTTGTAGTCTAGGTGGTCCTTCTTCAATGGTGCTCCAATGCATGATCTTCAAGTCGCTTCCGGAGCTCCCATCGTCCATATCCATGCCTTTCCATATCAAGTAAAGGTGAGCATCATGGATTGCTTTGGCTTGACTCCTAGTAAAGGGTCTTGTGGTGGATTGCCCCACATCAAGCTCTAAGCGAGTAGTTTACCCTACTATTTGTAGTAAAAAGTGGGTGTACTACTTCAAGTTAGGTCTGGCGGGGCTATGAATAGTTGGATCGTAGATGGATCTGAATCTTAATTATAAAACTGACTGAGTAAAATAGTAGTTTTATTAATAAGTAGGGGCGCAGGGTCTGAGTTGCTGTGGGTGAACATCCGTAACATAACTGACAAGTATGTAAATACTGCGATAAAAAGAAACTAAAGACTTAATTTAAAGTAAATACTAAGAAAGATTATACTTCCATCGTTAAACGGAGGGACCTGCCAAGGTTTCTTCACCGGAGGTTTCTGAGCCTCGAGATATAACTTGTGGACCGCTAACAATCCGATGGTATAAATCCCCATTGATCAAACATTAGTGAACTGCCTGCCTCCGCAGCTGTCTGCTTTCAACTTGTCTTTGGGGAGTATTCCCTTGTCCAAGTAGCTAGTCAATGTGTGACGCTGTTTTGAGGCGGAATATTTATTTGGAACTTCAAGGTTCATCAAATTTGCGAGGGTCAGTTCGATTACTACTTGCTGGATGTTTGGGTTAGTGTGTGAATCCTCGGGGACTTCGCCCTCGTTTGAACTTTCCTCTTTATAAACAAACTCCCATTTTCGAAAAGTTTTTAAAAGTGCTTTGATTTTCTCTTGCCGATTCGGCACACAGATGCTTTCTATGGCGAAAACCTGGTTCGCTCGATTAACCACCAACTAGGAACTACTGAAGAGTGTGACCTCCCTAGCGCCCAATATGTAGGCTAAGTCAAGAGCTTGAGTTATGGCCTCATATTCTGCTTCAATGCGTGGAACTTTTGTGGCCTTACAAAAGACCTTCCCAGTGGGTGTCTTGATCCATAAATCAAGGGTGGCTTCCTCTACTTCAAGATCCACATCCGTACGGACTCCCAAGTGTTCAGGCTCGATTGTCCCTGCATGTTGGATTGATTCCTCCACCTTTGCTGCTAATTCTTCCACAAAATCTAAGGTGAAGCCTTCCAAAGCTCGCGACTGGATGGCCGTTCGTGGTTGATAAATGATATCGTACTCTCCTAGTTCTTCGGCCTATTCTGCCAACCTTTTTGAAAGCTCAAGTCTAGACAGAATGTCCTGTAGAGGTACCGAAGAAACCACGCTGACTGTATGGCTAAGAAAATATGAGTGCAACTCCTGGGTTTCCATGATAACGGCCATAACAAATTGTACAGGTAGAGGCAGAAGTCTATCTGGGTATGAAAGCTGTTTCTGGCATATTTCACGGGAAGCTGTTTTCTGTCGTCTTTTTGTGTGGGTACTGCATTCCATGCTACTTCTGAAATTGAAACATACAGTAGCAGGTGCTCTCCTTGAACGGGCTCAGTTATTATCGAAAGTTGTAAAAGTTGCACCTTGACTTGAGCCAATACCAAGTAGTAGTGTATCACCCATAGTGCTTCATCGTGCTTTACCAATACCTTGGTTAGTTGGTACCATAGTTCTGCTGCCTTGGGAATTAGTTGGCTCATCTCCGACAGCCGCTCCTTCAGCACACCAGTCTCTATCCTAGCTTTTCGCTCCATCATTTTGTACCAGACGGATTCCTCATCGATCATATTAACCTTGGCTATTGGCCCTTCGGCTTGTCCTTCATCAGATATCGATAGTATTTGGTCGGCCGCTCTCTCCGCAAGTCGTTAATCCCGTGTGAGGTAGGGTATCTAAAAACTTAGTGGAGCGTTGAGGGTACTCCCTTTACACGGTGTATCAAGGGCTGTCCCAGGATGATATCATACAACGTATCACAGGTGAGTACCTGGATCATGCTCGAGATATGAACCAGTAGAGCTAGTTCTCCAACATGTTCTTCTCCGAGGCCGTTGAAGCCTATTATCCTGCGATGGCCCAGTGTCATCTGATGGTCTTAACCTAACTTCTGCAGTGCCTCTCTCCGAATAATGTTCACATTACTCCCAAGGTCCACCAAAGCTTGCTCGATCTGAAGACTCGACACCCTTATGGTGATCATGAGAGCATCTTGATGTTCGTCTTCGTCTTTCGGAGTGAAGGTAATAGGGCTAACTATCGACCCTAAATTTTTAGTCACCCAGGCTGTGACAACACCTGGGGTTGCGAAGATCGCGTTGATATACCACTTGTCCCCATAGTCTTGCGTCCTCGACCGCTTTAGTCCTTCTTCCATTAAATCCTTAAGGTGCCCCTCCTTTAGCAGATGCTCGATTTCCAACATTAGGGCCTTTCAATCGACTATAGCATGGTCGTTGCTGCGATGAAAGTCATAATAGGCCGTTGTATTCCTCCCAGTTGCACCTTTTACGGTGGGCGGCCATTGCACTTTTGGCCCTAGTTTACCTAAGTGATTGGAAACCAGCTCCACGGCGTTGACTCGCAAACCAAAATCTCGAAAGCTGCGAGGCTCGGTTCGTTTCTCCTGGGACCCAGCCCCTCGAGTGATCCCTTGCTTTGCCACTCATGTTTTGCCCTGCGTCTTTCCTTTTGCTCTTCTTCCATCCCCTTCTCCTTCTAGGAACGGACTTCCTGCTTATTTGTTCGTTCAACTCTAGGGTTCTGATAGTACTTTGGTTCCATGCGGAGTTTTCCGGTGTACCTTTGATGTAAGGCGCTTTATGTTGACACAGGATGTTGAGTTAGACTCCACTGCAATTCCCTAATAGCCAGCGACCCATTGGAATTCAGGCTCTTACCGAAAGCTACCAAAGCAGTATTATCGGGGACTGGAGGAAGCTCCATGCGTTCCCTCTGAAACCTTTCAAGATAGTCTTTCAACAGCTCGTCGTCGCACTGCCGAATCTCATAGATGTCCTCCATACGCTTCTCCTAATTACGGGCGCCAAAGTGCACTTTTTTTGAACAAGTCTTGCATCTGGGTGAATGACTCAATGGAGCCCATCGATAGCTGACTGTACCAAGCAAGGGCGCCTTTAGTTGAGGTCGAGCCAAATCTCTTAACTAGAGCAGATTAGAACTCTTCCTCTAAGATTTCGTTGGTTTTGACTGCTGTATAATACGCAGCAAAATGCTCATCCAGATCCGTTGTTCCATTGTATTTCAAGTTATCTGGCAGGCGGAAGTGCTTTGGTACACGGATCGGTGCAACGCTTGCTTATAAAACTTTTTCTCATCTAAGGTGGTAAGCTGAGGTGTTGCACCCAGTACGCTACCGATCCGATCGTGAATGACCTTCATCTCCTTTAGGATGTCCAGAATGACAGGTGTTCCTTTAAGGTCTTAATTGTTGACTGTTGATGAACTTCCAGAAGCAGCATCCATGTTGTGCCTGCGATTAGGAGTGGATGCTGGAGTATCGTTCATGGGCGCTGGTCATTGTGGGGATGCTGGCCTTTGAGACGATCCAACAAACATCGTTCCTATCTTTTGAGATATATCCTCGACCATGTTGACCGAGTTTTGGTCCACCCATGCTGACAGAGTTATGAGGAGATTAGCAAGGAAATTTCTGAGATCAAAAATACCTTCGCGTGATTGATTGCCTTCACCATCGCTGGGTACATGGACTGGCTCCTTGGCAAGATCCTTTGGCTCCACGCTGGGATCTCCAGGTTCGTGTACAGACTCGTCTATAGCGTCGGCAGTGTTCTTTGGGGTGTTATCGTTGTCGTCTGACATGACTGCGCCTTTTTCTCGTAGAATACCTATAATTGATTAGGCCCCACGGTAGGCGCCAAACTGTGTATGCCTAAAATTAGACGTCTAGGTGAAATACTTAAATTTATAAATACGTCACAAGCAATACGGTAAAATACGATGAAAAAGTAAGTAAATAGAGAGGAAAATAATAGACAAGAAAGTAAAGAGTTTTATTCCTTGAGAATAGCCGGATTCAGTGGTGAATCGCTTGATATACAATACAATGTAAGGAGGGGTATTTATAGTATTGATTACCCAGTCCTAATTATGGTAAAATACAAAGACTAATGAGGCTCATGGACCTATAAACTCAAAATGGTGGTAGATACGAAACTCTAACTAGGAGACTATAACCCTAAGACGGCAGGATGTATGCCTTGCATCCTATGCCCGTACCACCTAAACGGTCGTAGCTCGTAGAATATGCATGTATCCTTTGTGCCCGGTGACTTGTAGGATAAGTCTAGTCTCGCCAGCTGGACTTGTGTCCCCGTAATAATAGGTGGCGTATTTTTACCTACACATTAATGATGAAGGACATAAATAAGAGGGGACAGCTGATTTTAAGGGAGAGGTTTCACATCAAGTTATTTTAGAAGAAAGATTAAAGATATTTGAGTTTTAATTCGATGGAGGAGTTTATGTGAGTGGAGGAGATGAATAGGGTATTGGATGAAATTGGGTTGGGCAATGAAAACAAATCGGGTAATTTAATAGGGGCTGGGTTAGAGCTTTTGGCGTGCCATGTGTCATTCCATCTAAAATAGGGTTATAATTGAATTAAAGTATCACGGTAGGGGGCTTGAGAGGCCAAATTGTATAACGAAGGGTAATATGAAACAATAAAAAATAGAGGAGCATTTTTGACCCTTTTCCCATTTTTCTTTGTAATAAGGACAACTTCTTTGAAAGCTTTTGCACTTGGTCAGTAAGGGCAAATTTAGCTTCTTCTTGTAAGGATATAAGTAAATATTACCTTAAGTATTAACGAGTGATAAATTTAAATAATTCTTCAAAAATTTAGGGGCACAATTTGACCGTTGGCCCTGGAGATATATTGAGTAGCAGTTAAAAGTAATGATTTTATTATAAATATGAACATTATTGCATTTGATCGGTTGGTAAAGCTTAGAGAAAAACTTCGCCCAAGATATTGCCAATAATAGTCTTCATGAAAACCTGTTTTCGCACTAAAAGAAATTGAATAAAAGTACGTATTATATTGCTTTGATTCTCTTTAACGTTGACATGGCCTCAAAATGGATGGCAGTTTTCTAATTCTGGTTCCGTCCGTATCATTGGGATCCGATTCGGCTTAAAACCTAAAACCCATCTACTAAAAATTCAATTTATCAATATACTCAATCTTACTCAATAAGCTAACCAAATAGCACCAACCAATCATTTGCCCCATAAAACTAATTCGGAGTACCAATTACGCATTTTACTATTTTGACAGTCAATTATTGTCTTTAACAATTTTTAACATTAGATTAATATATTTATATGTCGGTGTAAGTGTTTTTCTTACTTTGTATGGTAGCTCTTACCATGAAAAACTTTCTTAAATACTATTTAAAGTTGTGGTGAAGTAGTAGGTACTCCTCAATTCTTAATCAGAAAATTTTAAGTTCGCACCCTATGAATGGAGTTGGCTTTAATAGGGAGCGATTTACCTCTCAAAGTTTTCCGGCGCCAATACAGATTAGTTGAATTCCACGTGGGTAACGAACACCGAAATGATAATAAAAAAAAGAAATACTTTCTAAAATATTTGATCAATTAGGGATCTAAACAGATTATATTGAATGATAGATACTAACAACAAGAACATAAATTTCAGAGGGAAAAAATATATACAACCCTAACACTAAAATTACAAAAAATAACAACATTATTTCAATTTACAAA
The DNA here is from genome assembly GCA_037355625.1 of Petunia x hybrida. Taxonomy (NCBI): domain Eukaryota; kingdom Viridiplantae; phylum Streptophyta; class Magnoliopsida; order Solanales; family Solanaceae; genus Petunia; species Petunia x hybrida. The sequence continues at coordinate 3,005,594 of JBBBVM010000051.1, forward strand.
AAATACCAATACTTTTTTTACACAATATATACAAAACCCATTAAATTAAGGTTTTACCCTCTCCCTTCTCCTCTAATGCATTGTACCCTCATCGCCCAGTCACCGACAGTCAATCACCGCAGGCCAGCCGCCAGTGACCGGAATTTTTTTTTTTCAAATCTGAAATAGTTGTAGATGAATAAACATATAAAAAAGATACTTTCTGATGCAATGGAAAATACGCGGAAGCTAAACACGACACAAACTATGCGGAAGTGATAAATAACAAGATAGGTGATATCAATGATATCGGGGAAACAAGGATTGGGGAGTCAAGAACGAGAAGAAAGAACGGATTAATAAATTCAAGACATGAATTAATAATCCAAAAGGGAGAAAGTGAAACTCGAACCTTACAATGGAATCTAACTAGGTGTCGATCGCCATAGGTTCCAAGTTAACGAGATAAATGAAGCCTCGGGCTTCGGACTAGAAAGGCTCGGCCTTCTCTAATTCTCTCTTCTCTCATTATTCAAGCTAAACTAATGAAATGAAGAGCAAATGTGCTATATATACATTTACATTGATAATTGGACAAAAATGGCCCTGAAGCTGATTCTGCCTCGCTGCTCATCAAACCTTCTTCGCGATCGCGCAATGTGTCAAGCGATCGCGCAGGTCACTCTTCAGGCATCGCGATCGCGCTACTTGGGACGCTGTCGCGCAGAGATTGAATGGGCAAGGCTTCAACGCCTCGCGATCGCGCGAGATGAAACGCTGTCGCGCAAGGCAATATGCTCCCCTTCGCGATCGCGCAGGTAAGGGTCGCGATCGCGAAGAACAAACGTCCTTTGGCAGGCAGTAAGCTCCCAGTGTGCTCCCCTGTTTTGCCCTGTTTTGGGCTGCTTTGTTTCCTGCCCTGTTTCTCCCGTCCCGGCGCTCCAATGCATGATCTTTCAAGACGTTTCCGGAGGCCTTGACTCGTATTCGTTGTGCTCTCGAGCTTGGCTTTTGATGGTTGTCGTTTAGGCCATTTTATATTGCATCATCCTCTCCTTCTTGAAAGGATTTCGTCCTCGAAATCGAACCATCAAAACCTACAATCAAAACAAGCACAACCAAATCTTCCTACTTCACAAGTAGGTTAGCTCAACAAGAATAAGTGCAAGTGGTATGGAAAACACACTCTTGTGATAGAGCCAAGCATCAATCCCAATTAAAAAGCGTATGTCCCCAAAGGAGACGACATAGTCTTGGCTCGACAAGAACAAGCACTCATTGTCAAAACAAGCAAAGAGATCAAGGATATGCATGTGGCAATTAAATTCCCCACGACCCCTAAGCCCATGACCAACACACCAAGCCTTCAAATCAATTTTATCACAAAGCGACATATCGGCTTTGGCATGTTCAACACTCACGGTGCGCTCCACGTATGGAATGGAGTAAGTAAGATAGTTCAAGCGACAACTAACATCAAATACTCCACTCCCCTTCTTAAGAGCATTCTTACACACACCGAGAGGTACCTCCTCACTCCAAATACTACCCCAAGACAACCCTCGTCTCTAGATAAACTCCCAAGGGAGGTTTCAAACAACGGATTATCTATAGAGTTAGGCATTCCAATCCATGGAGGTCCAAACTCACACTCCACTCTAGTTTGATACAATTCACCATTTTCATTGAAGTTGCCCTCATACAAAGGATTAGTATAGGCACACTTCTCAAGTTCATTAGCAAGCAAAGGTGAAGTTCTCAACTAGAGACAACATCGATACTTGAGGAGTCATCGAACACAAGTCGATCTATCTCATTCTTCAAGAGACTCCTCAAGGTTACACCTTCCTCACTACGACACAAGATACCACCGCTAGCAAATAAGCAATCAAAGGGAAGAATAGGATAATCATGCAAGTCGTCTTCTCCTTTTATCAAATACGGGTGGGGTGTCATACAAGGTTCACAAACAAGGTCAACTTCAACATTTTCACTAAGAGAGGTTCAATGAAAACCGGGCTCACATCATGAGGTGGGCTTTTCTACCCTCTCAACTAGTGGTTCATTTTCACACACAAGTTGACCCAAAGGCTCGACACTAGTTGCAAACACATTATAGTTCATGCAAATCATCAACTAGTATAGACTTTTCACATACAAGTCCACAAGACAAGGAAGTTTCATGCTTAAGGAAAGAAGAACTATCACATACCTTTGAGTCGCACTCGGGCTCACTCAATGTACTTGAAGCATCATGGGTAGTTCCTTCACCTTGTAGCTCACTTTTAGCTTCTCCTTCACCTTGCCTTTCCATCTCGGAACATGGTTGAGGCTCCATCGGTTTGCCTCCAAGAATCCCTACACAAGAACTCAAACACATAGAAGGAAAAGATAAAGGGTTAAGGTTAGAATAAGGGGTGCCCTCACTCTCAATTTTTCTTTTTCCCTCTTTCTTTTCCCTCATTTTTTTTCCAAGGTCGGGTGTAGATTCGGGTAGTGACAACCCACTCACATCATTCATTACAACCTCTCCTTTTTCCACTCGAGAGTTGTCACCGGTCGCTCCCTTACTCCTCTCTATCTTTTGTCTCTCAAATTCGGGCGAATTGGGACGAGGCCGAGAATGCCCATAGCCGGAGTAGGTGGGCTTTTCACATCAACCCGGAATCTAGGACTGGAGACTCATCACTTGAGGTCTCCTTCTTCTTTGTTGGTGAACCACTTGATTTTGCCAATTTGTGGTTGGTTCACCTTGTTGAGTTTTATCACCCTTCACTTGAACTAGTCCCACCACTTCTTGTCATTGTAGGACTTCTTGTTTGCACATTGTTGCCCATGGAATGAAGTTCCCGATCCTTGCTCCTTTGCCTAGCCAAAGAAGGGGTACTAGTAGGCACTCGGCTCTTCGCCCGGTAAGGCACAAAGTCATAGACTCTTTGCCCCACGCCCACAAGATATGCAACCCTTCACCACACTATATTGCACCCTCTTCCCCTCCAACCACCGGTCACCTATCCACACATCAATATGACGCATGGGATACACATCACACCACACATAGCATTTATAGTTCCTATGAGATATGAGTACCCGAGCCTCCTTAGAAACCCACACTCCATCATACTCATAAGGATGCTCTAGCTTATGGCATGGTATCCCAAGCCTATCAACCAAAGAGGTGCTAATACAATTGGCATCGGTACCACCAATCTTGAGCAAGTATCCTCCAATACCATCTACCTCAACAACGAACCTACATCTACCCAAGTCTTGCACATTGGCACCCAAATGAGAATTTGGACGCCCACAAGTGTCAACACCAACAACTTGGGTCTTCCTTATCCCTCCACTAGTGGCAACACCACTAGAACAATCTCCTCTTCCCGTCACTCTCCCAACATTAGCAATGTTGTTGGAAGTCAAGGAAGGAACCGCGCCATGGAACCCAAAAGTGCCTCTCGCCTTGGTCCCATAGCCCATAGCACTACTCCTACTACAACCATCTACGCCCCTCACGGCATACATCCCCTTTGTAGCAAAAGCAACACCATTTCTCAAACCAACCTCAACATGGGAATTAGAAGCATTAGGCCGCTTAGCGTACCTAGAAGATGCAAGCTTCTTCTTCCCCCGGAACAACCACCACCACCTCCCATACTAATGGGAGGTCCTCCACTACTCCCTTGTACTCCATTAGCAACAACAAGAGAAGATGCATAAGAACAATTCATATACTCAACATCATCATCAACTCTATCTATGTCACTATCATGCTCAAATTCTTCATAAGAAGAGTAAGTAGGATCATCATACCTTGAAGCGTCACTATCTTCGATTTCTTGACTAGAAGCATAGGAATCATCACAATCTTCATCACGAGCCTCATAGTCTTCGTCAATCTCACGATCATCATAGTGAACCGCTTCATCTCCATAGGAGCCATGGTTTCCATCATCAAAGTAATGGCCATCATCACCCTCGTAGGAACCATAGTCTCCTTCATCACCATACGAGTCATAGCAACTCGCAATCATCGCCACATGAGCCACAATCTACTCCATCATCAATATCCGGCATTGTTGCAATCACCAAAGAACAAAGCTCCCAAAAGTCACTCCCTCACGTGTATCACTCAATATTTGTACACTCAAGAGCGAGGCCTTATCAACTTGGAACCAAGGTAATCACAAACTAGCATGTCCAAGTTAAAGTTCGGAATGGAATTAATGAGACTCGATGGACGGACGGCTATTTTAAGTGCGCACTTGAGGCCAAAAGGAGTTCTACGACTCTTCTTTGAATTCCAATCTCCTCTACGCACGAATACCTAATACGCTAAAGGATTAGTGTCTTTCAAGTAGGCCAATTACTTTCAAAACACTAACCAAGAGGTACGGTAGAAAACGGGACACAAAAGAATCGACTCGAATTGGAACCAAACGGATTTGGAATCGGATGAAATTTTGTTTGTGATCTACAAACTCATCATATTTAATGGTCCAATTGGAGTTTAGATGTTTCGAAACTGTTCGGAAGCCGTTGCGAACATTCTGTCCCAAAACTGGAAATCTGGAAAATTGTTTCTTCTTCTTCGCTATCGCGTGCGACACACAGCGCAATCGCGAAGAACAAATTTCAGAAATTTAATTTTTCTCTTCGCTGTCGGAGCCTATCTCTTCGCGATCGCGAAGGGATAAAATTTTTCCCAGCGCTATAGCGTGTGAGCCTGCGCGATCGCGCAGGTATGCAGTGCAGAACCAGAAACTCGATGGCACACAAAATCACCCCCGACTCGACTTTTACTCAGTCCCAACGATACCCAATGGTGTTTTCAACTATAACAACCAATCCCCAATAGGTTTAAACCTCTAACAAAGCTTCGATTCAAGTTTGAAGCGTTTTCAAGAAATTTTCAACTTTTGGACTTGATTTTCGAGTTTTTGAATCGCAAACACCAAAACACGGGATTAGGTATCAAAACGATGGGAATACAACAAGGAATAATCCCCACTACTTTTTAACACTCGGGGACTTGTATCCAACCCGCTCGACCAAATTTTGTTCAAGTTTTCAAGTTTTTCTATTTTTTTGTTTTTCTTCAAATTTCAACAACAAACAACAACACAATAACGATACTAACACGTTGAACAAGGAACGGGGGTTTGTAAGAACATAACCCGAGCCTTGCTCTGATACCAACTGATGCAATGGAAAATACGCGGAAGCTAAACACGACACAAACTATGCGGAAGCGATAAATAACAAGATAGGTGATATCAATGATATCGGGGAAACAAGGACTGGGGAGTCAAGAAACGAGAAGAAAGAACGGATTAATAATTCAAGACATGAATTAATAATCCAAAAGGGAGAAAGTGAACTCGAACCTTACAATAGAATCTAACTAGGTGTCGATCGCCATAGGTTCCAAGTCAACGAGAATACATGAAGCCTCGGGCTTCGGACTAGAAAAGCTCGGCCTTCTCTAATTCTCTCTTCTCTCTATTCAATTCAAGCTAAACTATGAAATGAAGAGCAAATGTGCTATATATACATTTACATTGATAATTGGACAAAAATGGCCCTGAAGCTGATTCTGCCTCGCTGCTCATCAAACCTTCTTCGCGATCGCGCAATGTGTCAAGCGATCGTGCTACTTGGGACGCTGTCGCGCAGAGATTGAATGGGCAAGGCTTCAACGCCTCGCGATCGCGCGAGATGAAACGCTGTCGCGCAAGGCAATATGCTCCCCTTCGCGATCGCGCAGGTAAGGGTCGCGATCGCGAAGAACAAACGTCCTTTGGCAGGCAGTAAGCTCCCAGTGTGCTCCCCTGTTTTGCCCTGTTTTTGGCTGCTCTGTTTCCTGCCCTGTTTTTCCCGTCCTCGGCACTCCAATGCATGATCTTTCAAGACGTTCCCGGAGGTCTTGACTCGTACTCGTTGTGCTCTCGAGCTTGGCTTTTGATGGTTGTCGTTTAGGCCATTTTATATTGCATCACTTCATACTAAAACAAAGTAGATTTCAACCTATAAAAATACATAAACATACACAAACTACTAGAAATACATAAGTGTCCATACATATACACCACACATACAAATATATACAAAACAGATTTATAGACATACAAAAGATTTTGGGACATACATTTAACACACACGTACACACAAATACAAGTTTATATAAAAAATTATAAATTAATATACAAAAATGTGTAGGTTGAAAAATAAATACACAAACATAAAATAAATTTACAAAGACATACAACTAAAATATTCAAAAAATGTATATGTATTTATACACCAAAAACAAACACATACCCATCAATACAAACTTATAGATGAATATACACAAAAAAACATAAATATAACAAAACAAAAAAGAAAGGAGTAGAAGCAGATCTGACTATGTATATACAAAATAAAAATATATACATAAACATACACACATATACACATAAAAAAAAAAAGAGAAGGAGAACCAGATATGAAAAAACCACGCCGGAAACAGAGATTTGAGCCGCCGCCGATGTAGTACAGCAGCAGCGACGACGATGTCTGGCGAATCTGAAAGAAAACAGCATCAACAGAGGCACGAGGGAGGGGGGAACGACAGGAGGGTGGGCGGGTGGGTGGAGGAAGGGAGAGAAGCCACACTCTCATTTAGTCGATCTTGATAGTCCGAATACGAGAAGAACTATCAAAGAAGTCCGCTACCAAAGAATCTTTTAGATAAACCCCTTAAAGAATTAGAAGGCCTAGTATACTGCGATGTGTGATTTGATCGCAATTTTGATTTTAAGAGGAAGGAAGAAGTTAGGGTTTTTGGTTAGAGAGGAAAGGAAATGAAAATGGTATATGTAGTGTAATAAGTTTAAAAATATTGGTATATATTGTAAATATTTAAAAGTATTGGCATATTTTGTAATTTAGGTGTTTAAAGTGTCAACTAGTGTAAAAATTTTAATTAGAAACTGTGAGAAGTCCGCAAGGTTTACTAGTCTAGATTTACTTTCTTTTTCATCTTAAATACTAGTATAGTACTAATTCCTTTCTCCTGTAGTTTTTTGATCCCTTAAGATGATTTACTTTCTTTTCATCTTAAATACTCTTAAAACCACTACAAGATTTGGAAAGGTGGTGCATCATGAATCACAGAAAGGCAGCAATGAGTGGACCTATCACATATAGGGCTATGGGGAACTTTGTCTTGTTTCTTTGAGTTGTAAGGACCCATTTTGGGTCCTACTTGAACCCCCTCTTGAAGAAGTGGGTTGTCCAATATGAGTCTCCCCGCCCCACCCACTCCCCCACACCAACAAATGATAATTACTCAATTCGGAATTTCAAGCACAAGAGGCTCTCGTGTCACAATTGGTCAATTTCCAATCTCTCATCATCATCACCGCTTTGAGTGTGTCGTTATCCAAAGTGTTTTCTATGGCATTGGTTAAAGTAAGTGAGAACAGGGTTTTTGAGGTATCCACAATTGCAGACCCAGTTGGCAAATCAAGTACTTAGAGAATCATAGTCTCAATCAAAATTATCATAAAAAGTTAAATTTCTCATAACTTTGAACTATGGAATTTTCTCTTTTTTATCTAAGAGACTACGACATTAAGCCAGTCACCGGTAGTTACATATTCTGACCGGTATATATAGGCTGAATTGCAAAACTATGCTACCGGAAGTCATGGTTTGCCAAATTGCCCTCACTAACAGATGTTTAGCGAAAATGCCCTCATTAGTTTAATGAAACTTTTTTCGGACCAAAATACCCCCTACAAACCAATAAAAAGACGCACACAGTGCATCCCCTTCCTTTTCAGTATTCACGCGATCACAGCAATCCTAAAGCCCCATTTCTTTCGGAGATTGCTCCGTTCAAGCAAAGGTTCACTGTAAGATTTCTTCAAATTGCTATTGAATTTTACTAAAAGTTATAATTTCATTTATATTATGCTTAACTTTGGTTAAAATTCTATATAAACCAAACGAGATATGATTTTTATTCATAATAATCACAAAACACATGACATTAGATTGATTACAGTAATTGTAATATGCACTTTCATAAAAAATAAAATCTATCAATTTTGGAAAAGTCTTGGCTTATTGACAATAGTTTAAGCTCTGGTACAATGGGAGGCTTGTACAAAGTTATTGCCTATTGCCAAGACTTTCAACCCTATTGCAATGAGGGGCTATAGCCAAGACTTGGAGCTCTGATGCAATGGGGTCCTTGTAGACACTTCTTCCCTATTGCTAAGACTTACAGACCTGTTGCAATGGGGTACTTGCAGACAAATTCTCTGCAAGTCTTGGTTATAGCCAAGACTTGTAGCTCTGGTGCAATAAGCACAAAGCAGAGACTTCTTGGCTATTGCCAAGACTTTCAAACCTGTTGCTATGGGGGACTTGCAGACAAAGTCTCTGCAAGTCTTGGCTATTGCCAAGAGTTGCAACTCTGGTGGAATAAGCACCTAGGAGAAACTTCTTGGCTATTGCCAAGACTTTCAGACTGTTGCTATGAGGGGCATGCACACAAAATCTCTGCAAGTCTTGGCTATTGCCAAGAGTTGCAGCTCTGGTGTAATAGGCACCTAGGAGAGACTTCTTGCCTATTGCCAACACTTAAAGACTGTTACTATGGGAGGCTTGCAGACAAAGTCTCTCCAAGTCTTGGCTATTGCCAAGAGTTGCAGCTCTGGTGCAATAGGCACCTAAGAGAGACTTCTTTGCAAGACCTTAAGCCCAGAAAAGGGCAACACTTTTACCGATGATCCTGCTTCTATTAAAGCATATTATTTATCTTGATTATGTGCAGGATTACCACTATGGCGACTCGCTGCATTTATATAGATTATAATGGGAATTGGGATGCAAACAGCAAATACATCAACCATGATATAAAGTTGATACTTGTGGAAGACGGTATAACCTACCAGGCATTTGAAAAAGAAATTTGTAATGCTCTAAGCATCAACACTGATGAAAGTGAAGCAAAGATAAGGTTTGACACGAATCTTGAAACGTGCAGAGGCATGATGATAACAAATGATCAAGAACTTATGACTTGCATGTATCTGCTGAAGAATGATGATAATTTTAGAAAATCTCGCTTCATAGTAGAAGTTATTAAAATGAATGACATTTCAAGTAACAACACAACCACCACCACCACTACAAGTACATGCGAATTCTTTGTTAATGAAGCTGACCATAGCATGGTGTTGCATCAAAAAGAAGGGCAGTTGTTGATTATAAATATTTTTAAAAATCAAACGTGATTGGAAAGTTAATATTATCAATAAACTGAACTTTTGGCTATAGCCATGACTTTACACTTATACAGATAACCAATTCAATTTAACTTAACGCAAAGTCTTGGCAAAGGGTAAGACTTCCTACTGAAACTTATTTATCGACTTTAATATTAGAAATAATTAAGTTGCCTTGAAGTCTTACCATAGACAATAGTATTGACAACTAAATTTCCACCAAGTCTTGGAAAAAACATTACCAACCCTCCATGAATTATTTATCAATGTTAAATTAATTATATAATATCAGACTTGGAATTAATTAACTAGAATTTAAGTCTTTCCATCTAATCCCTTCACCCCACAACAACTAAAAAGCCTTGAAGTCTTGCAATTGCTAACACTTCCATCTCATCCAATTCAAAACAACTCCAGTCTTTAAAATAACAAAAATATCAAACATCCAAGTGTACTTGTTTACATAAACATAAAAAATAGAGTAAATATGAAACACACGTAATTAAAACTACTCATCAGCTTTCTCTAACTCTTTTGCAGTACTAAAAGTCTTATTTGGATTACTACATGGATCATCTTGCGACGGAGGTAACAAACGAAAATTTGGAAATTCATCGCCCACATCACATTTTTGCCTCTTCCTGGCACCTTCATCAGAAAATCTTGGTTGACTTATAAAATCATCCACCACATCTAAATGTACATAATCCTGATTAGAAGATTCAATATCCATTACCTGCAAAATTTAAAAAAATAACAATGACAACACATAATAACAAAATAATGAAAAGACCATATACAAAAGTACTCCATAAATTTGCCGAAAACTCCACCTTTCAACAACGTCAATTGCCGCTCTGTCAAAAATTTACTAACCAAACTACTATACTTCCCATCACCACCCCATGAACCTTTGGCATCAAACCAGTGCTCAAACTTAAAAAATTGATCTCCTTCCTATGGAAACAAAAATAAAATATACATATTCAACAACACCATTAGAAATATGATAACAAAATAGAAAGCAACAGACAAGGGAACATACATTATGATGTACCATCATGAACTCACAATGAGTATGCAGAAAAATTCATGCCACCAAAAACAAACACAACTAAAAAAAATAGAAAACACCTACAAAACAAGCAAATTAACTACAACTACTGCCAATAACCAACACTTTAAACTCTACCAGAAAGGGCAAATTGTACACATAGTCTCCGCAAGTATTGCATGTACCCAAGACTTTAATTTCTGATGCAAAGCGAAAGTTACACTAAAAATCTCTAAAAGTATTGACAATAGCTAAGACTTTAAACTCTACTGCAGTAACACACTTCAGAAGAAAATTATTAAAGTCTTGGCTATATAGCCAAGACTTTACGATCTTTTGAAAATGAGACCTTACACTGAAAAATCTCTTGAGTATTGGCTATTGCCAATACTTTAAACTCTACTGCAATAACCAATTTAGAAAAAGTCTATACAACTCTTGGCAATAGCCAAGACTGTACGCTATATGAAATTTGAAGCTTCAAATGACCGGAATCAAACAAACATAACCAAAAGAATCTACAAAAACCTCAAACATAAATCAAAATTGAAATAACTGACAAAGAAATATATAAACAGCCCCAATAAGTATACAAATAAAATTACAGGTGAAATAATTTGCAGATAAATGATTAGGCTTAGTAAAAATAACAATTTAAAAAAAAAATACAACAAACACAGGAAAACAGAGAATACGAACCCTAAATCTCCAGCACAAAACGAAGAAAGAAGGGATGGCAGACCAGGAACGTCGAGAGAGAGAGAGAGCGAGAGAGAGAGAGAGAGAGAGAGAGAGAGAGAGAGAGAGAGAGAGAGAGAAACCCTTTCAGGGGATAAACGTGAATTATGTTAGAATGGGGGCAAAATAGTACTTTCACAAGGGGGGCTATGAGGTGGAGGGTATTTAGTTAAAACAATTCTAAATGGGGGCAATTAGGTAAGACCACCTCTTATTGAGGGTACTAGGTGAAATTTTTTGGTATTTATAAGAGTGTTAACACCAATTTTTAGTACTAAATATCACTAGATACATGATTGAACACTAAGCCATTATGGGCATAGCGCGTACCTGGATCTGCCAACTATAATCATCAAATGCACAATGTGTTAGCTAGATGAATCAGCCAGAAGCTCGGAGCATTTTGCTATCTGAGCTCTCTCAAGTCTTCAATTAAAAAAATAACCTCAAAATTTTAAAAATTGGGTGGATGACCTCCTCATTTTTAATCATGATTAGGACTTAATTACACTAAAAAAATGCCTACACGTCCCAACCCCCCAATTTTAAATATTACACTTTGGCCCAAACCAGAAAAGGAAAATTTAATCCCCCTCCAAAATTAGCTACCCTATTCCCCCCCTCCTCTCGTTCCAGCTGCCTCCATTGCCCTCTTCTTCAGCTGAACCTCGTTCCAGGGCCCAAATCCAACCATTTTGCTCCATAGCTATTAGAAATCCAATTCCCATCTTCAGTTTGCTCTCATTTCATAATTTATGGTCGTAGGAATCTTTTAAAATTTCAATTATCGTCTTTTCAAAAGGTTTAATCCGTCTATCGTGGTGGGTGCAATTACTTCGAATTGACTTGGTATCAACTTCATTGTGGTATACGAAGTATTTTATTGAGCTGGTAAGCTGCTTTATCATCTCCGCCATTATTTTTGTTCCATTAGAACTCTGTTTTAGTTCATCGACGTGCTTCAGTATATTATTCACTTGTTCATATATCAGTAAATAGAGCTGTTATGGGGTGCTATGCAGTAGTGGGTGCTGATTACAATGAGCAGTGGGTAGAGAAATGCTGGTCTTGGCGTTCCAATACTAGTTCAATAGTACTTATTGCATTGAAATTGGAGGGTACATTTGACGAGTTGATTGACAGCGTCATTGAATGCGGACAATTAACTTGTGATCGAGGCGATGTATCCATTAGTTATATACTTAGTGCTGCACATGCTAGGGGGAAAATAGCTCCGTCGTTCATTAGGAATGACAGTGATCTGGGATCAAATTGTAAACGACCCGGCTATAAAAAACACTTGCCATCTTGCTCAAAATAGACAATGATTTATTATTTATTGCTTTTTTCCTAATGAGTGTAATAATTTATTTTTCTGAACATTTGTAATAACCTGTGAACTGAATAATTTATGTATTTTTGCTTCCAATATACCAGTGTTTACTCAGTCTTGTTGTTTATTAGAATTAGATATTTTGATAATAGACCCTTGGTTGTTGCGGTTGAGGTTCTTAACAATCGATTTTAACAAGTTGACAAAAATCTTAACTAGCCTTATTAATATTTGTAGTAATTAATTTTGGTTGTAACCAACTCAGCATAGACAGAAGACATCATTTCCAACAATTAGTGTGCTAGTGGATTGTGTGGTAGATAATAGGTTAGTTGAAACGTGTGCCAGGTTCTTTAAAGGGTGCACTGCCCAAAGTAAGAACTATCCCATCGGACACAATGGCTCCAGTAACTCCTATCTCTTGACCTTCTTCTCCTATAGAGTATAAATAGGGCCATCATTTCCTAATTATTTGAACACCCATCATGATGCAATACGAACCAGACTCACCTGTTCGATTTATCAAGCTAGTCCACCGAGGAGTCACATGACGCCCACTATCAGAAAGTGTGGCTGGAATGGAAGATATCGAAGACTGCCTCGCCGAACAACAACGATGGAAATCCACCGAGCAGACAAGAGACCGTTGCTGACTTTGGAAACTGTGAGACCGAGCACAACTTATGAAAGCTCAACGATCAAGCTCGAGCCCGAAGCTGAAAAGCAACCAAACCAAAGAAGAACGACGTCGAGCAGTGAATCGATCGAAGGGCTACAAATGTGCCCGAGGCAGGAGAGCGTTTGATTCCAATTGTGACCGAGGCAAACAAGCGTCCGACTCAAATGTGTTTGAGCTGAGCTGCCGAACACATAAAACCGCTTCAGCCCTGTGTGGCTTTATCTCATTGGTCATCTGTGACCATTTTACTGTTATGCCCTTAACATTGTCTACATAAACTCCTAGCAAAGCTCATTAGATAGTTAGTTGCTTTTTGATTGAGAGAATAGAAATAGGATTTGGCCGAGCCAATCTTGTGGTATCCCGAGGCTTCATGTATGCCTTCTTTGGCTTAGAACCGAATGGATTTCATCCCTACTATGAATCCTTGATAGGTTCAAGTTTCCTTTCTCCCTTGGATAATCAATCATGTTTTGAATCGGATTATCTATTCTTTCTTCTATTTCTGTTCTCCCCCATCCCTTATTTCTGTTATCTTGGTTACTTCATTGCTTCCGCCTCTTTATCATAATCGTTTCCGCGTCGTGTTCTTGTCGTTTCTGATTGCTTGCTTGTCTTCGGATTTAGCTTGCATCAGCTTGGTATCAGAGCAAGGCTTGGATTTCGTTCTTACGAATTCACGTTCCTTGTTCAACTTATTTTTACCTTTTTTTGTTGTTACTTGAAAAAGAAGAAAATACAAAAAATTGAAAAAGTTGAAAAAATTATCAAAAAAAAAAAAAAAATTGTTTGTTGTTGATTGTTTGGATTAAACAATCACATCTTTGGAATCACCACTGCCTAAGGAATCAATTGAGTACCCGATGTACATCATTTGTAACTAGGAATTTTCTTTCGTTTTTGGACTGTGTTCTTGACGGGGTGTTGTTGAAAATCGAACCCCAGTTGTGTTTTGGTGTTTATCGATAAAGACTGATGGTTGTTGTTTGATTTCGGTCTATTTTAGTGCTTGAAATCGAAGTTCCATTGTTTAGCCACCGTCTGTATGCCGGAACCTTGTTAAATTGTTAACAGTGTACGGACGACGCTATAGCTAATCTTAGCTCGGCTTGGAACTGGATCTTATCTACGTTGTCAAGTTTACCGGAGACGACCCAAATCCGTAGCTGAATCTGTTTGTTAGTGGACTGTGAACGAATCTTGAAATTGTCCGTACACCGGAGTAAACGTTCACTGTTCCATTGAAGAAGAAAGGGGTAAACTGTTAAAATCCAAACCCCAAGTGAAAAGTTTGTCGGCTAGAAAGGGAAAGTGGATAAGGTTAAATCCTATCCGTACCGAAGAAGGACCACCTTGCCTGTACTGAGGTCACGTGTTCGGTGAATTCCGAAGCGGAACCGAGGAGGAGGTAGATTCTCTTAGGTTTTCACTTTTCTTGTGTCCGAATATTCTCGATAGTGGATCTCTGGAGTAATTTTTTCTACTCGAGGTCGTACTATCGAATTTGAGCTTTTAGGAACTCGTGCGTGGGGTGACCGAAGTCCAATTTTCGTAGACAATTCCTTGACTCCCTATGCGCAGTTTAAATAGCGACCGTTCCATCGAGTCATATAAACTCCTTCCGAACCTATACTTGGAAAGTACTAGTTGTGACTTATTACTTCGGTTTCCTAACAAGAAGGCAAGGCCATCTCTGAGTGGAAAAAGGCTAGAGTGGTGAGAGCAATAGAGTGAGGTCACAAAAGCCAACGACCTTGAGTGTATACACGAGTGGAAAGAAAATTGAGTGTCCATACTTTGAGTGATACACGTGAGGGAGTGAACTTGTGAGGTCCTTTACTCTTGTTGTTGCAGCTATGTCTTCGGATGATGATGATTATGGAGGGTATGATTCGTGTGGAGATGATGGAGACTATGGTTCCTACGATGGTGATGATTGCTATAACGACACCGGGGACTATGGTTCTTACGAGGACGAAGCAGATCACAATGATGAATACGAAGGTGAAGAAGACTACGAGGCATGTGAAGATGAACGAGAAGATCCTTATGCTTCTAGTCGAGGATATGAAGGTAGTGACGCTTCGAGGTATGATGATCCTACTTACTCTCTTTGTGATGATCTTGAATACGATGAATGTGACATCGGGGAAATCGAGGATGAACTTGATCGAGTGAACTATTCGATGGCATCTTCCTTCGGTGTCTCGTATGGAGCCCAAGGGAGTAGTAGAGCTCCTTCCATCGGGTTGGGAGGAGGTGGTGGAGGTTGTTCTATGGGAGGGGGGAGACTTTCAACCTTGAGTCGTGACACACGATTCAATGCTTCCAATTCCTATGGGAAGGGTGGCTCGAGGAGCGCTGGTGGTTGTGGACCCGAGGAGGATAGAGGAGGTTTCTACCGAACACCTTCTCCGAGGAGAAGTTCTTACGGGTGCCATGCTAGAACTACTTCCTCGACTTTCAACAATACTTCTAATGTTGGAAGAGTGAAAGGAAGTGGGAGTTATCCTAGTGATGTTGTCACTAGTGAAGGGATAAGGAAGACCCAAGTTGTTGGTTTGAATATTTATGGACATTCAAGCCCTCCATTGGAAGTGACGATGCAAGACTTGGGTAGAGAAAGGTTCATTGTGAAGGTAAATGGTAATGGAGGATACTTGCTCAAGATTGGAGATACCAATGCCAATTGCATTAGCGCTTATTTGGTTGAAAGCCTAAAGATACCATGCCGTAAATTGAAATATCCTTATACGTATAAGGGAGTGAAGGTTTCCTATGAGGCTCGAGTGCTCATATCTCATAAGGGCTATAGAGGATATGCTTGGTGTGATGTGTATCCCTTACCTTATTTCGATGTTTGGCTAGGAGATCCATGGTTGAATAACAAACAGTTGCTATATATTAGTGATAGGGGTGTATACCTCGTGTACAACAAGGAGTTGCAACTTGTTTCTGAGTTTAGCTTGCATCACATCACATCAACAAGTTAATTTATCTACTTTTTTCGCCTCCTTGATCTTATCCATTTCTCTAAAACATGCCAGACGCAAGTAACAACTATGTGTGGCCGAATGGATGGTACATCCGAACAAGGAACCATACATGCTTCACTCTAACAGTAAAACAGATATTCGTGTATAAATGATGACCTAGTAAGTTTTGTACTTAATTTTTTAATATTTGGATTTGTTTACCTTAGTTATTTGATTTTTAACACATTAAACGTTGTACTCTTTGATTATAGCTTTTTCCATGGAACATAGCAAATCTTTTACTCGACTATACGACGCAAGCTGTTATCTACAGTGGTGACGTTAGGTTCTTCATGGAACTCCGTGTGACACCAAGTTGAAAATCATTTCAACGAGGTTGGTTACGGTTTGTTAATGATCATCATATAGTTCAAGGCCAAGAACTCTACTTTCAAATAATGCGCCGACATCCTGAATATGGTGTTTGTTTTCGTGTACATATGATGCCACGAACAAGAGGACCTTTATGAGTAAAGAAAACTCATTTTTTATTAATGTATTTATTAAAAATATTATCAATGAAAATGAGTGATATTTTGTCATCGTATTAATTTTGGTGTTTCTATTGTTAAGTTTGTTATAAGTACTTATTTTTAGGCGAAGCATACATAGTTAACGAGCTTGCAATTTACCTTTATTTGCTCTATCTTTTTGTTTAATATACTTAAAAAAGTTGATAATAAACCCCTGATGCGCTAGAAATTGTATTTGTTGGCCAAGTATGCGTAACTGACAATCGATCATACGGTGGTTGACACTATACTTTGAATTGGTTTATTGATATCCGTAGTTGAAAACTTTTTTTGGACTAGGAATAAAACTGTGTATAAACTACTATACATGGTCTTCACTAAATAAATATTGGATTTATACTAAAGTGAATATTTATTTTTCAAGTTGGCTATTCGATCATATACCAAAATTGCATAGACTAAAGACAAATACATAATTTCAAATAATGATAACTAATTTCCGTATATTAATAGACAACAAACTTAATGAGTAAGCTAAGTATATTGATAGGTAGATAATAGGTTAGTGGGAAACGTGTCATATTGTTTAATGGGTGCACTGCCCAAGTTTGGCATGTCTCGTCGGATTTAATGGCGAGGGAAAAGTCTCACCGGAAACAGGGTTTAATCATGACCATTAGACCCCCCCTATCCCTTCTTCTTCTTCTTCTTCTTCTTCTTCTTCTTCTTCTTCTTCTTCTTCTTCTTCTTCTTCTTCTTCTTCTTCTTCTTCTTCTTCTTCTATAAATTCGACCATTGTTCACTCTTTCTTTCACACAATTCCAACTAATAAATCTCAACTTTTCTAAAGCTTTTTCTGGACAATAATGTCGATCCCACCCTCCGAAGATGCACTGCTAATCAGTCAAGCCCTAGACATCCTCATACGAACAATTAATGAGGGCAGGCAGTGCCAAGATATGAACATTCGCCGCATTGCACGTATTCTTCGTGCAATGTGCCGCTGCGTCGGTATTAATCCTGACTGCCTCATCACCCCCCAAATTCCCCTTAATTTGTATTTTTTTAAAAGTATTTTCAATGTTTTAAGTTAGTTTAAGTATATAGGCATTTTATTTTTTGTTATTTATTTCTGATTAAAGAAAGCTCTTTATTATGTAATTATTAAAAAATGTGAATGGAATTGGGAAAATTTTACTGCCGGCGTACTAATTTTGGTATTTCTATTGAATCAATTCTTGTTTCTGCTTTGTTTTCGTCGAAGAAGATGACTAGATCTGTTTAACATAATAATAGACCAAGTGAAGTTGATAAACGACTTAACAATGAGACCAGGACAAATTTATGAGGTTACCTGATAAAAACCAATTAAAGTTTAAATAACTAAACAACTAAACATAGAGACGAGAGATTTACGACGTAGATCTGATGAACTTGATAATAAACGAATTCAAGTTTATGAACAACTAACATAAAATCATGGGAAAGGGAGGGTGGATTTTAAATGTCTGTACTAAGATAGAGGTTTCCACGTATAAACTGATAACCCACGTCAAGTATACAAACAACCAAAATAAATATTCAATGAGCTATTACATAGTACGGTACACTTTCTAAAATTACGGTGATTCTATAAAAGTTGATAATCAAGTATTTAGGATAGACAGCCATCCATGCTAAACTTGATTTAATATGACTGAGACAACATATTTTTTAATGAAATAATTATAACATCAAATTCATCTCCAGATTCATCCGGATTGTAGTTTGGGCTCTAGGGTTAAAGTAGATCATTTAGGCAACTACAGACTAAACTAATTGGAAGATACGAATCAACCTCAATTTGGTCTATTGTACACTTATTGAAAAGCTGTGCGTTGAAGTTTTACCGTTCAGGATATTATCATGCGCGTGTTTGGCATTTAGGGTTTGTTATGTTTGGGGTTTAGGGTCTAGGGTCCACGCGCTTGGGGTTTTGGGTTTGGGCTCTAGGGTTAAGGTAGATTATTTTGACTTTTGGGTATATTATCAACGATCTGAAATTACACTGTTTTTGATTGTCAACATTGCTCAAGTTGATAATGTACGCTCATGATTTTGCTTAAAATAATATAAAAATCCTATATTAAACACTAGTAAGGGGTAATTTAGTAATCTACGAACTAGGAAATCACTCACATGACAATTTTGTTGCATAATGTACCTTAATGATGGTCAATAGCATTGATAAAGAGTGACATTGGATAACATATATAACATAATGTATACTAATGTTAAGGTTCTGCGAAAGCAAGACATCTTTCTCTAAGCATGGAAAAAGATTATATTACTTGCTTCTCAAATTATGATCATGTACCACTCACATTGTTTGCTTCTTAAATTATGATCTTCTTCCATGCTTAGAGAAAGATGTCTTGCTTTCTCAGAACCTTCACATTAGTATACATTATATTATATATGTTATCCAATGTCACTCCTTATCAATGCTATTGACCATCGTTAAGGTATATTATGCAAAAAAATTGTCATGTAAGTGGTTTCCTAGTTCGTAGATTACTAAATTACCCCTTACTAGTGTTTAATATAGGGTTTTTATTTTATTTTAAGCAAAATCATGAGCGTATATTATCAATTTGAGCAATGTTGACGATAAAAAATAGTGTAATTTCGGATCGTTGATAATATACCCACAAGCCAAAATGATCTACCTTAATCCTAAAGCCCAAAGCCCAAACCCCAAGCGCGTGGACCCTAGACCCTAAACCCCAAACATAACAAACCCTAAATGCCAAACACGCACGTGATAATATCCTGAATGGTAAAACTTCAACGCACAACTTTTCAATAAGTGTATAATAGACCAAATTGAGGTTGATTCGTATCCTCCAATTAGTTTATTCTGTAAATGCCTAAATGGGGATGGTCGTTCTAGTTAATTTTGTTAATGTGATAGCAATTTTCTCTAGTAATTTTGTTATTTTATTAGTTTGATTACTGTTAACTCTGAGAACTTTTTATGTGTTTCCACAATTTATCTAATTGACTGTACTTGGTAGACAATCAAAATTACAACAGAAATAAACTTTTACACGGAGATGAACAATATCAATAGATCGCAGTGGTGGATAATCAAAACACAACTGAAACTAATATTACCAACTAAAGCAACATTACATAATTAAAAGGTCTAGACCATTAAAACATATAAACAACAAAAACCAGACCATTCAAACATAAACAAAAAAAAGACCACTAAAACATAAACAACAAATAATAAGTGACTAGTTCAGTTCATTGGGTGAATTTGGTGGGAATTCTTCAACCATATCCAGTGGTCCATTTGGTGAACCTGGTGCATTTAGTGAATTTGGTTAGGATTCTTCAACCATATCCAGTGGTGTATTTGGTGAACCTGGTGGACTTGCGTCTTCCTCTATGACGTTTGCCTCTGACGCTGGTGGTGCATTAATTGCATCAAGTCTTGCGTTGATCGCTCTGACCTGATTCTTCCTCGCATGAGCCTTTGCGCATATTCTGTCTTCAAGCCTCTTCAAATACTTCCATAATTCAGCAACCTCTGTTTGCGGAATGGATAACTCCCAGTAGATATCATGCTTCTTGGATAGTTCGGCAATTTTGGAAAATTCTTTTGATAGTTTAAATGCAGAAAAATTTGTATTGAAAATGGAGTGGAAAAAACACACAATGTTGAGGGGTTTATATAGAAATAACCTTGAAGAGTTGCAAAGGTTAGTGAAGAGACACAAATTAAATGCAAGGGTCACATTTTAATTAATTATTACAAAGCAAATAGGCGCCTTTAATCAAGTCTTTTAGTTTCAAAAAAAAGAAAAACGGCTCTGACTTGACAATACTTGCTTTTGGCAGTGCATTACCAACTACTCTGCCACACTTCACATCGCTTATTATCTACCTCACAATCTACTTTGCGTACTGGCTATGTTACACGTCTATTAATATACGTCATTTATTTTTTGATTGTTTGAAATATTATTTTGTCTTTAGTCTATGCATATTTGGTCTATGCTCGTATAACTTCGAACTTATACCGACACAATATTTTCGATATTACAAGTATAAATCCAGCAACTGTATAGTGTCGACCATGTAAAGGAGTTTATAGTTTTATTCCTAGTTGTCCAACAAAAATAAAATTGCTACTACAAATATTTATTTTCATATCGATAATCGACTTATTACAGTATGCAATCATTAGCTATAGTTCACAATTTAATAAAGTATTTAGTTATCAACGATCATTCCTGTGCAAGCTTATTTTAAACAGTAGCAAAATGCATTGAATGAAACTCTATTTGAGAAACGAAGCAGGTCATACATTACCAAAATAGATTGTCAACTCTGTATCATTCAAACAAGATTAAAAAAAAATGTTGTCAACTTTTTAACACTCAAACAAGATTTAAAAAATAATCCTCAACTACAACTGTTTAACACTCAAACAAGATTAGAAAAAAAAGAACAATCTTTTAAAGATTGACAAATCAATCTTTGTTCTCATCTTTGTTTATAAACTCTTTGTCATGACTCTCCAAGACACCCAATATAATTTCTTCAGGATCTTGACCAACTTCTCCATTCAAGTTCGATTTCGATTTGACATGGGATGCATCCTTCGCTTCATAAAACTATTCCTGAGCATCCTCACAATTTTTCATCAGCAGTTCATTATCATTCATATTGGTGGCATCAACTGCATTGGTATTGGCATCATCTGCATTTGCATTGGCATTGGCATCGGCATCAACTACCTAGCATCAACTGCATTGGCATCAACTACCTTGGCATCAACTGCATTGGCATTGGTGGCATTGACATCAACTGCATTACATTGGTGGCACTGACAGTAGCAACCGCTTCATCAAATCTATGCTTTTTTCTCAAAATTATAGTGGTCTTTGCAGCGGTACCACGGTCCATTGCCTTCCTCTTCCTATGCCTCATCAACCACGCAGTAAGACGGTACAAGTGTGTGCATACAGTCCTCTTCGGTTGTTCCGCTAGCATCTTAGAAACATCAACCAATTTGTCCTCCATTGCTGTCAGCCTAGCAAGCACAACATCCAAAAAAGGACCTGCATCACTGACACCACTACTTGAAGGACCTGCACCTTCACCAACAATTCCTGTACGATCTCACTACAGCAAAATAGGCCTACGGCTACCATTGCAAAGTGTGGCCTTAGCCATCCAAAAGTGTGGCCTTAGGTCAATGGTCACACTTTTCGACTTAAGGCAACGCTTTTCTAGGGGTGGCCAAATCCAGCGTTACCTTTGCTCTAAGGACACGCTTTTCAAGTGTAGCTCCTATAGCCATGCTTCAAAAGTGTGCCATAAAGAGGAAAAAGGCCACGCTTTTACAATTTCTTAAAGCAACGCTTTCTATATCATAGGTAACGCGTTAGAAATGTAGCCTATATCACCTGATAGACAACTCTTTTAAAGCGTGGCTTATATTTCTTATAATAGGCAACAGTTCTAAAGTGTGGCTTCATTGTACTATAAACTACAGTTCTAAAGTGTGGCTTCTATTTCTTATAATAGGCAACACATTTGATAGTCCCTAAGGACACAATTTTAAATTGTGGAAATTGCAATTATTAAAAATGTTTATATAGCCACAAATTTATGGCTGAGAATTACATTTTGCTAATATATCCTGTAATCATATTATAATTAATCACAAACATTATTATCATCTATCTTTTGATGATCTCAAGCACTGAAGTAGATGATAAATAACTAAAAATATGAGTCAAATCTTCTTATATTTGCAATAAACTTTGCAAAAGAAACATCTATCCGGTACTAGACATACTAATAGAACAAGGATTCAAGATGTGAACTAGCGATGAACGCTACAAAATAAAATGCATTCATATAGTATAACCACAAACAAACATCAATAATTTTTTAAAAAGTCTTCATCATTAACTTCAATAGATCATCAGTTGACTTGCGGCCACCGTTTCCATTTGCACCACCCGCATTTTCCTACACATACAATATTAAATTAAAAATTAGATAGAAACAACAAACTTTTCCAAATCTCAGCTAGATGTTAAGTAAAATCAAAGACACAGCCTCAGGAAACAATCAGGTAGCTAGCCATGCTCAGAATTACTTTATTAGGCAGCTTTCTGGTGCAAAAGATAAAAGAAGATCAAGTATATATATGATATCACAGTAGTTACTAAAGTTTGCTAGGATCTTCTGGCATGATAGTAGCTCAGGAAGACTAGAAATAGATCTAAGAAAAACTAGCTAAACACTCTGGACCACCATTATATCACTGGCAACAAGTAAAACATAGTAGTTCCTTGCTGCATTCCCAGGAATTTTACCGTCAAGAACAATATGATGTTTCTTTACCCACATTCTGGTGCTGCTTCCCATTTGCATTGTATTTGTGTGGGCATTAGCCAAAGTGGATACCAAAATTGAACTACCATAGACATTAACCTTACAAAGCTTTCCACTAAAATACCCAAAGTAACCTGACGGCCATAGCTTGGAAGGAGCTGTGACCTCTCCTTTGTATAATCAAAAGCAAGAAGACCATTACCAGTTGTCATCCAGTAAACAACACCATTCACCTGAACTCCTTATTTTGGCACAACTTTTCTAGCTCCAAAAGATATTGCCTCAATCCCATTGCAGCTCTATTAAAAAAACTAGTAGGACTATTGATGCGGGGCAAACCACTACCACAAGGCCCTTTACGAGAAGCCAAGCAAAAGCACTTCATGATGCTCACTTACACTTGATCCGGAAGGGCATGGACGATATGAGCTCGGGAGAAGACTTGAAGACGATGCATTGGAGCTCAATCAACATTGGAACAGGGCAGGAAACAGTGCAGGAAGCAGGGGAGCAAAACAGGGCAAAACAGGGGAACACCTGCTGAGCTTACTGCCTGAAGCTGGAATTTTGTTCTTCGCGATCGCGTGAATCACCTTCGAGATCACGAAGAGTCTTCTTTTGCTCTTCGCTGTCGCGCCCTATCTCGCGCGATCGCGCAGCAAGCTTTTAAGTGTGCCTCGCGATCGCATATGCGATCGCGATGAACACTTTAGGTGTTGCGGACCAGAATGTAGGAAAACCTTGTAAAGGGGTGTATTTATAACACCCCTCTTTCATTTATTGCTCTTAGCTTACTTTGAACAAAGAACATTAATGAGCATTGCTCTTGAACAGTTGTAACCCTTTTGGCTTGAAATCAATTGGATGAATCCAAGTTGCTCTTCAATCCGTCTCCGATCATTCTATTTGCTCGAGCCACGTGACTCTTGAGGATAGTTTCATAGTGTTAGGTGATTCTTTCCAATCGTTTGGGGTGTAACGGAACAAGTTCTTCGTTGCTATTCGAACTTTATTGTAAGTCTCGTCTTGCTTTTATCTCTTTATCGCTTTCGTAGGTTCGCCCCTTATCAGTTGGTATCAGAGCAAGGCTAGGGTTGCATTCTTACGAACCCTCGTCCTACTCTTCGTGCTTGTCATCATTGTTTCATGTTTATTTTCGTGTTCTTGTTCTTGTTATATTGAAAAAGAAGAAAAAAATTCAAAAACTTGAAAACCCAAAAATTTGAAGGAAATCGATTGTTGTTACGATTTTGTTGGTGTTGGTTATCAGGGATTGATTGTTTATGTAATCCCGACAATTGGGAACCAACAAAACACGTTTTGGAGTTGAAAATCCAAGTTTGGAAAATTTAAACCCTAGGTTGAACATTTTGCAAAATTTGCCAAAACTTGCTTGGTGTTATGATTTTATGGTTGTTTGGTATCGGGGATTGTTCACTATAGTTTTCCCGTTGTTTTGATACCATCATAACCTCATTTGAAGTGTTGGAGTGAAAATCGAAATTTTGAGTTCTTGAAGGATTGAACATTTTGAAGAACTTGACCAAAATTCATTGAAAGCAAGTTGTTTGATGGTCGTTTGTTTGTTTAAACCATTGGGAAGTGTTTACTACAGTTGAAAACCCATTTGG
Organism: Petunia x hybrida; assembly: GCA_037355625.1. Classification (NCBI taxonomy): domain Eukaryota; kingdom Viridiplantae; phylum Streptophyta; class Magnoliopsida; order Solanales; family Solanaceae; genus Petunia; species Petunia x hybrida. The sequence goes on from JBBBVM010000051.1 coordinate 3,030,199, forward strand.
AAGCTTGAAAAACTGAAACAAATTGAATTTGGGTTGTTTGTGTGCTAAAATCTGCAGTTTTCTGTCGAGTTTCTGGTTCAGCTGAACAAACCTGCGCGATCGCGCAAGTTCTCGCGCTGTCGCGCCATTTCTGAGTTTTGTTCATCGCGATCGCGCCCCTCTGCACGCGATCGCGAAGTGTACCAATTTCCAGAATTTCCTGAAGTTGGACAGAATGTTCGCAAAGCTATCGTAACAGTTTCCAACCACCAAAACTCCCATACCATCATCAAATATGGTGAGTTCCTAGATCACAAACCAAAATTCATCCAATTCCGAATCCGTTTGGTGACGATTCGATCTTTGGACATTTGATCGCGTCACTTCCGGTTAGTACTTTGATGGTAACACTTCTACCTAATTAGTACTAATCCATTGTGCGAATAGGATCCTCGTGCCTAGAAGGAGAGTAGAATTCAAAGAAGATTCGTAGTTAATTGTTTGGTTCAAGTGCGCACCAAATAGCTTAGTGTTTATCGAGTCCCATTGAATCCACTCTTCCCGAAGAGCATTTGGTTCTTGTATTTTGGTTTGATCATTGAGGAGGTTGCGCAACTACGAGGAGGCCATTGATCTCAAGCTTGTGTGAACCTAACCCCAACTTGAGTGAACCCGAGCGACAAACAAAAGTGAGGGAGTGAGTGAGGACTTTTACTCTAATCTCTTTTCTTGTTTTTGCTTGTTATAGGTACAATGTCCAACGGAGGAGAAGATACCACGAAAGATGCCTTGGCTACTATCCTTGCCAAATTGGATAGTATGAGCCTAAGGATTGAGAACCTCGAGAAGGTGACTTCGAGTATCCAAACCGAGAAAGGGGCATCGAGTGTCCAAGTTGAAGCCGGTGAAGGTACTTCAAGTTCCACCTTTACTCCGGAACAAGTTGTTGAGTTACTTAGACAACAACGGGTAAAGGAAGATCGTGAAAGAAATGAACAAGTGTAGGGCAATACCCAACGAGTGAGCATTCCTCACATAATGGGCAATCCCCAAAGAGATGTTCCACTTCCCGGACCTATTCGCCATGTTCAACCTCTTAAGCAAGTTGATCAAGCTCAAGAAGGGGAGGAGGGAGAGTACGGTGGAAGTGAGTATGGAGCTCCTAATTCGAATGGGAGAGCCATGAATTGGGGTCGCAATGTGGATAGGGGTAGAGGCCAAGGTCGAGGGCCACCCATAGGGTATGTTGGAGGGAATGCTAGGAGAGATTATGGGGGGTATGGAGACAACTTTGAGGGTCAACCGGAGCCGTACCAAGGGGGTCGAGAAAATAACAACCTTAATAGTGTGAAGCTTACTATTCCTTCTTTCAAAGGGAGTAGTGACCCGGTGGAGTATATTGGTTGGAAGTTGTCCATGGAGCGGATATTTGACACCAATGATATGCCCGAGGTGAAGAAGACCAAGTATGCAATATCTTCCTTTGAATCCTTTGCTTCTACTTGGTGGGAGTCGGTGAAGAGGAATAGAAGGAGGACGGGAATGGCTATTAATCTTACTTGGGGAGAGTTGATCCGTGTGATGGATGAGAATTACTTGACTAGTCAATACCGTGTGGACCAACACAAACGTTTCTATGAGTTGAAACAAGGCCCCAAAACGGTTGGGGAATATTTCAACGACTTTGAGCAAATCCGCATGAGTCTTGACTTGGATGAAGAAGACAATGAGATGGCCATGATCCGTTTCAAAGGGGGCTTGAACCGAGACATAGCTTCACAATTGAAGTTCCACAAATATGATGACCTCTACAAGCTATGTGATGATGCCATTGAAGCCGAGAAGTGGCTCAAAGAGGAGAGAACCCTCCGCTACAAGAGTAGCAATACTACTCCCATGAGTAAGCCAAAGGAGTGGAAGACTCCTACACCAAATGGAAGGTGTCCAAACACAAGTGGCACAATTGCTAGCAAGGATGTGAAGAAGCCTTATGAGAAGTCCACACCGCATATGGGAGGTAACTCTAAAACTCACTTGAGCAATCCTATTTCCACTTCTACTCAATGCTTTAGATGTAAGGGTTACGGACATCTTTCCAAAGATTGCCGAACCCGGAAAACTATGGTGGTAGTGGGTGAATTGGTGTATGAACAAGATAGTGAGCCCGAGAAAGAAGAGGGAGTAGAGGGTGATGAGGGGGTTGATGAAGGGGAGGTTGCAATGGAGGATGATGACAATGCCCATGCTTTCCTTGTTGTGAGGAGTTTAGGGGCCATGTATGTGGAGGATAGTGAGACTTTGCAAAGAGAGAACCTCTTCCATTCTAAATGCCGAGTCATGGGTCTCCTTTGTTCCATGATTATTGACTCGGGAAGTTGTGCCAATGTCATTAGCCAAACACTAGTTTCCCAATTGAAAATACCCACCTTAAAACACCCAAACCCTTACCGTTTGCAATGGCTTAGTGAGTGTGGCGAATTGAGGGTGGTCAAACAATGCATGATCAAGTTCAAGATAGGGAACTATGTGGATGAATACATGTTTGATGTTGTGCCCATGCAAGCATGCCACCTTCTCTTTGGAAGGCCATGGCAATTTGATCGACATGTGGTTCATGATGGCCGTGCCAACACCTACACGGTGAAGTATGGAGGTAAAAAGTTTGTTCTCAAGCCCTTATCGCCCAAGCAAGTAAGTGATGATTACAAGCGCATGAGGGAATTGAGGGAAGCGGCAAAGGCTAAGTCGGTTGTTGGGACTAGCTCTTTGGCCGAGAGCTTGGTGGTGACTCCACCATCTTCTACCGGTGGCATTTGTGCGATGATGCAACCGGGTGAGCTTTTGAGAGGAAATGATGGCAACAAACTACTCATTTGCCTAGTGTACAAAGGTATGATTCTTACTTCCGAATTTGATTATTCTTCTAACCCTTTGCCTAGTGCTTTTGAAAATGTTTTGAAGGATTATGGGGACATGTTCCCGGAAGAGATGTCCGATGGACTACCTCCCTTGAGGGGTATTGAGCATCAAATTGACTTTGTCCCGGGATCGCAAATCCAAAACAAGCCGGCATATAGAAGCAACCCCAAGGACACGAGGGAGTTGCAAAAATAAGTGGATGAATTGCTTACCAAGGGCTTGGTGAGGGAGAGCTTGAGTCCATGTGCCGTGCCCGTGATCCTTGTTCCAAAGAAGGATGGCACTTGGAGGATGTGTGTGGATTGTCGAGCGGTCAACAAGATCACGGTAAAGAATCGACATCCCATACCTCGTTTGGATGACATGTTAGATGAGCTTAGTGGTTCTAGCATCTTTTCGAAGATAGACCTTAGGTCCGGTTACCATCAAATCTGGATGAAACCCGGGGATGAATGGAAAACCGCATTCAAGACCAAGTTTGGTCTATATGAATGGTTGGTGATGCCCTTTGGCCTCTCCAACGCACCTAGCACTTTCATGAGGCTAATGAACCATGTGCTAAAACCATTCATCAACAAGTTTGTGGTCGTATACTTTGACGATATATTGATATATAGCAAATCAATAGACGACCATGTTGATCACTTAAGGCAAGTGCTTGAAGTGTTGAGAGCCGAAAAGCTCTATGCTAATTTTAAGAAGTGTGCCTTTGGTGTTGAAAGGGTAGTCTTTCTTGGGTTTGTTGTGAGTGCCCAAGGAGTGGAGGTAGATGAGTCTAAGGTAGAGGCCATCCGTGATTGGCCTACTCCTACTACCGTGACTCAAGTGCGGAGCATTCATGGTCTTGCTAGCTTTTATAGGCGATTTGTGAAAGACTTTAGCTCCATTGCCGCCCCACTCACCGAATTGGTAAAGAAAGACAAATCCTTTGTTTGGGGAGAGCCGCAAGAAAAGGCTTTCCAAGAATTGAAAAGTAGGCTAAGTACCGCCCCATTGCTACAATTGCCCGACTTCGGGAAGGCTTTTGAGGTAGAATGTGATGCCTCGGGGGTGGGTATTGGGGGTGTTCTCATGCAAGAAGGGAAACCCGTTGCCTACTTTAGCGAGAAGTTGAAGGGCGCAACCTTGAATTACTCCACGTATGACAAGGAGTTGTATGCCCTCGTGAGAGCTCTAGCCCATTGGCAACACTATCTATGGCCTCGGGAATTTGTGATCAAGAGTGACCATGAGTCACTCAAGCATCTAAGAGGCCAAGAAAAGTTGAACAAGAGACATGCCAAGTGGGTGGAGTTCATTGAGTCTTTCCCTTATGTGATTCATTACAAAAAGGGTTAGGACAATGTTGTGGCCGATGCGCTTTCAAGAAAATTCGCTCTTGCTACCACTCTTGCCTCTAGACTTATGTGTTTTGAGAGTATAAAATCTTTATATGAACATGACCCAAAGTTCAAGAGCATTCATGATGCTTTATTGAGTGGGAAGCGGGTGGAGAAATACCAATGGGTTGATGGCTACATTTTTAAAAATGGAAGAGTTTGTGTACCCGAGTCCTTATGGAGGGAATTGCTTGTTCGTGAAGCACATTGTGGGGGCTTGATGGGTCACTTTGGGAGGAACAAAACCTTGGCCATTCTCATGGAGCAATTCCATTGGCCAAAGATGGGTGTGCAAGTTGAGAGACTTTGCAATACTTGCTTGGATTGCAAGTATGCCAAGTCCAAATCTAATTCCCATGGTTTGTATACTCCCCTCCCTATTCCTACTAGCCCGTGGGTGGACATTTCAATGGATTTTGTTATGGGTTTTCCACGGTCTAAAGGGGGACACGATAGCATTTATGTTGTCGTGGATAGGTTCTCCAAAATGGCTCACTTTATTCCTTGTAAAAAAAGTCATGATGCACAACATGTAGCTTCTTTGTTTATTGATAATGTGTTAAAGTTGCATGGTGTGCCTCAAACAATTGTGAGTGATAGGGACTCTAAGTTCCTTAGCCATTTTTGGAGGTGTCTTTGGGGTGCTCTTGGCACCAAGTTGTTGTTTTCTACGTCCCACCACCCCCAAACGGATGGTCAAACCGAAGTGGTGAACCGAACTTTGGGTGCTCCTTTTAGAGCCATGACCCGAGGTAAGGCCGGGACGTGGGTTGACAAGTTGCCTCTTATGGAGTTTGCTTATAACCCCACATTGCATAGCATGATTGGGTTGACTCCGTTTGAGTGCGTCTACGGTTTTAATCCTTTGATTCCACTTGATCTAACCCCTTTGCCCAAGGAAATGGTTGTTAATTTTGAAGGTGCAAACCGAGCTAAAGCCATGCTTGAAATCCATGCCAAGGCGAGGAAGCGATTGGAGGAAGCCTATGACAAGGTTGCCCTCAAGAAGAACAAGGGAAGGAAGAAGTTGGAACTCAAGAAAGGAGATTGGGTGTGGGTGCACTTCCGCAAAGAGAGGTTTCCAAACCTTAGAAAAGGGAAGTTGGCACCCCGAGGGGATGGACCCTTTCAAGTGCTCTCCAAGATCAACAACAACGCATATGTGATCGATTTGTCCGGTGGGTACAATGTATCAAACACTTTTAATGTTAGTGACTTGGCTCCTCTTGATGTAGGTCGTGATGCCGTCGAGGATGATGCCGTGGAGGTGGATACTTCAATTTCGAGGACGAAATCTTCGCAAGAAGGGGAGAATGATGCGGGGCAAACCACTACCACAAGGCCCTTTATGAGAAGCCAAGCCAAAGCACTTCATGATGCTCACTTACACTTGATCCGGAAGGGCATGGACGATATGAGCTCGGGAGAAGACTTGAAGACGATGCATTGGAGCTCAATCAACATTGGAACAGGGCAGGAAACAGTGCAGGAAGCAGGGGAGCAAAACAGGGCAAAACAGGGGAACACCTGCTGAGCTTACTGCCTGAAGCTGGAATTTTGTTCTTCGCGATCGCGTGAATCACCTTCGCGATCGCGAAGAGTCTTCTTTTGCTCTTCGCTGTCGCGCCCTATCTCGCGCGATCGCGCTGCAAGCTTTTAAGTGTGCCTCGCGATCGCATATACTCCTGCGCGATCGCGATGAACACTTTAGGTGTTGCGGACCAGAATGTAGGAAAACCTTGTAAAGGGGTGTATTTATAACACCCCTCTTTCATTTATTTCTCTTAGCTTACTTTGAATAAAGAACATTAATGAGCATTGCTCTTGAACACTTGTAACCCTTTTGGCTTGAAATCAATTGGATGAATCCAAGTTGCTCTTCAATCCGTCTCCGATCATTCTATTTGCTCGAGCCACGTGACTCTTGAGGATAGTTGCATAGTGTTAGGTGATTCTTTCGAATCGTTTGGGGTGTAACGGAACAAGTTCTTCGTTGCTACTCGAACTTTAGTGTAAGTCTCGTCTCGCTTTTATCTCTTTATCGCTTTCGTAGGTTCGCCCCTTATCAACTATGAATAGCACATGAATATGTCATATTTTTTACTACTATTAGCTGGATTGATATAAAGGAAATTAACTCAGGAATTCATAAATTTACGAAAGTTGAATCATCAGATATATAAAAAGGAGAAGGTTCATTGTTCCAATAAAAACACACCACCCATTAATGTCGAAATATATTTACCTTTTCACGATTCGGAGCATGAGTTGAGCCAGAAGAAAGTAGAAGATTTTGGCTTCTCCCAGCCCGTGCACTACTTGCATCAACAGGTGAAGGTAGGTTCGATCCGATACACCCTGGTATATCTTGAATATTCAGTCCAGGGTTGTTTTGCACCAACTGACTAACAAAATTTCGCATTTCTGATCTTAACATTTCCTTCATTTCTTCCTTCAAAGAAGTCATTTCATTAGCGTGCTTCTGCTTTAGCTTATTGATTTCCTCATCTCTTTGCAGAGAAGTAGTTGTCACTGATCTGCCATAACACCTAACACGACCAGGTTGCTCGTTTCCAAACACTGCCTTAAATGCCTCATCCGATGTTTCCGCTGAGTCTTGACGATTGAGAAGTTCAGACTGTAAAAAAGGAAATATCAGTAAACATCATACAAAAAGTCAAGTAAAGAGCAGCTCTGCACTAATTGAAAATGATACAGAGAAGATCAGAATCTACTCTCACCGCAATTGAAAAGGTTTTGTAAAGACAAATCAAGAATGACATAAACTACAGATAAATGGAGCATGTAAACAGCTTTTCAGTAACTAGCAATGAATTACAGATGCCCACAATAACCAGAAACATCGCTGACAGTCAACAACTTTCCATAGTACCTCATATATCAACATTGATCTCATATTGTGATTTATAGATAACAATGTGCACAGAACTGATATTCCAGTAGCCTTAATATAGTGCAACGATGGAAAATAATAAAGTACATTTTAGATATTAGAAGTAGCGTGTTTCTCATGGCTGGTCTGTAGAAAGGCTTGTCTGACACAGGAAATACTTCAAAGAAGAGGTTTTCAACTATCATCCAGATGTTTCCTATGCAATATTGTAACGACCCTCAAATAGTCGTTACGGGATTCGGGACCTCGATTTGCATGTCGACGGTCCCAAAAGCTCCGTTAGGTCATTTATGACCCGTCTGTGAAATTTGAGTCGAAACGGAGTCCGTTTGATAGGTTTTCGAGAAAAGGATCCGTTTATGAAATTCCGGAAAGGAATTTGGGGTTTCAATAGGTCGTTTTGAGTAAACGAACCACGATGGAAAATCCGAGCGCACCGTTAGGTCCGTCTCGTCATATATGATATGTAGCAACCTTCAAAATTGAAAACGGACCTCGTTTGATAGGACTTTTGATAAAGTCCCCGTTTCGGAAGTTTAAAAGAGTTAAAAGAGGTTTCCGAGCTCGATTTGATCAAATGAGCTCCGATGAGAGATCCGAAAGTTCCGTTAGGTTCGTATAGTCATTTGTGACTTGTAGCAATTTTCGGAATTGGATTCCGAGGTCGTTTGGTTAAATTTCGCTATTTTGGCGAAAGTCGAAAATTGAACCTTTGCCGTGGGACCCACTTTTTGAGTTCTGGAGGTCCGAATTGAGTTCCGTCTTGACGAACATGTCACCCAAGTATTTTACGACTTGTGTGCAAAATTTGGGATCATTCCGAGCTTCGTAGGGTCCCGTTTTGCCCCTAAAACAGTAGAAAATCTGGTGCGACTTTTCTGTTCTGTTTTGGCGCAAACAGCCGGATAAAAGCTGATTTTCCGGCCAATCCGTAAGGAATTAGGAAAAACGCAAAACATGAAAGTTGTAGTCCTTTGAGTTTTGGTTCTAATGGCTCCGGTTTCAGGTCATTTGGACATTCCTATCAAAAGTTATGAGTTTTTCAAAAGAAGCTGTCACAGAGGCAAAAACTGCTATAAAAAGGCCATTTCGGGCCATTTCGGTTCATAACTTATAAAAATCATTTGGTGAGCTCTTGAGGCGATTTTTGGGTATTTCTTGAAGACCCAATCATACTTACACTTAAGGTAAGCCCTTTCAATCCATCTTTATGTTGATTAACACAAGAATCAAAGGGTTGATTCTTGGAAATGGGTTAGAACCCTAGATTCTTAAGAATTGGGGAAAGACATCGAGCAAGGCTCGCATGTGGAATCTAAGTGTACTTTTGGACTCACGGGAGCGTGGGGAGTCTGGAAAAGTACATTTTGTAAATTTAGGGCTCGGCCCTACCCGGGGGCATTTTGGTAATTTTTACCCTAGGATGCCTATAGGCTTAAATAGCTATAATTGAGCACTCATATGTGCTATATCTTGTCTTAATAGACCTAGTGGAGAGTCCTTCGCGGACAAGGCGAGCGGGAAAGGAGATTCTTCCCGGCATTTGAGCCCGAATTTCGAGGTAAGTGAGACTTGGCTTCTATTGTGCTTGTGGACTCTTCCTTCATGCTACTATGCTTCATGTACGCATATATATACCTAACAATGGTTAGGATTAATGATGTGAATTACTTGCTATTATTGTTTGTTATAAATAGCGAGATTGTGACTCGACCGAGGTATGTGCCGGTCTAAACTCTACGTCGAGGTAGCTTAAATTTATATCGTAGTAACGCTTGCTACGCCATGCTTAGATAGCAAGAACTTGGGACATGGCCGAGGATGTTGCCGGCATGTCACGATAAATGTCTTGCCGAGGATTTTGCCGGCTTTTGTATGATATTGGTACTTGATTTGTTCACATGCCGGGTTGGGTAGTGCTGTCTATACGTAACCTTGGGTTGGACGACATGGGAGTAGGGATTGTACCCCCAAACTGTGGTCGGGTTAACCTTCGCCTTACGTTCAGCTAGCATAACCAACCTGGGTTACGGTGACTGTGAAATATTATTGTTATTAATATTTCTGTTATTATTTCTGTTATTCTTATTAATGTCGTAGATATTAATACTGTTAGAGGGACACTTGACAGGGGGTGTGGTGTCGCCTATACTATGAGATGTGTCACACTTGACAGGGGGTGTGGTGTGGACACTTGATCTTTGAGATGTGACACACTTGACAGGGGGTGTGGTGTGGTCACTTGATTTATTGAGATACGACGCACTTGACAGGGGGTGTGGTGCGATCGTAGACAGATTTGAGATGAGCCAACGACTACGGGTCGTTGGTCTACTTATTCATGATTGTGATAGTGACTTCGGGTCACGGTATATGGTTGATACTTAGTAGTGGTGTTGCTAGTCCATCGTAGGTCTAGGTTAGTCGGCACGGGAGTAGAGATTGGACCTCCAAACCGCCGCTGAGTTGACCTATGCCTTACGTTGGATGGGCATAATCCTTGAGACTTCTGGTTACTACTTGTGTGTATGGAATGTGTTACATCTATTTGTGATTTCGCTACTTTATTGTATGATTACTATAGTATGTTGTTGCTTATGATGCATGTAGCGACTTGTCCCGCAAGGGTACCTTAGCGGGCCTGTCGGTGATCTTACTGGGCTTCGGCTCATAACTTACTCTGCTACGTGCGCAGGTCCTTCATCCAGTCAGCAGCCCGGACGTTAGCGGTTCCCGAGGCTTCTGAGACTTTTCATTGAGGTGAGCCGACCACACAGACCGTGGTGGCATACCGCCGGAGTCACTTAGAGATAGGACTCAGATTTCTTTGATGTATATTCATACTTTATTGAGTCACTCTTAGAATGCTCCAATTCTTTTGTGGATATATTCTTTTGGACTTCACACTTTTATATTTATATATCCATTTATGATCTTTTCACATTATTGTTCTTTTCCGCATCTTGTTTCATTGGTTCGCCTAGGCAAATGTTGTTTAGGTGCCATCACGAGCCCTTGGAAATTGGGTCGTGACAGTTTGGTATCAGAGCCCTAGGTTCTAATTCGAGTCCTAGGAGTCTTGGAGCAGTGTCTGAGTAGAGTCTTGCTTATGGGTATGTTGTCTACCATACTTATGAGCGAGAGGCTACAAGGGCATGTTAGGAAATGTTTTCCCTTCGTTTCATCTCTATTCGTGCTGAGTAGCTTATATAGGTGCTGACCCTTTTTCGTGTATTGTATCAGATGGCGAGGACGCGAGCATCCTCAGCCAGGAGGGCTGCATCTTCTACACCCGCGTCTGCGGGAGAGCCATCAGCACCTACGCAGCCGCCAGCTGCTAAGAAGACTCGGGCAGGTCGCCCGTCAGCCACTAGGCAGGACACAGCTATCCATGCGGTGTCCGCAGCGACTCTGTCAGCATCTATTCCCCCTGTGCCTGCTGTTGTGCCAGGCACCGTTGTGATCTCTTCAGAGGAGTATATGAGACTGATGGCCTTGTCTAGCCATCAGGTCCCTGTCAGAGATGAGGTTGCAGCTCCTGTTTCGGCTCCTCAGCCGACCACACCTGTTATGAGCACGCCTACTTCTGAGGCTGCTCCTGATCATACTGCCCAGCCTTCTGCTTCTGCTCCTCAGGCAGGTCCTATTATTTCTACTCCTCCTATGGGCACTGAGGAGGTTTCCAGGAGGATAGGGTCATTCATGAAGCTTCAGCCTCCAGAGTTCGACGTTACCTCAGCTACATGTACTGCCCAGAGGTACATTCAGAAGTGTGAGAAGATTTTGACAGTTCTTGGTACTAGAGACACCTTAGGGGTGCAGTGTGCTTCTTTCAGATTATCGGGAGATGCGGAGACATGGTGGGTCTCCATGATGCGGCAGAGGTCTAGTGACCTCCCTCCTTTGTCTTGGGCTGAGTTCGTGTCTATGTTCATGAGCAGGTTCGTGCCCCAGAGTCAGCACGATGCTCAGAGGCGCGAGTTTGAGGGGTTAAGGCAGGGAAACCTGTCTGTTTCAGAGTATGACACCAGGTTCTTGTGGTTGTCTCAGTTTCGCCGGCTATGGTGGCTCAGGAGAGAGACAAGGTCCTCCGGTTTTTTGAGGGTCTACATCCCCGCTTGCAGGTAGCTGTTGCCCCTGATATGGGCAACAAGTCATATTTTGAGATAGTTGATGTGGTGCGGCGGATGGAGGATATCTTCGCCAGGGCTGACGCGGAGAGGGTGGCCAAGAGGTCGCGTCAGTCTGGTGGGTATAGTGGATCCGCACAGAGGGGTCAGGGTCATCAGGGCCGTTCTCAGTCTAGGCCCCAGGCTGCTGCTTTACCTGCCCAGGATTTTTCTTCAGAGACCCCGAGGCCTCAGTCATCCCAGAGGCGGGGTGGCTCTTCGCAGTCTGGTCCGCCGCAGTGCGGGAGGTGCCATCAGAGGCATCATGGGAGGTGTTAGTCTGGAGGTGGTCGTGGCAGAGGTGGTAGAGGCGGTAGAGGAGGTAGAGGTGATGGATGTTTTGAGTGTGGGTCTCCAGAGCACTATGTCAGGAGTTGCCCTTATGTTTCATCAGGTCGCCAGGGATCCGCAGCTATGGTACCATCTGGTCCTCAGGCCGCCAGGCCCGTTTCTCAGATTCCTCCTAGACAGCAGTCTCAGAGAGCTCCGGGTTCAGGAGGCTCGGCGCAGGTCTATGCTATGACTCGTCAGGATGCTGAGGCATCCAATGATGTCATCACAGATATTATTTCTGTCTGTGGCCGCGATGCTTATGCTCTTATTGATCCAGGGTCTACCTATTCGTATGTGTCGCCGGGATTTGCCCCTTGCTTGGGCAGGGATCTGGTCTTCTTAGATGATCCCTTTATGGTTGCCACCCCTGTCGGGTCTTCTATATGTGTAGATAGGGGTTATCGGCAGTGTATGATCTCCATCTGTGGTGTAGAGTCCTTAGTGGACCTGATGCTGCTCGATATGTCTGATTTTGATGTCATTATGGGCATGGATTGGCTGGCTTCCTGTCATGCGACTTTGGATTGCCATGCCAAGTCCGTGACGATCGGGGCAGAGGGTGAGTCTCGGGTTGTATGGAGAGGTTCCAGGCCTTCTCCGAAGAGTAGGATCATTTCTTTCTTGGAGGCGCAGAGGATGATATCTAGTGGGTGCGAGGGATATATTGCTTCAGTTCGGGATGTCCGGGCAGAGGAGTTATCCCTTGATAGAGTTCCGGTTGTTTGTGAGTATCCGGATGTGTTTCCTGATGATTTGTCGAGTTTGCCGCCTATGCGGGAGATAGAGTTTTGCATTGATCTATTGCCAGGCACTCAGCCTAAATCTATTCCCCCGTATCGTATGGCTCCTGTTGAGTTAAGGGAGCTGAAGGAGCAGATTCAGGATTTGCTCGATAAGGGCTTCATTAGGCCCAGTGTGTCTCCATGGGGTGCCCCGGTATTATTTGTGAAGAAGAAGGATGGCTCTATGCGGATGTGTATTGATTACCGGCAGCTGAATAAGGTTACTATCAAGAATAGGTATCCTTTGCCGCGTATTGATGATTTGTTTGATCAGCTTCAGGGTGCTACCTTTTTCTCGAAGATTGATTTGAGGTCGGGGTATCATCAGTTGAGGATTCGGTCCGAGGACGTTTCCAAGACTGCTTTTCGTACCCGATATGGCCACTATGAGTTTCTGGTGATGTCTTTCGGGCTTACGAATGCCCCAGCTGCTTTCATGGATCTGATGAACCGAGTGTTCAAGGCCTACCTTGACTCCTTCGTCATTGTGTTTATCGATGATATCTTGGTTTATTCGAGGAGCAGGGAGGAGCATGAGCAGCATTTGAGAGTTGTTCTTCGGACTCTGAGGGATCAGCAGTTGTATGCCAAATTCTCTAAGTGTGAATTTTGGCTCAGTTCTGTATCTTTCCTAGGTCACGTGGTGACCAAGGATGGGGTGTGTGTTGATCCGAAGAAGATAGAGGCCGTTCAGAGTTGGCCTAGGCCTACTTCTCCTACAGAGATTCGGAGTTTCTTAGGCTTGGCAGGTTATTATCGGCGGTTCGTCGAGGGGTTTTCTTCTATTTCAGCAGCTCTGACGAAGTTGACCCAGAAGAATGTTCCTTTCCTGTGGTCCGATGCCTGTGAGTCTAGCTTTCAGAAGCTTAAGACTCTGTTGACTTCAGCGCCAGTGTTGGCCTTGCCTAGTGGATCCGGGGGATTCACCGTATATTGTGATGCTTCGGGTGTTGGCCTGGGTAGCATTCTGATGCAGGAGGGTAAGGTGATAGCTTATGCCTCGAGACAGCTGAAGGTCCATGAGAAGAATTATCCTGTCCATGATTTGGAGCTGTTAGCTGTCGTGTTTGCGCTGAAGTTGTGGAGGCACTATCTTTATGGCGAGCCATGTGAGATATTCACCGATCATAAGAGTCTCCAGTACTTGTTCACTCAGAAGGACTTGAACGGGAGACAGCGCCGCTGGTTAGAGCTGCTGAAGGATTATGATCTTTCTATCCGGTATCATACCGGAAAGGCTAATGTTGTAGCCGATGCCTTGAGTAGGAAGTCCATGGGTAGCCTCGCCTATCTTGATGCTGATATGAGGCCGTTGGCCCGTGAGTTGCAGGCTTTGTCCATTAGTGGGGTTCGGTTTGATGATTCTGTTCCAGGCCGGGTGCTTGCATATGTGGGGTCTCAGTCGTCTTTAGCTTCCCAGATTCGGGAAAGGCAGTTCGAGGATCCTTATCTGAGAGATCTCCGGGACAGGGTCCTGAGTGGGGGAGTGTCCTCGTTCGTGATTGGTGATGATGGTGCTTTGCGGCTTAACGGCCGGGTATGTGTTCCAGCCATTGTGGAGCTGAGGCAGATGATTTTGGCAGAGGCTCACAGTTCGAGATATTCCATCCATCCGGGTACTGCGAAGATGTATCATGATCTTCGAGAGCTGTATTGGTGGAAAGGGATGAAGAGGGATGTTGCTGATTATGTATCTCGGTGTTTGAATTGCCAGCAGGTGAAGTATGAGCACCGGAGGCCAGCCGGGGTGACCCAGTCTATGCCCATTCCCGAGTGGAAGTGGGAGCAGATCACTATGGATTTCGTAGTTGGTTTGCCGCTGACCGTGGGTAAGCATGATTCGGTGTGGGTAGTAGTTGATCGACTGACGAAGTTGGCTCACTTCATTCCAGTGAGGACTACTTATACCTCGGAGCGTCTGGCTCGTATCTTCATTGAGCAGATTGTGAGATTGCATGGTGCTCCTGTTTCTATCATTTCTGACCGAGGTGCTCAGTTCACAGCTCAGTTTTGGAGATCTTTTCAGAGAGAGCTGGGTACTCGGGTCGATCTCAGCACTGCATTTCACCAGCAGACTGATGGCCAGTCTGAGCGGACCATTCAGATCCTCGAGGATATGTTGAGGGCGTGTGCTATTGATTTTGGAGGCCACTGGGATAGCCATTTGCCGCTAGCAGAGTTTGCGTATAATAATAGCTATCAGGCTTCTATCCAGATGGCTCCGTTTGAGGCATAATATGGTCGGAGATGTCGCTCGCCTATCGGTTGGTTCGAGTCTGGTGAGGTCCAGGTGTTGGGGCCCGATTTGGTGCAGCAGACCTTAGATAAGGTCCGAGTTATTCAGGATCGACTCCGCACGGCTCAGAGCCGGCAGATATCGTATGCATATCGGAGGCGGAGAGATCTTGAGTTCATGGTTGGGGACCGGGTATTCCTCAGAGTGTCGCCCATGAAGGGTGTTATGAGATTTGGGAAGAAAGGCAAGCTCAGTCCTAGGTTCATTGGGCCTTTTGAGATATTGGAGCGCGTTGGCGCCGTTGCTTATAGACTGGCTTTGCCTCCCTCTCTGTCTGTTCATCCGGTGTTCCATGTGTCCATGCTCCGGAAGTATGTTCACGATCTGTCTCATGTGATCGATATGGCTTCCGTGGAGGTAGATGGCGACTTAGCTTATTCGGAGGAGCCTATTGCTATTGTGGCTAGAGAGGTCCGTAAGATGAGATCGAAGGTGATCCCGCTTGTGAGAGTTCAGTGGGGGCATCACTCCATTGCCGAGGCCGCTTGGGAGCTTGAGTCCGAGATGCGTGAGAGGCATCCGTGCTTGTTCGATGATTCAGGTATGAAATCCTTGTATTTTCTAAGCCTGAATTTGCATTTTTAGGTTTTATTAATTTCGGATGGTACCGAGGGGTCCTCGAAATCCGTGCCAGCTCCGTGGCTAGTGTGTGGATCCTACCTTAGACTTAGGCTCGTCCGAGGACGGCCGAGAGTCTAAGTGGGGGAGAATGTAACGACCCTCAAATAGTCGTTACGGGATCCGGGACCTCGATTTGCGAGTCGACAGTCCCAAAAGCTCCGTTAGGTCATTTATGACCCGTCTGTGAAATCTGAGTCGAAACGGAGTCCGTTTGATAGGTTTTCGAGAAAAGGATCCGTTTATGAAATTCCGGAAAGGAATTTGGGGTTTCAATAGGTCGTTTTGAGTAAACGAACCCCGATGGAAAATCCGAGCGCACCGTTAGGTCCGTCTCGTCATATATGATATGTAGCAACCTTCAAAATTGAAAACGGACCTCGTTTGATAGGACTTTTGATAAAGTCCCCGTTTCGGAAGTTTAAAAGAGTTAAAAGAGGTTTCCGAGCTCGATTTGAGCAAATGAGCTCCGATGAGAGATCCGAAAGTTCCGTTAGGTTCGTATAGTCATTTGTGACTTGTAGCAACTTTCGGAATTGGATTCTGAGGTCGTTTGGTTAAATTTCGCTATTTTGGCGAAAGTCGAAAATTGAACCTTTGCCGTGGGACCCACTTTTTGAGTTCTGGAGGTCCGAATTGAGTTCCGTCTTGACGAGCATGTCACCCAAGTATTTTATGACTTGTGTGCAAAATTTGGGATCATTCCGAGCTTCGTAGGGTCCCGTTTTGCCCCTAAAACAGTAGAAAATCTGGTGCGACTTTTCTGTTCTGTTTTGGCGCAAACAGCCGGATAAAAGCTGATTTTCCGGCCAATCCGTAAGGAATTAGGAAAAACGCAAAACGTGAAAGTTGTAGTCCTTTGAGTTGTGGTTCTAATGGCTCCGGTTTCAGGTCATTTGGACATTTCTATCAAAAGTTATGAGTTTTTCAAAAGAAGCTGTCACAGAGGCAAAAACTGCTATAAAAAGGCCATTTCGGGCCATTTCGGTTCATAACTTATAAAAATCATTTGGTGAGCTCTTGAGGCGATTTTTGGGTATTTCTTGAAGACCCAATCATACTTACACTTAAGGTAAGCCCTTTCAATCCATCTTTATGTTGATTAACACAAGAATCAAAGGGTTGATTCTTGGAAATGGGTTAGAACCCTAGATTCTTAAGAATTGGGGAAAGACATCGAGCGAGGCTCGCATGTGGAATCTAAGTGTACTTTTGGACTCACGGGAGCGTGGGGAGTCCGGAAAAGTACATTTTGTAAATTTAGGGCTCGGCCCTACCCGGGGGCATTTTGGTAATTTTTACCCTAGGATGCCTATAGGCTTAAATAGCTATAATTGAGCACTCATATGTGCTATATCTTGTCTTAATAGACCTAGTGGAGAGTCCTTCGCGGACAAGGCGAGCGGGAAAGGAGATTCTTCCCGGCATTTGAGCCCGAATTTCGAGGTAAGTGAGACTTGGCTTCTATTGTGCTTGTGGACTCTTCCTTCATGCTACTATGCTTCATGTACGCATATATATACCTAACAATGGTTAGGATTAATGATGTGAATTACTTGCTATTATTGTTTGTTATAAATAGCGAGATTGTGACTCGACCGAGGTATGTGCCGGTCTAAACTCTACGTCGAGGTAGCTTAAATTTATATCGTAGTAACGCTTGCTACGCCATGCTTAGATAGCAAGAACTTGGGACATGGCCGAGGATGTTGCCGGCATGTCACGATAAATGTCTTGCCGAGGATTTTGCCGGCTTTTGTATGATATTGGTACTTGATTTGTTCACATGCCGGGTTGGGTAGTGCTGTCTATACGTAACCTTGGGTTGGACGACATGGGAGTAGGGATTGTACCCCCAAACTGTGGTCGGGTTAACCTTCGCCTTACGTTCAGCTAGCATAACCAACCTGGGTTACGGTGACTGTGAAATATTATCGTTATTAATATTTCTGTTATTATTTCTGTTATTCTTATTAATGTCGTAGATATTAATACTGTTAGAGGGACACTTGACAGGGGGTGTGGTATCGCCTATACTATGAGATGTGTCACACTTGACAGGGGGTGTGGTGTGGACACTTGATCTTTGAGATGTGACACACTTGACAGGGGGTGTGGTGTGGTCACTTGATTTATTGAGATACGACGCACTTGACAGGGGGTGTGGTGCGATCGTAGACAGATTTGAGATGAGCCAACGACTACGGGTCGTTGGTCTACTTATTCATGATTGTGATAGTGACTTCGGGTCACGGTATATGGTTGATACTTAGTAGTGGTGTTGCTAGTCCATCGTAGGTCTAGGTTAGTCGGCACGGGAGTAGAGATTGGACCTCCAAACCGCCGCTGAGTTGACCTATGCCTTACGTTGGATGGGCATAATCCTTGAGACTTCTGGTTACTACTTGTGTGTATGGAATGTGTTACATCTATTTGTGATTTCACTACTTTATTGTATGATTACTATAGTATGTTGTTGCTTATGATGCATGTAGCGACTTGTCCCGCAAGGGTACCTTAGCGGGCCTGTCGGTGATCTTACTGGGCTTCGGCTCATAACTTACTCTGCTACGTGCGCAGGTCCTTCATCCAGTCAGCAGCCCGGACGTTAGCGGTTCCCGAGGCTTCTGAGACTTTTCATTGAGGTGAGCCGACCACACAGACCGTGGTGGCATACCGCCGGAGTCACTTAGAGATAGGACTCAGATTTCTTTGATGTATATTCATACTTTATTGAGTCACTCTTAGAATGCTCCAATTCTTTTGTGGATATATTCTTTTGGACTTCACACTTTTATATTTATATATCCATTTATGATCTTTTCACATTATTGTTCTTTTCCGCATCTTGTTTCATTGGTTCGCCTAGGCAAATGTTGTTTAGGTGCCATCACGAGCCCTTGGAAATTGGGTCGTGACAAATATCCACTTAGAGGATAACAGCCACGTATTTATACATTGCTCAGTCACCTATAACATGTGGCAGTTATTTTTATCTATGGCTGGAATCAAGTGCTGTCTACCTAAACACACCGAGGATGTGCTAAGGTCGTGGAGTCAGTTGGGAGCAAATATCTGATAAGGATCAAAATACAAAGGCAAAAAGAACGATAAAGGGAACGAGACGCGTCCCTACGAAGTATCCACGGAGAACTTGTTCCGTGAAATCCTCGTATTGGTGTCAAGAAGAGCCTACGCTAAGCAACCACCCTCGAGTCACACTCGGGACCCGCAAGTCGAATAATCGGGTGTCGGTTCGATAATGAACTAGGATCCGCTAGTGAATTCAAGCCAACAAAAGGGTTTTCTTCATAACTCAAGAGTTCATCTCTTTCAACATTCAATAATAATCAAAGTAAGCTAAGGTTCCATGAAGACTAATGAAATATTTATAGGCTTCACCTAAACATAATGAAAGCCCTAAAGTATCCCCAAAGTGGGTTAAAATAACAAAGGCCACGTAGGGCTATAATAGTCAAAGCATAGCATTAAAATTAGAACTCCCGCAAGGCTCCCAGTGACTAGGCGGTCCGCCCCCTATACTAGGCGCCCTGCCTAGTTATTCAGCATGCTGAAGATGAAAACAGGCGGCCCAACTGGGCTGTCCGCCCCTTTAGTAGGCGGAGGAGAATCCAGAGAGCTGATTTCAAGTAGGCGGTCCGCCTATTGGAGTAGGCGGTCCGCCCCTTCCTGGGTGCTCTTAAAATGCTTCCAAATGTGGTCCGGATGCCTCTCCAAGTAGCCTAGGTGGTCCTCCATCCATGGCACTCCAATGCATGACCTTCAAGCCGCTCCCGGGGTCTTCTTCCATGTCTTTCCAAGTCAAGTGGAGATGAGTGTCTTGAATCAACTTAGCTTGACTTCTAGTGAAAGGCCTTGAGGTAGTATGTCCCGCATCATCCTCCCCTTCTTGGGAAGGTTTCGTCCTCGAAACCATGGCCTCCTCCTCTTCGGCATCACCATCCCCTACATCAAAAGGGGTCAAGTCAGTCACATTAAAAGTATTTGAGAGATTATACTTACCCGGTAGATCAATCACATAAGCGTTGTTGTTGATCTTGGAAAGCACTTGAAACGGTCCTTCTCCAAAAGGTGCCAACTTCCCTTTCCTAAGGTTTGGAAACCTTTCTTTTTGCGGAAGTGCACCCACACCCAATCTCCCTTTTTGAGTTCAAGCTTCTTCCTTCCCTCGTTCTTCTTGGAAGCACCCTTTGCATAGGCTTCCTCCAAGTTCTTCTTCGCTTTAGCATGAAGCTCAACCATAGCCTTTGTTAGGCTTTTACCTTCAAAACTCACAATAAAATCTTTGGGCAATAGGGTTAGATCAAGTGGAATCAAAGGATTAAAGCCATACACACACTCGAATGGAGTCATACCAATCAAACTATGCAAGGTAAGATTGTAGGAAAACTCCATAAGAGGTAATTTATCAACCCAAGTCCCGGCCTTACCTCGGGTCATAGCTCTAAGAAGAGCACCCAAATTTCGGTTCACCACCTCGGTTTGCCCATCTTTTTGAGGGTGGTGGGACGTAGAGAACAATAGCTTGGTGCCAAGAGCACCCCATAAGCTCCTCCAAAAATGGCTAAGGAACTTGGTGTCCCTATCACTCACAATGGTTTGAGGCACACCATGCAACTTTAACACATTATCAATGAAGAAAGAAGCAACATGTTTTGCATCCTCACAATTTTTACATGGAATGAAGTGAGCCATTTTGGAAAACCTATCCACGACAACATAAATGCTATCATGTCTCCCCCTAGACCGTGGCAATCCCATAACAAAATCCATAGAAATATCTATCCACGGGCTAGTAGGTACGGGGAGAGGAGTATACAAACCATGGGGGTTAGCTTTGGATTTAGCATGCTTGCACTCAAGCAAACTTTTGCAAAGCTTTTCAACTTGTACCCCCATCTTTGGCCAATGGAATTGTTCCATGAGAATGGCCAAGGTCTTGTTTCTCCCAAAGTGTCACATCAAGCCCCCACAATGAGCTTCACGAATAAGCAATTCCCTCCAAGAG
This sequence comes from Petunia x hybrida, assembly GCA_037355625.1. NCBI lineage: Eukaryota > Viridiplantae > Streptophyta > Magnoliopsida > Solanales > Solanaceae > Petunia > Petunia x hybrida. The sequence goes on from JBBBVM010000051.1 coordinate 3,050,617, forward strand.
GACTCGGGAACACAAACTCTACCATTTTTAAAGATATAGCCATCAACCCATTGGAATTTCTCAACTCTTTCTCCCTTCTCAAGAGCTTCATGAATACTCTTTAGCTTAGGGTCTTGATCACACATCAACTTAATGCTCTCAAAACCCATGAGCTTGGAAGCAAGAGTGGTGGCTAGAGCAAACTTCCTAGAAAGTGCATCCGCCACAACATTGTCTTTCCTTTTCTTGTATTGAATGACATAGGGAAAAGACTCAATGAACTCTACGCACTTGGCATGACGCTTGTTCAATTTCTATTGGCCCCTAAGATGTTTGAGTGACTCATGGTCACTCTTAATCACAAATTCCCTAGGCCAAAGATAATGTTGCCAATGAGCAAGAGCCCTCACTAGGGCATACATCTCCTTGTCATACGTAGAGTAGTTCAAGGAGGCACCCTTCAATTTCTCACTAAAGTAGGCTATGGGTTTTCCATCTAGCATTAAAACACCACCAATTCCCAACCCCGAGGCATCACATTCAACCTCAAATGCCTTTTCGAAGTCGGGCAATTGCAATAGAGGGGCGGTACTCAACCTACTTTTCAATTCTTGGAAGGCCTTCTCTTGAGGCTCTCCCCAAACAAAAGGTTTGTCCTTCTTCACCAACTCGGTGAGTGGAGCGGGAATGGAGCTAAAGTCTTTCACAAATCGTCTATAAAAACTATAAAGACGATGAAAGCTCCTCACTTGAGTCACGGTAGTGGGAGTTGGCCAATCACGAATGGCCTCTACCTTAGACTCATCCACCTCCACTCCTTGGGCACTCACAACAAACCCAAGGAAGACTACCTTCTCAACACCAAAGGCACACTTTTTAAAATTAGCATAGAGCTTTTCGGCTGTCAACACTTCAAGAACTTGCCTTAGGTGATCAACATGGTCGTCTATTGATTTGCTATAGATCAATATATCGTCAAAGTAGACGAACACAAACTTATTGATGAATGGCTTTAGCACATGGTTCATTAGCCTCATGAAAGTACTAGGTGCGTTGGAGATGCCAAAGGGCATCACCAACCATTCATATAGACCAAACTTGGTCTTGAATGCGGTTTTCCATTCATCCCCGAGTTTCATCCAGATTTGATGGTAACCTGACCTAAGGTCTATCTTCGAGAAGATACTAGAACCACTAAGCTCATCTAACATATCATCTAAGCGAGGTATGGGATGTCGATACTTTACCGTGATCTTGTTAACCGCACGACAATCCACACACATACTCCAAGTGCCATCCTTCTTTGGAACAAGGATCACGGGCATGACACAAGGACTCAAGCACTCCCTCACCAAGCCCTTGGTAAGCAATTCATCTACATGCTTTTGCAACTCCCTTGTGTCCTCGGGATTTTTTCTATATGCCGGCTTGTTTGGGATTTGAGATCCCGGGACAAAGTCGATTTGATGTTCAATACCCCTCAAAGGAGGTAATCTATCCGGCATCTCATCCGGGAACATGTCCCCAAAATCCTTCAAAACATTTTCAAAAGCACTAGGCAAAGGTTTAGAAGAATAATCAAATTCGGAAGTAAGAATCATACCTTTGTGCACTAGGCAAATGAGTAGTTTGTTGCCATAATTTCCTTTCAAAAGCTCACCCGGTTGCATCATGGCACATATGCTACCGGTAGAATATGGTGGAGTCACCACCAACCTCTCGGCCAAAGGACTAGTCTCAACAACCGACTTAGCCTTTGCCGCCTCTCTTAACTCCCTCATACGCTTGTAATCATCACTAAATTGCTTGGGAGTTGAGGGTTTTAAGTACAAATTTCTTTCCCTCGTGCTTGACCGTATAGGTGTTGGCACGGCCATCATGAACCACATGTCTATCAAATTGCCACGGCCTTCCAAACAGAAGATGGCATGCTTGCATAGGTACCACATCAAACATGTGTTCATCCACATATTTCCCTATCTTGAATTTAATCATGACTTGCTTTACCACCTTCAATTCACTACACTCACTAAGCCATTGCAAACGGTAAGGATTTGGGTGTTTCAAGGTGGGTATCTTCAATTGGGAAACTAGTGTTTGGCTAATGACATTTGCACAACTTCCCGAGTCAATAATCATGGAACAAACAATACCCATGACTCGGCATCTAGCATGGAAGAGGTTCTCTCTTTGCAAAGTCTCACTATCCTCCACAAACATGGCTCGTAAACTCCTCCTCACAACAAGGAAGGCATGAGGATCATCATCCTCCATTGCATCCTCCCCTTCATCAACCTCCTCATCACATTCTACTCCCCCATACTAGGGTTCACTATTTTGTTCATACACCAATTCACCCACAATAACCATAGTTTTCCGGGTAGGGCAATCTTTGGCAATATGTCCATAACCTTTACATTTATAGCATTGATTAGAAGTAGAAGTAGGATTGCTCAAGTGAGTTTTAGAGTTTTCTCCCACATGTTGTGTAGCCTTCTCATAAGGCTTCTACACATCTTTGCTAGCAATTGCACCACTTGCATTTGGGAATCTTGCATTTGGAGTAGGAGTTTTCCACTCCTTTGGCTTACTCATGGGAGTAGTAGTAGTGCTACTCTTGTAGCGAGTGGACTTCTCCTCTTTGAGCCATTTCTCAGCTTCAACCGTATCTTTGCATAGCTCATAGTGGTCTTCATACTTCTGAAACTTCAATTGTGAAGCTATGTCTCGGTTCAAACCACTTCTAAATCAAATTAAGGCCGGCTAATCCTCTTCATCATCCAAGTTTAGGGACATCCAATTTGCTCAAATTCGTTGAAATACTCCCCAACCGTCTTATAACCTTGCTTCAGCTCATAGAGACGCTTGTATTGGTCCACACGGTATTGGTTAGTCAAGTATTCGTCATCCATTGCACGAATCAATTCACCCCAAGACATATTGATAGCCATACCCGTCCTCCTTCTATTCCTCTTGATCGACTCCCACCAGGTAGAAGCAAAGGACTCAAAAGAAGATATTGCATACTTGGCCTTCTTCTCCTCGGGCATATCATTGGTGTCAAATATTCACTCCATGGTCAACTTCCAATCAAGGTACTCCACCGGGTCACTACTCCCTTTGAAAGAAGGAATAGTGAGTTTCACACTATTAAGATTGTTGTTATCACGACCCCCTTGGTAAGGCTCCGGTTGGCCTCCAAAGTGATCCTCATAACCACCATAATCCCTCCTAGCATTCCCTCCATCATACCCCATGGGTGGCCCTCGACCTCGGCCTCTACCCCTACCCACATTCCGACCCCTAGGTTGATAATGAGCATCATACCCACCATCACCATAATCATCCTCCTCCCCTTCTTGAGCTTGTTCAACTTGCTAAAGATGTTGAATATTTCGAATAGGTCCGGGAAGTGGAACATTCCTTTGGGGATTGCCCATTAGGTTAGGAATGGTCACTCGTTGGGTATTGCCCAATACTTGTTCAATTCGATCACGATCCTCCTTTACCCGTTGTTGTCTAAGCAACTCAACAACTTGCTCTGGGGTAAAGGTTGAACTACTTGTGCCCTCAACGGCTTCAATTGGACACTCGGGGCCCCTTTCTCAACTTGGACACTCGGGGTCCCTTTCTCCGATTGGACATTTGAAGTCCCTTGTTCAACTAGGGTACTTGATGTCACCCTCTCAAGGTTTTCGATCCTTAAGTTCGTACTATCCAATTTGGCAAGGATAGTAGCAAAGGCATTCTTTGTGAAATCATCACCTTCATTGGCCATCGTACCTACAAAATGAGCAAACGTTAGTGAAATAACCTCACTCACTCCCTCACTAGTGTGTCACTCGGTTCACTCATTTACTGGTGGTGGATATTTCACTCAAGCTTGAAGACTAAAAGCTTCACTAAGTTGATCAACAAAGCTCAACTTAATCACTCAATTTCACAAGCCGAATGCACTCCGGGGTAAGTGGAGTTGATGTGACTCTATTGGAACGATAAGCTCTTTAAGTGCGGACTTGAGTCAAATGATACTACGGGTCTTCTTTGAATTCTACTCTCCTATCTAGGCATGATGATCCTAAAAGCTCAAAGTAATTAGTACTAATCGAGTAGAATTATACTCTAATAGCACTAACCGGAAGCAATGCAATCAATGAAACAAGAGATCCTAGAAGAATCTACCCCAAAACCCAACTTCCAGAAAATAGGCGCCCCACCTACCTAGAGTGGGCAGTCCGCCTGGTCCATAACAGAGGAAGTGGGCGGTCCGCCTGAAAAACAGGTGGCCCAAAATCCAGAGAGCTAGTTCAAAACGGGCGGTCCGCCTCTGCACTAGGCGCCCCGCCTACTGTGTTATCAGCACAGTCCAACTTCGTATTTTTTTGGTTTAGCACCCAAAAATCCAATAAATCTCACGTTGTTTTAGAAATCCGAAGGTACCCAAATATATTTTCAACTACAAGGATCAAAATCCAATGATTTTTAACTAACCCCAATAAAAAACAATCAAATCACCATGTTCATCAATTTCAAGCTAGGGTTTCAAATTTTCAAATTTTTCAAAGGGTTTCAAATTTTCAAATCTTGTTATTCAACTTCAAATCACGTGTTTAGGGTACAAAAATAATGGGTTTTCAACAAGGAACAAACCCCAATATCAATCACACAACGAGTCCATCAAACCAAGAACATACGATCAATTTTTTGGTGTTTTTCAACTTTTTTTCAATAACAACAACAAGAAAACTACAGTAGAAACCAACCTAGGCACGAAGAATCAAGGGTCGGGGATTTGTAGGAATAAAACCCAAGCCTTGCTCTGATACCAAGATGATAAGGATCAAAATCAAAAGACAAAAAGAACGATAAAGGGAACGATGGAGAACTTGTTCCGTGAAATCCTCGTATTGGTGTCAAGAAGAGCCTACGCTAAGCAACCACCCTCGAGTCGCACTCGGGACCCGCAAGTAGAATGATCGGGTGTCGGTTCGATAATGAACTAGGATCCGCTAGTGAATTCAAGCCAACAAAAGGGTTTTCTTCATAACTCAAGAGTTCATCTCTTTCAACATTCAATAATAATCAAAGTAAGCTAAGGTTCCATGAAGACTAATGAAATATTTATAGGCTTCACCTAAACATAATGAAAGCCCTAAAGTACCCCCAAAGTGGGTTAAAATAACAAAGGCCACGTAGGGCTATAATAGTCAAAGCATAGCATTAAAATTAGAACTCCCGCAAGGCTCCCAGTGACTAGGTGGTCCGCCCCCTATACTAGGCGCCCCGCCTAGTTGTTTAATATGCTGAAGATGAAAACAGGCGGCCCAACTGGGCGGTCCGCCCCTTTAGTAGGCGAAGGAGAATCCAGAGAGCTGATTTCAAGTAGGCGGTCCGCCTATTGGAGTAGGCGGTCCGCCCCTTCCTGGGAGCTCTTGAAATGCTTCCAAATGTGGCCCGGATGCCTCTCCAAGTAGCCTAGGTGGTCCTCCATCCATGGCACTCCAATGCATGACCTTCAAGCCACTCCCGGGGTCTTCTTCTATGTTTTTCCAAGTCAAGTGGAGATGAGTGTCTTGAATCAACTTAGCTTGACTTCTAGTGAAAGGCCTTGAGCTAGTATGCCTCGCATCAATATCAAACACAAAAAGTGGTGGAATGGAATTCCTCACTATATTTGGTAGACGGTTGGGAAAGAAAGGAACTCCAGATGCTTTGATGATATAAGGAACCCTACTCAGAAAGTGAAGCTGAATTGTATTTTACTACTTTACTTTTGGTGTAAACAACATTTTGTAAATGAAACTGAGTCTCTGCTTCAATTTTTAGAAGCATTTAGTTAGTTCTGGCCTTTGTGGATAGAGCTACTACCTATGTATAGTTTTATTGATTCCAGCACTCTTGTGCTGATGAATAAAATGTTACCATTCTAAAAAAAAAGGTATTAGATCACTGAAGGTCTACAGAAATAAAACCACAAGTATCCAGCTGCTTTCGCAAAGTATAGTACTAGTTAGCAACCAGTAGAAAGGTTCTATTACTTACTATTGCAATTTGGCTATCTGTGTAAACTTCCTTCCCTTCCTTCGTACGAGTTGCCATAAACATTTGAGACTTTGATGGTTCCTCATTGTTCTTGTCACGCTACAATTTATATCAAAAGAAAGTAAATATACAAGCAACAATCTGTTCTATCAATACATGAAAAGAAACGGAAGGAAATAAGCAAATATTACCAATGCCACGCGTACTCTTGCAAAATTAACAGGTCACATTCGGTGCCTCCACTTTTGTTTCTTTCTCGAGAATTTAAATGGCACATGGCCTAAAATCCCATAAAAAGAGATATTAATAAATAAAACATAGAAGAATAAATATAATGCAACAGTATGTTCAAGAGTGGACATGCACTATTGTAATCTCACTTTGATAGTTGGAAGCTTCCAATACTCAATCAACTAGCGAAATTGAACTTCTGGTATGTCCATGGGACGATTTTCTAGCATTTCTTCAATAGTTTCATAGTCATCAAAATGTTTCTTCTTAATACGTCTCTTGTGTCCCTTCCAAGCATCACGAAGGCCATCCATCACCCACTTCTTTCCTTCCACCGGAATTATGAACTTAGACTAGGAAAAGAACATATAGTTTATCTTCATTTAGTAGGAAAATACAGAAAACCATATATTTGTAAAATTTAATATTCTTACGTTGACATATTCCCACATGCATTTTTTTGTATGCCCTGGCACAGCATGCCAACTAGTGTACACCAAGGTGATAAATTTAGGATTCCTTGCGATTGTTCCTATAAAGTTGGTTATATCAGACACTCTCTTGCTAGTTGGTCCCACTGCTTGTCCTTTGTCAAATGTCACCTCCTCTCTTTCTTCAAAATTTCTTGCATGAATATTCTTACATGTTGTTTGTCCTCGAACGTTTTTCTTCTCCGATGTCCTTAGATAACAGCCAAGATATAAGAAAAAATATTGCAATGAGTTAAGAAATTATAAAGTTTGCGACATACTACCTGTAGCACAATCTATGTCCATAGCTTCATCTCCCATATACTCATCCTAGCAACCTTCTTGTTCGGAAAAACCATCCAATTCGACATGATGTTCATCAACAGGAGGCGAGGAAATAAATCTGGCATCATCTACGGGCTGAAGATCAAGTTGTTTTTCACTACCTATATGGATCCCTTGTTTTTCTAGAAATTGGTCAAGACTTGATGCCTTTAGGACCGACTGCCTCTTCACCTTTTTGAAATTCTGTTGCTCCTGAATATTAAGTTGTTCCTCTCCTTCATTTTTTACTCTTTTCATATGTGTAGTGTTAAGAACATCCTTTGAAGATGGTTTCTTCATGGACTTGTGCATTGGCAATTCACCTTCTTTTCTTTAGAATGGACTCCTCAGATTGAATTAACTGCTGTTTGCTTAGTAATCCTTTGGTTGAAATCCTACGTGAAGTGTTAAGATCTTCCTTTGGAGACGATTGGATCATGGATGTATAAACCGGCAATTTACTCCTTTCTTGCATTTGAAGAGACTCCTCAGATAGAATTACCCTAAGTTTACTTTGTCCTCTTACATTCTATGTTGCGGGCATAGGATTCTTTTTTTTGTGTGTTAGTTGTGCCTGCTCTTTCACGACATTATCATTGCGATCATTAATGAGGTTTTCTCTCTTAATCTGAAAATGCTTCGCCAATTCAGCACTTGATCGGTATTGAAAATCGAAGCCTATTTTCTTCATTGGACTTTGAGCTTTGTTTTGATTCGACACCTTTTTCTTCAGCGCTGCTCCTTGATTCATCCTGCATATAAAGAAAAATTAATTGTTTCAGCTCGGTAATAGGTTGGCTATCATTAAGTCTTCAGTAAACCTGACAGTAGCCATAAAAAAGCATCAATTATTTTGGGGATCTGTTGCGTAGGTAATATTGCTATTTCATCTCTGTCTATTTCAAATGCAACACAGTGAGAGTATATATATAGTGCAGATTTTGTCTATGTACATGGTCAGTTTCGTTTATGGGATTTTGATTTTGGCTTGTACTTGTATTTGGAATCAATTTCATTGGTGAGAGAAGGGATGATTCATGAGTTTTGTGGCTTCATATTCTCTGACAAAGAAGCATTTCTTAAACAGATAATGAAGATTGCCATTGTATTGCTCATAAGGCTTTCTATGAGCTCTTGAGATCTGATGTCACCTGTACATCATGCGGGTTCACTTCAACAACTCATGATCCTTGCATGGACATTTCTCTTTACCTGAGTACTGGCATATCTAGATGAAAGGATATTAATAAATCCAGTATGCCCAATGAATCTCTGGCAAGTTGCTTGGACCTCTTCACAGGACTAGAAAAGATGGGATCGGATCAGAAACTCTACTGTGAAAATTGTCAGGAAATGCACAATGCATTGAAACAAATGTTCTATCTTTCTGCTTTTCCTCTTTATATTGGCAAGAAAGATTCTCTGTCTATTATCAGATTATAGACTGAAAAACGGAGCTGCAGTAATTAACTTTCAACTGCTAATTATAAATCAAAGCAGGCGCAGTAGTAAAAAGGCAGAACAGAACAACAACAGAATGAAAAGTTTGACCTCGCGATCTGATATGTACTACCAAAATCTTCTCACAATCGCAAGTTCGGAAGGAAAAGAATTCAGCACTTTTTGCCTCTGCATTGAAGAGAAAAGAAAAGAAAAGAAAGTGGGGAAGTAAGATTGATATATATTCAAAAATCGTACTCTTTTTGATAACCTTTTGCATCAAGATAAGATCTTACTTACAGAAGAGAACAAACAATAGTTTCGGAACCTTAAGCATGATACAATCTCATACAAATTTGTCTAATGTGGTTCAATCACATACTAGAACTCTTTTTTGCTGCTCAACTAGCTTACATGGACCTGGGAACGTATCTTATATAGGTGTTTCAGTATCGAGTAAAGAAATATATAATTTTTTTTTGCTATTTTTAGTGCATTCCAGAGATCCACACAAAGTACCCATACCTACTCATACTCTCTCAAGAGGCACTTCAAGATGAATGAAGAATCCATGAATAAAATTGCCAATATATAAAGCAAATATTTAATGTAGTTATAATATTTAGTTCCTGCGGCTTTTTCCTCATAGAGGACGGCATTCTCTACTTTCCTCCATACAATTTCCATCTTTGACAGAACTGATCTAGATGGGTAATCGAATAAGATAAAAGGTCATATACTTGAACTCAGGTCACATAATGTATTACCAAAAACTGACTCTTGTGACGAGAGAGTGCAAACTTTAGATCTTCAATATGGAAATCAGGAGCAAAATCCACGTAAAGCACACCTGGATGGATTTACAACTAAATTTAGCAAGACAACTGTTACACCCCGTATGCCTAAAGTGATGTATATCATTCTAATGACATGTTAAGAATGATTTAAGTGAGTTTAAAGTCATAAAATGACCATATATGATGTTTATATGTTGAATATAAAGATTGGGAAAAATCGAATTTAAGTTGCGGAAAAACCGACTAAGGAACTGCCTTGTAACGAAGCTTTTTCAACAATTAATTTCATGTGTTATATGAAGTCTTTTGGGGACATATCATATACCAAATTGAAGGTCTTTGTAGTTTCCAAAACTATTAACGGTTTGTTCATACAACTTATAGATAAAAAAATATGAGTATCAGAAGTTAGGCCAGAAAAAAGGCCATAAGCGCAAAAGAGGATTAAAACTGAAATGTTTGAAGTATAAATGAGGAAACTCATCATTTTCTCGTCATTTCCAGCAAATTCATGATAGAAACAGTGTGCTCTTGGTTGTTAAAGGTATTTTGATGGTTTTGAAGAAAGAATATTGATCTTAGCTCGAAATTGAAGACAGATTGCGTCAAAACGCTCTACGCGATTAGGGTAACATTATGATACCTTCAATTTCGTCTATAGTTTGAGTTTTTGAATTACTTCATGGCTAAGTAAAGTACCTAAATTCTATTTTATAGCTTGTTTAAGCTTTAGAAGGTGTGGAATTCAAAGGAGACAAGGTTTAGAAGAGAGAAACATCAAAGGTATGTAAGACAAAATCTTTCTTTTGGCAAGGCATGTATCTTTTAGCTTTTGAAGCTTTTCTTAGTTCTAAACTTAGTATTTCTTCTGAGAAACTTGTATGGTACCAAGGAAATCTAGTATATACTTAATTTGGTACTAAAATCCAAGGTGAAAGGCGTCCAAATCAGCAAGATAAAACGTTTCAAAATCTAGAAATTTATTTTGATCTTTGGACAGTTGTTAGTATATTGATCATAACTCCTTGTACAAAATTGATATTTAGATTCTTTAAGAATCTCCAGAACCCTAAGACATATATCTAAAACTTTCATGAAGACTATGAAGTCTATAACTTTGATCTACACTCTGAAAATTAGGTTGAAAGTCAGGACAGTGGTGCTGTCCAAACATTCTATCTGCGGATTTGTTATGTCATCCAGTTGTCTCATCTTGATTATCCATTTAACATGTTTATGTTATCAGTTTATCCGAGTATCCATTCCTGTGTATAGTATAGTGCTGGTTCTGTTTTTGCGTATCATCCAATTTCAGGGGAAACTCTGCCGAAATTTTTATAGAAATTCAAAGAGTTGGACAAATTCTGAGTAATAGGTTGTGTCTATAATTCTATCAAGAGTTTTCTTATCATTCCTTTGAGTCCATATCTATTGTTGCCACATGTGTTATGCCTCATACATGCTTATGCTTATATTGTGATCATGTTATGTGTGATTTGGAGTCCCCCATAGAGGCTGGACATTGGACACACAGTCCGGTCGTGTGTGATACTACCCGTCTGGGGGATACAGCCCCTCTGTTTTAGGCGGGAGTTGAAATACCTAGTGTGACCGGGTGTCATTCACACACTCTGACCAGAGAGACTAGATATTACTGGCTGGAGGGGATATAGCCCATAACACCCGCCAGTTTTGTTATATACGAGTATATAGCCACAGTATGCACTGCATGATTATACATGAGGCTAGTTCAGGTTTTCAGTTACCTGATTTGGAGGGATACAGCCCATACCACCAGACAGGTACTAGTTCAGATATTCAGTTACCTGATTTGGGGGGATATAGCCCATAACACCAGACAGGTACCAGTTCAGATAACAGTCCAGTTTTAGCTCAGTACCAGTTATCAGTTCTCAGTTATCAGCTACCAGTTCTTAGTGTCAGTAGGCCATCCACCAGCTATTGGAGTCACTCCGCTTATTCCCGGAGTTACTTATCTTTTGGTATGTGTACAGTCAGCCAGTTTGGGTATGGCGGGGCCTTGTCCCGTCCTTTGTATATTCAGTTCAGCACTCTTAGAGGCCCGTAGATATGTCCCTGTGTGGTTCTGTAAGTATGTTATGTATGTCAGCTTGTGTTAGCCTTGTCAGCTTTTTGCATTGCATAGTTTTTATCAGTTAGGTTTATGCTTATTCCGTTTATCAATTATATTCATGGTTAGCAGATTATCAGCAGGATTAGTGATGATCGACACTTAGTGTTGGTCATCCGTCGCGGCCCTAGGTTGGGTCGTGACAACAACAAGGTTGTCGCAGAGAAACTGAAAAAGAAATGAGACAACATGCTTTACCCCTATAATCTGAACTGGATAGATATCGTGCCCCCCCCCCCCTCAAGCAGATAACCTAAGAACCACCGGCCCACTGAGTCCCCAGTGTGTCACTAGCAAGGGACCAACCTAAAGTAGGATTATTGTTTTCTATAGAAACTTTTACTTAAGAAATGTCATCAATCAGAAAAGCATGCCTAAGTAAGCTGTGGGATATTCTTCTGGATGCCTTCCAACTGTAATCTTTCTTTCATTTTTGGGAACGTTTGTTGACACCCAATTTTATCCCAAAATGCTTAACCGATATCTAATTATTTTAAATTAAGGTCAATTTTGAAATTTAAAAGGGAATCAATTGTATCTTTAAAAAGAAAGGGCTAAAATTGCACCGCGCATCATAAATTCTAGCCTATTCGCATAAAATCTATATTTAATTAGTCTAAAAAGGGTCAAATCTGTTCTTATATTTTAAAATTGGGCTATCTATGCAAACATATATACATACAACACGCATACACCTCTCATTTCAGAATACCCATCTCCCTTAATCACCTTCTAAACCCGATCCCCCTTTAACCCGTTTCCCTAATCCAAACCTGAAGCCCTAAAACCCATTTCAGTCCCAAATTTTCCCCCCAAAATCTCACCACAGTCCAAATTCCTTGACCCCACTGGTCCCCCCTACGTTCTCTTTCACCTTTTCAGTACGAGAGTGAATCCAATCATCCTTTTCAAAATTGTTCATTCCGAGCCGTGGATATTCTTCCGACGGACATTTTTTTGGAAGATAAGGATGAAAATCGTATGTCCTTTAGGGTTATTGACGATTTTCACCCCTATCTTTGAAGTAAAAAGTCCGAAAAGGGGCGGATGTTTAAAAAATATCCAAGGCCTTAAACCCTAAATCATCAGGTATATATAGATCCTTATTTTCATTTTTTAGGGGTTCAGTTTTTTAACGGCAGAAAGAGGGGTTCCAAATTTTTTGTCTAAGGAGAAACGGTAGAATGTAGAACAAACATAAGATTTATTTGCTGAGTTTATGTTTTAAGCATAGTGTTACTGTTATTTTGCATTTTGGAGTGTTATCGCCTCATTCTTCGAGTCGCTTCTTCATCGCTCGAGTCATCGCTCTTGTTCGAGCCATTTTCTTCATTTCTTTGCCCTCGTTTACTGCACAGCAACAGGTAGGATTTATCACATTTTCATTAAGTTTCTTAGCTATGTTTTCAGTTCATTGGCAGTATGAAATGTAGTTCAAGTCTGGTTATGAATCTAAGTAAAATTTTATTTTCTGTGGATAGAAGTAAATGAAGTCGATATGTGCGCGAAGATTTAAAACAATGAATGTTAAAGTTTGAATCTTTGCCTCTGTTTCTGTATTTATGTGTGATTGTCCTGACTATTTTTTAAACAAAATAAGTAGTTTAAGGTGTTTTACTAAGTTCTGATCTATAAGTTCAAGAAAAGAGGTAAACTTTGTTTAGATAGGGATATATATCATGCGCTTGACTCATGTAATGCACTATTTGCCCAGGCTCATACCTTTTACATGCGTTTTCTAGCTTGTTCTGCCTTGGTAATGCTAGTCTGAGGTTTCTGATTATTTGTAGTTTGTTTAGTGGAATGCTTGGTTCCTGGTGTGCCTATGAGGTGCTATGAGTGAGGAGTAAGAGTTAAAGTAATAACGGTTCAGGAGGTAAAAATGTTCTTGGGTATGTGCAGTTCTGGAATGTTTTCTCCTGTTGGGTTTGTCCAGGGAGTTGCCTGAAAGTTTGCAACCTCTTTGGAGCAGTTCATGTGGCTTTAGATGGTTTTTGTTAGTCTCAAAAAGGTGCAGTTCAGTGAGGAATAGGATAGGATGTCAGTCCAGTTTTAAAGAGGTTTGCTCTTGTCCTGTGTGATGAATAGAAGAGTCTGGAGGGTGTGCTTGTGTATGTTTCAGGTTCTTTAATTTTAGACAGGTCTGGGTTGATTTCTAGTTGGGCCTATGGTTGTCCTGGTAAGCTGAGTAAGTGTATGTGGGGTGCAGTGTTCAGGTGTGTTTATGAGGGGTGTTCATAGCAGGTAGTTCAGTAGTAGGGGACATTAGGATGATTGTTCCTGGTTGTTTGGTTATTTTCTAAAGGGGGCTGCAGTTAATTGATTGGAGTTTGTCTAAGTAGGTTTGCAGGTGCTTGGGCAGTTCTTGGTGTTCTGTATTTAGGTGGGGATGTTCTGTTGGTATCAGGGGATGATCTCAGGTTGCTTAAGTGTTTCTGGTCGTTGTCATGTGTGTATGAGTGTTGCGGTTTGGTTCAGTTGTTTGGAGTTGTCTCTGGAAGTGTATTAGTGTTTTGCAGAGGTTGGCTCTGGTGTATGAGGGAGTTCAGTTGTTTTGTCTTATGAGTTTGTGTGTGCAGGCTGCTTTGGTTCAGATTAGTCCAGGAGATAAAGGGTCCTGTTTCTTCCTTTGTTCTTGTAATCCTGAATGAATTAAAGGTCTGTAGGTGTTGTTTGATGTTCTGGAAGTTGTTTCCAAGCAGGTGCAGGTGGGCTTGAATCAGTAAGAGGTGGAAGTGGCTCTGTGGGTTTAAGGGAGGTATGGGAAGTGTCCGGGCAGTGAGAAAGCCTTTCTATGCTTATTCAGGGCCTGTTTTAGATTAAGTCATGTCTTATGCGCTTTCTGCACATATGAATTAATCTAACAGATGGTTTATATTTAAGGCAAAGCTTTTGCTTAGTAGGATCACTTCATTGTTAGCGGATCTACTATGAAAATCTTAAATATTCAACGCAGAGGATAGTTTGATGCATATCTTGGTTGCTCTGTTGGTTTCTTATCACTAAGTGGAGTGTTGAAAGAATATATTTAGATTAGTTGGACCTTATGGCCATCTGTGATGTTCATTACTATGTTGCGTTGTTACAAAATTGTACCTTAAGCTTGTGCCTTGTTTCTCTGTTAAAATTCTTACTTCACATTTATAGCTTGTGTCCTAATAAGAGTTGAAAGCCATAAACATTGCATGTTTTCTTTTACTTGTTTGCTTGTCTACGGATAATAAAAAATGAAATTGTGCTACCTGTTAAACCATATTCTTACCCCTGTTTATTTCCCAGAACTAGAAGACCTTAATTCCATGATCTTTAGACTTGTAATGTTCTAAAATTAAGCGAAGGAGCTTGGATATATACTGTCATGATTAGTCTTTATTATGTGAAAATCGATTTAGTTTAAATGGTTTCGGGGCCCTCTTTCGCTTGGTGTTTTAGCATCTCTTACATGTGCATATGCCATTGTGTTATCAAGTTATTTTCTTTTAAAGATCTTAGCTAATCTTGGACAAAGTGTGTTGCCAACATCTTATTCCATAGAAAGTTCTTTACTGTTATAGCATCCAAGATTTGTTAGCTGCCCCTGTTTATATATTAAAGTGTACGAACTTCTATTTCGAGTTTATATATGCTTGGTTTCATACATAGTTTCTAATCTTTATTTTATCAATTTTTTTTTGCATGGAATGCAATTGGAATTGCAACGAGTTTTAAAACCCAATGAATCTCTTTGGAATCGAGTTTATTTGGATTGGGTTCATATCTCCAAGGCTGTGATTGAGAAGTTGCTATCCAAGGCTCAAATTATGAGTTGCACTTTCGGGTTCTATTTTCTTTACTCCCTTTCCCTGCTCCTCTAGAAATTCATGTATAGGACTTTTCCGTCGACCGGACTAGGAGCCCTGTAGGATAGCATTGTATAAATTGCGATTAATGAATGATTAGATTATTTTGTGATTACCTTTATTCATTTTCTTTAGATTTTGCCAGTTGATTTAAGATATTAAGAACCATTTGTCAATTAATGAGTGCGAATCAAATTCAATTAAAATTATACCTTTTATCACTATTCGCATTTGAATTATTTATTTATTTATTATATTAAATATTTAATTATTTACTTATTTAATCTAATTCATTTATTCAGTTAATTAATTAATTTTAATTTATTATTTAATTAATTTTAATTCATTATCTATTTATTTACTTAATCTAATTTATTTAATCAACTAATTGATTAGTTATAATTATGCATTTATTAATTTAATTAATTTTAATTAATTAATTATTCATTTATTTAATTAATCAAGTATTAGCATTTATTTAACCATTTAATTAATTCCTACTAATTTATCACCTATTTATTTATTTATCATTGGTATATTATCCTATCTTATTGCCCTTATTTATTATCCATTTTTTACTTGATTTTATTTTACTTATTTATCTATACCCCTTTTATTTATTTATTCTACATTATTGAAATAATCTAAATTAATAATTCGTGAAAACCGCCGGATTAACCGCATTTAGCGGATTTTCGAAAGTGCTCCCGTAAGGGACCTTCTTTCAAATTTAAAAGAACCACTTACCTAAGAATCTCTGAATTTAATTTCCTTTTAAGTAAGGGAAGAATTTGCACTCATTAAGTAACATTGGTTCCTAATAATCCTTAAATTAGGTGGCGACTCCAAAGAAGCCCTTTGGAGTCCCATTTTGTTGAAGTCAAATCCCGGTGCATACTTGTGTGCCATTTTTTGGGAGGATTCAACAACGTTACCTATGAGTCACAAGCAAAATGAACACTTTTAGTCATAGGTATGAATTATTTTCATGTACTAAAAGGTCTGATAAGTAGGTCACAGCTACTTTAAAATCAACACAAAAAATGCAGTGATGTTTGAAGTACATTAGACTACTAAACTTTAAGCACAAAAGAAAAGTATGTACAAGTCAAAATCTTCACATGTAAATGAAATTTTATGTGAAGGAAGAAAGTAGAGATCAAGTGTCATTAGACAAACAGATAAAATCCGTGCTCATTGTCCCGAGATAAAGAATGCTGAAGCATCACCCAAAATGTCAGAAAGGTATTTAGAGGTCATTCTAGACGATATTGCTTTTATATTGCAATTAGCACCTATTTCAGAGAAGAGTTGGCATGGGTGTTCATAGAACATAGAAATTCGACGCATGCAGAGTGGTATTGGTAGAGGTCAAAGAAATTATCTGCCTCATCATACATATTAAATGCCAGAAGAGAGAAAAGAGACTGCAGACTCGAAAACAGAATAGCAGATACGGAAAAAAAACTAATAAAGCTGCAGAAAGCAGCAGATTCGAATAGAAAACAACTGCTGATTCGAAGCAATTACAGCAGCAGATTCGAACAAATTACAGCAGCAGATTCGAATATTAAACCATCCGAACAAAGCTAAGCAACAATAGCAAATTAAGGTCTAATTAAACAATCAGAAATATTCAATATTAGAACTTCATAAAATTGATAAGAAAAGAACACCATGAAACTAATATCATCAACTTAACACCTAAAACAAAATTGTAAAATGCGTCTCTAGTTGTTAATTAAGCAATGGCTATGCTATTATTCGACTTGAATTGGAATCAAACTCTTGATATATCATCAAAATCATCCTCATCTCCAGATTCAATTTCATATTGTTGTGCAGGAAATCCTTCTGGAGGCACATCGATAATTGTTGCCGCAACATCATTCCTTACTTAGTTGCCGCAACATCATTCCTTACTAAGACAATTTCACCATTATCAGGCGGTATAGATGGGCCTATCGAATGTTCAGACGCCTCATTTTCATAAAAGTGTGCAGCATCAGATTCAAGTTGGTCAGTTATGTTAAAGAGGTCCCTCGGGACCGTCTTCATAACATAATGCTTATCTTGATCATACGGATCTTGCACATAGAAGCATTGGTGTGCTTGAGATGCTAGCACAAAAGGCTCTTCCTAATAGCATTTCTTGTTGAAGTAGACATAAGTAAGGCCATAAATATCTTCTTCAACCTCATACCAATCACACTTGAATAACACAACCTTGAAATGACCATAATAGTCGAATTCAAGTATATCAACTATTCTACCATAATATGTCATATTTGCTTTCACCGGATTTTTATCCTTTGAGCTTGCAATGCTTGTAGTTAGGGAAACTAAATGAACGCCACTATTTTGTGTCTTACGCCCTGCATCACGCCTCCTCGTGTGGAATCTATATCCATTTATCAGATACCCGGTATATCTTTTAGCAACTGCATTTGGTCCTCTAGACAATTCTTTTATCAGATCCGGCACATCTTCATGCAACACGCGAGTTTCAAACCATTGAGAGAAGTATTGAGAATGCTGCTTGGCCTTGCTCTATTTAGATCCTTGCTTCTGTCTATTAACCTCAACCTCATGCTCTCTACACAAGGTATTTTTATTTGTTAGCAAATACATAAATGAAATAATTTAAGAATTATCTGCATAAAAGAAAATAGTACAAGTTACCTAATATATTCTTGAACTTTATCACATTTGTTCAATATGTACGCATGTCCCTGGCTTAGTGTCTTGTCATTTAAAATAATTGGATCACTCTTTTGCGCTCCAAAAGGACAACCTCTATTGGGGAACAAACTGGAAGTTTGTGCATCAGCTGAACCACATTCATCATCATTTCAGGATCTTCTATTAAATCTAGTATGTACACCCTCATGTAAGTATCTAGAGCATAAAGTCAAACATTCTTCAACCAAATATGCCTGGGCAATGGAGTTCTGTTGCGAACGGCTAACTTAAACGTACCCATATTTCTTTCAGCAGGATACATCCATCGACCCTAAACTGGACCTCCTAATCTCACCTCGTTCACCAAATGAATAGGCAAATGAATCATTATATCAAAAAAAGTAGGAAGAAATACTTGCTCCAATTGATTCAATATTTCTTTAATTTCTGCTTCCAAACAATCTAGTTCTTCCAGTGTGATAACTTTTTGACATAACCGATGAAAGAAGGAACTCAGGCGAATCAAAGGAATAGCAACATGATCAGGAAGTATGCTTTTAATAGGTATCGGCAACAAGTAATGTAACATGAAATGAGCATCATGGGTCTTGTAGCCAGATATTTTTCTTTCATCTAAGTTAAAACACCTAGATATGTTGGAAGCACTACCGTCAGGCAGCTTTGCGGTTTTCAGAACACCACAAAAAACTAATTTCTCTCTATTAGTCATTGAGAAGCAGGCTTTTGCAAACTTTGTTCTCTTGCCATCCTTTGTGTCTTTTGGATGAAGGTCCTTTTTAATGCCCATCTCTCTTAGATCGTAACGAGCATTTGCATTATCCTTAGACTTGCCCGGAATATCCAAAAGGGTTCCAACTATGCTATTAAATATCTATGTACATTGGATCGAGGTTGTGACGTAACGTGTTATGCTGCCAATAAGGCAAATAAAACAAATTGACCTTTTCTTCCACGGGCCATCATTTGATTTCTTCTGCTTCTTTCCAAATACATTGGTACCATTCTGTAAGCTTGTAAGAACATAGGTTCCCTTTAACAAAGGTGGAGGAGGCCTAAATTCTGTTATTCCATTGAAAGACCTTTTGTTAGATCTCCACGGATGATTCATGGGTAAAAACACACGATGGTCCATATAACACATTTTTCGACTATGTTTAAGATAGCGAGAATTAGTGCCATAATTACAACAAGGGCAAGCAAACTTTCCTTTTGTACACCAACCGGATAACATAGCATATGCAAGGAAGTCACTAATTGTCCATAAGAGAGCTGCTCACATTTGGAAGGTTTGATTTCTTGAAGCATCATATGTCTCTACTCCAGACTCCCACAATAAATTTAGCTAATCTACCAATGGCTGTAAATAAATGTCTGTCATTTCCAGGTGATCGCGGCCCAGGTATAAGTAAAGAAAGCATGTTGTACTCTGGCTTCATACACATCCAAGGTGGCAAATTATACACCATTAAGATAACAGGCCATGTGCTATGAGATACGCTCATGGTCCGAAACGGATTGAACCCATCACTTGCCAAGCCAAGTCTCAAATTGCGACAATTACTTGCAAAATCTGGATGACAGCTATCGAAGTCTTTCCAAGCTTGGCCATCAGCAGCATGCCTTAACTTTCCATCTTTTGAACGCCCTTCGTCATGCCATCTTACTAAATCTGCTGTCTTTGAGCACATAAATATCCTTTTAAGTGGAGGAACTAATGGAAAGAATCTCAAAATTTTAGCAGGAACACGATAAGGTCTTTTAGAAGGCTCAAGTTCATCATCTACCGTAGGACGTTCAATATATCGAGAAGCTCCACAAACATGACAATGCGTGTCATCTTTATGATCATTCCTAAATTACATACAGTCATTAGGACATGCATCAATTTTTTCATAATCAAGACCTAAATCCTTTACCATGGCATTGGCTTTATAGTAGGAAGTAGGAATATTCAACTCAGGCATCGCCTCTTTCAATAACTCTAACAAGGAAGTGAAGGAAGTGCATGGTAATCTAGAAAATCCTTTGCATCCTGGATATAGTTCTTGGCTTGCCTCATCAACCAAGTTATAAAATTTTTGGGCTTCTTCATTTGGGCCTTCATAAACTCCTTCGGCTTGTGCAACATTTCTAAATTGATCATTCAACAGCCTATCAATATCATCATACGAGTTAGCTTCATCATCTATGTCACCATCAACATTCATAGGGGAAACCCATTCCCTATGGTTAATCCATATTGTATAGCCATCAACAAACCCGCGGCTTATTAGATGATCCTTTACTATATGCCTTTGAAACCAATAGATATTACAACAGTCTACACAAGGGCATTGAATTTCTTCACCTTGAGGATCTCCAACAGAGTAAGCAAAGTCCAAGAAAGATTCTACACCATCAAAATACTCTTTTTCGTACCTTGGTAAATCCATCCAATCTTTGGATGGAACGTTTGAAGTCCTAAAAATCAAATATTGTTGTTAGAAATTCAAATATATATTAATTAACTAGTAACTTATACTTTACTAAATAAATCTTTAAAGATAATATTACTTTTCTGCAATCAAGTGTTGTAAGATGATAAGAACTTCTTACCTACTCATGACACTTAAATTAAGTCAAACACTACTTCAAGTCAATCACGGATCTTCCTGAGCGTTCACTAATCTTTTTTGGGAAAAAAAATTAGTAGGACTAAATGATTGCTTAACCAAGATCATGGAATCAAATTCACATCGACATTAAATAAATGAACTAAAACAAACATGTAACCCCACTAGTTGTACTAAAACAGACATGAAACAACTATTTGAGATCAAAGAGCTTTGAAATTCATTTATGTAATTAGTTCCACAGTATCAATCCTAAGAACTAAAAAGAAATCTCTCATGGAAAGCGAACCACACCAACCACATGAAAAAATACACAAGCAACATTATCATGGTGAATATAACATGATAAAAAAATTTAGCAGCTTGAATATTATATATATGCTAAATCGAACTAATCCTTATTTATCAAAGAAAACTTGCATTAGAATGAATGACACAGTCAACTTCTTTAGTCATGAACACTAATGCTAAAGGTTTACCAAAAATTTAATCACTTTCACTCATCAATGACATAAGTGATACAATAAATGCTATACTCTGTCAATTGATCATGAAGATTTTGTGATTTTATTGATTCTGCTCTACTTTGCACATTTTTCAGCCACCTCTACCTAAAACTCATTGACTTTCATCAATGACCTATTGTTCCTACATCTACTACACTCTCTTGACGCATCGGAATAAGAATATATATCCAGTCCATTCAAAATATTAACACTTCACATAACTCTTATTACTCTGGCCAGTTTTACATAACATAATTAGCATTATAAAGCAGAACAACAAGCTCTTTGAAATCGCTGAATTTTGGAGTCTATGATTTATGAAGTTTATTACTGAAATTAAAGTACAAAAACACCAAGAATTTATCCGAACATATACCAAAATACGATTTAAAGAAATTACAAGACTAAATCAATCCATATAAATTACTAAATCAATATCAGGCCTGAAAAGCAGAGCCGAGAGCAAAGGTGAAGCAGCAACGGCGGATCACCTTCAGTAGCGCACGAAAATGAGGGTGAAATTTTCTCTGAAGCAGCAGCGGTGGATCTAAAACTAAAAGCAGCAGCGGTGGATAACCTTCAGTAGCGAAAAGCAATATTCCAGTAGCGAAAAACAATATTCAGTAGCGAAAGTTTGGTTTGACTAAACCTAAAAGTTGTGGAGGGAAAAAGTTATTTAGTTTCCCGCGTTTAGTGTGTTTCAGTCAACTTAGGAGAATATTTTAGTGGTACTTTTGATAAAAGTTTTCGAGGAATTTTTTAGGTTACGCATGTAAAGAGTTATTTTTGGTATGAATATTTAGCAACCCTTTTAAAGCATTTCCTTTTAGTTAATAAGCGTTGCTAATTATGTTATGATTTGACAACTTTTTGTAAGTTTTGCCTATTTTGTTGTAGTGCTCCACTAATATCTTCATCACCTTTTGTATCTTCTTCTTCATCTACATCCATATCACCTTCACCAGCAGGATTAAGAACAGTCTTCTTGATTGCTATAGCCCCTTCCAGTTCAGCCCTAAGGGCATCGACTGACACATCCTTAACTTCATCTGCATAGGGCACATATAAATCCTTCCATCTCGATCTCACTTCTTGATCAGTAGGGAACAAGTAAGGGCGCACGATCTAGATAGAAGTCGAGCAAATTAGTTTCTTATAGTTTGAATAAAAATATTAAATGACATGAAAATAGCGCAACATTACCTTAATTTTATTTTCTCCTTCCACAATGGATCGAAGGATTTAGACACCATTTTTCTGTACTATTTGAGCATCCGAGGGCACGTCATAGGAGATTGATCTATCAGTGCAGCTCTCCTTTCAATGGCAGAAAATGCTTCATTGACCCGGGCCTAAGATAAAAGATTTAATCGGACTACGAAAAATGAAAAAATCACAATCAACTAACCATTGGTTTATTATAGACTTACCGAAAATGCCCAGAGGAAGTCAAAAAGAGCATATCCAGGTGGTTTTCCTTTCTTACTGAAGGTTTTATAATGCTTGGACATGTCAAGCTTGGGCTTCAAATATTCAATTGTCAGCTCGAAGCACAACCTGCCCCATGGATACTTAGGGAAGAATTCCAGATCATGAACCATACAAACACATTCCTTCTCAACAGACTTTGAAGTATCCTTTGCCATCAATATCGTGTGGAGAAACCACAAAAGGCGCATCTTCAACTTTTCCTCTTGGTCAAATCTTCTGCTAGCTTTCAACACCCACCACAGCCTTGACGATGTCACTTTAACATTCGCCGCAGTGGATGGTTTCCAAGTTAGTTTTTCATAAAATTCCTCGCCTTTCTTCACAACCTTTTTCTTTGCTTTATCGCTAGGTTTTACCCCACACTCCAAACCAATCATTAGAGCAAACTCCCTAAGCCCAAAACAAGCTGGCTTTCTATTAATCAAGAACCAAACTTTCCAATGCTCTTTATCCTTTATTCTATGAAGAAGTAGGGAGTGGATCATCTGTCCATTGAATTGCAAAAATTGGGACATTTCAAGGAACTTCCCAAACACAGTCTCCTTAAATTTCTTTCTAATTTCAAGGTTTTCAACAACTTTTCAAATTAATACAAATTTTTAATTCTAGATCGAACAGATATCTTCGCCGGGAATGATGGAATTTCATCAAGCCAAGTTTTAAGTCGATACCTTTGAATGTATATTTCCTTGATGCATCGACGAACTTATAAGCGGTCCAACTCACACTCAGGCTCCTGGCTTCATCCTCTTCTTGATTAGTTTTTTTATTAATTTCTTCTTCAGTTGCTTCTTCTTCTTCTTCTTCTTCTTCTTCTTCTTCTTCTTCTTCTTCTTCTTCTTCTTCTTCTTCTTCTTCTTCTTCTTCTTCTTCTGATTCATCTCTATTTCCTTCATCACGAGTAGCAGAACTTTGTCCATCATCACCACCACCATCATCCATGCTTTCCTTACCTTTCCCTGCATCGGAGAGTTCATCCGCTTGAAAAGCGTCAATTTCAGCCAAAAGATCCTCAGTTTGAGGTTCCACTTGGGCCTCTTCCACCACAATATCTTTTGCAGAGTGATCCTTTACGTTCTTTTGAATCTAGGGTTCTTTTTCACTAACTTCAGCATCCATTAAACGGGTTTCAACAAGTGGAGATTCATTGTCATCTGCTGCAGGATTATTAGCACTTTTAGGAACTCCGCCACTTGTGCATTGATTGTCATCTGCTTCTAGATGTTTATTAAGTTCAGCAACTTCAACTTCATCTCCTCCACTACTTGGAGGTTGATTTTCACCTTCTGCTGAATGTTTATCCAATTCAGTAACATCAGTTTCAGGAATTTGTCTAACACATTGATTGTCATCTTCTTCAGATTGCTTACTAGCCTTTTTCTTTTAGATTTACCGCTTTGAGCAGCCGTATTGATTTGATTCAACATTGCCATTACTTTATCTACATACAAAAGCAATCAACAGAAAGTAAACTACAATATAAAATAAAAAGGGAAAAATTTGAAAGAACAATAAACAAAAAATCAAAATTTCTTCAAAAAACACCATTGACATTTCTTCATAAGTTCTAAGACTTGTATGAGAACCAGAACAAATATTCAATGATAATAGGGTTCCTCACCTGAAGAAATCGCAATTTCTTTAAATTCTTCAACTGCTACTTCAAATCTTCAAGAAAATTATTAAATAGCTGGATGAGAGATGAAATCATTTAGAAGAACTTATGAAGGGACATGAAATCGGTTCGAAAAATTGGAAGAGGCGCGAGCAAAGAAGACCCATTTCTGATTACCCATTTTTAATTTTTAACCCGACAAAATAACTCATTTTTTGTTATGTTTATATACTTTTCTGTAATATGCACTTTTACTCATAATTTTTCCTATTTCTAATCAAGCCCCCCGATCCCCACTTAACCTCATTTAACTATTTTCTGTAATTTAATCAAGCCCCCGTTTCTGATTACCCATTTTTTATTTTTAACCCGACAAAATAACCCATTTTTGGTAATGTTTATATACTTTTCTGTAATATGCAATTCTACTCATAATTTTTCCTATTTCTAATCTAGCCCCCGATCCCCACTTAACCTCCTTTAACTATTTTCCCCTAAAAAAATAAGTCAAAAAGAAAAGAGGAGGTCATTTAGTTAAGTCAAGTTTTTTGGGGGTCTTTTAGTTAAATCTTCTCCAGAAGCTCCAATGAAATCACCACACAAGCAAATTTTTTTTTTCTTTTGACTAAAATTTTCACCAAACAAAGGTTCCATCAATATGAATTGTTTTCCTTACAGTAGGTACCAAGAGTAATATAAAGTTAATGTAGTTTACAGAGAAGAGAAGGTGTTACTATTATTGAGATTGAATAGAGCTATCATAGATGATGATGGATCCATAGGATCAGAGAAGAGGATCAGGAAAGAGATCAATTAGAATCAAGCAAAATATAGAGCAATCTTTACAATAAAGAATGAGCTAAAAATAGATAACCTAGATCTGTAAAATAAGGAGAGAAATAATTTACAAAATCACTCTAAAATATTTCTCTAATATGCCCTCACAAGATGGTAGGTCAATCAGAGATACCAATCTTGGAATGTAACAGCTCAAAAGAACCCCTTGGTAGAGATTTTGTGAGCAAATTCGCAAGTTTCTCCTTCGACAAAACATGAGAAACTCGAAGAAGACCTTGCTGGAGCAATTTGTGAAAAAAAATGATAGTCAAGTTCAATGTGCTTCATGCGAGGGCAAAACACAGGTTTAGCACAAACATAAGTGGCACCAAGATAATCACAGTAGATAAAGGGTGTTTGAGAAGGAGTAAAAAATAACACCTTGAGAAGATTACAGACCCAACAAAGTTCATCACTAGTAGAGGCAATGGCCCTAGATTCTGCCTTAGTCGAAGAGCGAGCTACATCTCGTTGTTTCTTAGAACTCCAGAAAATTGGATGACTACCAAGAAATACAATATAAGCTATAGTGGACGAGCGATCATCTCGATCACTGAAATGCAGCGAGAAATCCATGGTTAGAGCCTTGTTTCGCCTCATATTTGTAGCCTTTAAGCGTTGATTAAGTTGTTATCTTAGATTTTTAATGTTCTTTTTATTGTGTATGAATGTATTTTGACAAAATTGATGGATCTGGAGCAAAAAAGAAAAGAAATGAAGCTTCGGAGTCTGAGAAGAAGCCCGAGACTTGACCACAAATCAAAGTGAGGACGTAAACTGAGAGAAAAACTTGAGAAGCAGTAAAAATGCCCTGCCGCTCCATGCCGAGCATCGCATGGCGCGACGCGGTAAGGGTGAGATCTGTCATACCCGATTTTGGACTCAACTCGAGGCGATTCGGGTTTCGGATTTGACTAGATGAACTCATTTGAGTTTAGATATTGGAGTCGCCACCTAACATATTTTTTAACTAGGCGTATTAGGGCACCAATTTTGTTTCTAGCTAATTTTATAATTAACTCCGAAACTTAGTCTACAAATCAGATATTCTATGTAAGAGGTTAAAGTTAACTCGAGAGGAAGGGATTAGGCACCTCTCGAGCTCCACCAAATGTGGTTACCAGCCGGACTTATGATTGAGATTCAAACAAGTAAATAAGCAAATAGACTAACTAGCTAACTAAAATATGATTTAAATACTATGCATATAATATTAATTAAAAAGATATGAATTTGCTAATTGGCTTCTTCCTTGGAGAATTAAACTCACCTCGCAAAAATATAGAGAAAATAAGGTTAGTATTAATAATAATAAATATGTAATTGATAATTGATAAAGACCAAATGAGCCAAGACACCTTTCCAACATGTATCAAGCTTGGAAGAAGCAACGGGCTATAAGTCAAGAGCGTTGGAAGTGTTTCGGATGGTTTCAGCTTTAGGCCCCACGCCTAAGGAGGAGGAGGGAGGCCCAGCACATCCAGGCGCCCCGCCTTAGGAGTTCACTGCCTAAGGTGCAAATTGTGCACAGGCGGGCTGCCCACCCAGGCACCCCTGCCTAGGCGCCCGCTTGCCTAGGCCTATACCCAGGCGCCCCGCCTATCCCCAGGCGCCCCGCCCAGACCCAGCAGAAGCCAGGCGCCCCTCCCTTCTTCAGGCGCCCCTCCCAGCTGCGGGATTTATTATGCTTTTACTGTTTTGACCCTACGTGGTCTTTTATTCCTAAGCCTAAGTGTGGGCACTCTAGACCTTTTACTTAGTGTCTAAAAACATCTATAAATAGCTAGATAGCTTATTTTATTCCTTAGCTTATTTTGAATGATTAATTAACATTGTAAAGAGGGATATCTTTGGGTTTATGAAAACCAACCTATGTTTGGGATTTGTGTGCTTCTAGTGGATTCTAGTTGGACAACGACCCCGCCCCGACCATTCTACTTGCGAGTTCTAGTTGATTCGAGGGTAGTTGCTTAGCGTAGGTGTTCTTGACATTCTCTCGGGGTGTAACAGAACGAGTTCTCCGTTGCTACTTGAGATTATTGATCGAGTTACTTCTCGTTCTCTATCTTTTACTTTTTCTGCATTTGATTCTTATCAGTTTGGTATCAGAGCAAGGCTCGAGTTTTGTTCTTACAAACCCCCGACCCTTGATTCTTCGCGCCTACGTTAGTTTCTTTAGTCTTCTTGTGTTTGAAGTTATTGAAAAATCTAAAAATTTGATGTATCTTGTTGGTTTGTTAGATTCATGATATGGGTGTTGTAGATTCTTGATCCTTGTTGAAAACTTGTTGTTTGGGTACCAAAAACACTTGGTTTGGATTGGATTTGTGAAATTGAAAATTTAAAACCCCAAAATTTCCTTAAACCCTTGATAAACCTTGTTCTTGAAGATTTTGGCTTGATTCTTGGGTTGAATGGGTGTTTGATTGGAAACTTGATATTGGGGATTGATCTTCATTGAGAAACAAACGATTCGGTACCAATTTTGTGGAATTTGAACATGTATAACACCAAATTTGATGAATCACAATCCATTTTGAACCCATTTGAAAAACCCTTGTGTTCTTGAGTTTCTTGGCTTGAATCTTGAATTGATTGATTGTTTGGTTATAAAATTGATTGGGGTTTGTCAAGGAAGATCAAAAACAACTTTGGGTATCATTGTATTGTGAAAACAAGTTGAAAACATCGGATTTGTGGATTGGAAATCGAATTGGAACAAGTTTGGAACGGATTGGAAACTGCTCCAGGCTAGGTGCCCCGCCTGACTTGGCTAATGCCTAAGACCTCAGGCGCCCCGCCTAGGTCCCAGGCGCCCCGCCTGATTGCCTGCACAATTTTTGGGCGCCCCTCCTGTTGTTAGGCGCCCCTCCTGAGTGCTGAAGGTGTCGATTTGGGTAGTTTCTTCTAGGATTCCTTGTTTCATTGTTTGCCTAACCTCTAATTAGTGTTTATTCAAGTAATCTTCCTACTTGATCTACACTAGTTCATTAAGCCTTTAGGTAATTCGTGCCATAGTTGGAGAGTAGAATAAGAAGACTCGTAGCTTCTTTTGGTTCAAGTCCTCATTACAAAGTGCTTAACGTTCATTGAGTCATATCAACTCCACTCGCCCCGGAGTACAATTGGCTTGTGAATAGTTGGTTTAGTTGAGGATTGTTGTTCAACTACTTGAAGCTTTTAGTATCCAAGTCCGAGTAAAATATCCACCACCACTAAACGAGTGAACCGAGTGAAACACTTGTGAGGGAGTGGGTAAGGTGATTTCGCTAACTCTTGTTCTTTTTCTTTGTAGGTACAATGGCCAACGAAGGTCAAGATTTCATAAAGGATGCCTTGGCTAATCTTCTTGCCAAGATGGATATCATGAACCAAAGGATTGAGTCTCTTGAAAAAGGGGCCTCAAGTACCCAAGGTGAACAAGGGACCCCGAGTGTCCAAGTTGAGAAAAGGACCCCGAGTGTCCAAATTGAGACCGGTGATGGCTCAAGTAGTCCTACCTTTACCCCGGAACAAGTTGTTGAGTTACTTAATCAACAACGGGTAAAGGAAGATCGTGAGAGGATTGATCAAGTGTTGGGAAATACCCAACGAGCGGGCATTCCCCGTATTTTGGACAACCCCCAAAGAAACATTCCACTTCCTAGACCCATTCGAAATGTCCAAGCTCTTGAGCAAGTCCTTGAAGCTCAAGAAGGGGAGGAAGCCGAGTATGTTGATGAGGCTTATGGGTATGATGATCACTTTCAACCAAGGCGAGGTATGAATTGGGGTCGAAATGTGGATAGGGGTAGAGGCCGAGGTCGAGGGCCACCCATGGGGTATGTTGGAGGGAATGCTAGAAGGGAGTATGGTGGTTATGAAGATCACTATGGAGGCCAACCGGAGCCTTACTGTGGAGGTCGTGACAACACCAACCTCAATAGTTTGAAGCTCAATCTTCCAATTTTCAAGGGAAATTGTGATCCGGAGGCCTACATTGAGTGGGTACTACTCATGGAAAGGATGTTTGACACAAATGAGATGACCGATGAGAAGAAAGGTACTTATGCTATTTCATCCTTTGAGTCTTATGCTTCTACTTGGTGGGAGTCCATAAAAATGACAAGGAGAAGAGCGGGTGTGCATGTGAATGTAACTTGGAATGAGTTGAAGGATCTCATGAGTGTCAAGTACATTACTCCAAGATATCGTCAAGAGCAACTCAAGAAGCTTTATGATCTAAAGCAAGGTGTCAAGACGGTTCATGAGTATTATGATGAGTTTGAGAAAATTCGAATGACCTTAGATATGGATACCAAAGATGAGGAACAAGCTGTGATCCGTTTCAAGAATGGCTTGAGCTATGGTATAGCTTCACAATTGAGATTGCATTCTTGTCCTTCACTCCAAGATCTATTGGAAGCCGCTATTGAAGCCGAGCAATGGCTTAATGGGGAAAAGTCCAACCATTACAAGAGTAACACTCCTACTTCCGTGAGCCAACCAAAAGAAGGTAAGACTCCAAATGCAAACTTTCCAAGTACAAGTGGTGCAAGTGCTAGCAAAGAAGTGAAGAGAACACATGAGAAGTCTACAGCACCATTGGGAGGTAATTCTAAAACTCACTTGAGCAATCCTACTTCTTCTTCAATTCAATGTCGCAAATGCAAGGGGTATGGCCACTTTGCTAAAGAGTGTCCTACGAAAAGGGCCATGGTTGTTGTTGGTAATGATGCTTATGAGCAAGAGAGTGAGCCGGAGGAAGAGGGAGTAGAGGGAGATGAATAGATTGCTTGTGAGGAGGCTATAGAGGAAGGAGATGATCCTCAATTGTTCTTGGTGGTTAGGAGGAGTTTGAGTACCATTTTCATGGAAGAGGAGGTGGAGAATGTTCAAAAGGAAGACTATAAGCGGATGAGGGAGTTGAGGGAAGCGGCTAAAGCTAAATCACCCATTGTACTTGAACCCGAAGCAAAGAATCTTGTTGTCTTGCCATTGCATGTTGAAAATGAGAGTCACTCCACTTCGAATGAGAGAGAAAAGATAGAGAGAAGTGAGGGAGCAACCGGTGACAATCCAAGAGAGGAAAAAGGAGAGGGTTTGAGGAGTGATGTAAGTGGATTGTCACCACCAACTACACCTGACCATGAGGTAAAATTTAGAGAGGAGAGGGGTGAGGAAAGAAAAATTGAGAGTGAGAGCACCCATTGTTCTAACAATTCTTCATCTTCTACTTTTTCTTGTGAAAGTTCTCGTGTAGGTACAATTGAAGACAAGCCATTGGAGCCTCAACCATGTGCTTGGAAGGAAAGACAAGAGGAGGAAAGTTCCCAATGTGAGCCTCATAAAGAAGGAGTTGCACATGACATTTCAAGCCTTGCGAGTGACCAAGGAAGTACTACAATTGTAAGTGTTGCTCCACCCTTTCATGAGCTTACTAGCTATTTGCCTTGTGATGACTCAACACTAGTTGGAGCTTGTGATGCATCTTGTGAATATGCCACTAGTGAAGAGTCTAGTAGTCAACTTGTGTGTGATTGTGCATCACTAGCCGAGAGAAATGCCAAGCCACATCATGATGTGAGCTCATTGTTCATTGAATCTCTCTCTAGTGTAGGTTTGGTAGTTGACAATGATTGTGACTTTTGCTATGACGCACCGCCAATCTTTGATAAAGGGGATGATGGGATAGTTGATCACACCCTTATTGATTTGCTTCTATTTGGTGGACCAATGTGTTGTGGTGAGGATAGTGATCTTGAGGAGTCCGAATTGCATGAATTGGACAAGATTGTCTATGATGACTCCTCAAGTGAACCTAGTCTTGATAACTTGTCTATGCTTGATCATGATATTGAGATGCATGCTTTTACTAATCCGTTGTTTGAAGGTATTCTCCTTAGTGGTAAAGACTTGTATCGGGCTAGGGTGGGTAGTAAAATTGAACCCCCATGGTGTGAAGGGTTTGACTCCCTAGGCAACCCGTTGTGTGAGAATTTAAATGAGGTAAATGACTTTTTGAGCGACCCTACTATTGCTTGTTTGGGTTATGATGAAGAAGAGGCCATTATAGATACCTTTCTTGATAGTTTGTCTTTTGAGAAAGGTTGCTTAGGTGGTGGAAAGGGAGGTGAAGGGGAATCCCTTAGTGTGAGTAAGTATGCTCTAAAGAAGGGGAATGGAGTACTTAATGTTACTTGCATGTTGGGTTATTTGACTCACTCCACTCCACATGTTGATCACACTTTGAGGAGGGATTGGTTTGTTGATCTTGAGCTTAAGGTTCAAGGGGATTTTGATAGCTTGGTCTTGCATTTTCCATGTCCCCATGACCTACATGCTCATTATTGTGTTGAGTGCATGTTGATCTTTAACCAAGTACTTATTGTTCTCTTTGGAGACTTGATATTTGTTCTTAACATTGATGCTTGGTTATATCACAAGAGTGTGTTTTCCACACTTCTTGCACTAACCTACTTGCAAAGTAGGAAATCTTGTGTTTGCTTGTCGTTGCTTGTAGGTTCTAAGCTCCATGTCAAGGCACGGGAGATCTTGGAAGAGACCTATGTCAAAGTGACGATCAAGAGTTACAAGGGACGAGAGCATTGGGCACCCCGAAGAGATGATGCCATGGACGTGAATGCATTGATTTCGAGGACGAAATCTTCTCAAGAAGGGGAGGATGATAAGGACCAAATGAGCCAAGACACCTTTCCAACATGTATCAAGCTTGGAAGAAGCAACGGGCTATAAGTCAAGAGCGTTGGAAGTGTTTCAGATGGTTTCAGCTTTAGGCCCCACGCCTAAGGAGGAAGAGGGAGGCCCAGCACATCCAGGCGCCCCGCCTGAGGAGTTCACTACCTAAGGTGCAAATTGTGCACAGGCGGGCCGCCTACCCAGGCGCCCCTGCCCAGGCACCCGCCTGCCTAGGCCTACACCCAGATGCCCCGCCTACCCCTAGGTGCCCCGCCCAGACCCAGCACAAGCTAGGCGCCCCTCCCAGCTGCGGGATTTATTATGCTTTTACTGTTTTGACCCTACGTGGTCTTTTATTCCTAAGCCTAAGTGTGGGCACTCTAGACCTTTTACTTAGTGTCTAAAAATATCTATAAATAGCTAGATAGCTTATTTTATTCCTTAGCTTATTTTGAATGATGAATTAACATTGTAAAGAGGGATCTCTTTGGGTTTATGAAAACCAACCTATGTTTGGGATTTGTGTGCTTCTAGTGGATTCTAGTTGGACAACGACCCTGCCCCGACCATTCTACTTGCGAGTTCTAGTTGACTCGAGGGTAGTTGCTTAGCGTAGATGTTCTTGACATTCTCTCGGGGTGTAACGGAACGATTTCTCCGTTGCTACTTGAGATTATTGATCGAGTTACGTCTCTTTCTCCATCTTTTACTTTTTCCGCATTTGATTCTTATCAATAATAACAATAATAATATTAATATTAATAATAATGTTAATAATGATAATAATTTAAAATAAAGGGGATAGGGAATTTTATAAAGTGTCGGCTCAGGTGTGTATGAATTCGGTGGAGGTTAGGGACGTCAGTACGGCTGTGAACATGCCGGCCGGTCTTGTTGCCATGCCAAGTACCAGTCTCATCACTCCATCACCGGCTCGTTAGTAATCGCGCCTTATGCACGTCATCATAGCCTTTTGTTTTAGGGATTTGGGAATGGGGATTGTTTATCCGCTCAAATCAGTAGGCCTCAAATAAATAATTATTTTCCTTGGCCGTAATTGATTTAACATCCGTCAATTCGTTGCAAAGCCTCAAATAAAAATATTCTCATAGGCTTTGCAATACTCATTCGAGTCTGTGCATTCATGTGTCCAGAAATAAACTGTAACATCAGATGACAAGTTTATGGCTCCTGAAACAATAAACCAAATGAGTCAACACAGCCAGCAGCATTGCGAGAAACAATTATAATCAGCAGAAGCCAATAAACCAAAGGTTTAACTCCAAAATAAGGAAAAGAACAAAATAACCAGTGGAGGTGCTATCCAACGGTTTGACGAGGGTCAAATAGTTCTCCAAAGCTTGTTAACAAATCTGCACAGGAAAACGGGTAAATAAAATCTGATCCAAACAATAGAAACAAAGGTGGCGCTGATCCAGAAACACAGCCACGATGGCGAGGATGGAGGAACAACGGCCTAGCCGCTTTCAACGGTGGCGTCGCTGAAAACTCCACTCCCTTTTCGATTCCTTTTAATCAAAGCAGAAAACGATAGGAAAAATCAAAACGGTTATGACAAAATAAACAGACAGAACGACACCACCAAATGTCAGAGGAGAAATAGGGGAGCGACAAATAGCTGTATCTCCGGTGAAAAAACAGTAGCGTCGCTGCCACCTCAAGTTTGATTTTTTTACTGTGGGTCTCCCGTTGTCGATCCGTACCCCCATCCCCGATCTCCCTCTATTTTTGTTTGAGTTATCTGGTCAAATCGTGTGTGTATATATGGATTTTGTGAAGGCTGCGAATGTATACATCTGAAATTGTTTACTGGTGTGGGTAACGGTGATTGATGCTGATGTGTGTGGGTGAAGAAATGGGGTATGGCAGTAGATATGTGTATGTCGTGTCTGTGTGAGGAGAAGCTGTATAGGTTTGTGTATTATTTTGTATAATGAGAAGGAACTAGTTGATAATGGTCTTGGAGAGGAGGAAGAGGATGGGGAGTCTGTAAAGAAGGCGTGTAGGTGTTAGTGTGGGTGTTAATGGTGTGTGAGGAGATGGGGAAGAAGACAAAAGGTGGGGCCGTGTGGATTTTTTGGGTACTGCTGTTTTTAGGATGAAGGAGAAGATGGGAGTCAAAAAGGGTAGCTGTGTACGCGTGTGTCTCCCTTGTCCTCTTGATATGTGCTGATGTATATAGGATTAGGAAGAAATGGTTATTGGGTAATTAGAGAGGTTAGGGGGATTGGAGAATAATTGTAGGGATTATGGGAATTAAGGGAAGATTTAAGTAGGGATTTTAGGGAGAAATTAGGAGAGTAATTAGGGAACTCATTTGAAATTCAAATGAAAAATGTACTTGGTTAAAAAACTTGGCTAGGTTCAAAATAAGAATGTAATTAAATAGAAAAAGAGAATAAAGATGAATATAAATGAATAAAGTATTTTGGTAGGGATTTTGAGATATGGAAAAATTAATTAAAAAAAGAAATTTGAACATTTTCTTTTTAATTGGCTAATAGTTAACTTAAGGGTGTAAAAAATAAAATATAGATATACATATGTGTATATATATATATATATATAATGCCCAAATAATTATTAAATAAACTCAAATAAAATTATTTAAATATAGGTAATCACAGATAATTACTAATTTGCACAAATAATCATAAATTGAAACAAATTTGACATGTAGCCTAAATAATGCAAATTTATGTAATATAGCCGCACTTAAGTATATAATATATAAATAGAGGATAACGCACGTAAATGCATGATTTCTAATGCACATTTTGCACAAATAGTGGCATTGCACCCGTAAGTTGAATTATAGCCAATTTTAGAAAAAGGAGGGACAAAATTGGGTGTCAACAGCTGCCCCTCTTTGCCCAGGGATGATGAAATAGTCTTCGGGCAAAGATAGTTGACGGAGTAGCCAATTTTGTCATGACGAACAGACAAAGTAAAAGGGAAAATGAGAGTTTTGGAGTATTTTGGCCGAACTCCGGTCTCTGAGTTGCCTACATCTCAAGTTTCACAAGAATCAGGCCGTGTGTAGTTCTAAAATGGCATTTTGCCTGTGTGAGAGACTTATGACGCACGATTTTAGATGCAAAGACTAAACTTATGCAAGTATGTAAAGTTTAGATTTGTGTATGCTTTGCCTTTGATAAGACCCAAATGGCCTCAAGACCTTTCACTCGGAGTCAAGCCAAGTTAATCCAAGATACTCATCTTCACTTGACATGGAAGAGCATAGAAGATGGCCCCAAGAGCAACTTGAAGACCATGCTTTGGTGTGCCATGGATGGAGGACCCTCGGGGACACTTGGAGAGGCTCAAGAGGCTCAAAATGAGACACCCCAAGGGGCTTCAGGAAGAGGCGGAGCGCCTCCCAGCTGAGGCGGGGCGCCTCCCAAAATCCAGAGAGCTGAAGTTCAGGAGGCGGAGCGCCTCAGACAAGAGGCGGAGCGCCTCAGTGAGATCCAGAGAGCTGAAGGCAGCTAGGCGGCCGCCTCCCCACCCTAGGCGGACCGCCTCCCCCTGTTACCCACATGCGGGATTTTTAAGACTTTGCTAGAACTTCCTATTTTAGCCCTGCGCGGCCTTTATTTGTTTAAGCCCACTTTGGGGGTATTTTAGACCTTTTATTAGTCTTAAGTGAAGCCTATAAATACTTCACTTAGCCTCTTTCAAACGGACCTTACACTTTGATTATTATTGAATGAGAATTGAGTTGAACTCTTTGGAAGAATCCTTGTCTTTGGTTGCTTGAATTCACTAGTGTAACCTAGTTGAGTCTTGAACCGCTAACCCGACCATTCGACTTGCGAGTCCAGTGTTGTCTCGAGGGTCGTTGCATAGTGTAGGTCCTCCTTGACACCGATTCGAGGGTATCTCGGGACAAGTTCCCCGTGGTTACTTCGAAGGGAGTTCGAGAAGTGTCTCGCTCTTCTATCTTTTTGTTCCGCGTATTTGATTCCTATCATCTTGGTATCAGAGCAAGGCTCGGGTATCGTTTCTACGAACCCCCGACCCTTGATTCTTCGTGCCTAGGTTAGTTTCGTTTTTAGGTTCTTGTTTATTGCTTTTGAAAAGAAGAAAAACTACAAAAAAAAATTGAAAAGAAGAAAAAACACCAAAAAAAAAATTTTGATCATAGATTCTTGGATTGTTGCCTTTGTTGTTGAATTGTTATTGGGGTTTGTTCCTTATTGGAAGCCCGTTCTTTTGGTACCCTATACGTTTGATTTGGAGTTGAAACACAAGGTCCCCAAGTGCTAGTGGGACGAGTGGTGCCAATGCAAGCAAGGATGTGAAGAAGCCATTTGAGAAGCACACACCCAATGTGGGAGGTAATTCTAAAACCCAATTAAATACTCCTACTTCTTCTTCCATTCAATGTCACAAGTGCAAGGGCTATGGACACTTTTCTAGGGAATGTCCCACGAAGAGGACCATGGTTGTTGTGGGCAATGATGTTTATGAAAAGGAGAGTGAATCGGAGGATGAGGGGGTAGAGGGAGTAGAGGGAGATGAGGGAGTAGTGGGGGATGGTGAGGATGACACGGTGGAGGATGAGGAACCTCATACCTTTCTAGTAGTGAGGAGGAGCTTAGGAGCTATGATTGCGGAGGATGGTGAAACCTTGCAAAGGGAGAACCTCTTCCATGCTAGGTGTCGTGTTAAGGGCGTTGTGTGCTCTTTGATCATTGATTCCGGGAGTTGTACTAATGTGGTAAGTCAATCTCTCATAACTCAATTGAAGTTGCCTACCATGAAGCATCCCAAGCCATACCGGTTACAATGGCTTAGTGAATGTGGGGAGCTCAAGGTAGTGAAACAAGCAATGATCAAGTTTAAAATGGGAAGTTATGTTGATGAACACTTGTTCGACGTTGTGCCCATGCAAGCTTGCCACCTTCTCTTTGGAAGGCCTTGGCAATTTGACCGGCAAGTGGTTCACAATGGACGTGTTAACACTTACACGCTCCAACATGAAGGAAGAAAGTTTGTGTTGAAACCCCTAACTCCTAAACAAGTGAGTGATGACTACAACCGAATGAAGGAGTTGAGGGAGGCGGCAAAGGCTAAGTCAATCATTGAGACTAGCCCGTTGGCCAAAAACATGGTGGCAATCCCACCTACTTCATCCACCGGTGGCATATGTGCCATGATGCAACCGGGCGAGCTCCTAAGAGGTAATGATGGCAACAAGTTTCTCCTATGCTTAGTGCACAAAGGTATGGCTCTTAACTCTAATCATGATGTTTCTTCTAGTCCTTTACCTAGTGCTTTGAAAAATGTTTTGGAGAACTTTGGAGACATGTTCCCGGATGAGATGCCCAATGGCTTACCTCCCTTGAGAGGTATTGAACATCAAATTGATTTTATTCCGGGCTCTCAAATCCCAAATAAGCCGGCCTATAGAAGCAATCCCGAGGATACGAGGGAGTTGCAAAAACAAGTTGATGACTTGCTTTCAAAGGGCTTGGTGAGGGAAAGTTTGAGTCCTTGTGCCGTACCGGTCATTCTTGTCCCAAAGAAAGACGGCACTTGGAGAATGTGTGTAGATTGCCGAGCCGTGAATAAGATAACGATCAAGTATCGTCACCCTATTCCACGGCTTGATGATATGTTGGATGAATTGAGTGGGTCGCGTGTCTTTTCTAAAATCGACCTTAGGTCCGGCTACCATCAAATCCGGATGAAACCCGGGGATGAATGGAAAACCGCATTCAAGACCAAATTCGGTCTCTATGAATGGTTGGTAATGCCCTTCGGGCTTTCCAACGCACCTAGCACCTTCATGCGACTCATGAATCATGTTTTGAAGCCTTTTATCAACAAGTTTGTCGTTGTCTATTTTGATGATAT
Source organism: Petunia x hybrida (assembly GCA_037355625.1). Classification (NCBI taxonomy): domain Eukaryota; kingdom Viridiplantae; phylum Streptophyta; class Magnoliopsida; order Solanales; family Solanaceae; genus Petunia; species Petunia x hybrida. Next base: position 3,088,216 of record JBBBVM010000051.1, read on the forward strand.
TTTGATCTATAGTAGGACAATTGATGAGCATGTTGACCACCTTAGGCAAGTGCTTGAAACTTTGAGAGCCGAAAAGCTCTATGCTAATTTCAAAAAGTGTGCCTTTGGTGTAGAGAAGGTTGTCTTTCTTGGGTTTGTTGTGAGTGCCCAAGGAGTGGAGGTGGATGAGTCTAAGGTAGAGGCCATACGTGATTGGCCTACTCCTACTACCGTGACTCAAGTGAGGAGCTTTCATTGTCTTGCTAGCTTTTATAGACGATTTGTGAGAGACTTTAGCTCCATAGCCGCTCCACTCACCGAATTGGTCAAGAAAGACCAACCCTTTGTTTGGGGAGAGCCGCAAGAGAAGGCTTTCCAAGAATTGAAAAGTAGGTTGAGTACCGCCCCTTTATTACAATTGCCCGACTTTGGGAAAGCATTTGAGGTTGAGTGTGATGCCTCGGGGGTGGGAATCGGTGGTGTGTTAATGCAGGATAGTAAACCCATCGCCTACTTTAGTGAAAAGTTGAAAGGGGCCTCCTTGAATTATTCTACATATGACAAGGAGTTGTATGCCCTTGTGAGAGCCCTTGCCCATTGGCAGCATTACCTTTGGCCTCGTGAGTTTGTAATCAAGAGTGACCATGAGTCACTCAAGCAAGAGGCACATTGTGGGGGACTCATGGGTCATTTTGGGGTAAGAAAGACTTTGGCCGTTCTTCAAGAACAATTCTATTGGCCGAAGATGAGGGTGCATGTGGAGAAGTTTTGCACTAATTGCCTTGAGTGCAAGCGTGCCAAATCTAAATCCCACCCTCATGGGTTATACACCCCACTCCCCATACCTACTAGTCCGTGGTTGGATATATCAATGGACTTTGTCATGGGATTACCAAGGACTAGGGGGGGCCACGATAGCATCTTTGTTGTTGTGGATAGGTTCTCAAAGATGGCTCATTTCATTCCGTGCAAAAAATGTGATGACGCCCAGCATGTAGCTTCCTTGTTTGTTGAAAATGTTTTGAAGCTACATGGTGTGCCTCAAACGATAGTGAGTGATAGGGATACTAAGTTCCTAAGCCATTTTTGGCGAAGTTTATGGGGTGCTTTAGGCACCAAGCTCTTGTTTTCTACGTCCCACCACCCACAAACCGATGGTCAAACCGAAGTGGTAAACCGGACTTTGGGTGCTCTTCTTAGGGCCATGACCCGAGGTAAGGCCGGGACGTGGATTGATAGATTGCCTATGATGGAGTTTGCCTACAATCGTACATTGCATAGCACTATTGGCATGACTCCTTTTGAATGTGTTTATGGCTTTAACCCCTTGATTCCCCTTGATCTAACCCCTTTGCCAAGGGAAATGGTTGTTAATTTTGAAGGTAAAGCTCGAGCCAAGGCTTTGATGGAGCTACATGCTAAGGCGAAGAAGAACTTGGAGGAATCCTATGCTAAGGTTGCCTCTAAGAAGAACAAGGGACGAAAGAAGGTGGAACTCAAGAAGGGTGATTATGTGTGGGTGCACTTCCGGAAAGAGAGGTTTCCAAACCTTAGGAAAGGGAAGTTGGCACCCCGGGGAGATGGTCCATTCCAAGTGCTCTCGAAGATAAACAACAATGCTTATGTGGTCGACTTGCCAAGTGAGTATCAAGTTTCTAATACTTTCAATGTTAGTGACTTGGTTCCTTTGAATGTAGGTAATGACGAGGTCGTGAATGATGATGAAGAGGTCGTGAATGATGCTTCGATTTCGAGGACGAAATCCTCTCAAGAAGGGGAGGATGATAAGACCCAAATGGCCTCAAGACCTTTCACTCGGAGTCAAGCCAAGTTAATCCAAGATACTCATCTTCACTTGACATGGAAGAGCATAGAAGATGGCCCCAAGAGCAACTTGAAGACCATGCTTTGGTGTGCCATGGATGGAGGACCCTCGGGGACACTTGGAGAGGCTCAAGAGGCTCAAAATGAGACACCCCAAGGGGCTTCAGGAAGAGGCGGAGCGCCTCCCAGCTGAGGCGGGGCGCCTCCCAAAATCCAGAGAGCTGAAGTTCAGGAGGCGGAGCGCCTCAGACAAGAGGCGGAGCGCCTCAGTGAGATCCAGAGAGCTGAAGGCAGCTAGGCGGCCGCCTCCCCACCCTAGGCGGACCGCCTCCCCCTGTTACCCACATGCGGGATTTTTAAGACTTTGCTAGAACTTCCTATTTTAGCCCTGCGCGGCCTTTATTTGTTTAAGCCCACTTTGGGGGTATTTTAGACCTTTTATTAGTCTTAAGTGAAGCCTATAAATACTTCACTTAGCCTCTTTCAAACGGACCTTACACTTTGATTATTATTGAATGAGAATTGAGTTGAACTCTTTGGAAGAATCCTTGTCTTTGGTTGCTTGAATTCACTAGTGTAACCTAGTTGAGTCTTGAACCGCTAACCCGACCATTCGACTTGCGAGTCCAGTGTTGTCTCGAGGGTCGTTGCATAGTGTAGGTCCTCCTTGACACCGATTCGAGGGTATCTCGGGACAAGTTCCCCGTGGTTACTTCGAAGGGAGTTCGAGAAGTGTCTCGCTCTTCTATCTTTTTGTTCCGCGTATTTGATTCCTATCAGCCTTTTGGCGAGATCAATAATGAATGGGGAAAAGGCACTAGCGAAGATGAGATAACATCAATAGATCGAGCGTGGGAAAAGAGGCTTATAATCGTCCTAGTTATGAAAATGTGGCGCCCTACACACCCATAAAGAGGAGTTTATGTGTGCATAGTTTCCACTTCATCTCGACAACTGAGTAAGCGTTTCTCCAATATTGCCTTGACTGAGCTGGGAAGAATTTGAGAAGCGAGTTTTATAAATGCGCACGACTAAAATAGATGGGCACGATTAAGCATGAGAACACACACGATTGATGCAGATAGGCTTGAATAGACAAAGTAGGCATTAGTTGGAAGGAAATGCAAAGTGACGTCCTAATTCGCAATGAGGATTAGGCAGATTCGTTGTGAGGGCATGAAATGATCGGCTTTTGGGCATGTCAAAATAAAACATAATAGGTATTTTGCAGGTAGGACAAAGGCGTTTTCGAAGTCAAGATAACATCGATAGACCGAGTGTGGTGAAATAGGCTTGTAAACGTCCTAGTTATGACGATGTGGTGCAGGACACACCCATAAAAAGGGGTTTACATGGGCACATTTTCCACTATACTCGATAGAAAAGTCATCTTGGCCACGACATTTTCTTGAATGAACTGAGGAGCATTGAAGAGTGAAGCACGATAAATAAGCACGATTCAAACAGATAGGCTCGAATAGGAAGGGACACGAAGTTGGTACCCAATTGGCAAGGAAAGGTTGGGTAGATCACTAGTGCGAGTACAGAACTATAGCTTTGAACGCTTTGGAACTCGGCGAACTAGGCAGCTTGCGGGTGTAGCAAAAGCGTTGTCTGTAGGATTAGGCCTTTGAATTTGGTCTTTTGGAATGATGCTTTGAGTTATATTTGATGTTTTACGGTTTGCATAATTGGTAGTGATTTTAGAGCAGGTGTGAGAGTAGGGCGCAGGGGTTTGTCGGGTGATCGGGGAGTCCCTACAGTAAAATTACAATAAATGCAATTTGAGATAAAAAATAGAGATAAAGTAAACTTCCCTGTTGAGTTGAGCTCTCCTTTGTCTGGTCCGCTTTCGAGTGCTCAGTGCTAGGGAATGTGTGCCTCTCCTCTGGGGATATCCATTTTCCAAGTGCTTCTCGTCGGGGGGTAATTGCTTTGTCGTGCCGGGCTGTTGTTGAATCATCTTGCCAGTGCCACACCGAATTGTATGTCCATTGCTCTTTGTCCTTTAAATGTGTGCTTGTCACGTCGGGCTGTATACTCTTCTTATATTGAGTTGTGTATCTCTTCACGCGGGGTTGCCTATCTTTCTTTTATTTTGGTTGCACACCCTATTTCAGGTTGTCCTCTCCCTGGGCTGTCTACCCTCCAGGCTGTCTTCCTGTTACAATGTCAAAATTTGCATCGGGCTGTGTACCCTCCGCGGTGTCAGTTTTGACATCGGGCTGTATACCCTCCGTCAGTGCTTCGGGCTGTGTACCCTCGGCAAAATTAAATGCAAATCGATATCGGGCTGTGTACCCTCAATCAACACTTCGGGCTGTGTAACCTCAGCTAATTTAAATGAAAATGTGATATCGAGCTGTGTACCCTCAATCGACACTTCAGGCTGTGTACCCTCAGCTAATTTAAATGACAAATCGATATCGGGCTGTGTACCCTCAATCGACGCTTCGGGCTGTGTACCCTCAGCTAATGTAAATGACAAATCGATATCGGGCTGTGTACCCTCAACCAACGCTTCGGGCTGTGTACCCTCAGCTAATGTAAAATAATAGATCGATATCGGGCTGTGTACCCTCAACCGACGCTTCGGGCTGTGTACCCTCAGCTAATTTTAATAAAAATGCGATATCGGGCTGTGTACCCTCAATCGACACTTCGGGCTGCGTACCCTCAGCTAATGTAAATGACAAATCGATATCGGGCTGTGTACCCTCAATCGACGCTTCGGGCTGTGTACCCTCAGTTAATGTAAAATGACAAATCGACATCGGGCTATGTGCCCTCAGTCGATGCTTCGGGTTGTGTACCTCAAATACAAAAATTCGACATCGGGTTGTGTACCCTCAGTCGATGCATCAAGAGTAAAGTAACGTGCAACAAGTAGAATGTTTTTGTTATGTCATGCGATTTGCTAAGGAGGCTATCATGTTGCTGTTGTAAGGACTTTTCTTGAAATTTTTTAGGTCCCTCAAAAATTTCTGCCCCAGTGTCAAGTTTGCGTCTTTTGGAATTTTTGAGGGGATCCTCAAAAATTCTACCCCATTTTATTGTTCATGACAGATCACCGAAGATGTATTGATGACTATGAGTATATGGATATTTTGCATACTCTGACTGGGGTTTGATATTTGGATTTTACTGGATTTGGAGATTGTCCAGAATTGCATTTGTCTTAGGTTGTGCTTTTGAAAGTAATGGAGCTAACTTTATGGATATGCCTTTGTAGAAAGTGTGTTTGTGGTTTGAGAGTTGGAGTTTCCCTTTCTTGGTTTTTGTTGCACTATCATCTTGCTTTGGTCGATCAGTCTCTGAACTTTGTGTTTCAGTGTTGGATGTCTTGTGGTGTCATGGTATGGAATTTTTGAGTGACGAGTGCATATCTTATTGATCGAATTTATGAGTGAGTCTCTAGGGAGTAGTTTGCCTGCTGGTTGCAATGTCCTTTGATTGGGCTAAAGGAGAAAATGCGTAGGGTTTTTTCTTTTGGGTCTATCCTTGGTAGTGTTGAGCCTGATAGGATTGTAGTTGGAAGTCTTGACGGAGAGGAGGTTGTTTATTGTGTAAGTTTGGTGCAGTGTAAGGTTTTGTGAGCTCGGTCATATAGTGATCGAATTTCTTTGTTGTGACTCTCGTGTGAGTATAATGAAGGTTGTACGGTATTGGGATTGTCCGAAATATTCTTGGTGTCATATGCTGATGGTTTAAGGACTTTGCTGTAGGAGAAAATATTTTTAGCTCGGCTTGCCATTTTGACTTTTTTGAATGCAGATTCTTGACTGATTTCAGTGTTCAAGCGCAAGTCAACCCTAACAAAGTGGTGAAATGCACAAAAAAGTGTGGGCATGTTAACAAAGACTTGAAGCAAAAATGACACATGAGCTTAAGAGAATGCCTAGACCGCGGATGACGAATTAGCGCTTGAATTTGGAGGTTATGATAGATCGTATAGATAAAGAGATTGCCTGAGTGCTTTATGCAGCAGCCAAGACAAGGATTTTGGCCAAACGACCGACGCTTGTTTAAGCCGGAGGTGAGGAGTTGAATGTCAATTAAAGGCAGTAAAGATGTTGTATAAGGAATATATTGTGTTGTGTAACAGAAAGGGATGTTGGCTTTTGTCGAATACCAGGACCTTGAGTGCATTTGTCATCCTTCCTTGCAAATTTGTCTGTTATGATGGCTATGTGTCCTTGAAGAGATACTTAGCGTCTTTCAATACTTATCAACCAATTAGTGCAATATAGTCCTTGCACCAACTTTCCTTGTTGGATAATATCGTATTGCTGAGCCGTTGAACTCGATGTAGGTTGGCTACGTATCATGTGTACTCTTGGATTGCTACGTCCTTTTGTAGTGGTCATCATGAGACTTTGTATCACCCCAATAAAGCCTTCAACCAAGATTGTTCCAAGAGGTCTATTCGCCTGTGCATTTATATTAACTCAACCCTTGCTATGATAAGTATCTCGAATAACCTCATCGTCTTGCTTTATCTTACTAGTGATAGAGATATGCTTCCAAATGCTCCAGGGGTCTCCAGGTTTGTCATATAATGATGGCCTTGTCATTGTGTCTTTGCCTCTAATTCTTTGCCTGTTGAATCGGCTTTCTTGTTTTGGGTTGTTATGCACAAGTATTTGCTACACCTCTGTCTTTCCAATATTATCTTTCACTGGTCCTTTGAATGCTTGGATGAGTTGGAAAGTGCTTTGGGTCACAACCATGTATTGTAAGTGGTGTGACTACGTAGACAGGTGCAACAGAAGTGATCCTTGGATGTCAGTGTCAAAAGGTCTTAAGGCGAGTCATGTGTGCCCTTGACCAACATTTTCTTGCTTTGTCAATTTCTCTCCATGTGTATAGTTCTTGCTGGAACAGTTGAGGTACTAGGGCAATAAGCCAAGCAGTTTCCCATCTCTTGAACAATTGAGTATAGGATCCGGCTAGTGCAGTGCAGTTTCTTTCCGGTCTCTGGTTTGCATCCGGGCGAGGACTAGGAAGGCATGATGGTGTATTTTGGTAGTTGGCTTGAGTGTTTTGCTGGTATTGCAGATGATTTGGTGCTGGGATATGGAATATAGGTCGAGTGGGTTCATTGTTGTAAATGGGATATTTAAGTGGTACATGAGGGTAAGGATGAAATGGTAGCGCTGTTTGATAGTAGCAGTTGAAAGTAGGGTCTTGAATGGCTACAACAAAGGAGGCTTTATCTTTCTTCTTTTGAAAAGGCTCGTATTTTCAGACTTGTTAGCCTTATTGATAGTTTGTAGTGCATCGGATGTAATGTAGAGATAAGAGAGGGCTAGTGGGAATTGATGTGAAGAACTCCTTAGTTCGGAAAATTCCTGGCAAGTGCACTCGCTTACCCATGTCCCTTGCCTTGGTATTCAACTCGAGCCAACCTTTTGGTAATTGACTTTTGAATGAATTAAAGACAGTTTAGACATGCAAAAGATTTTAGATACAAGGATTTGATCATGGAGTAGGGAGAGGAGGTGCCTCGATAGGCAATTTAATTTAGAGAAAGAATTCCTTTAAAGACTTAAAGCAACAGACAAAATTTATGCAATGCACACATATCAAATAAGAAATGCATCTTAATATGAAGGACCATTTTACACACGATGATTTTGAAAAACGCTTCGTGCCACATGCATCATTTCACTTGCTAACAAAATGCGAAGTCTAAAGATAATACTGAATTTATTGGACTTTTGTTACATTGGCTGATATTTAAATAGTGTAAGAGAAAGAAAACATTGTTAGAGGGTTAGATCATGGCCAGGTGAACATTTTTATGCTGATCCTTCCCCAGAAGATTCTTCTTCGTCTTCTTCTTCGGTCGAGTCTTCCTCGGACAAGCTTGCCTCTGATGAGTGAGTATCCTTGGAAGATGATATTGTCTGCATCAGTTAAGAGCCGGGATATGTCAAATGTGAAGTTCTTCAATATTTCCCAAGCCTTTTTTCTTTTCTCCTCTATTCCTTTGTTTGCCACAGAGTTCATCCCCTCGCTAGCCCATACGCCGATAGACTCTATGCATTTTGTCAGGAGTTCTGCCTTACTTCCATTTGCCTTTTTCTTCGTTCTTTGCTTCGACCAAACTTTGCTTCTTTGCTATTCTTCCTTGTGCCCTTTTCCAGTTGTTTGCGTAACCTTTTGTACTCAGATTCTAATTCATCAACATTCCTTTTCCTTTTTGTTGTTGCACTTGGTTGAATTGCCCTTACTATGTCTTTCCTAAGCCAGTCTGGATAATCTTCATCATAGCCAACGTCGAACCTGTCTCGTCCAATAGTCTCGATTCCCATTCATTGTCTTTCTCTCCAAAGTTCCATTATCTTGTCTTTAAATGGGATCACTCCTCTGAGAATATTCGCTTTGAAACTTCTGATGTCTACAATTTGGGGTACTGTCTCTGTTCTCTCCCTGCTTGCCTAAGTGTCCTTAAAGGAGTGTATGGATAAACTCCTCTAAAGCCCACTAAGATGAGAAATGAGTCTTTTTCGGACCGTGTGATTACTGTTGTGCTGGGAAAGTAATCAAACATCCATTGAATGTTTTCAGGTGTCAGTTGACAGAACATCTGGTGCCAACCATTGGTAGTTGTTGGTTGGTCCCATTTTCCAAAAACATTGTCCATGCGGGCGGTATGAGTCAACATGTAGTTTTCTTTCGGTATGGAATGGAAAGCTTGGTCTGTGTTATCCATCCTTTGCAAATGCTCCATCAGCCAGATTTGTAAAAGCAGATTGCAACCTTCAAAGAAACCAGCGCCCTTCTTGCATCTTTCTAAGCTCGGTACATCTCTGCAACAATCATCGGTACCAAAGTGTATGTCTTGTTAATGTCTTTGAGTAAGGCATCAACAATTGAGACCATGCAAACATCAACTCGTCCTTTGTGTTGTGGAAAGACGAAAATCCCTAAAAAGCTGGTGACAAAAGCAAGTACCCTTCGCTCATGCCAATCTGCCTGGTCAATATTGAAATAGCCTTCAGATTCTTGAAATGCTTCTCCATACCCAAATTTGACGTATAGGGAGGTTAGAGAAATTCCCGATTGCTGTATATTGTCAGTGCATAATTCGGGCTTAAACCGTACCATTTCGAAGAACTCCTCGGCTGTAGTGTTCTTAGGCATTAAGACTTCTTCACTTTCAAATGGCAATTGAGTTAGCCCGCCTATTTCCTCCAGTAGTTGTGTCAACTCTACACTCCCAAAGTGGAAAACTACTCGGTCTGCATCCCAATAATGTACCGTTGCTTCTATAATCCCTTCCACCGCAGTGTGCTCCTTTAATGAAATCAGGTTCCCCAACACCATTTTAACTCGGTCTTGTTGATCTTTGCTTAGGTTTTCCCACCAATCTCTAAGCAACTGAGGGATTTCAACAACTATGTCAAATGTTCTGGTGGCCATGATCTTTTAGAAAAGATGAAGGGTGATAGGGAAAGGGAGAAGAGAAATGCCTAAGATTTGCTTTATTGTGAACAAAGTGATCAACGTGTGGCACAAGCATTTGAAAACAATGCAACAGAGGATATGAGGAGATGTGTCGTTGTGGGTTGAGAACCCTTTAGACACTTTAGAAGGATGTCAAGTCTTTATATAATGCTTAAAGGATAAATGTGCGTTATGTGTCATCCCGTCTATCAAGTGGTTATTTCTGCTTCAAATTGGGCCTTTAATGCCTCTTTGGTTACCCTTTAATGCCTTTGAATAGAATTGAATACGGGATGATTCCAATTGTTTAAGAAATAAACGGTCGTTTCTGATTCAATTTGGCCTTTTGACGCCTCATCGGTTACCTTCGTGCCTTTGAATGGCAATGAATACAGAATAACTCTGATTGTTTAAGCAATCATTTCTGATTCAATTCGGACTTTTGACGCCTCTTGGATAACCTTTATACCTTTGAATGGCATTGAATACAGAGTACCTCTGATTGTTTAAGCAATCATTTCTGATTCAATTCGGACTTTTGACGCCTCTTGGGTTACCTTCATGCCTTTGAATGACATTGAATACATAATAGTTCTGACTATTTAAGCAATCATTTCTAATTCAATTTGGGCTTTTGACGCCTCTTGGGTAACCTTTGTGCCTTTGAATGGCATTGAATACAGAGTAATTCTGACCGTGTAGGAATAAACAATCATTTCTGATTCACTTTGGGCTTTTAAAGCCTCTTAGGTAACCTTTGTGCCTTTGAATGGCACTGAATGCAGAACAATGTTAATAAACGGTCTACATTTGGACGTTTAATCCTTTAAGTAAATGCAAATAAATCATGTCCAAAGCTCTTTGGGGGTTAAAAACCCGTTCAAATTGTTTGAACAAGTTGGCCTATCGGATTTGAGAACAAGTCGACTAATGACATGTCATGATGCATGATTCCTAACACCGCTACTAAAGAATGGAGTTAGCTAGACCGGGTTTTATTATCCTCCTAAGTAGACGGCTCGGGAGTGGGAACGTCTTGGATCAAATAGATTCCAAGTCGTTTCCCCTAAAGGAGTTTTTATGTGAGGGAAGAGGTGGTTGTAACCACCGTGTTTTCAACGCACGATTTTAGAAGGTTACCAGAAGTGGCGGAAGGTATCCATGATATGCACAAGTTTAAAAATGTAAAAATTTTGAAATAAATGCACAAGTCAACCCCGGGAGTGGGAGTAAAACTAACACATGAAACAACAAGTTTGAAATAATAATTTCATATGCAAAGCTGATCAATACACATAATATGCATGATAGGCGTCATATGATGACGCTTTTGGACGAGGTTGGCTAATGAACTTTAACATACCAAGAATGTTAAGCCTTCCTAATTTGATTATGGTATTTAAAATTGAACGTGTATTTTGTATCATCCCAATTGTTCTCATAATCCAAAATTAACAGAAAATAATTTTATAAAATAATTAATTTTATTGTATAAATGTAGAAATAACAATTTTAGAAAATGTGAATAAATGGTATACATTAGACACGTTCAACTTTAAATAAATGCACACATAACATATTTAAATATTCCTTAGGGTCGAAAACCCATTCGGTTCATTCAAATATGGTGAACTAATAGACTTAGACATGAGCCGAAGTCAAAATCTCCTAATCATGACATGATGCATGGTTCCTAGACAAGAGTCTCCACTAAGAGTTGGGTAATTCTAGACACGGTCTCCCTAGCTAGCCAAGGAGTGGGACCATTTGAAATCGTTGGTTGTACCACGGACCAACTATATTCCAGGAGCGGGGGAAGTGTGAGTGACATGAACAAATAATAAAATATAATCACACAATTCAAGAATAAAACACATAAAAAAATATAAAAACTAAACCTTAATCCTGCAAAAGAAAAAGAAGAAAAAAGTTAGTATCGAAATAAATGAAAATAAAGCAACTAAAGAATCCTAATTTAAAGTCCGTTATGGTTTGAACCTTGATCTCCCCAGCGGTGTCTCCATTCTGTCATACCCGATTTTGGACTCAACTCGAGGCGAGTCGGGTTTTGGATTTGATTGGGTTAACTCGTTTGAGTTTAGATGTTGAAGTCGCCCGCTAACATATTTTTTAACTAGGTGTATTAGGGCACCTATTTTGTTTCTAGCTAATTTTATAATTAACTCCAAAACTTAGTCTACAAACCAGATATTCTAGGTAAGAGATTCAAGTTAACTAGAGAGGAAGGGGTTAGGCACCTCTCGAGCTCCACTAAATATGGTTACCAGCCGGACTTATGAATAGGATTCGAATAAGTAAATAAGCAAATAGACTAACTAACTAACTAAAATATAATTTAATTACTATGCGTATAATATTAAATAAAAAGATATGAATTTGCTAATTGGCTTCTTCCTCTGAGAATTAAACGTGCCTCACAAAAATATAGAGAAAATAAGGTTAGTATTAATATTAATAAATACGTAATTGATAATAACAATAATAATATTAATATTAATAATAATATTAGTAATGATGATAATAATAATAATTTAAAATAAAGGGGAAAGGAAATTTTATAAAGTGTCAGCTCAGGTGTGCATGAATTGGATGGAGGTTAGGGACGTCGGTACGGCAGCGAACACGCCGGCCGGTCGTGTTGCCATGCCAAGTACCGGTCTCATCACTCCATCACCGGCTCGTTTGTAATCGCGCCTTATACACGTCATCATAGCCTTTTGTTTTAGGGATTCGAGAATGAGGATTGTTTATCCGCTCAAATCAGTAGGCCTCAAATAAATAATTGTTTTCCTTGGCCGTAATTGATTTAACATCCATCAATTCGTTGCAAAGCCTCAAATAAAAATATTTTCATAGGCTTTGCAATACTCGTTCGAGTCCGTGCGTTCATGTGTCAAGAAATAAACTGTAACATCAGATGACAAGTTTATGGCTTCTGAAACAATAAAACAAATGAGTCAACATAGCCAGCAGCATTGCGAGAAACAATTATAATCACCAGAAGCCAATAAACCAAAGGTTCAACTCCAAAACATGGAAAAGAACAAAATAACCAGTGGAGGTGCTCTCCAACGGTTTGACGAGGGTCAAATAATTCTCCAAAGCTTGTTAACAAATGTGCACAGGAAAATGGGTAAATAGAATCTGATCCAAACAATAGAAACAAAGGTTGCACTGATCCAGAAAAACAGCGACGGCGGAGAGAATGGAGGAGCGATGGCCTAGCCGCTTTCAACGGTGGCGTCGCTGCAAACTCCACTCCCTTTTTGATTGCTACAGTAAGATTAATCAGAGCAAACACGATAGGGAAAATCAAACCGGCGATGACAAAATAAACAGACTGAACGACACCACCAAATGTCGGAGAGAACAGCAGCGTCACTGCCACCCCAAGTTCCATTGTTTTACTGTGGGTCTCCCGTTGTCGATCCGTACCCCCATCCTCGATCTCCCTCTGTTTTCGTTTGAGTTTTCTGGTCAAATCGTGTGTGTGTATATGGATTTTGTGAAGGCTTTGAATGTATACATCTGAAATTTTTTACTGGTATGGGTAATGGTGATTGATGATGATGTGTGTGGGTGAAGAAATGGGGTATGGCAGTAGATGTGTGTATGCCGTGTCAGTGTGAAGAGAAGCTGTATAGGTGTGTGTATTGTTTTGTATAATGAGAAGGAACTAGTTGATAATGGTCTTGGAGAGGAGGAATAGGATGGGGAGTCTGTGAAGAAGGCGTGTAGGTGTTAGTGTAGGTGTTAATGGTGTGTGAGGAGATGGGGAAGAAGACCAAAGGTGGGGCCGTGTGGATTTTTTGGGTACTGCTGTTTTTTGGATGAAGGAGAAGATGGGAGTCAAAAAGGATAGCTGTGTACGCGTGTGTCTCGCTTGTCCTCTTGATATGTGCTGATGTATATACGATTAGGAAGAAATGGTTGTTGGGTAATTAGAGAGGTCAGGGGGGTTGGGGAATAATTGTAGGGATTATGGGAATTAAGGGAAGATTTAAGGAGGAATTTTAGGGAGAAATTAGGAGAGTAATTAAGGAAGTCATTTGAAATTCAAATGAAAAATGTACTTGGTTAAAAAACTTGGCTAGGTTCAAAATAAGAATGTAATTAAATAGAAAAAGAGAATAAAGATGAATATAAATGAATAAAGTATTTTGGTAGGGATTTTGAGATATGAAAAAATTAATTAAAAAAAGAAATTTGAACATTTTCTTTTTAATTGGCTAATATTTAACTTAAGGGTGTAAAAAATAAAATATACATATACATATACATATAAAATGCACAAATAATCATTAAATAAACTCAAATAAAATTATTTAAATATAGGTAATCATAGATAATTACTAATTTACACAAATAATCATAAATTAAAAAAATTTGACATGTAGCCTAAATGACGCAAATTTACGTAATATAGCCATACTTAAGTATATAATATATAGATAGAGGATAACGCACGTAAATGCATGATTTCTAATGTACATGTTGCACAAATAGTCGCATTGCACCCTTAAGTTGAATTATAGCCAATTTTAGTAAAAGGAGGGAGAAAATTGGGTGTCAACAAGATCTAGAGATTTGGAAATTTTACGATCTTGAGAAAAAAGGCCTGCCGTGCTGTGCCATTCAAAGCGCCTACACGATGCGGTAGGCTTAAATTTTTGCCATTTTTACTCCAATTTTGTGGATCTTTTAGGATTATATAAAAGCCTTAAAACACGCCCCAAAAAAGAACTTTTAATCTGGAAAGGAGCAAAAGGAGGCTAGAGCTTTAGAGACTTCAAGGACATAAGAGTTTTTCTTCAATACTTTCTTTCATCTTGTGATTTATTCATTCATGAATTATTTTGACATGATTGTTATAAACATGAGTGGCTAAGTTACCCCTTCTAGGGTTTGACAAAACCATTATTAGATGATGTACTGAATATTTTATTAATTTATCAAGTTTGACATTATTATTCTTGATTATTCAATTATGTTTTGATTGCATTCGATTGTAGAGCTCATAATTGCATGTGCTTGTTATTATTATAAACCTTAGAAGAGTGTTTTTTTATTTAGGGTTAGTTGAATAGTGATACTTTAACCCAAAAAAAGAATTATTTAGGGAAGAAGAACGGGCTGAGTTCAGCAACAATAAACCCTTATCCTGGTCACGTGGATAGTCCATCATATCATTATGTGTTAACTTGGAAAAGTAACTCATGATATTTATTGCTTGTATTGGAGAATACTAACGATAAAGTAGGAGCTCAAGATCATTAGGGATATTCAAGCGAGATTGAATGCGTAATATTCGTTACATCACTCCACTAAGTAAACGAATCCTGCCTAGGTCTTTTATTCTTGAAATCTCTTTATAGTCATTTTACTATTTGCATTTAGTTAATTATTATTTAGATCTAGTTTTCACACAATTATCATTATAAATTGTCCCTGAAGTTGTCTGAAATAAAATCAGGTGAAAATAAGGTTACAAATTAACGTTCCTCTCTGTTGGATTTGGCCTAGGACTTGTTAAATCGGGTTATATTTGCAGCGACCGCTTAGTCCTTTTGAAAATGCAATAGTTGGGCGTGATCAATCACCAGCCCAATCAGATATCGAAAAGGCATGAAGCATGAGAGGAGAATTTCTTTGAAGAAGTAAGTAGCGGTCAGATGTCCCCGAAAGATAACGAAAAACATATTTTCCCTGGCCCAATGAGTATCTCAAAGACAAATTTCGGCTGGTTTAGGAAAAGACTAGCAGGTGAATAAATGACTTCAATGCCCAAGAAGAAATTTGGATCACCAAGATCTTTTGATGCAGTCTAGACTAATCATGTGATCTTGAGACCATTCACGCGGAGTCAAGCAGATGAGTTACAGGATGTGAATCTACACTTAGTTTGGAAGAGCTTGGATGAAGAAAGCTTCGAGGATGATTTGAAGATCGTTTGCTGCAACACTTGTGAGGGAGGACCGCCCCAGAACTTCCTAGGACATCTAGCTCTCTATACTTCTTAGGGCGGACCGCCCATGTCTAGGGCGAAGCGCCTAACCCTGTTTCATCATAAATTTTGCTAAGTACAAATTGCGAGCTCTCTGGACTTTGCTAGTGTGGAGCGCCCTTTTCAAGACCACTCTCTAAAGTTGTCAGAGGCAGCCACCTTCCTTCCTAGGGCAGACCGCCCACATGCTGCCTGAAGTGATGAGATTTGACTAGTTTTCTTAGACTTCTTTAGTTATTGGCCCTGCGTGGTCTTGCCTATTTAGACAACTTGTAGCTATTTTTATAAAACTTAAATGTGTGGGGAAAACAAATATAAGCCACACCTAAGTCTTTATTTCTGTACCTTACATTTATTTAGAACATAGAACATGAGATTTTCTCTCAAAAACACAAATCCTTAGAAACTTGTTCCTTTTGTGGCTCTGTGTTTTATTTTAGACTCTAGCTCGTTCGAGGACGAACGAGAGTATAAGTGGAGGAGAATGAAATGACCTTGCTTAGTCGTTTTGGGAGTGAGGGACCCTATTAGCATGCCAATAGTCTTAAATGTTTTGTAAGGTCCATTAGGACATATCTGTAATGTTTGAGCTGAAACGGACCTCGTTTGGTAGGTATTGGAAGAAGGTTTCAGTTTCGGTTGTCGGTAAAGCTTAAAAGAGGTTTTTGAGCTCGATTTGAATAAATGAACTCTAATTCAAAATTCGAAAGTATTGTTAGGTTCATATGGTCATTTCTGACCCGTGGGAACTTTCAAAAGTGAAATCCGACATCGTTCAGATAGTTTTTTCTAATGTTCCAGAAGTTAGGGATTTGACCTTTTTTCGTTTAATTAGTATCTGGAGTTTCGAGGATCTGATTCGAGATCCATCATCGTTAGTAGGTTCTACATGAGTTGTATTAACTGCGCAAAAAGTTTTGGGTCATTCAGAGTCTCGTGCGGGCCCCGTTCAGACCCAAAATGAGGCACAAGCTGATGCTTGTGGATTGCCTGGTAGCAAGCCTGCATGACAGTGCGAAGAAGGGTATGATAGCACTGGGAATTTTTGCCCTCTCTGCGCGACAACACTTTAGGCTACGCGATTGTGGTTCAAGGTTGCAGGATAGAGCCCAAGTGGGCATTGAGCAGTTTTAGGGGTATAAACTGACCACTTGTCCGCTAATTTCATTTGTAACCAAAATCCCTTAATTCCAAAGTGGTACAGACCCAATTCTTAGGACCAATTCATTCCAATTACTCAGGTAATGATTCTAAATCGAGTTTTGGTGATAATTCAAGGTCTTAATGTGGGAAATCCACGAGTTGGGTTAAAGAAAATTAGGGTTAGAACCCTAAGTTTATAGAATTTAGGAATATGGTCTAGTTGAACCCGAAAATGCACTCTAATGATATAGTTGGACTTCTAAGACTACGAGGAGTCAAAAAATGTATAATTTATGGACTTTTAGCTAAGCCATCTCCTGGGGTATTTTGGTAAATTTCCTCATTTCTTCGTCTAAAGGTAAAATACGCCTTCATTGGGCACTTATATGTGCGATTGAACTTCTTTGACTCAGAAAGTGACTGTTCTAAGAGGAGTCGACAACGAAAGGCGATCATTTTTGCAGCTATATCAAGCCAAGACTTGAGGTAAATATTTTTTTCCATTTCTTTGATGGGCTTCGGCCTTATGGAACTTCTACCCACGTGTTTGTTATGTCTGTTGCTGCTGTTAGGCATACTTACTACGCCATGAATTTGTTTGCTTGTATCCTTATGTAGTGTTATAATGTGTTGTGGTATGTTGTATAGCATTGTCGAGCCAAGAATATAAGTATTATGTTATGGGTGTGAATGTGAGTTGTTAGTCTAGGATGACAAATATTATTTTGAGGATATAAGCTCTGTTATGGTTATTAATTTATGTTGTTAGGCTTTCAGCCTAAAGCTATATTGAGGATAATTGATCTGTAGCTTAAATGCATATCAATTGAGGGATAGCAACATGCTTCTAGAGTTATGAATCTTAAAGACATCAATATATTAAGAGTAGAAGGATTCTACTATGTTTATGATTTCATCATAAACCATCGATGCGTATGGATTTCATATCACCGATGCGTATGGATTTCGTATCACCGATGCGTATGGATGTTTTATCATCGACACATATGGTATTTGTATCATATCATATACCCTCGGAGTGCGTGAGAGTCTGCTCCAGTGTGGTATTTGGGCACATGTGACCCTATTGCATTAAACTGTATTCATATCGTTTCATTATATAAGTTGTAGGTGTTATATGACTGTTTGCTTTTCGTTAATTATGTATTCTTATATGTCTTGGTTGCTTTCTACTTCTTTCTCTCCCTAGCTAGCCTACATGTTTCTTCGAGGTTGCTAGTTAGCCCCTACTTACGGAGTCATTTTGACTCACCCACATACGGTTAGATACATTCCAGATCATAGACTTCTATGAGGTCTACACACAATAAGGGAACAACATACATCCATAAAAAAAAAGCTGGTGGCCACCACGGACAAGGGTTGTCTCACCATGACTGTAGAATAATCCTCACTGCTCTGCCACGCCGTACGCTCAATCCATAAGTAGAATCTGCTAGAAACAATAAACGACAAAGAGAAACAAATAGGGGGTGAGTCAAAAGGACACAATAAGTGAGGGTCAATTAGCCACCCTTGAAAAACAGGTATGCTAATCACGTAAGTAAAGTTAGAAAATAGCAACAACCACAAAACATCATATAAGAAATGCAATATCACTAAAACACGTATAAGTAAAAAAAATCCAAAAGATTAGATGTAATACAATGCAATGGGGTATGGTGCAGTGCAGTGCAATGCAACAGAATCACATGATGCAGCCCAAATTGAGGCTAAGCACCAACCATCAAGAGTCAAACTTGAAAGGGTCATAGGATGCAAGATCAAGAGATTCAAGAGCTTCGGAGAAGAGAAGATGATGCAATCCAAGTTGCCTCAAGATCATTTAATCGGAGTCGAGCTAAAGAGATCCAAAATGCTCACCCACACTTGGGTTGGAAGAGCTTTGAAGATAGAGGCTTTGGAAATAACTTGAAGAGCTTTCACTTGAGTGCTTAGAACAACACAGTAACGGGCGGACCGCCCACAGCACTAGGCGGACCACGTAGTCCTTGAAACACTCTTTGGATTTTGCATCAGGCACCCCACCCAAACCGCTAGGCGTTCCGCCTACACAGCCAGGTGCTCCGCCTACCCCTGTCAAGCCATGACGGGATTTTGTATAATCTTTAGGTGTAATTCCTATTTTGACCCTGCGTGGTCCTTATTATTTTACCCAACTTATGGAGCTATTTTAGACCTTTTATCTTACGTGGGAAGGACCTATAAATACTCCACTTAGGTCATTTACTTCATTAGTGAGTATTGAACATTGAGAATAGAAGAATTGAGAGAGCCAAGGCCTTCCTAAGAAGCTTGAAGCTTCAATGTATCTCCTAGCTTAAAACCATGTGGATTTCATCCTAGTATGAATCCTTGATTAGGTTCGAGTTTTCTTTCCTCTCTCTTGGATAATCATTCATATATTTGAATCATTTTATCCGTTCTTTCTTCTATATATGTTCTTCCCATCTTAAATTTCTTGTTATCGGGTTTTACTCTCTTCTGCGTCTATTTTATTTGCTTCTGATAGTTTACCCTGCATCAGTTTTGTATCAGACCACGACGAGGTTTTGTTTCTACAAACCCTCGATCGTGCAATTTTATCTTTGTATTTGTTGTTTTAGTGTTCTTGTTGTTCTTAGTAAATAAAAATAAACAAAAAGTGAAAAATTGAAAAATTACAAAAAAAAAAATATTCATAGATTAGATTAGATTTGGTTCCCCAAGTGTTAAAAGTTATTGGGGATTATTCTACATCGTTTTCCCGTTCTTTTGGTACCATAAAATCGAAATTTGGTGTTGTGATTCAAAATTTGAAGAATCAAAACCCCTATTTTGAAAACCCTTGAAATTTGCTTCAAATAAGAAATCAAAGCTTGTTGTTGATTGTTTGGGGTGGAAAAGCATTGGGGATTGCTTAAAATAGTTGAATACACCTTTGGGTACCTTTGGATTTGAGAAAGGGGTAGAAATCGTTGGAAAATTTGGGTGCAAAAGGGACCAAAACACGTTCTTTCGAAGCTGCAGATTCAGGACTAGGCGGACCGCCTCAAAATTGTGTCACTCTATGGACTTTGGGTTCAGGCGGACCGCCTCCCCCTGTTTTGGGATTCGGGTAGTTGATTTCTTAGGCTTTCGCTTGTTCTTTGCCTCCGGGCTTCTTGGTTAGTGTTTCTTGGGCAGTTGTCCTACTCCATTGACACTAAATCTTAAGCGTATTAGGCTAACTCGTGCGAATTGGAAACTTGATTCCAAGAAGACTCGTAGAAAATTCTTTGGCTTCAAGTGCTCACTTAAAATAACCGTCCGATCGTACTGTGGTTCCTAAGAGATTAAGGCATCTACTTTGAGTGTTCATATGTTGAGTAAATTTGTGAAGTCCTTTTCTCTTATTGTTGCAACTATGTCGGATGATGATTGTGGAGGTTATGACTCATGTGGGGATGACGCAAGTTGCAATGATGATGGTGGAGACTATGGTTCCTATGTTGATGATGATGGGTATTGCTATGATGAATCGGAAAACCATGGCTCGTATGGTTATGATGCGGGTTACTATGATGATCATGAGACTCATGAAGACTATGAAGCTTGTGAAGATGAATGTGAAAACTCTTATGCTTCTAGTCAAGAAGTCGGAGATGGTAACGCTTCGAGGTTTGATGTTCCTACTTACTCTTCTTGTGATGAATTTGAATATGAAAATAGTGACATAGAGAATGTTGATAAAGATTGTTATAGAGATTATTCATGTGCATCTTCTTCTCTTTTTATTGCTGCATATAAACAAGAGGATAGTAGTGGTCTTTCCATTGGGATGGGAAGAAATGGTGGTTGTTCCATGGGAAAGGGGAAGCTTGCATCGTATAGTTGCGCTAAATGGCTTAATGCTTCTAATTCCCATGTGAAGGGTGACTTGAGAAAAAGTGCTGCTCTTGCTACAAAAAGCTTGTATTGTTCTATCAATGCTATGAGGGGTATGGGTAGTTGTAGTAGGAGTAGTGTTATTGGTTATGGAACTAAGACTAGAGGATCTTATGGGTACCATGGTGAGATTCATTCCTCGACATTCAACAACACATCTAATGTTGGAAGAGTGACGGGAAATGGAAGTTACTCTAGGAATGTTGCTAGTAGAGGAGGGATAAGGGAGACCCAAGTTGATGGTGTTGCTACTTTTAGGCATTAAAGTCCTTTCTTGGATGTATCTCTAGAATACTTGGGTAAATGTAGGTTCGTTGTTGAGGTAAATGGGTATGAGTGAAACTTGCTCAAAATTGGGGAGACCGATGCCAATTGCATTAGCACCTCTTTATTTGATAGGCTAAGGATACCATACCGTGAGCTAGAACATCCTTATGAGTATAATGAAGTGTGGGTTTCCAAGGAAGCTCGGGTGCTCATATCTCATGAGAATTATGAGGGATATGTTTGGTGTGATGTGTATCCCATGCAGCATATTGATATATGGCTAGGTGAGCCATGGTTGCAGGACAAGAGGGAGCGATTTAATGTTATGAATGATGCGTATTTTGTAGGCATAGGTGAAAAGGTCTATGACTTTACACCTTACCGGGCACAAGACAAGTTGCCTACTAATGCACATTCTTTGGCTACTCAAAAGAGCAAGGAGCGAGAACTTTATTCCATGGTTTAAATGGTGCAATCAAGAAGTCCTACAATCACAAGAAATGTTGGGATAAGTGCAAGGAAAGGGTTGACAACTGTCAACAAGGTAAATCCGAAGCCACAAGATTCCAAATCAAGTGGTTCACCAAAGAAGAAGGAGACATCAAGTGATGATTCTCTAAGTCCTAGATTTCGGTGACAATTCTCGAGTGATGAGAGACAAAATATTGAGAGGAGTAAGCGAGTGACCGGTGACAATTCTCGAGTGAAAAAATGAGAGGTTGTGATGAGTGATGTGAGTGGGTTGTCACCATCTGAATCTACACCCGACCTTGAAAAGAAAATGAAGGAGAAGAAAGAGGGAAAAAGAATCATAGAGAGTGAGGGCACCCCTTATCCTAACACTAACTCTTTATCTTCATCTTCTTCTACATGTGTGAGTTCTCTTGTAGGTATTCTTGTAAGCAAACCGATGGAGCCTCAATCATGTTCCAAGATGGAAAGACAAGGTGAAGAAGAACTGCACTGTGAGCTACAAAATGGAGGGACTACTCTTGACACTACAAGTGCTTTGATTGAACAAGATAGCAACTTAAGTGTAAGTGTTAGTTCTTCTTTTCCATGAGCATGTTACTTCCTTGTCTTGTGCTAATGTTTGTGAAAACTCCATGCTAGTTGATGATTTGTATAATTATAATGTGTTTGCAACTAGTGTAGAGTTGGTTAGTCAACTTGTGTATGAATTTGAGCCACTAGTTGAGAGGGTTGATAAGCCACATCATGATGTGAGCCTGGTATTCAATGAACCTCTCTTTAGTGAAGAAATTGTAGTTGACCTTGTTTGTGAACCTTATTATGACACCTCACCCATATTTGATAGAGGAGAAGATGAGTCGAATGAATATTAGGGTTTATTTGATAATGGTGGTCTCATGTGTCATAGTGAGGATGATCATAGCCTTGAGGAATCTCTAGTGAAGGAGATGGATAGGACTGTCTTTGATGATTCCTCAAGTATGGATGTTGGCCCTAGTTTGTATACTTCGCCCTTATTAGTTAGTGACCTTGAGAAGTATGCCTATACTAATCATTTGTTTGATGGCACCTTCAATAGAGGTGGTAAATGGTATCAAACTAGAGTAGGGAATGAGTTAGAACCTCCATGGATTAGAAAGCTTAACTCTATTGACAATCCATTGTTTGAAACTCCAAGTGAGATGAGAGACCTTTGTCTTGATTGTGATGGTCCATCTTCTACTAGTCCTCATCTTAATTGTGTGGGCTATAATGATGAAGAATCTATTATGAGGACCTTCCTTGGGAGTTTATCTAGTGAGGAGGATTGTCTTGGGGAACAATATAGAGGTGAGGAGGTACCTCTTGGTGTATGTAAGAGTGCTTCCAAGAAGGGGAATGGAGTATATGATGTTAGTTGTTAATTGAACAATTTTGCTTACTCCATTCCATATGTTGATCCCACCTTGAGTGTTGAACATGCCAAAGCCAATGTGTCACATTGTGATAATATTTATTTGAAGGCTTGGTATGTTGGTCATGAGCTTAGGGATCAAAGGAAATTTGATTGCTATATGTTGCATGTTCCATGTCCTATTGATCTCTTTGCTTGTTCTTGTGTTGAATACACTTTCTTTTTGAGTCAAGTACTTGTTGTTTCCTTTGGAGAGAAGAGCTTTTTATGGTTATTAGAGGCATGAGCTTTTTTATTGTTATTGATGCTTGGCTCTATCATAAGAGTGTGTTTTCCACACTATTTACACTAACCTGCTCTTGTAGTAGGAAGTTTTGATTGTGTTTACCGTTGCTTGTAGGTCTTGATGGTGTGATTTCGAGGACAAAATCCTTTCAAGAAGATGAGGATGATGCAGCCCAAATTGAGGCTAAGCACCAACCATCAAGAGCCAAACTTGAAGGGGTCATAGTATACAAGATCAAGAGCTTCGAAGAAGGGAAGATGATGCAATCCAAGTTGCCTCAAAATCATTTAATCGGAGTCAAGCTAAAGATATCCAAAATACTCACCCACACTTGGGTTGGAAGAGCTTTGAAGGTGTAGGCTTTGGAGATGACTTGAAGACCTTTCACATGAGTGCTTGGAACGACACAACAACGGGCGGACCGTCCACAGCGCTAGGCGGACAGCCTAGTCCTTGAAACACTCTTTGGATTTTGCACCAGGCGCCCTGCCCAAACAGCTAATCGCTCAGCCTACACAGCCAGGCGCTCCGCCTGCCCACTATGCGTTCTGCCTGCCCCTGTCAAGGCATGACGGGATTTTGTGTAATCTTTAGGTGTAATTCCTACTTCGACCCTGCGTGGTCCTTATTATTTTACCCAACTTGAGGGGCTATTTTAGACCTTTTATCTTATGTAGGAAGGACCTATAAATACTCCACTTAGGTCATTTACTTCATTAGTGAGTATTGAACATTGAGAATAAAAGAATTGAGAGAGGCAAGGCCTTCTCGAGAATCATGAAGCTTCAATGTATATCCTAGCTTGGAACCATGTGGATTTCATTCTTGATGCCGGGCAATCCGTCACTCGACCTTTCACTCGTAGTCAAGCCAAGAAGGTTCAAGAAGTACATTTATACCTGGAGAGGAGGGGCCTAGAAGACGGAAGTTAAGGGAAGCCATTCCGGATGCTCAAGCCACAAGCGCCAAGCATGGAGCAGCCAGGTGCCCCAGGCGCCCCGCCTGTGCTCTAGGCGCACCGCCCAGAAGCCACAGGGGCCAGGCGCTCCGCCACCCAGGGGGTGCTCCACCCAGCCCTTTCCACTGTAGAAATTAGCGGGCGCTCCGCCCAAGATGCTGAGAGGCGAGAATTTAAGTGTGTTAAGACTATTTTGACCCTACATGGTCTTTTAACTTAAAGCCTAATATGT
The DNA here is from genome assembly GCA_037355625.1 of Petunia x hybrida. Taxonomy (NCBI): domain Eukaryota; kingdom Viridiplantae; phylum Streptophyta; class Magnoliopsida; order Solanales; family Solanaceae; genus Petunia; species Petunia x hybrida. Next base: position 3,112,176 of record JBBBVM010000051.1, read on the forward strand.
GGGCATTTTAGACCTTTTACTTAATGCCTAGAAACCTCTATAAATAGCTTAGCATAGCATCTTTCATTACTTAGCTTGTTTTTTATGAAAGATGAATTTTGTAAGAGTTGAACTCTTTGGTTAATGGACCAACCATGTTTGGGACTTGTCTTCTACTAGTGGATTCTAGTTGAATATCAACCCCTCCCCGATCATTCTACTTGCGGGTTCTTGTTGACTCGGGGGTAGTTGCTTAACGTAGGTGTTGCTTGACGATCTCCCGGGGTGTATCGAAACTAGTTCTTCGGTGCTACTTGGGTTAGTTGTTCGAGCCAGGTCTCATTTTTATCGTATCTTTGCTTTCCGCGTTATTCCCTGCATCGTTCTGGTATCAGAGCAAGGCTCGGGTTTTGTTTCTACAAACCCTCGACCCTTGATTCTTTGTGCCTACGTTAGTTTATTTTAGGTTTCTTGTTGTTGAAGTTATTGACAGAAGAAAAATACAAAAAATAGAAAAGTTGAAAAAATTCAAAAAATAATTGGTCATAACTTTTTGGTGTGTTTGATTCTTGTTATGGGTGTTATGGAATATTGATCCTTGTTGAAAACCCTACGTTTTGATTCCAAAAACACATGGTTTGAATTGGAATTACGAAATTTGAATTTTGAAAACCCCAAAATTGTTAAACCCTTCTTAAACCCTTGTTCTTGATGATTTGTGGTCGATTCATGGGTTGGATGATTGTTGATTGTGAAATTGATTATCGGGGTTTGTTCTACATTGAAAAACGAGCAAATTGAAACAAATTTTTTGTGATTTGGAGTTGTATAACATCAAGTTTTAAGAATCGAAATCTACTTTGAAACCCTTTTTAAAACCCCAACTTGAAACTTTGAATCATGATTGTGCTTTGATTGTTGGTTGTTTGAGGGTAAAAATCATTGGGGTTTGAAGATTATATCAATATACAACTTTGGGTACCTTGGATTTGTACAAGACATGGTGGAATCAGACCAAAAATTGGGTTGAAATCAAAGGAAATCGGAGTTGGAAGAGCAGGGGCTCGAGCTTCAGGCGCTCCGCCTGCGCCCCCCCCCCCCCCCCAACTGGTTTTTGGAGCAGGTGCTCCGCCTCACCTAGGGGCGCTCCGCCTAGGCCTGAAGGTGTTGGAACGGGTAGTTTTTCCTAGGTTTTCCCATTTCGTTGTTGCTTAACCTCTAACTAGTGCTTATCTAAGTAACTTCCCTACTTAATTAGCACTAGTCCTTTGTTGCTTTTAGGTAATTCGTGCTTTAGTTAGAGAGTAGAACTCCAAGAAGAATCGTAGAATCTTTTGACTCAAGTCCTTACTTTAAAGTGCTTATCGTTTATTGAGTCACATTAACTCCACTCACCCCGAAGTACACTTGACTTGTGGTTTGAGTGATTGAGTTGTGGATTGTTGTTCAACTATTTGAAGCTATAGAAGTCAAGTTTGAGTGAAATATCCACCACCACTATACGAGTGAACCGAGTGAAACACATGTGAGGGAGTGAGTGAGGTGATTTCACTAACATTTGTTCTTTTGTAGGTACAATGGCCAACGAAGGTGAAGATTTTGTTAAGAATGCTTTGGCTAGTATCCTCGCCAAAATGGATATCATGGGCCAAAAGATTGAAACTCTTGAGAAGGTGACTTCAACTCTTCAAGTTAGGCAAGGGACCTCAAGTGTCAAAGTTGAGCAAGGGACCCCGAGTGTCCAAGTTGAAGCCGGCGAAGGCTCAAGTAGTCCTACCTTTACCCCGGAACAAGTTGTTGAGTTGCTTAATCAACAACGGGTAAAGGAAGATCGTGATAGAATTGAACAAGTATTGGGCAATACCCAACGAATGGGCATTCCCCACCTTACGGGCGATCCCCAAAGGAATGTTACACTTCCAAGGGCCATTCGAAATGTTCAACCTCTTGAGCAAGTTGATGAAGCCCAAGAAGGGGAGGAGGAATAGTATGGTGGTAGTGACTATGGAGGTCCTAATCCGAATGGGAGAGCCATGAATTGGGGATGTTTTGTTGATAGGGGTAGAGGCCGAGGTCGAGGGCCACCCATGGGATATGTTGGAGGAAATGCCAGGAGGAATTATGGTGGTTATGAAGATCACTGTGGAGGCCAACCGGAGCCTTACCATGGAGGTCGTGACAACACCAACCTCAATAGTGTGAAGCTCAACCTTCCAATCTTTAAGGGAACTTGTGATCCGGAGGCATACATTGAATAGGTACTACTCATGGAAAGAATGTTTGACACAAACGAAATTACCAAGGAGAAGAAAGGTACGTATGCTATTTCATCATTTGAGTCCTATGCTTCTACTTGGTGGGAGTCCATAAAGAGGACAAGAAGGAGAGCGGGTGTGCATGTGAATGTAACTTGGAATGAATTGAAAAATCTCATGAATACCAAGTATGTGACTCATAGGTATCGTCAAGAGTAACTTAAGAAGCTTTATGATCTAAAGCAAGGTGTCAAAATGGTTCATGAGCACCATGATGAGCTTAAAAAGACCCGGATGGCTTTGGATTTGGAAACCGAAAGTGAAGAACAAGTCGTGATCCGTTTCAAGAATGGCTTGAGCTATGGTATAGCTTCTCAATTGAGGTTGCATGCTTATCTATCACTTAAAGAAGTCTTTGAAGCCACAATCGAAGCCGAGCAATGGCTTAAGAAGGAAAGGTCCAACCGTTACAAGAGTAACACTTCTACATCCATCAGCCAACCAAAAGAATGGAAGTCTCCAAACACAAATGGTGCAAGTGCAAGCCAAGGTGTGAAGAAGCCTACACAAAATGTGTGAGGTAATTCTAAAAACCCTACTTCTTCTTCTATTTCTACCCAATGCTATAAGTGTAAAGGGTACGGTCATATTGCTAAGGACTGTCCTACAAAAAGAACCATGGTTATGGTAGGCGATTTGATTTATGAGCAAGATAGTGAACCCGAGGATGGGAAAGTAGAGGGAAATGAGGAAGTTGCTTGTGAGGAGGCTATAGAGAAAGGAGAAGATCCTCAATCATTCTTGGTGGTTAGGAGGAGCTTGAGTACCATATTTATGGAAGAGGAGGTGGAAAATGATCAAAGAGAAAACCTATTTCATGCTAGATGCCGAGTCATGGGTATAGTTTGTTCCATGATTATTGATTCGGGAAGTTGTGCAACATAGTGAGCCAAACCTTGATTTCCCAATTGAAATTGCCCACTCTCAAGAATCCAAAACCATATCGTTTACAATGGCTTAGTGAGTGTGGTGAACTAAAGGTGGTGAAGCAAGGTATTGATTGAGTTTAGCATTGGGAACTATAAAGACAAAATCATGTTTGATGTTGACCCAATGCAAGCTTGCCATCTATTGTTTGGGAGACCATGGCAACATGATAGATGTGTGATACATGATGGCCGGACCGATTCTTACACGGTCAAGCAAGATGGGAGGAAATATGTGCTTAGACCTTTGACTCTAAGGCAAGTAAGGGAAGACTAAAAGTGAATGAAGCAGTTGAGGGAAGTGGCTAAAGCAAAGTCACCCATTGTACCTGAACCCGAGGCAAACAATCTTATTGTCTTGCCATTGCATGATGAAAGTGAGAGTCACTCCACTTCAAATGAGAGAGAAAAGAAAGAGAGAAGTGAGGGAGTGACCGGTGACAATGCAAGAGAGGAAAAAGGAGAAGGTTTAAGGAGTGATGTGAGTGGATTGTCACCACAAACTACACTTGACCTTGAGGTAAAATTGAGAGAGAAGAGAGGTGAGGAAAGAAAAATTGAGAGTGAGAGCACCCATTGTTCTAACAATTCTTCATCTTCTACTTTTTCTTGTGTTAGCTCATGTGTAGGTACAATTGAAGACAAGCCATTGGAGCCTCAACCATGTGCTTGGAAGGAAAGACAAGAGGAGGAAAATTCTCAATGTAAGCTTCATGAAGAAGGAGTTGCATATGACACTTCAAGCCTTGTGAGAGATCAAGGAAGTACTACAAATGTAAGTGTTGCTCCATCTTTTCATGAGCCTACTAGCTATTTGTCTTCTGATGACTCAACACTAGTTGGTGCTTGCGGTGCATCTAGTGAATATGCCACTAGTGAAGAGTCTAGTAGTCAACTTGAGTGTGTTTGTGCAACACTAGTTGAGAGGGATGCCATGCCACATCATGATGTGAGCCCATTTGATGTAGGAAATCAAACGCGGAAAGTAAAAGATAAGAACGAGACGTATCTCGATCTCTAGTCTCAAGTAGCAACGAAGAACTTGTTCCGTTACACCCCGAGAGAAGGACAAGAACACCTACGCTATGCAACTACCCTCGAGCTAACGCGAGCACGCAAGTAGAATGGTCGGAGAGGAAAAGCATTCATCTAGATCCGCTAGAAGAACTACAAGTCCAAAATCAAAGGGTTTCATTCAATAACCAAGAGCCTTGCTCATGTTCAATGTTTAACATTCATCAACTATCATAAACTAAGTGTAAATAGGCTAAGCATGGATATTTATAGTGTTTCCAAGCTTCCAAAATGACTAAAATACCCTTACTAATAAGGTGCATAAACATAGGCCACGTAGGGCAAAACGGTAAAATAAACATAGGTCTTCACAGCTAGGAGGGGCGCCTGGGCTGCAGGAGCGGCGCCTGGAATTGCAGGCATCTAGGCGGGGCGCCTGGCTTGCCTGGGCCTAGGCGGGGCGCCTGGGCAGGCGGGGCGCCTGGGTGCTTTCCAGTAGCTTAGGCAGTGAGTTGGCTAGGCGGGGCGCCTGGCTTAGGCGGGGCGCCTGGCCCTTCTGTGCCAGATTCTTCCTTAGGCGTGAGGCCTAGTTTGATCACCCGAAATGGCTTCCATTCGCTCCTTTCTTCAAGTCCTCTCCTTTCCAAGTATAAATGCACCTCTTGAACATCCTTGACTTGGCTCCGAGTGAATGGTCTCCTAGTGGTGGATTGCCCGGCATCATCCTCCCCTTCTTGAGGAGATTTCGTCCTCGAAATTGAAGCATCATCATCCACGACCTCTTCACCTACATCCAAAGGAACCAAGTCACAAACATTGAAAGTATTAGAAACTTGGTACTCACTTGGCAAGTCGGCCACATAGGCGTTGTTGTTTATCTTTGAGAGCACTTGGAACGGGCCATCTCCACGGGGTGCCAACTTCCCTTTCCTAAGGTTTGGAAACCTTTCTTTCCGGAAGTGCACCCACACATAGTCACCCTTCTTGAGTTCCACCTTCTTGCGTCCCTTGTTTTTCTTGGAGGCAACCTTAGCATAGGCTTCCTCCAAGTGCTTCTTTGCCTTGGCATGTAGCTCCATCAAAGCCTTGGCCCTAGCTTTCCCTTCAAAATTAACAACCATTTCCCTTGGCAAAGGGGTTAGATCAAGGGGAATCAAGGGGTTAAAACCATAAACACATTCAAAAGGAGTCATGCTAATCATTCTATGCACGGTACGATTGTAAGCAAACTCCATGAGAGGTAGCTTGTCAATCCAAGTCCCACCCTTACCTCGGGTCATGGCTCTAAGAAGAGCACCCAAGGTACGGTTTACCACCTCCGTTTGACCATCGGTTTGGGGGTGGTGGGAAGTGGAAAACAAGAGTTTGGTGCCAAGGGCACCCCATAAACTTCTCCAAAAGTGACTTAGGAACTCAGTGTCCCTATCACTCACTATAGTTTGAGGCACTCCATGTAGCTTCAAAACATTTTCAACAAACAAGGAAGCTACATGTTGGGCGTCGTCACATTTCTTGCACGGAATAAAATGAGCCATCTTTGAGAACCTATCCACGACAACAAAGATGCTATCGTGGCCCCCCCTAGTCCTTGGTAATCCCATGACAAAGTCCATTGATATATCCAACCATGGACTAGTAGGTACGGGGAGTGGGGTGTATAGGCCATGGGGACTAGACTTGGACTTGGCAAACTTGCACTCAAGACAAGAATTGCAAAGTCTCTCAACATGTGTTCCCATTTTGGGCCAATGGAATTGCTCCTTAAGGATGGCTAAGGTTTTATCCCTACCAAAATGACCCATGAGTCCTCCACAATGTGCCTCTTGCACAAGCAATTCCCTCCATGAGGACTCGGGTATGCACACTCTACCATTTTTAAAGATGAATCCGTTAGACCATTGGTATTTTTCAACTCTCTCCCCTTTCTCTAGAGCATCATAGACACTCTTTAGCTTTGGATCATGAGCATACATCAATTTGATACTCTCGAATCCCATGAGCTTAGAGGTGAGAGTGGTGGCTAATGCGAACTTTCTAGAAAGCGCATCCGCCACAACATTGTCCTTCCCTTTCTTGTATTGGATCACATAGGGAAAGGACTCAATAAATTCAACCCACTTGGCATGCCGCTTATTGAGCTTCTCTTGGCCTCTCAAATGCTTGAGTGACTCATGGTCACTCTTGATTACAAACTCACGAGGCCAAAGATAATGTTGCCAATGGGCAAGGGCTCTCACAAGGGCATACAACTCCTTGTCATATGTGGAATAATTCAAGGAGGCCCCTTTCAACTTTTCACTAAAGTAGGCGATGGGTTTGCTATCTTGCATTAATACACCACCAATTCCCACCCCAAGGCATCACATTCAACCTCAAACGCCTTCCCGAAGTCGGGCAATTGCAATAGGGGGGCGGTACTTAACCTACCTTTCAACTCTTAGAAAGCCTTCTCTTGAGGCTCTCCCCAAACAAATGGTTGGTCCTTCTTTACCAACTCGGTAAGTGGAGCGGCAATGGAGCTAAAGTCTTTCACAAATCGTCTATAAAAACTAGCAAAACCATGAAAGCTCCTCACTTGAGTCACGGTAGTAGGAGTAGGCCAATCACGTATGGCCTCTACCTTAGACTCATCCACCTCCACTCCTTGGGCACTCACAACAAACCCAAGGAAGACCACCTTTTCCACACCAAAGGCACACTTTTTAAAGTTAGCATAGAGCTTTTCGGCTCTCAAAACATCAAGCACTTGCCTAAGGTGGCCAACATGTTCATCAATTGTCTTACTATAGATCAAGATATCATCGAAATAGACAACAACAAACTTATTGATAAAAGGCTTCAAAACATGGTTCATGAGTCGCATGAAGGTGCTAGGTGCGTTGGATAGCCCGAAGGGCATAACCAACCATTCATAGAGACCGAATTTGGTCTTGAATGCGGTTTTCCATTCATCCCCGGGTTTCATCCGGATTTGATGGTAGCCGGACCTAAGGTCGATTTTGGAAAAGACACACGACCCACTCAATTCATCCAACATATCATCAAGCCGTGGAATAGGGTGACGATACTTGATCGTTATCTTATTCACGGCTCGGCAATCTACGCACATTCTCCAAGTGCCGTCCTTCTTTGGGACAAGAATGACCGGTACGACACAAGGACTCAAACTTTCCCTCACCAAGCCTTTTGAAAGCAAGTCATCAACTTGTTTTGCAACTCCCTCGTATCCTCGGGATTGCTTCTATAGGCCGGCTTGTTCGGGATTTGAGAGCCCGGAATAAAATCAATTTGATGTTCAATACCCCTCAAGGGAGGTAAGCCATCGGGCATCTCATCCGGTAACATGTCCCCAAAGTTCTCCAAAACATTTTTCAAAGCACTAGGCAAAGGACTAGAAGAAACATCACAATTAGAGTTAAGGATCATACCTTTGTGCACTAGGCATAGGAGAAACTTGTTGCCATCATTACCTCTTAAGAGCTCGCCCGGTTGCATCATGGCACAAATGCCACCGGTAGATGAAGTAGGTGGGATTGCCACCATGCTTTTGGACAAAGGGCTAGTCTCAATGATAGACTTAGCCTTTGCCACCTCCCTCAACTCCTTCATTTTCTTGTAGTCATCACTCACTTGTTTAGGAGTTAGGGGCTTCAACACAAACTTTCTTCCTTCATGTTGGAGCGTGTAAGTGTTAACACGTCCATTGTGAACCACTTGCCGGTCAAATTGCCAAGGCCTTCCAAAGAGAAGGTGGAAAGCTTGCATGGGCACAACGTCGAACAAGTGTTCATCAACATAACTCCCCATTTTAAACTTGATCATTGCTTGTTTCACTACCTTGAGCTCCCCACATTCACTAAGCCATTGTAACCGGTATGGCTTTGGATGCTTCATGGTAGGCAACTTCAATTGGGTTATGAGAGATTGACTCACCACATTAGTACAACTCCCGGAATCAATGATCATAGAGCACACAACACCCTTAACACGATACCTAGCATGGAAGAGGTTTTCCCTTTGCAAGGTTTCACCATCCTCCGCAATCATAGCTCCTAGACTTCTCCTCACTACCAAGAAAGTATGAGGTTCCTCATCCTCCACCGTGTCATCTTCACCATCCTCCTCTACTCCCTCATCTCCCTCTATTCCCTCATCTTCCTCCGGCTCACTCTCTTGTTCATATGCATTGTCACCAACAACAACCATGTTTCTTTTCGTAGGACACTCTTTGGCAAAGTGCCCATACCCCTTGCATTTGTGACATTGAATGGAAGAAGAAGTAGGAGTATTCAATTGGGTTTTAGAGTTACCTCCCACATTGGGTGTGTACTTCTCAAATGGCTTCTTCACATCCTTGGTTGCATTGGCACCACTCGTCCCACTAGCACTTGGGAACCTTGCATTTGTGGTAGGAGGCTTCCAACCCTTTGTATTGCTTGTTGGAGTAGTAGTGCTACTCTTGTAGCGAAAGGATTTCTTATCTTTGAGCCATTTCTCGGCTTCAACCGCATCATCACATAGCTTGTAGAGGTCATCATATTTGTGGAACTTCAATTGTGAAGCTATGTCTCGGTTTAAGCCCCCTTTGAAACGGATTATTGCCATCTCATGATCTTCATCATCAAGGTCAAGGTTCATTCGGACTTGCTCAAATTCATTGAAGTATTCCCCAACCGAATTGGAACCTTGTTTCAACTCATAGAGACGCTTTTTTTGTTCAACCCGGTATTGGTTAGTCAAGTACTTCTCATCCATCACCCGGATCAACTCTTCCCAAGTAAGATTAATAGTCATTCCCGTCCTCCTCCTATTTCTCTTCACCGACTCCCACCAAGTAGAAGCAAAAGATTCGAAGGAAGATATTGCATACTTGGTTTTCTTCACCTCGGGCATATCATTGGTTTCAAATATTCGCTCCATAGCCAATTTCCAATTCTTGTACTCCACCGGGTCACTACTTCCTTTGAAAGAAGGAATAGTGAGCTTCACACTATTGAGGTTGTTGTTGTTATCACGACCCCCTTGGAAAGGCTCCGGATGGCCTCCATAGTGATCCCCATAACCACCATAACCTCCATAATCTCTCCCAAAATTTCCTCCAACATATCCTAAGGGTGGCCCTCGACCTCGGCCTCTACCCCGATCCACATTCCGACCCCAATTCATACCTCTCCTCGGTTGAAAGTGATCATCAAACCCATACATGTCATCCCCATAATTGGCTTCCTCCCCTTCTTGGACTTCATCCACTTGCTCAAGAGGTTGCACATTTCGGATGGGTTGTGGTAGTGGAATGTTTCTTGGAGGGTTGTCTAAGATACGGGGAATGCCCGTTCGTTGGGTGTTGCCCAACATTTGATCCATCCTCTCTTTATCCTCCTTTACCCGTTGTTGTTTGAGCAATTCAACAACTTGCTCCGGGGTAAAGGTAGGGCTACTTGAACCTTCTCCGGTTTCAATTTGGACACTCGGGGTCCTTTTGTCATTTTGGACACTCGGGGTCCCATGTTCTCCTTGAGTACTTGAAGCTCCCTTTTCAAGAGACTCAATTCTTTGATTCATGAGGTCCATCTTGGCAAGAAGATTAGCCAAGGCCTCCTTAATGAAATCTTGTCCGTCATTAGCCATGGTACCTACAAAGAAAGAAACAAGAGTTAGTTAAAACACCTCACTCGCTCCCTCACTTGTGTTCACTCGGATCACTCTTTTGGGTGATGGTGGATATTTCACTCGACTTGTAATTCCAAAGCTTCACGTAGATGACTACAACTCCTCAACTCAACTAAACTATTCACGAGTCACGCACACTCCGGGGCGAGTGGAATCAATGGGACTCAATGAACGCTAGGCACTTTGTAGTGAAGGACTTGAGTAAAAGATTCTACGCTTTTCTTGGAATTCCTACTCTCCTTTCTAGGAACGAATTCACCTAATAGCAAATAAATGGTTAGCACTATTCAAGTAGAACGGTTACTCAAAGTAGTACTAACTAGATGTGATGTTATCAAACAAAGGGAAATACCTATGAAAATCTACCCGAAACAACACACTCAGCACTCAGGAGGGGCGCCTGAAACTCAGGTGGGGCGTCTAGACTGTGCAGTGTTCCAGGCGGGGCGCCTGAGCCCTTAAGCAGTGAGCAAGTCAGGCGGGCGCCTGGGTCTAGGCGGGGCGCCTGGACCTGGGACAGATTCAATTCGTTCCAAACTCGTTCCATGTCGATTTTCAAGCCCCAAATCCGATGTTTTCAACTTGTTTTCACAATCCAATGATACCCAAAGTTGTGTTTGATCTTCCTTAACAAAACCCAATCAAATTATCAACCAAACAATCAATCAAATCAGGGTTCAATCTCAAGAACTCAAGAACACAAGGGTTTAGCACAAAGGGTTCAACAAGGATTGTGATTCATCAAAGTAGGTGTTATACATGTTCAAATCCCACAAAATTGGTACCGAATCGTTTGTTTTTCGATGAAGTTCAATCCCCAATATCAAGTTTTCAATCAAGCATCAATCCAACCCAAGAATCAAGCCCAAATCATCAAGAACAAGTTCATCAAGGGTTTAAGGGGTTTTGGGGTTTCAATTTTTCAAACTTCACCAATTCCAACAATTTTGATACCTAAGCAACGGGAATTCAATCATGATCAAGAATCCATAACACCCATATCACAAATCATCCAAACCAACAAGTTACACCAAATTTTTAGATTTTCAATTTTTCAATTTTTTTGTAATTTTCTCCTTTCTAATAACTTCAACAACAAGGAAACTAAAAGAGGATACTAGGCACGAAGAACCAAGGGTCGGGGGTTCGTAGGAACGAGACCCGAGCCTTGCTCTGATACCAAATGATGTAGGAAATCAAACGCGGAAAGTAAAAGATAAGAACGAGACGTATCTCGATCTCTAGTCTCAAGTAGCAACGGAGAACTTGTTCCGTTACACCCCGAGAGAAGGACAAGAACACCTACGCTATGCAACTACCCTCGAGCTAACGCGAGCACGCAAGTAGAATGGTCGGAGAGGAAAAGCATTCATCTAGATCCGCTAGAAGAACTACAAGTCCAAAATCAAAGGGTTTCATTCAATAACCAAGAGCCTTGCTCATGTTCAATGTTTAACATTCATCAACTATCATAAACTAAGTGTAAATAGGCTAAGCATGGATATTTATAGTGTTTCCAAGCTTGCAAAATGACTAAAATACCCTTACTAATAAGGTGCATAAACATAGGCCACGTAGGGCAAAACGGTAAAATAAACATAGGTCTTCACAGCTAGGAGGGGCGCCTGGGCTGCAGGAGGGGCGCCTGGAATTGCAGGCATCTAGGCGGGGCGCCTGGCTAGGCGGGGCGCCTGGCTTGCCTGGGCCTAGGCGGGGCGCCTGGGCAGGCGGGGCGCCTGGGTGCTTTCCAGTAGCTTAGGCAGTGAGTTGGCTAGGCGGGGCGCCTGGCCCTTCTGTGCCAGATTCTTCCTTAGGCGTGAGGCCTAGTTTGATCACCCGAAATGGCTTCCATTCGCTCCTTTCTTCAAGTCTTCTCCTTTCCAAGTATAAATGCACCTCTTGAACATCCTTGACTTGGCTCCGAGTGAATGGTCTCCTAGTGGTGGATTGCCCGGCATCACCATTGTTCATTGAACCTCTCCCTAGTGTAGATTTGATAGTTGACAATGATTGTGGCCTTTGCTATGACACACCACCAAACTTTGACCAAGGGGATGATGGAATAGTTGATCACACCCTTATTGATATGCTTCTACTTGGTGGACCAATGTGTTGTGGTGAGGATAGTGACCTTGAGGAGTCCAAATTGCATGAATTGGACAAGGTTGTCTACGATGACTCCTCAAGTGAAAGTAATGAACCTAGTTTTGATAACTTGTCTATGCTTGATCATGATAGTGAGATGCATGCTTTTACTAATCCATTGTTTGAAGGCATCCTCATTAGTGGAAATGACTTGTATCGGACTAAGGTGGGAAGTCAAATAGAACCCCATGGTGTGAAGGGTTTGACTCCTTAGGCAACCCATTGAGCGAAAATTTGAATGAGGTAAATGACTCTTTGAGTGACCCTACTATTGCTTGTTTGGGTTATGATGAAGAGGAGGCCATTATCAATACCTTTCTTGATAGTTTGTCTTGTGGGAAGGGTTACTTAGTTAATGAAATGGGAGGTAAAGGGGATCCCTTAGTGTGAGTAAGTATGCTCTAAAGAAGGGGAGTGGAGTACTTGATACTACTTGTAGGTTGGGTTATTTGACTCACTCCACTCCACATGTTGAACACACTTTGAGGAGGGATTGGTTTGTTGATCTTGAGCTTAAGGTTCAAGGGGATTTTGATAGCTTGATCTTGCATTTTCCATGTCCCCATGACCTATTTGCTCATTATTGTTTTGAGTGCATGTTTTTATTGAACCAAGTACTTGATGATCTCCTTGGAGATGTGACATTTGTGCTTATTATTGATGCTTGGTTAAACCATAAGAGTGTGTTTTCCACACTTCTTGCACTAACCTACTTCAAAGTAGGACGTTTGCTTGTGTTTGCTTGTCGTTGCTTGTAGGTTCTAAGCTCCATGTTAAGCAAGGGAGACCTTGAAAGAAACCTATGTCAAAGTGACGATCGAGGATTACAAGGGAGGAAAGCATTGGGCACCCCGAGGAGATGAGGCCATGGACTAGAACGCATTGATTTCGAGGACGAAATCACTTCAAGAAGGGGAGGATGATGCCGGGAAATCCGTCACTCGACCTTTCACTCGGAGTCAAGCCAAGAAGGTTGAAGAACTACATTTATACTTGGAGAGGAAGGGGCCTAGAAGATTGATGCAAGCTAAATCCGAAGACAAGCTAGCAATCGAAAACAAGGAGAACACGGCACGGAAACGATAAAGATAGAGATGCGGAAGCAATAAAGTAACTAAGATAACAAGAAATCAGGGATGGGGGAGAACAGAAATAGAAGAAAGAATGGATAATCCAAATCAAAACATTGATTGATTATCCAAGGGAGAAAATGAAACTTGAACCTAACAAGGATTCATACTAGGGATGAAATCCATTTCGGTTCCAAGCCTAAGAAGGCATACACGAAGCCTCGGGCTTCAACAAGAATGGCTCGGCCAATTCTATCTCTATTCTCTCAATTCAATATCAACTGAAAACTACCAACTATGAGCTATGCTAGGAGTTTATATAGACAATATAAAGGACAAAATAGTAAAAGGGTCAAAGGTGACCAATAAGATAAAGCCACGCAGGGTTGGGGCAGTTTATGTGTTCGGCAGCTCAGTTCGAACACACTGCATTCGGTCGCTTGTTTGCCTCGGTCACATTTGGAATCGAACGCTCTCCTTCCTCGGGCACATTTATAGCCCTTCGATCGATTCTTTGTCCGGCGTCGTTCTTCCTTGGTTCGGTTGCTTTCAGCTTCGGGCTCGAGCTTTTCATATCTTCCTCCGGGCTCAAACTTGATCGCTGAGCTTTCATAAGTTGTGCCCGGTCTCACAGCTTCCGAAGTCAGTGTCAGCAACGGTCACAGTCACTTGTTGTCTGCTCGGTGGATTTCCATCGCTGCTGCTCGGCGAGGCAGTCTTCGGCATCTTTCATTCCGGCCACACTTGATCGTGGGCGTCATGTGACTCCTCGGTGGACTAGCTTGATGAATCGAACAGGTGAGCCTGGTTCGTATTGCATCATCCTCCCCTTCTTAGAAGGATTTCGTCCTCGAAATCAAACCGGCAAGACCTGCAAACAAAGCAGAGACAAACAAAGCTTCCTACTTCGAAAGTAGGTTAGTGTTTAAAAGTGTGGAAAACACACTCTTATGATAGAGCCAAGCATCAATGCAAATAAAACAACCTATGTCTCCGAAGGAAACAACAAGTTCTTGGCTCAAATAGGAACTATACCGAACACATGAGTACACGAAGAGATCAATAGGACACTTTATATGCAAGATGTAACGATCAAAGGCCCTATCACCTCTACACTCGTAGTCATCATACCGAGCCCTTAATTTTCTTTCATTACCATGGGGCTTATTGACTTCGGTATGCACAATACTCGAGGTGTGATCAACATGTGGAATGGAGCAAGTAAAATGATTGACTCGACAACTAACATCGAATACTCCACTCCCCTTCTTACAAGCAATCATATTCACACCAAGAGGTAGCTTTTCACCTCCCAAATGAACTCCAAGACAACCCTTCTCTTTAGACAAACTTCCGAAGAAGGTCTCAAATAATGGATTATCTACGGGGTTAAGCCTTTCAAACCGAGGTGGTTCTCGAGTTGAATGCATATCACCATCTCCTTCGAATAAAGGATTAGTGAAGACAAGTTCACTACCCATCAAGGGTGCATCCGAACCCAGGTCATCGACCACATTTGAGGAGTCATCGAATATGATTCGATCCAACTCATCCACTAAGAACTCCTCAAGGGTATCATCATCCTTACCATAACACAGAGATCCACCATAGGCAATAATTTCAACAAGGGTATGATCAAACAACTCATTTTCCCCTTTATCAAAGATTGGTGGTGTGTCATAACAAGGGTCACAAGTAAGGTCAACTACAACTTCATCACTAAAGGGAGATTCGATGAAGATCGAGCTCACATCATGATGTGGCATATCAATTCTCTCAACTAGTGGTTCACATCCACTCACAAGTTGACCATTCGACTCTACACTAGTTGCAAAAACATTGTAATCATACAAATCATCAACTAGCATAGAGGTTTCTCTAGCAATTTCACAAGACAAGGAAGTATCATGCTCACGGGAAGGAAATCGAACACTCACCTCGGAATGGCCTTCGGTTTCTTTTACTGTCCTCGAGGTCTCACAAGTAGTTTCTTCTCCGTGGAGCTCACATGAAAGATCTTCTTCACCTTGTCTATCTACTTCGGTACAGAGTTGAGGCTCCTTCGGTTTTCCTCCAAGAGTTCCTGCACAAGATTTCGAACAAGTAGAAGAAAAACACAAAGGGTTAAGGTTAGAATAAGGGGTGTCCTCACTCTCAATGATTCTTTTTCCCTCTTTCTTTTCCCTCATTTTCTTTTCAAGGTCAGGTGTGGGTTTGGGTGGTGACAACTTGCTCACATCACTCGACACAACCTCTCCTTTTTCCTCTTGAGAGTTGTCACCGGTCACTCCCTTACTCCTCTCGATCTTTTGTCTCTCATATTCGGGTGAGTTGGGTCGAGGCCCAAGAATACCCATAGCTGGAGTAGGTGGACCTTTAACATCAACCCGAAGTCTAGGACTCGAAGACTCATCAACCGAGGTCTCATTCTTCGTTGCCGAACATGGCTCCGAAGCTGGTGTCCTCGGGAACCTTGCCGGATCAAGGTTAGCAAGTCTCGCATCCACACTTTGAAGTTCGGCTCCGATCCCCAATAGTTCAGTCAAGAGATCGGCCATCGTGATAACCTTGTTAACTTCGGTCGACTCTTTTCTTGCAATTTTCCCACCACTTCGTGCGCTCGTAGGACTCTTCGTTGGCACTCTTCCAAGTATAGAATCTCTTCCACAACCATTCACCTCAACAGCGAACCTACTTCTACTCAAGCTTCGGATAGGAAGATCCAAGTACGAACTTGAGTATTCCAATCCGTCAAGACCAACACCTTGGGTCCTCCTTATTCCTCCACTAGCGGCAACACCACTAGAATAACTCCCACTTCCTTTCACTCTCCCAACAGTATTAGTGTTGAAAGTCGAGGAAGGAGTTCGAGCGTGGAACCCGTAAGAACTTCTCCTCGGAGAAGGAGTTCGGTAGAAACCTCCTCTACCCTCCTCGGGTCCATAACCACCAGTGCTCCTCGAGCCACCCTTTCCATAGGAATTGGAAGCATTGAATCGTGTGCCACGACTATAAGTTGCAAATCTTCCTCCTCCCATGGAACAACCTCCACCACCTCCTCCCAATCCGATGGAAGGGGTTCTACTACTCCCTTGTTCTCCAAACGAGACACCGACGGAAGAAGACATCAAATAGTTTGCTCGGTCAACTTCATCATCGACTTCCTCGATGTCACATTCGTCGTATTCAAGGTCATCACAATGAGAGTAAGTAGAGTCATCGTACCTTGAAGCGTCACTACCTTCGTATTCTTGACCCGAAGCAAAAGATTCTTCTCGTTCATCTTCACAGGCTTCGTAGTCTTCTTCGTCTTCGTATTCACCATAGTGACCTGCTTCGTCCTCATAGGAGCCATAGTCCCCGGTGTCATTCTAACAATCATCACCTCCGTAGGAACCATAGTCTCCATCATCTCCACACGAGTCATACCCTCCATAGCTACCATCATCCGAAGACATAGCTGCAACAAACAAGAGTAAAGGACCTCACAAGTTCACTCCCTCACGTGTATCACTCGAGTAATGTTCACTCAATTTCACTCGTGTTTACACTCAAGGTCGTTGGCTTTTGTGACCTCACTCTATTGTTCTCACCACTCAGCCTTTTTCCACTCAAGTTGGCCTTGCCTTCTTGTTAGGAAACCGAAGTGATAAGTCACAACTAGTACTTACCAAGTTTAGGTTCGGAAGGAGTTTATACGACTCGATGGAACGGTAGCTATTTAACTGCACACGGGGAGTCAAAAGAATTATCTACGAAGTTGGACTTCGGTCACCCCACGCACGAGTTCCTATTAAGCTCAAATTCGATAGTACGACCTCGAGTAGAAAGAATTACTCCAGAGATCCACTATCGGAAATATTCGGACACAAGAAAAGTGAAATCCTAAGAGAATCTACCTCCTCCTCGGTTCCGCTTCGGAATTTTCCGAACACGTGACCTCAGTACAAGTGTTTCCTCCTCGGTACAGAAAGGGTTTAACCTTATCCGCTTTCCCCTTTCTAGCCGACAACGTTTTACCTGGGGTTTGGATTTTAACAATTTACCCCTTTCTTCGTCAATGGAACAGTGAACCTTCACTCCGGTGTACGGACAATTTTCAAGGTTCGTTCACAGTCCACTAATAACAGATTAAGCTCAAGATTTGGGTCGTCTCCATTTTTACAACGTCGGAGATCACTCTAGTTCCAAGCGGAGCTAAGAACACAGCTCACGTCGTCCGTACACTGTTAACAATGTCAACTAGTTTCCGGCGTACGGACAGTGTCTACAAGCAGTGGAACTTCGATTTTAAGCACAAAAATCGACCCAAATACATCAACAACCACCAGTTTTCATCGTTAAACACCAAAACACAACTGGGGTTCGAATTCAACTTCACCACGTCAAGAACACAGTCTTAAACGACGGAAAAACCCTAGTTACAAATGTTGTACGTCGGGTACTCAATCGATTCCTTAGACAGTGGTGACTCCGAATATGTGATTGTTTAATCCAAACAATCAACAATCAACACAAATTTTTGAATTTTCTTCTTTTCACTTTTTTTTTTTGGTTAAATAAGAACAACAGAAAAGTAAAGATAGATTGAACAAGGAACGTGGATTCGTAAGAACGAATTTCAATCCTTGCTCTGATACCAAAAACTGATGGAAGCTAAATCCGAAGACAAGCTAGCAATCAGAAACAAGGAGAACACGGCGCGGAAACGATAAAGATAGAGATGCGGAAGCAATAAAGTAACTAAGATAACAAGAAATCAGGGATGGGGGAGAACAGAAATAAAAGAAAGAATGGATAATCCAAATCAAAACATTGATTGATTATCCAAGGGAGAAAATGAAACTTGAACCTAACAAGGATTCATACTAGGGATGAAATCCATTTCGGTTCCAAGCCTAAGAAGGCATACACGAAGCCTCGGGCTTCAACAAGAATGGCTCGGCCAATTCTATCTCTATTCTCTCAATTCAATATCAACTGAAAACTACCAACTATGAGCTATGCTAGGAGTTTATATAGACAATATAAAGGAAAAAATAGTAAAGGAGTTTATATAGACAATATAAAGGATAAAATAGTAAAAGGGTCACAGGTGACCAATAAGATAAAGCCACGCAGGGCTGGGGCAGTTTATGTGTTCGGCAGCTCAGCTCGAACACACTGGATTCGGTCGCTTGTTTGCCTCGGTCACATTTGGAATCGAACGCTCTCCTGCCTCGGGCACATTTGTAGCCCTTCGATCGATTCTTTGTCTGGCGTCGTTCTTCCTTGGTTCGGTTGCTTTCAGCTTCGGGCTCGAGCTTGTCATATCTTCCTCCGGGCTCAAACTTGATCGCTGAGCTTTCATAAGTTGTGCCCGGTCTCACAGTATCCGAAGTCAGTTTCAGCAACGGTCACAGTCACTTGTTGTCTGCTCGGTGGATTTCCATCGTTGCTGCTCGGCGAGGCAGTCTTCGGCATCTTTCGTTCCGGCCACACTTGATCGTGGGTGTCATGTGACTCCTCGGTGGACTAGCTTGATGAATCGAACAGGTGAACTTGGTTCGTATTGCATCAAAGATGGAAGCGAAGGGAAGCCATTCCGGATGATCAAGGCACAAGCGCCAAGCATGGAGCAGCCAGGTGCCCCGCCTGAGCTCTAGGCGGACCGCCTAGAAGCCACAGGGGCCAGGCGCTTCGCCCACCCAGGTGGCACTCCGCCCAGCCCCCTCCACTGCACAAATTAGCCGGCGCTGCGCCCAAGATGCTGAGAGGCGAGAATTTAAGTGTGTTAAGACTATTTTGACCCTACGTGGTCTTTTAACTTAAAGCCTAATATGTGGGCATTTTAGACCTTTTACTTAATGCCTAGAAACCTCTATGAATAGCTTAGCATAGCCTCTTTCATTACTTAGCTTATTTTTAATGAAAGATGAATTTTGTAAGATTTGAACTCTTTGGTTAATGGACCAACCATGTTTGGGACTTGTCTTCTACTAGTGGATTCTAGTTGAGTATCAACCCCTCCCCGATCATTCTACTTGGGGTTCTTGTTGACTCGATGGTAGTTGCTTAACGTAGGTGTTCCTTGACGATCTCCCGGGGGTGTAACGAAACTAGTTCTTCGGTGCTACTTGGGTTAGTTGTCGAGCCACGGCTCGTTTTTATCGTATCTTTACTTTCCGCGTTATTCCCTGCATCAATTCTAGTATAAATCCTTGATTAGGTTCGAG
Source organism: Petunia x hybrida (assembly GCA_037355625.1). Taxonomy (NCBI): domain Eukaryota; kingdom Viridiplantae; phylum Streptophyta; class Magnoliopsida; order Solanales; family Solanaceae; genus Petunia; species Petunia x hybrida. The sequence goes on from JBBBVM010000051.1 coordinate 3,131,510, forward strand.
TTTCCTTTCCTTCCTCTTGAATAATCATTCATATATTTGAATCGTTTTATCCATTCTTTCTTGTATTTCTCTTCTTCCCATCTTAAATTTCTTGTTATCGTGTTTTACTTTCTTCCGCATCTATTTTATTTGCTTCTGCTAGTTTACCCTGTATTATCAGATTTTCCCAAATCCCTCACCATAGCAGACTCCTCAATGTATCAAGGGGACGTTTGTACTAGCGCAGACTCCTTAATCCTAACTAGTATAGAAATGACCTTGGCTTGTTCTTTCAAAGATATAGAATTCTGATTGGCATGCTGACAATCTTAAAAGATTTGTAAGGACTTGTCTGTAAAGTTTGAACTGAATCGGGCCTCGTTTGGTAGGTCTTGGAAGAAGGTTTCAGTTTTGGTCGTCGGTAAAGTTTAAAAGAGGTTTTCGAGCTAGATTTCAGTAAATGAGCTTCGATTCGAAAGCGTCATTATGTTCATATGGTCATTTGTAACTTATGTGAACTTTTGAAAAGTGAAATATGAAGTCACTCGGATAGTTTTTGCTAATATTCCTAAAGTCAGAACTTAACCTCTTTTCGTTTAACTCGCATTTTGTATTTTGGAGATCTGATTTGAGATCTATCTTCGCGAGTATGTCTGTATAACATGTATACAAAGTTTGAGGTGATTCTTAGTCTTGTAGAGTCCCATTCGAATCCATAATGCAACACAAGCTGATGTTGTAAGGGCCCCATATAAACACCCTAAACGATCGCGTAACATAGGTCATGATAGCACTGAAATCTGTAGCTTTTTCAGCGCGATAACATGCATTGGGTGCGATAACATAGGCCATTTTCTGTATCTTTACACGACAGCGCCTGATTGGGCCCGAAAATACAGGGTCAGGGGTATAAAAATGACCCCTATGTCGGCTAGCTTCACTTTTTATAAATTCTAATAATTTCCTGTTGGTTCCAAGGCATTTATTGGTACTAAATAATCAGATTTCATCAGGTATCATCTTTTAATCTTCTAATTTCGTTAATTCATGATTTGGGGGTCAAATTCTATGAAATTTGACTTGGGGGTTGTTGGGTTAGAACCTTGTTATAAAATTAGAGAATTTAATAAAATTGAGCTTAGTTATACAATGTAATGGTATAATTGGACTTGTGGGATTGAGAGGAGTTCGAAAGTGCATCATTTATGGGTTTGCGGCTAAGTTCAGCCTAGGGGTATTTTTATAATTTCTATTCATCCATCCGTCATCTAAAAGAAAAATAATCCTTCTACGGACACTTATATGTGTGATTGATCTTTTTTGGCTTAGATAATGATAGTTCTTAGAGGCTCCGAAAAGGAAAGGCCATTGCTCAATAGTTTGTATCGACCTAGGACTTGATGTAAGTAATTATATCCATCTTCTTAATGACCTTTGGCCTTAGGGATAATCTACCACGTGTTTATTGCGTGTGTAGCTACTGATAGACAGATTTTCTACACCTTAGCTTCGAGTTTATACTGTATAACCTATATTATGCATTGTTAATGGTGTTTCATTGCGCATAGCAATATTTTAGGCGCTTCATATGTACTTCCTGGACGTCGATGAGAGTCTGCGCCAGTGAAGGGTTATTATTGTATATATCTCATGGTAGTCGATGAGAGTCCCACAACGAAGATAGGTTTCAGGCACATTTGATCCGACTGCATCATATTCACATTCATTGCACGTTATTATATTGCATTGATTATTTGTGATTAACTTATCTTATTGACTTCCGTGGTTTCTATTTCCTAGGCTAACATATATAACTGATGCAGGGAATATGCGGAAAGTAAAATAAAATAGGAGCGAGACTCGTCTCGAACTCCCTACGAGGTATCCACGAAGAACTTGTTCTGTGAAAACCCGTATCGTGTCAAGATTCACCTAACGCTTAGCAATTTCCCTCAAGTCACACTCGGAACTCACAAGTAGAATGATCGGGGCGGGGTTGAAGGTCAACTAGCATCCACTAGGAGATTCAAGTCCCAAACAAAGGGTTTCATTCAACACAAAGAGCATTGCTCAAGTTTCATTATTGTTCAAAATAAGCTAAGTAATGAAATATGCTAGGCTTGGGGTATTTATAATGTTTTCCCAAGCTTAGGTAAAAGGTCTAAAATGCCCACATGTTAGGCTTTAATTAAATAGACCACACAGGGCCAAAACGGTAGAAGGACAACCAAAATCTCGCCCTTCAGCAATCCGGGCGGAGCGCCCAATATTTAGGCGGAGCACCTACAAAAATGACAAGTGGGGTGGGCTAGGCGGAGCGCCTGCCCCTTGGGTGGAGCGCCTGGCCCCTGTTCCTTTGACGGGGGTGCCTAGACTTCAGGCGGGGCATTTGGGCCTTCTAGGCGGGGCGCCTGAGCCTTGATCATCCGGTACGGCTTCCAATTGCTTCCATCTTCGAGTCCTTTCCTCTCCAAGTGTAAATGCACCTTTTGGACCTTCTTGGCTTGAGTGAAGGGTCTCGTGACGGATTTCCCGGCATCATCCTCCCCTTCTTGGGAAGATTTCGTCCTCCAAATCCAAGCATCATCACCCTCGGCTCCATCATCTCCTACATCAAGAGGAGTCAAGTCAGAAACATTAAAAGTGTTAGAGACATTATACTGACTTGGCAAGTCGACCACATAAGCGTTGTTGTTGATCTTTGAAAGCACTTGGAAGGGTCCATCTCCTCGGGGTGCCAACTTCCCTTTCCTAAAGTTTGGAAACCTTTCTTTGCGGAAGTGCACCCACACATTGTCGCCCTTCTTGAATTCCACCTTCTTTCGTCCCTTGTTTTTCTTGGAGGTCACCTTTTCATAAGCTTCCTCCAAATTCTTCTTCGCCTTGGCATGGAGTTCAACCAAAGCCTTGGCTCGGGGTTTACCTTCAAAATTAACAACCATTTTGTTTGGCAAAGGGGTTAGATCAAGGGGAATCAAGGGGTTAAAACCATAAACACACTCGAATGGAGTTATACCAATCATTCTATGCAAAGTGCGGTTGTATAAAAACTCCATAAGAGGTAACTTGTCAATCCAAGTCCCACCCTTACCTCGGGTCATGGCTCTAAGAAGAGCACCCAAAGTTCGGTTCACCACTTCGGCTTGCCCATCGGTTTGTGGGTGGTGGGACGTAGAGAATAATAGCTTGGTGCCAAGGGCACCCCACAAACTCCTCCAAAAATGGCTAAGGAACATAGTGTCCCTATCACTCACAATGGTTTGAGGCACACCATGCAACTTTAACACATTTTCAATGAACAAAGAAGCAACATGTTGTGCATCATCACACTTTTTACATGGAATGAAGTGAGCCATCTTGGAAAACCTATCCACGACAACATAAATGCAATCATGTCCCCCCCTTGACCGTGGTAATCCCATAACAAAATCCATAGATATATCCATCCACGGGCTAGTAGGTACGGGGAGAGGGGTATACAAATCATGGGGGTTCGATTTGGACTTAGCATACTTGCACTCAAGGCAAGAATTGCAAAGTCTCTCAACTTGCGTCCCCATTTTAGGCCAATGGAATTGCTCCATAAGAATGGCCAAGGTTTTATCCCTACTAAAGCGACCCATGAGTCCTCCATAATGTGCTTCTTGAACAAGTAATTCTCTCCATGAGGACTCGGGTATGCAAACTCTACCATTTTTAAAGATATAGCCATTTACCCATTGGTACTTCTCAACTCTTTCTCCTTTCTCAAGAGCTTCATGAATGCTCTTTAACTTAGGGTCATGAGCATACATCAACTTGATACTCTCAAAACCCATGAGCTTGGAGGCATGAGTAGTGGCAAGAGCAAACTTCCTAGAAAGTGCATCCGCCACAACATTGTCTTTCCCTTTTTTATATTGAATGACATAGGGAAAAGACTCAATGAACTCTACCTATTTGGCATGCCTCTTGTACAACTTCTCTTGGCCCCTAAGATGTTTGAGTGACTCATGATTACTCTTAATCACAAATTCCCTAGGCCAAAGCTAATGTTGCCAATGAGCAAGAGCTCTCACTAGGGCATACAACTCCTTGTCATACGTAGAGTAATTCAAGGGGGCACCCTTCAATTTTTCACTAAAGTAGGCTATGGGTTTACCATCTTGCATTAAAACACCACCAATTCCTACACCCGAGGCATCACATTCAACCTCAAATGCCTTTCTGAAGTCGGGCAATTGCAATAGAGGGGCGGTACTGAACCTATTTTTCAATTCTTGGAAGGCCTTCTCTTGAGGCTCTCCCCATAAAAAAGGTTTGTCCTTCTTCACCAATTCGGTGAGTGGAGCGTCAATGGAGCTAAAGTCTTTCACAAATCGTCTATAGAAACTAGCAAGACCATTAAAGCTCCTCACTTGAGTCACGGTAGTGGGAGTAGGCCAATCACGAATGGCCTCTACATTGGACTCATCCACTTCCACTCATTGGCCACTCACAACAAACCCAAGAAAGACTACCCTTTCAACACCAAAGGAACATTTCTTATAATTAGCAAAGAGCTTTTCGGCTCTCAACACAAGCACTTGCCTTAAATGATTCACATGGTCGTCTAATGACTTGCTATATATCAAAATATCATCAAAGTGGACGACCACAAATTTGTTGATGAATGGCTTCAACACATGATTCATTAGCCTCATAAAGGTACTAGGTGCGTTGGAGAGGCCAAAGGGCATCACCAACCATTCATATAGACCAAACTTGGTCTTGAATGCGGTTTTCCATTCATCCCCGGGTTTCATCCGGATTTGATGGCAACCGGACCTAAGGTCTATATTTGAAAAGATGCTAGAACCACTAAGCTCAACAAGCATATCATCTAAACGAGGTATGGGATGTCGATACTTACCGTGATCTTGTTGACCGCTCGACAATCCACACACATCCTCCATGTGCCATCTTTCTTTGGGACAAGAATGACGGGCACGGCACACGGACTCAAGCTCTCTCTCACAAAGCCCTTTGTAATAAATTCATCCACTTGCCTTTGCAACTCCTTTGTATCTTCGGGATTGCTTCTATAGGCCGGCTTGTTTGGAATTTGGGCTCCCGGGACAAAGTCAATTTGATGTTCAATACCCCTCAAGGGAGGTAAACTATTTGGAATCTCATCCGGGAACATGTCCCCAAAAACCTTCAAAACACTTTCAAGAGCACTAGGCAAAGGATTAGAAGAATAATCAAATTCAGAAGTAAGAATCATACCTTTGTGCACTAGGCAAATGAGTAGTTTGTTGCCATCATTCCCTTTCAAAAGTTCACCCGGTTGCATCATGGCACAAATGCTACAGGTAGAAGATGGTGGAGTGACCACCAAGCTCTCGGCCAAAGGACTAGTCTCAATAACCGACTTAGCCTTTGCGGCTTCCCTCAATTCCCTCATTCGCCTATAGTCATCACTTACTTGCTTGGGTGGCAAGGGTTTGAGCACAAACTTTTTCCCTTCATGCTTGACGGTATAAGTGTTGACACGGCCATCATGAATCACATGTCGATCAAATTTCAAAGGCCTACCAAACAAGAGATGGCAAACTTGCATAGGTACCACATCAAACATATGTTCATCCACATAGTTCCCCATTTTGAACTTAATTACTTGCTTCACGACCTTTAGTTCCCCACACTCACTAAGCCATTGCAAACGATAAGGATTGGGATGTTTCAAAGTTGGTAATTTCAATTGGGAAACTATTGTTTGACTAACAACATTGGCACAACTTCCCGAGTCTATAATCATGGATCAAACTACACCCATGACTCGGCATCTAGCATGGAAGAGGTTTTCCCTTTGCAAGGTCTCACTATCCTCCACAAGCATAGCACCTAGACTTCTCCTCACAACAAGGAATGCATGAGGATCATCATCCTTAACCGTATCCTCCTCCACATCAACCTCTTCATCCCTCTTTACTCCCTCATCCTCCGGTTCACTATCTTGTTCATACACCAATTCACCTACCATAACCATGGTCTTTCGAGTAGGACAATCTTTAGCAATATGACCATACCCCTTACACTTATAGCATTGAGTAGAAGTAGAAGTAGGATTGCTCAAGTGAGTTTTAGAATTACCTCCCACATGTGGTGTAGACTTCTCATACGGCTTCATCACATCTTTGCTAGCACTTGCACCACTTGCACTTGGAAATCTTGCATTTGGAGGCTTCCACTCCTTTGGCTTACTCATGGGAGTCGGAGTGCTACTCTTGTAGTGACTGGATTTCTCATCCTTGAGCCATTTCTCGGCTTCAACCGCATCATCATAGAGATCATAATTATTTTCATACTTGTGAAACTTCAATTGTGATGCTATCTCTCGGTTCAATCCACTCCTAAACCGAATCACTGACGGTTCATCTGCTTCCGCATCCATGTCTAAGGTCACCCGAATTTGCTTAAACTCATTGAAATACTCCCCAGCCGTCTTGTAAACTTGTTTCAACTCATAAAGATGTTTGAGTTGGTCTTGACGATATTGGTGAGTCAAGTACTTCTCATCCATCACACGAATCAATTCACCCCAAGTAACATTGATGGCCATAACATTTCTTCTTCGGTTCCTCTTGACCGATTCCCACCAGGTAGAAGAAAAGGATTCAAAGGAAGATATAGCATAGTTGGCTTTCTTCTCCTCGGTCATGTCATTGGTGTCAAACACTCTCTCCATAGTCAACTTCTAATCAATGTACTCAACCGGGTCACTACTCCCTTTGAAAGTAGGAATAGTGAGCTTCACACTATTGAGATTATTGTTGTCACGACCCCCTTGGTGAGGCTCCGGTTGGCCCCCAAAGTTGTCTCCATAACCACCATAATTCCTCCTAGCATTCCCTCCAACATTCCCTATGGGTGGCCCTCGACCTCGGCCTCTATCCCTATCCACATTATGACCCCAATTCATCCCTCGCCTAGGTTGATAGTGAGCATCATACCCTTTGGCTTCATCACCATATTCATCCTCCTCCCCTTCTTGAGCATCCTCAACTTTCTCAAGAGGTAGAACATTTCGAATGGGTCTTGGGAGTGTAATATTTCGTTGGGGATTGCCCAAAATGTGGGGAATTCCCACTCGTTGGGGATTGCCCAACACTTGCTCTCTATTAGCAACTTCTTCTCTTTCCTTTTATTGCTTAAGCAACTCAATAACTTATTCCGGGGTAAAGGTTGAGCTACTTGTACCTTCACCGGCTTCAAGGTGGACACTCGGGGTCCCCTTCTAAACTTGGACACTCGGGGCCCCTTTCTCAACTTGGACACTCGCGGTCCCCTTCTCGAGGTTCTCTATCCTTAGGCTCATACTAAGATAGTAGCCAAGGCATTCTTCACAAAGTCATCTCCTTCGTTGGACATTGTACCTACAACAATAAACAAACGTTAGTGAAATTACCTCACTAACACCCTCACTTGTGTATCACTTGGTTCACTCGTTTAGTGGTGGTGGATATTTCACTCGAACTTGAATTTAGAAGCTTCACATGGATGAACAACAATCCTCAACTCAATCACTCAATCCACAAGTCAAGGGTACTCCGGGGTGAGTGGAGTTTATGTGACTCAATGTACGATAAGCTCTTTAAAGTGAGGACTTGAGTCAAAAGGATCTACGAATCTTCTTGGAGTTCTACTCTCCAATTTAGGCACGAATTACCTAATAGCTCAATGGACTAGTACCACTTAAGTAGGAAAGTTACATAGAGAAATACTAGTTAGATGTTATGCAAGCAAAAGAAACAAGAAAACCTAGGAAAAACTACCCAAACCAACCTTCAGTGATCTAGGTGGAGCGCCTAAAGAGTCGGCAGAGTGCCTAGGGCGGAGCGCCTCAAGCAGGCGGGGCGCCTCCCAAAACCAATAGAAAGATTTTCAGGCGGAGCGCCTAGACGTCGGGCCTCTGCTCTTCCAACAACGTTTTTTTTAAATTTCAATCTAAATTTTGGATCGATTTCACCATGTTTTGTCAAAATCCGAGGTACCCAAAGTTGTATACTGATATTCTCTTCAAACCCCAATGATTTTCTCCCACAAACACCCAATAATCAAAGCACACTCATCATTCAAACATTCAAAGTTAGGGTTTCAAAATTGGGTTTGATTCTTCAAATTTGATGTTATTCAACTCCAAATCTCACGAAATTTATTTCAAATCATTGGGTTTTCAATCTAAAATAAACCCCAATATCAATTTCACAACCAAATAAACAATCAACCCAAGAATCAAATCATGAACCTTAAGAACAAAGGTTTAAGAAATTTGGGAATTCAAATCTTCAAAACCCGTAATACCAATTCAAATCACGTATTTTTGGTATCAAAACGCCGGGTTTTCAACAAGGATCAATCTACCATAACACCCACAACAAGAATCAAACACACCAAAAAGATATGCCAAATTTTTGGATTTTCAACTTTTTCAATTTTTTTGTTTTTTCTTCTTGCTAATAACTTCAAACAAAAGAAACTAAAGAGAATAGATACTAGGCACGATGAACAAGGATCGAGGGTTTGTAAAAACAAATCCTGAGCCTTGCTCTGATATCAAACTGATGCAGGGAAAATACGGAAAGTAAAATAAAATAGGAGCGAGACTCGTCTCGAACTCCCTACGGGGTATCCACGAAGAACTTGTTCCGTGAAACCCCCGTATCGTGTCAAGATTCGCCTAACGCTAAGAAACTACCCTCGAGTCACACTCGGAACTCGCAAGTAGAATGATCGGGGCGGGGTTGAAGGTCAACTAGAATCCACTAGGAGATTCAAGTCCCAAACAAAGGGTTTCATTCAACACAAAGAGCATCGCTCAAGTTTCATCATTGTTCAAAATAAGCTAAGTAATGAAATATGCTAGGCTTGGGGTATTTATAATGTTTTCCCAAGCTTAGGTAAAAGGTCTAAAATGCCCACATATTAGGCTTTAATTAAATAGACCACACAAGGCCAAAACGGTAAAAGGACAACAAAAATATCGCCCTTCAGCAATGCGGGCGAATCACCAAATCTTTAGGCGGGGAGCGCCTACAAAAATGACCAGTGGGGTGGGGTAGGCGGAGCGCCTGCCCCTTGGGCGGAGCGCCTGGCCCCTGTGTTCCTTGGGCAGGGTGCCTAGACTTCAGGCAGGGCGCCTGGGCCTTCTAGGCGGGGCGCCTGAGCCTTGATCATCCGGTACGGATTCCAATTGCTTCCATCTTCGAGTCCTTTCCTCTCCAAGTGTAAATGCACCTCTTGGACCTTCTTGGCTTGACTCCGAGTGAAGGGTCTCATGACGGATTGCCTGGCAGCAGTATCCTTCGAGGTCGCTAGTTATTTGTCAATTATCGAGTCCTTATGACTTACTCCCTCTTTGTTTCTTGTTGTATCTTTTCATTTCTGCAGATTCCGCTCAAGGGCCTAGCCAGTAGCACGATTCAGGAGTGAGGACGTTGTAGCCAGCTTTTCTTCACAGAGGCTACCAGTCTTAGTCTTCATGTATATAGGCTAGTTTATCTCCCTTCGGAAGACATATATATATTCATTTGACTTCCTAGGTGTCTGATCTGTAAACCTCTAGACATATGTTTTGTGTGGTTAGTTGTGTTTATTCAGACAACTTGTATATATGTTAGTTTATAAGTGATATGCATTCCATACACGCTTTCATGTGATTCTCCATCTTATGTTATCTGAGTTAGTTTCTTAATGCTTCTAAGTAAATAATTACCCATTAGTTGTGATTTAGTCGATATGAGTTCACCCAACGGGTCTAAGGGATGATGTCATGTGCCCATACGACCTAGCCAGAAATTTGGGTTGTGTAAGTTGGTATCATAACCCGGTTTAGAGTCTTTCCAGCTAGTGACAGTGTCTAGTAGAGTCTTGCTGATCGGGCGGAGACGTCTTTATCTATCTATGAGAGGCTATGGTGGCATTAAGGTAGTCTCATTTCTTTCTTTCCTAATCATGCAAGGGTCTTGTTATTTGAAGTTTAATTTCTCTTTTAACTACTCGCAATAAATGGTGAGAATGCATGCAGCTGCTCAGCGGGAGGCGGAGTAGCCAGAGGCATCCCTTATACATGCTGCTTTGCGAGGAGGAGGTGTTGGCAGCAGTAGAGGCCTTGGTAGAGGCCGTGGTCAAGGCAGAGGTTGAGAAGCCCAAGCCGCGAGACTCGTGGATTATGCTGATGATCCAATTACTGAGGCTATTAGTGTTTGGCTATTTTATCTATATTTGGATGGTGTTTTTATCAGGTTCTAATTGTAAATTTATGAGTTTATATGCAAACAAGATTAGATACTAATTGAGTTGTTTGGTATTGTAGGAATTGAACATGGTAAATTGAGGAAAAAAGTGCAAGTTTTGGGATTTAAAAGGGTAGATATTAAAGATTTCAAGTGATCCATGTGCCACGTGAGTAACACATGAATAAATAGAGTCTTTTCTTAGAAGTGAAGAAAAAATTCCAGCTCAATTAGACCGAATACTCGAACACCACGCGATGTATAGAAATTGAGTCCGCATGGCACGCGGGCGCCAGTCGAAGCAGAAATTCGGGGCGAAAATTTAAGGGCTTTCTGGACTATTTTCTTAGTTTCCTAAAGGGTATAAAAGCTTCTCTTGCCTCCTTTATGAACTTTAGATTTGGAAAGAAACAAAAAGGAGGCTAGAGCTTTGGAGACTTAATGAACACAAGAGTTTTTCCTAATTTCTTCTTTACTTTTTATAATTTAATTTTTCATGAATTACATTGGCATGATTATCATGAATATGAGTGGCTGATACACCTATTCTAGGATTGATTGAACCACTCCAATACTTATGTGCTGTGAATATTTATTTTAATAAATGAAACTTGTGAATTCTTCCTATCTATGTGTTTATGTTCTGATTGCTATTGATTGGAAGGGTTCGCAATTGATTGTTCCCATTATTCTTGTGCGTCTAGGGATAGTATCATATGTTTGGTCTAAACACTTAGCAATATTTCAACCTAAAACCAAGGCATTACTTAGGTTGTCAATAAGGTGATTTGTGACCATTGACCCTGGTTGTGAACTATACTTGTAGTCCTATGTATCCTCATTAATTTATTGAAAAATTGGTTAGTAAAAGTTACAACTATTATATGGGAGTGAATATTTGTGAGTTTGGAGCAAGTATTCAATAGGAAGAACCAAGTTGAATTTGTTAAAGCATTATTCTAACACATAGGTAGGAGTTGGGTAAATCAATCCTAGGCTTCTAAATGCTTGATTAATTTATTTCTTAATAATTTGTTATTTACTTTTGTTACATTGAAACCATCATACAAATACGAACCTTCGAAGTTAATTGGTCTTAATCTGTATTAATTGTCATTTACTTTATTGTTAATTTTTATTACTTAGTTGTTACTATAAATAAACCTTAAGATAAAACCACCTTAGAAGTTAGTTGCTAGGTAAATTAGTTAGAATAACAACTAGATTTCGAGTGTTATCTGTGGAATTCGACCTTAGGGCTTCAAATACCAAGCTATATTTGCCGCGACCGTTTAGTCCCTTTTATAGGGCGTAGTTGGGCATGATCAAATTTTGACGCCGTTGCCGGGGAACACGGTTTTATTTTGTTGCTAAGATATCTAGTTTATTTTTCTATTAACTTCACTCTTGTCATCTTGATCTCGTTTTTTTGGTGCTTACAATTGAAAGTTTAGATCCCGGAGAATTCAGGATGGCTCAAGATTTTGCTCTTAATGATTTCGCGCAACCTGTGGCTGGGAATCTGGCAGTTGCTATTCTGCTCCCAACATTCGAGGCAGAAAATTTTTACATCACCCAGATGATGTTGGGTTTGCTTGTTAATTCTGGTTTATTTGAAGGTAGAACAACAGATGATCCTCAAACGCATTTGAAAAAGTTCACAAGGATTTTTGAAACTCAAAAATAGGCTCGAGTGCCAGCAGAGGTTGTGAAATTGATGTTGTTCTCGTTCTCGCTAACAGAAGATGCTAGTGATTGGTTGGACTCGTTGCCAGTTAATTCTATTACGTCGTGGGATGACTTGGTGATAAAGTTCATGAAGAAGTTATTTCCACCCAATAAGTCTGCCAGGCTAGTTGATGAGATACTTATGTTCAGGCAGAACCCGCTAGAGACTTTGCCAGAAGCTTGGGAGAGATTTAAAAGTTATTTGAGAAAGTGTCCTCATGTATTCCTGACCAAATGCTGGGACAAAGGATCTACATGGGCATGGGAGATCAAAATAAGGGCACTTTAGATGCAGCAGCTGGAGGAGCATTTTTGAGTAAAACATTTGCTAAAGCAAAGGCCCTACTTGATGTGATGGCTCAAAATTCAGGCTGGCTTGGAAGAGATGCATCTACTGGCGTAGGTACGAGGGATTTAGCTGTTGGTACTTGATGCAGCCCGAACAAGTACTGATCAAGTGTTCGATCCACCGAGGAGACCAATGACACGAAGCCAAGCCATACTGCTGCACGATGTGCACATTCACTTGGCCTGGCCGAAGAAAAGCAATTGCTCCGAAGCTGAGTGGCCGGGCTCAAGAACCGAGGGCGTCATCTTTAAATTTGAGCCCGAGGACAAAGTGAGACAAGTGAGCGCCCGAGGATAATGAGTTCGAGCAAGCAACCGTGCACCGAAGTAAAGGCTGCCGAACACACACTTAGCTCAGCCCTGCGTGGATTGTTTTTATTAGTCACTTGTGACTTTTTACTACCTTATCCTTAGCATAGCCTATAAATACGCTATTTTCATTTCATTGTAGGGATCCAGTTTTTAGTTATATGAAAAACATAGCAAGAGCTATTGTGAGTCTCCGATGGAGCCGAACCCCGACGTGGGATTTTAAAGAACTTGTGTCAATCGGTGTTATTCGTTTGAACAAATTCTTCTTGATCATTCAATTTGCAAGAAGCGGGTCTTTCTTGAGGATTGTTGCATGGTATAAGTGCGTCTTGATTTCCCTTCAATCGAGCTTTGAGACAGGTTCCTCACTGTTCTTTTGAATCGAAGCAAGATTTGTCTTGCTTCTATCTTTACTTTCCTTGTTGTTTCCTTCCGCGTATCGTGTTTAGCATTTCCCTCGGGTTTGCTTGCACCATCTTGGTATCAGAGCACGGTTTGGGCTAGTTTCTACAACCCCAAATCTTGTTCAAGTTATCCTTACTTTTCGTGTGTTGTCTTTGTTTTCCATTACGTGTTCTTGATTTTGTTTGGGTTACTGCTGGTGTTGTTTCTGTACAAAAAAAAAAAGTGTTAAAAGAAAATTCAAAAATTGTGTTTGATTGTTGGTTGTTTTGATTAAACAACCATTGATTCTTGTTCACCATTGTTTCCTGATTCCAACAAGTACCCGACGTACAACTTTCATGACTAGGGTTTCTTGGTGAAATTTTGGACTGTTTTGAACTTTAATGGTGAATGATTTTGAACTCCAACGTGTTTTGATTGAAACCGATGAAGATTGGTGGTTCTGGAGTGATTTGGGTTTGTTTGGTGCTTAGATTTTGAAGTTCTGCGTTTGAATTCGTTGTCCGTACGCCGAAAAAATTGTTGCAAATTGTAACATTGTACGACACTAAGGAGCTGAATCTTAGCTCAAGAACTTTGAACTGAAATTCCTCCGTTGTTGTTGGAACCGGAGTTGAAAGAAGCAACCCAGGTCTGTTGAAATTCGTGGTCAGTGAACGAAGCTAAATTTGTCCGTACGCCGGAGCAAAAACTTCACTGTTCCATTGAAGAAGAAAGGGGTAAAGTGTAAAGGTCAAAACCCCAGGTGAAAAGTTGTCGGCTGAAAAAGGGAATTGGATAAGGTAAAACCCTATCCGTACCAAGGAGGGACCACTCTTGTACGGACAAGAGTTGGTGTGTTCGAAAAGGATTCCGAAGAGGAATCAAAGGGTAGATTCTCCTAGGATTTCACTTAACCTTCTGTCCGAAACATTCTAGTTAGTAGATCTTTTGAGTAATTTTCCTACTCGAGGTCGTACTAACTAATTTGAGCTTATAGGAACTCGTGCGTGGAGTGACCGAAGCCCAACTTCATAGAAATTTCTTGACTTCCCGAAGCGCAAGAGTAAATAGCTGTACGTTCCATTGAGTCAAATCAACTCACTCTTCCCGAAGTAAGACATTGTAACTTGTCAAATTCGAAGGAATTGAGAGAAGTTGATCAACCGAGGAAGCCATTGGCTGCAAGTTCTTGAGTAACCAAAAACCGAACCCATATATTGAGTGGATCCGAGTGCCACCCATCAAAGGTGAGGGAGTGTGTGAGGTTAGCCGATCTCATGGCTGCGATACAAGGCATCAGTGCCGAAGTAAAAGGAGTGAGTGCTCGAGTAGCTAACCTCGAGCAAGGGAGTGTGTCTGTGGCCATGCATGGGTCCGGCGCTGGAACGAGTAGCTCCACTCCGATGAAACCTGAGCTGTATGCTGAGCTTGTGCGACAACATCAGTTGACAAGTGAAGCAATTCGAAGAGAACTCAACCTGAGGAATCCCCAAGAGCAACAAAACTTGGGCAATTCCCAAGCTGGTTATCAAAACTTGGGCATTCCCCGAGGAGAGAGGTTACCACTTCCAAAGGCCCGAAGAGACCTTGGAACCGTTGTCGAAGAGATTGATGAAAAGGAATTTCCTGAGGATGAATATGAGCATGAGCCGCCATTTGCTCAACGAAGGCAAGCTCACCGAGGTCGTGGAAATTTTCGAGGTCGAGGCCGAGGCGCAAATATTGAATGACGTATTGAGCGTGAGGCTGATGATCGCTATGATGAGTATCCCGAACAAGTTCGTGGTGCTTGAGACTCAAACTTGAGCAGTGTCAAGATCACTATTCCACCCTTTAAATGAACTAGTGATCCAGATGAATATCATGAATGGAAGCTTAAAATGGAGCGAATCTTCGAAACCAATGAGATGACCGAAGAGAGAAAAGCTGCCCATGCCATTGCTTCGTTCGAAGCGTATGCATCTACATGGTTGGAAGATGACAAAAGGCATAGACGAAGGAATACCTATCCCGAAGTCATTACTTGGCCACAGTTGAAGAGAGCAATGGATGCTAAATATTTGAGTGCTAAATATAGGCAAACACATTTGCAAAAGTTCTATGAGCTAAAGCAAGGGTCCAAGTCAGCTCAAGAGTATCATGATGAGTTCGAAAAGGTTCGATTGAATCTTGATCTGGTCGAAGATGAAGAGCAAGCCACTATCCGATTCAAAAATGGCTTGACTCGGGATGTGTCATCTCAATTGAGGCTACACGTGTACCACACGTTGGAAGATCTGTTCGAAGCTGCTACCGAATGATGCAGGCCAAAATACGCGGAAGCTAAACACGACACAAACAAGGCGGAAGCGATAAAACACAAGATAGATGATATCAATGATATCGGGGAAACAAGGATTGGGGAGTCAAGAAACGAGAAGAAAGAACGGATTAATGAATTCAAGACATGAATTAATAATCCAAAAGGGAGAAAGTGAAACTCGAACCTTACAATGGAATCCAACTAGGTGTCGATCGCCATAGGTTCCAAGTTAACGAGATACATGAAGCCTCGGGCTTCGGACTAGAAAGGCTCGGCCTTCTCTAATTCTCTCTTCTCTCTATTCAATTCAAGCTAAACTAAAACTAATGAAATGAAGCTAAAACTAGCTATATATACATTTACATTGAGTTTTGGACAAAAATGGCCCTGAAGCTGATTCTGGTCCGCGGCTTAACTTTAACCCTTCGCGATCGCGCAAGGGAGATCGCAATCGCGCAGACACCAAGCCAAAGCATCGCGATCGCGCCTAAGGGCTCGCGATCGCGCAGGCCTCCTCCAACCTCGACTTCGCCTTCGCGTGGACTAGGCGCTGTCGCGCAGGCATAAGCAATACCCTTCGCGATCGCGCAGTGATGCTCGCGATCGCGAAGAACACTTGTTCTTCCTCAGGCAGTGAGCTCCCAAATTGCTCCCCTGTTTTGCCCTGTTTTGGGCTGCCTGTTTTCCTGCCCTGTTTCCTCCATCCGTTGGCGCTCCAATGCATGATCTTCAAGTTGTTTCCGGAGGCCTTGACTCGTATCCGTTGTGCTCTCGCGCATGGCTTTTGATGGTTGTCGTTTAGGCCATTTTGGGCTGCATCATCCTCCCCTTCTTGAAAGGATTTCGTCCTCGAAATCGAACCATCAGAACCTACAATCAACACAAAGCACAACCAAAATTTCCTACTTCGCAAGTAGGTTAGCTTAGCAAGAATAAGTGCAAGTGGTGTGGAAAACACACTCTTGTGATAGAGCCAAGCATCAATTCCTATGAAAAAGCTTATGTCCCCAAAAGAGACAACAAAGTCTTGGCTCGACAAGAACAAGCACTCATTCTCAAAACAAGCAAAGAGATCAAAGTCATGCAACATGTAGTAATCAAATGTCCTATGACCCCTAAGCTTACCATCAACACACCAAGCCTTCAAATCAATTTTATCACAATGCGACACATTGGCTTCGGTATGTCCAACACTCAAGGTGTGCTCAACATATGGGATGGAGTAAGTAAAGTAGTTCAATTCACAACTAACATCGACTACTCCACTCCCCTTCTTAAGAGCATTCATACACATACCGAGAGGTACCTCCTCACCTCCCAAATCAACCCCAAGACAATCCTCCTTATTGGACAAACTCCAAAGGAAGGTCTCCAAAATAGGTCCTTCATCATTATAGTCCCCACAACGAAGGCTAGGACTACTAGAAGGTAGGTCATCACGACCAATACCAAGACCACTCTCCTCACTCGGAGTGCCAAACGTTGGGTCATCCATGAAGCCTAACTTGACAAACCATGGAGGTTTGACTCTACTACCGACCCTAGTCCGATACAATTCACCACCACAAATGAGATTGCCTTCAAACAATAGAAATGTAAAGGCATGCACCTCAAATTCATGGTTACACAAAAGCATAGAATCAAGACTAGGTCCCTCACTCTCACTCAAGGAGTCATCGAAAATAAATCGATCCATCTCACACTCAAGAGACTCCTCAAGATCAAACCCACCCTCACTACGACACAAGAGACCACCATTATCAATTAAGCAATCAAAGGGAAGAATAAGATCATCATGCAATTCATCTTCTCCTTTATCAAATATAGGTGGGGTGTCATAACAAGGTTCACAAGCAAGGTCAACTACGACATCTTCACTAAAGAGAGGTTCAATGAAAACCGAGCTCACATCATGATGTGGCTTTTCAATCCTCTCAACTAGTGGTTCAATCTCACTCACAAGTTGACCCGAAGGCTCTACACTAGTTGCAAACACATTGTAATCATACATATCATCAACTAGTGTGGAGTCATCACAAACACTAACACAAGACAAGGAAGTAATAGGCTCATGGGAAGAGGAACTAACACATACCTTTGAAGTGTCATGAACGTCTCCACCTTGTAGCTCACATTCGGCATCTCCTTTACCTTGTCTTTCCATCACGGGACATGGTTGAGGCTCCATCGGCTTGCCTCCAAGAATACCTACACAAGTATTCACACAAGTAGAAGAAAAAGATAAAAGGTTAAGGTTAGAATAAGGGGTGTCCTCACTCTTTTTTCCCTCTTTCTTTTCCCTCATTTTTCTTTCAAGGCTAGGTGTAGATTCGGGTGGTGACATCCCGCTCACATCACTCAACACATCCTCTCCTTTTTCCACTCGAGGAATGTCACCGGTCGCTCCCTTACTCCTCTCTATCTTTTGTCTCTCAAATTCGGGCGAATTGGGACGAGGCCCGAGAATGCCCATAGCCGGAGTAGGTGGACTTTTTACATCAACCCGGAATCTAGGACTTGGAGACTCATCGCTTGACGTCTCCTTTTTCTTTGTTGGTGAACCACTCGGCTTTGGAAGTGGCTTCGGGCTCACCTTGTTGACATTTGCCAACTCTTTTGTAGCAATAGTCCCACCGTTGTTTGTGATTGTAGGACTTCTTGTTTGCCTTCTTGCATCTTTAGTTTGAGATACTTGCTCCTTTCCCCTTTCCATAGGCCGAGAGGATTTGCTAGGATAGAACTTAAACTTTGCCCGGCAAGGTTCAATGTCATAAGCTCTTTGCCTCGTGCTCACTTGGTACACATCCTTCACGATATCGTACCGCACCCTCTTACCTTGCAACCACGGTTGTCCTAGCCAAACACCATAATGCTCCATGGGACACACATCACACCAAATATATTCCTCGTAACTCCCTTGAGATATGAGTACCCGAGCTTCACTAGTAATCCAAACACCTTGATACTCATAAGGATATTTCAATTTGTAGCATGGTATCTTTAGCCTATTAACCCAAGAGACATTAACAAAATTAGCATAGGCTTCACTAATCTTGAGCAAGCATCCTCCACTACCATTCACCTCAAAAATGAACCTACACTCACACATGTCTCGTATAGGATCAAGTCCAAGAAACCCATCACCCCCAAGTTGGGTTCTCCTTATCCCTCCACTAGTGGCAACAGCACTAGAATAACCTCCACTTCCCGTCACTCTCCCAACACTAGAAGTGTTGTTGGAAGTCGAGGAAGGACCACCACTACGGAACCCATAATTGCCTCTCGCCTTGGTTCCATAGCCCGTAGCACCACTCCTACCACCACTACTAGAGCAATGCACCCCCGTAACGGTAAGAGCAACACTTCTCATTCCACCTTTCACATGGGAAGTAGAAGATATAAATCTCCCATTTCCCATGGAACAACCACCACCACCTCCCATACTAATGGAAGGTCCTCTATTACCCCCTTGTACTCCACAAGCAACACCAAGAGAAGATGCATATGAACAATTTCTATAATCAACATCATCATCAACTCTATCTATGTCACTACCAACATTTTCATAATCGTCACAAGAAGAGTAAGTAGGATCAATGTACCTTGAAGCGTCACCATCTTCGTATTCTTGACTTGAAGCATTAGATTCATCAAATTCATCATCACAAGCTTCATAGTCTTCTTCCATTTCACGATCATCATAGTGAACCGCTTCATCAACATAGGAGCCATGGTTTCCATCATCATAGTAATGGCCATCATCACCCTCATAGGAACCATAGTCTCCACCATCACCATACGAGTCATAGCAACTCGCATCTTCGCCACATGAGCCATAATCTACTCCATCATCATTATCCGACATTATTGCAATCACCAAAGAGCAAAACCTCCCGAAAGTCACTCCCTCACGTGTATCACTCAATATATGTACACTCAAGAGCGAGGCCTTATCAACTTGGGAACCAAGGTAATCGCAACTAGCATGTCCAAGTTAAAGTTCGGAGTGGAATTAATGAGACTCGATGTACGGACGGCTATTGAAGGTGCGCACTTGAGGCCAAAAGGAGTTCTACGACTCTTCTTTGAATTCTAATCTCCTCTACGCACGAATACCCTATACGCTAAAGGATTAGTGTCTTTCAAGTAGGCCAATTACCTTCAAAACACTAACCAAGAGGTATGGTAGAAAACGGGACACAAAAGATTCGACTCGAATTGGGACCAAACGGATTTGGAATCGGATGAAATTTTGTTTGTGATCTACAAACTCATCATATTTAATGGTCCAATTGGAGTTTAGATGTTTGGAAACTGTTCGGAAGCCGTTGCGAACGTTCTGTCCCAAAACTGGAATTTTGAAAATTTTTTTGTTCTTCGCTATCGCGACCAGACGCGCGCGATCGCGAAGGGATATTTTTTCAAAAAATTATTTTGTTCTTCGCTATCGCGAAATTGCTCTTCGCGATCGCGAAGGGTTAATTTCTGCGATTTCACAGCAGCTCAAAAACGGGTTTTTTTGGCGATTTTGGCCAAAACTTTGGCTCGATATCAACCCGAAACACAAAACCAACGATACCCAAAGGTATATACAACTAATATCATCAATCCCCAATAGTTTTTCAACACCAAACAACAACAACAAGCTTCGAATCAAGATTGAAGCGTTTTCAAGAAATTTTCAAACTTTGGATTTTGATTTTCGAAATTTTTGAATCGTAACACCAAATCACGAGATATGGGTATCAAAACGACGGGAATGCAATAAGGAACAAACCCCAATACTTTTTAACACTCGGGGATTCGTATCCAACCCGCTCAACCAATTTTTTTCAACTTTTCTAGTTTTTCTATTTTTTTGTTTTTCTTCAATCTTTCAAGAACAACACAATAATGACAACAATACTAACATATGGAACAAGGAACGGGGGTTTGTAAGAACATATCCCGAGCCTTGCTCTGATACCAACTGATGCAGGCCAAAATACGCGGAAGCTAAACACGACACAAACAAGGCGGAAGCGATAAAACACAAGATAGATGATATCAATGATATCGGGGAAACAAGGATTGGGGAGTCAAGAAACGAGAAGAAAGAACGGATTAATGAATTCAAGACATGAATTAATAATCCAAAAGGGAGAAAGTGAAACTCGAACCTTACAATGGAATCCAACAAGGTGTCGATCGCCATAGGTTCCAAGTTAACGAGATACATGAAGCCTCGGGCTTCGGACTAGAAAGGCTCGGCCTTCTCTAATTCTCTCTTCTCTCTATTCAATTCAAGCTAAACTAAAACTAATGAAATGAAGCTAAAACTAGCTATATATACATTTACATTGAGTTTTGGACAAAAATGGCCCTGAAGCTGATTCTGGTCCGCGGCTTAACTTTAACCCTTCGCGATCGCGCAAGGGAGATCGCAATCGCGCAGACACCAAGCCAAAGCATCGCGATCGCGCCTAAGGGCTCGCGATCGCGCAGGCCTCCTCCAACCTCGACTTCGCCTTCGCGTGGACTGGGCGCTGTCGCGCAGGCATAAGCAATACCCTTCGCGATCGCGCAGTGATGCTCGCGATCGCGAAGAACACTTGTTCTTCCTCAGGCAGTGAGCTCCCAGATTGCTCCCCTGTTTTGCCCTGTTTTGGGCTGCCTGTTTTCCTGCCCTGTTTCCTCCATCCGTTGGCGCTCCAATGCATGATCTTCAAGTTGTTTCCGGAGGCCTTGACTCGTATCCGTTGTGCTCTCGCGCATGGCTTTTGATGGTTGTCGTTTAGGCCATTTTGGGCTGCATCACCGAAGCTGAAAAATTGGTAAAGGAAGATAAGGCAAACCGGTATCGAGGAGTCACCACTTCTACTCCTTTGAACCGAGGAAAAGAATGGAAGAGTCCTAACCAAACAAGTGCCAACGTTGTTCGAGATTCGAAGAGACCCTTCGAGAGGGCTATGACCTTTAACCAATCCAGGGAAGTGGGAGGTAAAGTTCAACTCAACTCTCCTAGTACTTCAAATATTCAGTGTCACAAATGCAAGGGTTATGGTCACATGGCAAAAGAGTGTCCAACTCGCAAAGTTATGCTTCTGCTCGAAGATGGAACCGTCCATGAGCAAGCGAGTGACACCGAGGATGAATTTATCGAGGAGGCTGATCGAGCTGAAGGTGATGATGATCATGAGGCTGCCGAAGCTGATCATCCAGAAATGTTTCTTGTGGTTCGAAGGAATTTGAGCTGCATAACTCTTGAAGAAGAGGACAACCAAAGAGAAAATCTCTTCCATGCCCGATGTCGAGTGAGGGGAAAGGTGTGTTCGATGATCATTGACTCTCGGAGTTGTGCAAATGTGGTGAGCCAAACCTTGGTTTCAGAAATGGGACTATCTACATTGAAGCATCCCCACCCTTACAAATTACAATGGCTGAATGAGTGTGGAGAATTGAGGGTTGTCAAACAAGTGTGGATCAAGTTTAGAATTGGCTAATATCAAGATGAAATGATATTCGATGTGGTGCCGATGCAAGCTTGTCATTTGCTATTGGGAAGACCATGGCAGTATGACCGGTCAGTTGTTCACAATGGAAGATCCAACACTTACACTGTAAAGCTCGACGGGAAGAGTTTCATACTCAAACCCTTGTCTCCAAAGCAAGTCACCGAGGACTATAAACGGATGAAAGAATTGAAAGAAGCGGCCAAAGCTAAGCTTCCGATGGGAGCAAAATTGGGGGCCAACGACACAAACTCACTGCCCGAAGTAAAAGGAATCTGTGCAATCATGCAACCGGGTGAGTTTCTACGAGGCAACGACAACGGTCAGATGATGATTTGCCTCGTGCACAAGGGTATCTTTCTAAACTCTAATGATAATTTTTCTAACGATAACCCTTTGCCTAGTGTTGTACAAAGTGTTTTGCAGGACTTCGAAGACATGTTTCCCGAGGAAATGCCAGGTAAATTACCTCCGTTGAGAGGAATCGAGCACCAAATTGACTTCGTACCGGGGTCACAAATCCCCAACAAACCTGCTTACTGGTGTAATCCCTAAGACACCAAAGAGCTCCAATGGCAGGTTGATGAGTTATTGAACAAGGGCCTCGTTCGAGAGAGCTTGAGTCCTTGCGCCGTTCCTGTTATCCTTGTCCCGAAGAAGGATGGAACATGGCGAATGTGCGTTGACTGTCGAGCAGTCAACAAAATAACGGTAAAGTAT
Organism: Petunia x hybrida; assembly: GCA_037355625.1. NCBI lineage: Eukaryota > Viridiplantae > Streptophyta > Magnoliopsida > Solanales > Solanaceae > Petunia > Petunia x hybrida. The sequence continues at coordinate 3,154,033 of JBBBVM010000051.1, forward strand.
CGTCATCCTATTCCTCGACTAGATGACATGCTAGATGAATTGAGTGGTTCTTCATGCTTTACAAAGATTGACCTCAGGTTCGGTTACCACCAGATCCGAATGAAACCCGGAGACGAGTGGAAAACCGTATTCAAGACCAAATTCGGTCTCTATGAATGGTTGGTGATGCCTTTTGGCTTATCCAATGCCGCGAGCACATTCATGCGACTGATGAACCATGTGCTCAAACCGTTCATAAACAAGTTCGTTGTCGTTTATTTCGATGACATACTTGTTTATAGCATAACCGTGGATGAACATGTGGAACACCTAAGGCTAGTGCTTGATAAGCTTAGAGAAGTTATATGCTAACTTCAAGAAATGTGCCTTTTGTGTCGAGCGTGTAGTCTTTCTAGGATTCGTTGTCAGTGCTAATGGTGTCGAAGTCGACGAGTCAAAAGTCGAAGTCATCATAGATTGGCCAACTCAAACCTCGGTATCATAAGTTCGTAGCTTCCATGGCTTAGCTAGCTTTTACCGAAGGTTTGTTCGTGACTTTAGCACCGTGGCAGCTCCTTTGACCGAGCTGGTTAAGAAAGACCATCCATTTATGTGGGGGGAGTCCCAAGAAAGGGCTTTCCAAGAGCTGAAACGGAGGCTTTGCTCTGCCCCGTTGTTGCAACTCCCTGACTTCGGCAAAGCATTCGAAGTCGAGTGTGATGCATCTGGAGTTGGAATTGGAGGAGTGCTGATGCAAGAATCGAAGCCAATCGCTTACTTTAGCGAAAAGCTTAAGGGTGCAACCTTGAACTACTCAACGTATGACAAGGAGTTGTATGCCCTCGTTCGAGCACTCGCCCATTGGCAGCATTATTTGTGGCCTCGAGAATTTTTGATTAAAAGTGATCACGAGTCCTTGAAGCATCTCCGAGGACAGGAGAAACTGAACCGAAGGCATGCCAAGTGGGTAGAATTCATTGAAAGCTTTCCCTATGTAATTCATTACAAAAAGGGTAAAGACAATGTCGTGGCCGATGCGCTATCAAGGAAATTTTCCTTAGCGAACACTCTCGCCTCTAGGCTCATGGGATTTGAAAGCATCAAGTCGATGTACGAAGACGATCCCAAGCTGAAATGAGTTCGTGATGCAATCTTGAGTGGCCGAAGGGTTGAGAAATATCAGTTGCACGATGGCTACCTCTTCAAGAATGGGAGGGTTTGTGTGCCAGTGTCATTCTGGAGAGAGCTCTTAGTTCGAGAAGCTCACTCCGGAGGTCTGATGGGGCACTTCGGTGTCGACAAAACTCTTGGTATCTTAACCGAGCAGTTCCATTGGCCCAAAATGCGACGAGATGTGGAAAGGCTTTGCAACGCTTGTCTCGTTTGCAAGAGAGCTAAATCGAAGTCCAACCCTCATGGTTTGTATACCCCGTTGCCTGTGCCTGATCGACCTTGGGTTGATATATCAATGGACTTTGTGTTGGGGTTACCGAGGTCGGAGGGAGGACATGATAGCATCTTTGTTGTGGTTGATCGTTTTTCCAAAATGGCTCATTTTATTCCTTGCAAAAAATGTGATGATGCACAACATGTAGCTACCTTGTTTTTTTCGAATGTGTTGAAATTGCATGGAGTGCCTCGTACTATTGTGAGTGATCGAGACTCAAAATTCTTGAGTCATTTTTGGAAATGTTTGTGGGGTGCCCTCGGCACCAAGTTACTATTCTCGATGTCTCACCATCCTCAGACTGATGGACAGACCGAGGTAGTTAACCGAACCTTGGGATCTTTGCTTCGAGCAACGACCAAAGGCAAGGTTTGAAACTGGGCTGATCGTTTGCCCATAATGGAGTTTGCATACAATCGAACGGTGCATAGAATGATCAATATGACCCCGTTCGAATGTGTGTACGGTTTTAATCCTTTGATTCCACTTGATTTAACCCCATTGCCTCGAGATTCTGTTACTGATTTTGAAGGTATTCGGTGAGCCACTGCCCTGCTCGAGTTGCATGCAAAGGTGAAGAAGAACCTCGAGGAAGCTTATGCAAAGGTTGCATTGAAGAAAAACCAGGGACGTAAAAAGCTGGAATTAAAGAAGGGGGATTGGGTTTGGGTTCACTTCCGAAAGGAACGCTTCCCGAACCAAAGGAAAGGAAAGTTGACTCCTCGAGGGGATGGTCCATTTCAAGTGTTTACCAAGATCAACAACAATGCTTACTTGATCGACCTCCCTGGTGAGTACAACGTGTCCAACACCTTTAATGTTGCTGACTTAGCTCCTTGTGTTGTAGGTCAAACTTCGGAGGAATAGGAGGGCTCGATTTCGAGGACGAAATCTTCTCAAGAAGGGGAGGATGATGCAGCCCGAACACGTGCTGATCAAGTGTTCGATCCACCGAGGAGACCAATGACACGAAGCCAAGCCAAACTGCTGCACGATGTGCACATTCACTTGGCCTGGCCGAAGGAAAGCAATTGCTCTGAAGCTGAGTGGCCGGGCTCAAGAACCGAGGGCGTCATCTTCAAATTTGAGCCCGAGGACAAAGTGAGACAAGTGAGCGCCCGAGGACAATGAGTTCGAGCAAGCAACCGTGCACCGAAGACAAGGCTGCCGAACACACACTCAGCTCAGCCCTGCATGGCTTGTTTTTATTAGTTACTTGTGACTATTTACTACCTTATCCTTAGCATAGCCTATAAATATGCTATTTTCATTTCATTGTAGGGATCCAGTTTTTAGTTATATGAAAAACATAGCAAGAGCTATTGTGAGTCTCCGATGGAGCCGAACCCCGACATGGGATTTTAAAGAACTTGTGTCAATCGGTGTTATTCATTTGAACAAATTCTTCTTGATCATTCAATTTGCAAGAAGCGGGTCTTTCTTGAGGATTGTTGCATAGTATAGGTGCGTCTTGATTTCCCTTCAATCGAGCTATGAGACAGGTTCCTCACTGTTCTTTTGAATCGAAGTAAGATTTTTCTTGCTTCTATCTTTACTTTCCTTGTTGTTTCCTTTCGCGTATCGTGTTTAGCATTTCCCTCAGATTTGCTTGCACCAGTACTACTTCTAGAATGGAAGAATAGATGTCAAAGTTGCAGACTACACTTGATGTTGTGTCGAAACAACTAAATCAGAAAATGCTGAAATCTGTTAACCAAGTGGACTCACGGGCTTAGACTCAAGTCCTCGATCCTGGTAACTTTCTGATGCTAATTTACTTGCTTGTACTGAAGATGTTAACTTCGTGAATTATGGGCAACACCAGCAATACAATCAACAGGTCAATTTAGGCCAATGCAACATCAAGCAACTTTACCCCTGCAACAACCAAATGATATAGCTGAAATTAAGAGTATGGTGCAGGCTATGATGGGATTTAATAAAAAGCTTCAAGACTAAGTGACAGCACATGACGCTTCAATAAAAGGTATAGAGACCATGTTGGGACAACTGTCCCTAGCTTTATATAATTGACCTCAAGGTGGTTTGTCGGGCGTTACTATGGTGAATCCTAAAGATCCAAATCATTATCAATTAATGGCAGTCACTTTGAGGAATAGTAGAGACTTGGACAAGGAGCAAGAATTAGGTAATGGAGCACTACCCACTGTGCCAAACATTGAGCCTGTTGATGAATTTGCCAAACTGACTGGCAATGATCATGCTGAGAAAGAGACTACTCCAAAACCTGTTCCTGGTACGGAGAATGTAACTGCCAAAGAACTTGATATAGAAGCCGAGAGGGTGGTTGAACAAGGTAAAATGTCGAGGGAGAAGAACTCGAATGCAAAAACACCACCACCTCCTTTTCCTCAAAGGTTGGCAAAGCAACAAAAATGTTTGAAGTTTAATAAGCTTTTTGATTTTTTGAAACAGCTGAAGCTTACTATGCCTTTCATGGAGGTTATGCGAGAGGTTCGAGGATATGCAAAATTGTTAAAAGATCTTCTATCTAAGAAGGTTGACTTTAATGAGGTAGAGATGGTCGAGTTGAATAAGGTGTGTAGTGTTTTCATCACAAAGCCTGTAGCTAAAAAGAAGCAAGATTCTGGTAGTTTTACAGTCCCATGCTCTATTGGTTATCTCACAATTGGTAAGGCCTTATATGATTCTGGTGCAAGTATTAATTTGATGCACTTAGAAGTATACAACAAGCTGGGTCAGACTGGAATAAGAGAGACTTCAATGTGGATCCAGCTGGCAAATAGGAGGCAAAAGCACCTTGTTGGAATAGTTGAGGATATACTTGTGCATATGGGTAGTTTCATATTTCCAGTAGATTTTGTGGTTCTTGACTGCCCCGGTTATAAAGATGTTCCAATTATCTTAGGTCGTCCATTGTTGGCTACTGGTAGAGCAGTGATTGATGTTGACAAGGGGAAGATGACCGTGAAGCTATATAATGAAGAAATAGTTGTTGACATTGGTAAACTGTTGAAGGGACATTGTGATGATGCAAATTGTTCGTGTGTACATACATGTGAGCCTAGATAAGCCATGAGTAAAGCTTGTATAATGTCGTGTCATGACTATAACTAAGGCGCTTCTTGGGAGGCAACCCGTGATTGTAATTGTATACAAGTAAAAAAAAAAAATACAATAAAAATGATGTTATATTTTGAAGGATATTAGCTAGTGAGTTTCTTTGTTTTGCAGGTTTTTACTGGTTTGAAATCCAAAAGTAGGGTGCTTGCAACTCCATATGATTGGTTGAGGATGTCCTGCTTGGGGGGATGTCCGAGTACCTCGTGTCCTAAGGAAGCTCACTAGGATGTTCTTCAGGCTTAGAGCCTCAGGGAGTTTTTCTATCACCCTTAGTTTTATTTTTAATGCATTGAGGGCAATGCATGATTTTAAGTGTAGGGTGGGAGTCTTATTATCTGTATTAATAATGCCTTTTGGTTTTTGTTTGTGCATCGGTTCTTTTCCAAAGGAGGTAGTTTGTACCGGGTATAGGTAGTTATTTTTTTTTTAAGTATAAAAGTGTAGTAACTGGATGGTCTTGGCTCCACTTTGACTAGTTCTATATAGATACTTAATTTGGGGTATGAAAACTTCATACATTTATTCTATGAGGATCTAGCTTTCCTAGAGGAACGTTGATTGGATTGTTTGAAGCCTATAATCATGATGTTGACTCTAGATTTGCTTTAGAGTTAGCTTGTGTTTGCTTTGTTTAAGAACGCAAATTGAGCCGTTTTGAGTAGGTTATGTGCCATGTGTGAGTAAGGATTTTCTCCAAGTTTAATACTTGATGTCTAGAACTTGCCCGGTGTGTGTGCAAAGCGAAATGAGAAGTTTGCTCCGTTAGGAAGTGATATAGGCATTCCTTTAATAACCAATTTATTTGAAGCTTTAGAATTAGAAGTTTACCAGTGAAACTATGACCCTAGCTAAACCCTTTTGAGACTCTAGCCTTTCTTTGATAGCCATTGGGATTCCTCTTTCTTGTGCTAAATACTTGCGAGTTGTATTGGTGGTGTTATGAGCCTAAAAAGGTAGTTAATAAAATGGAAAATTGTGGTTGTTGGAGGAAGACAAAAGGTGCTTTAGGTGGAGGCTATATGGAGGGATTTACTGTTAAAAAAAAGGAAAATAAAGTGAAAGTTTGAAATATTGTGCAATAACTGAGATATAAAAAAATCATTGTTAGAAAGAAAGAAGAAAAAATGAGTACTCCCTATCATTAGCTCCTACCTTTGCTTAATGAAAAAGGTTGCTAAAAGTTGACTCTGAGCTTGTAAAAGAAAGATTGGTTGGGAGGAAAATGAATTGAGTTAATTGTGATATATTAAATTGCTTGGGGTGGTTAGTCACTATTACCTAAATATATCCTACCCGTCCCATTGCCTACATTACAACCAAAAGAAGTCCTAGTTGATGTTAGCTGAGTAGATGGACATTAGTGAAGTCCTACACTAAGGGCAAGCTTATTGTACGTCTTGTTTGCACGTGAGTTCTTTTCTGAGAGTGAGGGCTTCATTTTTTTGTAAATGTTCGTTTATGTTCATTCTCTTGTGTGAATTCCTTAATTAAACTTGAAATTAATTGTGAGGGCACATGATTTACGAGAAGCGAGCTCTTTTATTAGTGTCTTGAATAGAGTGAGTACTTGCATAACTTATTGAGTGACTCTGGAGTTGATGTGGGATTGGGAGGTTGATTTGGTGCACTTGATTGTTTTTAAATATTCTTGGCATGGATTTCGTGTGAATAAAGCATAATGAGTGCATATGTAACTTGTTAAGTTCCTATATAAACCCAAGTCATTGTGTGAGTTGTTTTAGTGTATCTTGAGATCAAGGTATAAGTTGCTCGAGGACGAGCAAACGTCATCGTGTGGGGTGATGATGTTTGGCTATTTTACCTATATTAGGATGGTGTTTTTATCATGTTCTAATAGTAAATTCAAGAGTTTATATGCAAACAAGATTTGATACTAATTGAGTTGTTTGGTGTTGTAGGAATTGAACATGGTGAATTGAGGAAAAAACTGCAAGTTTTGGGATTTAAAAGTGTAGATATTGAAGATTTCAAGTGATCAGTGTGCCACGCGAGTAACACGGGAATAAATAGAGTCTTTTGTTTAGAAGTGAAGAAAAAATTCTAGCTCAGTTAGGCCAAATACTCGAACACCACGCGAGCTGTAGAAATTGAGTCCGCATGGTACGCGGGCGTCACGCGAAGCAGAAATTCTGGGCGAAAATTTTAGGGCTTTTTGGACTATTTTCTTGGTTTCCTACTGAAACGACCTCGGTCAGTCGTTTCGGAAGTTAGGACTCCGATTGGCGTGTCGATAATTTTAAAATATTAGTAATATCCATTAGGACCTGTATGTAAAATTTGAGCTAAATCAGACCTCGTTTGGTAGGCATCGGAAGAAGGTTTCAGTTTTTATTGGCGATATATATTAAAAAGAGATTTTCGAGCTCGGTTTTGCCGAATGAGCTCCGATTCGAAATTCGAAAGTGCCGTTAGGTTCGTATGATTATTTGTGACTTTTATGAACTTTCGAAAGTGAATTTTGATGTTGTTCGGCTAGTTTCCGCTAAAATGCCGAAAGTTAAATAATTTGACTTTTTTTCCATTTAAATTCGCATCTTGAGTTTCAGGAGTCCAATTTGAGATCCGCCTTCGCGAGTATGTTACATATATTTTCTATAACTTGTATGCAAAAGTGGGAATTATTTCGAATATCGTAGGGTACTGTTTTAATTTTCATCGCGAAAAGAAAATAAAAAAAAAGAGAGAGAAAAAGACAAAAATAAAAGCTAAAGTGGGGTCGGTGGGAAAAGGGAGTATATATCCCTTACCATTAAGCTTCACGTTGAAGCTCAGAATGCAAAAAAAACTTGGCAGAAACATTATCAAAGAGGAACGCAGCAAAAAATGCCAGAAAATGAGAAAAAGGGACCGGAGAAAAGTAGAATTTTCACCCTGAAACATTCAGGTAATGATCCTAATATACTATTTGAGTTTATTACGTGTGTTTAAATATATTTTAACGGTAAAACTTGAAATATTAGATATCGTTTTAACAAGTTCAATTAATAGTTTAAAGGGTCAAATGGACCCCGATAATGGAATTGATTATATATTCGTACTCAGTGAGTTATGGGCAACATATAAATGTAATTTATTTAGGGTTTGGTCATGTGACCTTAAACCCTGTATATAGGCCTGGCCTGCGTATTGCGTATGCGAATAGGGTATCAGGTTCCTACCTGGATTGCCCTAAGATGTGAGAAATGAAGCCTTTAGCCTAATGAGATATATTTCTCTGCTTATTGATCACAGTGGGATCGTTTGGAAATTAATTCAAAAAAATAACGCGGTTGTTGGTCGTAGTACTAACTTTTGGAAGAGGTAAGTGTTTATATCCATTTCTTTGGAGGCACCTGGCCTCGTGGATTTTCTACAACGTGTTCCTTACGTATGTAGCTGCCGATAGGCGTACTCATTACGCCTTATCTTTGGATTTACATTGTATACTATATGTTATGTCCTGTTATTGGTAGTGCATTGAGGATCTGAGCATGGTACTTTGGTTGTGAGTTGACATACACTTCCCGGCTGTCGACGAGAGTCCCGCGCCGGTGAAGGGTTATTATTGCACCATATTGCATTCATATGCATTACATTGCATCATATTAAGGGTAGGAGGATTCCGCCCTCGGAGCAGGAGGATTCCGCTCCATTGCATCATATTGAGGGTAGGAGGATTCCGCCCTCGGAGCAGGAGGATTCCACTCCATTGCATCATATTGAGGGTAGGAGGATTCCGCCCTCGGAGCAGGAGGATTCCGCTCCATTGCATCATATTGAGGGTAGGAGGATTCCGCCCTCGGAGCAGGAGGATTCCGCTCCATCTATTTGGCACATGTGACACCATTGCATCATACTGCATTCATCCCATCTCATTGCACCGCGTGCTGACTATTGTGTGACTATCATGCTGTGTTTTGTGTATGCGGTATGTATACCATATTGTGGACATATTTCAGTTTGCCTATGTATTTCTGGCTCGTATTCTGAGTTGCGGGGATCGGGTTGCACGCCGCAACGGTATAAATATATGGATCGGGTTGCACGCCGCAACGGCATAAATATATGGATAGGGTTGCACGCTGCGACAGTATGAATATATGGATCGGGTTGCACGCCGCAACAGGATGAATATATGGATCGGGTTGCACGCCGCAACAGGATGTATTTCTGATTGTTGATATGTTCGGGATACCTATATGTTCTGGCTATCTTACGTTCCTGGATTTAATGAATTTGTGATTCCATAAGTGTTTCTAGTTATTATTTGGCTTTGCCTTTTCATAATTTAAATAATAGGAATTTTGTTTATCTGTTTCTTTTCTCCCTGGCTAGCTATCCTATTCTTGAGGTGGCTAGTCTGCCCCACTTATTGAGTCCTTTTGACTCACCCTTGTTTGTTGTTTGTTTCTTTTCTATCTATTTCGTTTCGGCAGGTTCGCTCCAGGATTGAGTTCGCCGCGTTGTTCAGGAGCGAGGACGACTTCAGCTGACAGGGTGAGCCAGATTTTTTCCGGATGGCCACCAGTTTATTGTTCATTATCTCAGTTGTATTTTGCTCCCTTCAGGAGGTATCTGTCTTCTTTTGTACTCTTAGATGTCTGGTCTGGATAGCCCTAAACCTAGCATGTTGGGTAGTCAGCTGTAATTTCTTTTGTACAGCTTAAAGGTATCAGTATGTCTGTGTTTTTATTTTAAGTCTTGTCCTTATTTGTAAATTGTTATATTTATTTTCCTGATTTAATTGGTAAGGTTTGCCCGACGGGTCTAGGGGAGGATGTCGGGTGCCCACACGGCCTTGCTGGATTCCGGGTCGTGTCAGTTGGTATCAGAGCCTAATTTAAAGTCTATCCAGACTAAGACAGTGTCTAGTAGAGTCTCGCTGATGGGTACGTAGATGTCCGTACTCATCTATGAGAGGCTATGATGGCATTTAAGAAGTTTCACTTCCTTCATTTCTAATCATGCGTCGGTCTAGGATGCAAAAGTAGTTTCATTAATTCCTTCATGGTAATTGTGAACCCTCGTGCAACAAATCAGCAAACGGTATGAGTTTAAGACGAAGCAGTCTGGCCTGGGGTTAGCACTGAAGAAGCCCCGAGAGTTTTTATCGTGCTGACGATCTAGTTACGGAGGTCCCAGCTGTACGAGCTCCCGATGGGCAAGGGAACAGGGCCTTGTGGTTCCCTTGGCTCTCTGCGATGCTTTTACGAGAATCTTGACGACGCAGATACCATAAGAACCTATCAGGTTGCCGCATGTGCAGACGTTCGATCTCAGGGAACTCTTTTTTCGGTTCTTAATATTGCTGCAGTCAATTATGTTCCGGAGGTAGTATGTGTTGTACCTCTAATTGTTCGGCTTGTTAGCCAGCCGAAGTAACGGTTCGGTCAAAGTGCCCAAAGTGGTTGCATTATTTTACGCGGTTGAATCTTCCGATATTCTTAAGCCATGCATCAGATAATCCCTGTGTAAACTTTTTAATTAAAATGATGTCAGCGTAGCCTTCAGGCTTTTGATTATATCCAGCGATATGGTGTTGATTATTCTGCTTTCCAGTTTCAGGGGTCCAACCTTGAATTGGTGGGCCGCTCTTTTATTAGCTAACTTGGTTCGGTTTTTCTTCTAGATTCGTGGAAAAAAAAATTCCTTTCGAGTAGCGAGCGAAATGGAGAGTGTTGCCAGTTTGAGTGGATTGGACAGGGTAGCCTGTCGGTTAGCCTGTTGGTATTTCAAAATATGAGATTGAATTCTATAGAATGGCTGAATATGCATTAGAACTAGTCCATGTGCCTTTCGAGAGATTCAAAGATTTATTAATGACCTTTCTTCTTCCTTGAGATCCCAGATCGATTGAGAGATTGAGGTCGGGATTTCATTTGATATTGTTGTTGATATTGCTCGAAGGTTCGAGGCATACCATAAGTTAGAGCGGGAAGAGTTAGAGCGGGAAAGTAAGAGATCCCACGGCCCTGGTGGGTAACCATGGTACCTCATTTGGAGGTAAAAGTCCTGATTATTTTTGGGAAGTCACCTTCCAGGTTATCTCAGCGTATGTCACGTGATTCTTAGAGTGCGCCAGGTGCTCATCAAGATCAGATTCAGTCTTCTCTTTATAGCTATCAATAATCTGTCCAGTTTCTATTTTTAGCGAAAACGGTGTTATCATTGTTATGAGTCTGGTTATCCTTTGAGGAGTTTTTCCTTACTCCAGCAAGTAGATAATCATCCTTCTTCTTGTCCTCAGACACCTGCACAGTCGCAGGAATTTCATTTAAATGTTAAACAATCAGAGAAATGCCACCGTCTAGTAGAAGTTGAGAGCGTGGTGGCAGTGGTTATTCAGAAGGTGATTATCAGGGTAGTGGCTCAGCTCAGCTGTAGAGGCAGTTCTAAGAACTGCTAGTCTGGCAGGATGCTGAGGCATCCGATGTAGTACACCCATGTAATTCTTCTTCCAGTATATGTGAGTAAGATTTGATTCTTCCGATCGATTTGGAAATGGTTGTCTTATTCTACTAAGAATGGGTTGCGATAGAGGGGTGAGCTTCTTGTATGATTTATTCCTGGCATTTATGATGACCCTACTAGTTTATCTGGTTTAAATGCGAGAGATCTGTGAGTGAGTATCGGTATTGTTTGCTTGGCATTTTGTTATGCCTCATTCTGTTATGATGTCAAGTTAGTCTACCTCTCTTTAGAACTCAGTGTCGGTAGGATGATGGAATTCTTATTTGTCACCATTAGAAAGTGTCATTGTTTCTTCCGATGTAAAGTGGTTAGTAAGTAATACTCGATCTATGTGTCTCCTCTTGGTTCGAGACGCTAGTAGAGTTATGTTATTCTACAAGTTTGTCTCGGTATAAAAGGGTTTTCTTGTAAATTGTCGGAGTTTCCTTTTTATAGGAAGGTTAAATTGACATAGATTTTGTTCCATAAAGCTCATTCAATGTCTATTTCTTCAATTGCGATTCTTCGGTTAGCCTGACTCATAAATAGTCTAGCTCTGGTAGCCAAATAAATAAGAAGAGCTTCCTAAAGCTCTAATAATTTCTATCCTCAGTCCATTTCCATCTCTTCTTTGTTCGGTACTGGTGAGCTTAGGCGGTTAGTAGCCTCTTGTGATGTTCCCTGTGTAGAGCCAGAGTGCGTGTCAAGGTGGCCGGGTAAGCACATTGTTATTTTTCAAGGCTACTAACGGTAATGAGAGGCGTCATTTGACCTTTGATTTGATCCATCAGGCGGTGGTGCTTATAGAAAATGTATGGAGTTGTGAACTCGAGAGTTGCAGCTGTTTGGCAACTCAAAAGGGTAGTTGGTAGCTTAGGTCTGCCTACGTTCAGCTTTTAGCTAAATCTTCTTTAATCCAGCAGGTTGTGCGAGGATGACTATTTCTATTCAAATTAGTTGTATGAGTTTATGCTCTAAGTGGAGGAGTCTTCCTCCAATTGATACCGAATCATAATATTAAATCTCTAAGGCGTTGCTGAAGCGTAAGCTAATTCTTAGTTCCATCGACCTGTTCTATATCGAAATGTATATCAAAGAGGTAATTATCAGCTGAATCATGTTAACCCATTCAAAGTTTCGTGTATCTTGTTTCGAAAATATAGAACTCCTCTCTCATGATCGAAAAAGGGTCGGCTTAGTCCGAATAAGTTGGGCAATGATGTTATCATATTATCCAGATATGTTTTTATCCAAGGGTTCGATATGTGTGTTACAATTCTGATCCTGTAATTAGAAAATAATGCCCGTGGAGAATTTTATGAAGGTCGTGCAAGTTCTTTTGTTATCAGCGTGAATCTTGCTTTAGATTTAGGCTCGTTCGAGGACGAACGAGAGTTTAAGTGGAGGAGAATGAAACGACCTCGGTCAGTCGTTTCGGAAGTTAGGACTTCGATTGGCGTGTAGATAATTTTAAAATATTCGTAATGTCCATTAGGATCTGTCTGTAAAATTTGAGCTAAATCAGACCTCGTTTGGTAGGCATCGGAAGAAGGTTTCAGTTTTTATTGGCGATAAATATTAAAAAGAGATTTTCGAGCTCGGTTTTGCCGAATGAGCTCCGATTCAAAATTCGAAAGTGCCGTTAGGTTCGTATGATTATTTGTGACTTTTATGAACTTTCGAAAATGAATTTTGATGTTGTTCGGCTAGTTTCCGCTAAAATGCCGAAAGTTAAATAATTTGACTTCTTTTCCATTTAAATTCGCATCTTGAGTTTCAGGAGTCCAATTTGAAATCCGCATTCGCGAGTATGTTACATATATTTTCTATAACTTGTATGCAAAAGTGGGAATTATTTCGAATATCGTAGGGTACTGTTTTAATTTTCATCGCGAAAAGAAAATAAAAAAAAAAGAGAGAGAAAAAGACAAAAATAAAAGCTAAAGTGGGGTCGGTGGGAAAAGGGAGTATATATCCCTTACCATTAAGCTTCACGTTGAAGCTCAGAATGCAAAAAAAACTTGGCAGAAACATTATCAAAGAGGAACGCAGCAAAAAATGCCAGAAAATGAGAAAAAGGGGCCGGAGAAAAGTAGAATTTTCACCCTGAAACATTCAGGTAATGATCCTAATATACTATTTGAGTTTATTACGTGTGTTTAAATATATTTTAACGGTAAAACTTGGAAGATTAGACATCGTTTTAACAAGTTCAATTAATAGTTTAAAGAGTCAAATGGACCCCGATAATGGAATAGATTATATATTCGTACTCAGTGAGTTATGGGCAACATATAAATGTAATTTATTTAGGGTTTGGTCATGTGACCTTAAACCCTGTATATAGGCCTGGCCTGCGTATTGCGTATGCGAATAGGGTATCAGGTTCCTACCTGGATTGCCCTAAGGTGTGAGGAATGAAGCCTTTTGCCTAATGTGATATATTTTTCTGCTTATTGATCACAGTGGGATCGTTTGGCAATGAATTCAAAAAAATAACGCGGTTGTTGGTCGTAGTACTAACTTTTGGAAGAGGTAAGTGTTTATATCCATTTCTTTGGAGGCACCTGGCCTCGTGGATTTTCGACAACGTGTTCCTTACGTATGTAGCTGGCGATAGGCGTACTCATTACGCCTTATCTTTGGATTTACATTGTATACTATATGTTATGTCCTGTTATTGGTAGTGCATTGAGGATCTGAGCATGGTACTTTGGTTGTGAGTTGACATATACTTCCCGGCTGTCGACGAGAGTCCCGCGCCGGTGAAGGGTTACTATTGCACCATATTGCATTCATATGCATTACATTGCATCATATTGAGGGTAGGAGGATTCCGCCCTCAGAGCAGGAGGATTCCGCTCCATTGCATCATATGGAGGGTAGGAGGATTCCGCCCTCGGAGCAGGAGGACTCCGCTCCATTGCATCATATTGAGGGTAGGAGGATTCCGCCCTCGGAGCAGGAGGATTCCGCTCCATCAATTTGGCACATGTGACACCATTGCATCATACTGCATTCATCCCATCTCACTGCACCGCGTGCTGACTATTGTGTGACTATCATGCTGTGTTTTGTGTATGCGGTATGTATACCATATTGTGGACATATTTCAGTTTGCCTATGTATTTCTGGCTCGTATTCTGAGTTGCGGGGATCGGGTTGCACGCCGCAACGGTATAAATATATGGATCGGGTTACACGCCGCAATGGTATAAATATATGGATAGGGTTGCACGCCGCGACAGTATGAATATATGGATCGGGTTGCACGCCGCAACAAGATGAATATATGGATCGGGTTGCCGCCGCAACAGGATGTATTTCTGATTGTTGATATGTTCGGGATACCTATATGTTCTGGCTATCTTACGTTCCTGGATTTAATGAATTTGTGATTCCATAAGTGTTTCTAGTTATTATTTGGCTTTGCCTTTTCATAATTTAAATAATAGGAATTTTGTTTATCTGTTTCTTTTCTCCCTGGCTAGCTATCCTATTCTTGAGGTGGCTAGTCTGCCCCACTTATTGAGTCCTTTTGACTCACTCTTGTTTGTTGTTTGTTTCTTTTCTATCTATTTCGTTTCGGCAGGTTCGCTCCAGGATTGAGTTCGCCGCGTTGTTCAGGAGCGAGGACGACTTCAGCTGACAGGGTGAGCCAGATTTTTTCCGGATGGCCACCAGTTTATTGTTCATTATCTCAGTTGTATTTTGCTCCCTTCAGGAGGTATCTGTCTTCTTTTGTACTCTTAGATGTCTGGTCTGGATAGCCCTAAACCTAGCATGTTGGGTAGTCAGCTGTAATTTCTTTTGTACAGCTTAAAGGTATCAGTATGTCTGTGTTTTTATTTTAAGTCTTGTCCTTATTTGTAAATTGTTATATTTATTTTCCTGATTTAATTGGTAAGGGTTCGCCCGACGGGTCTAGGGGAGGATGTCGGGTGCCCGCACGGCCTAGCCGGATTCCGGGTCGTGTCACCTACAGGGTATAAAAGCTTCTCTTGCCTCCTTTATGAACTTTAGATTTGGAAAGAAACAAAAAGGAGGCTAGAGCTTTGGAGACTTCAAGAACACAAGATTTTTTCCTTAATTCTTCCTTACTTTTTGTAATTTAAATTTTCATGAATTACATTGACATGATTATCATGAATATGAGTGGCTAATTCACCCATTCTAGGGTTGATTGAACCACTTCAATACTTATGTGCTACGAATAATTATTTTAACGAATGAAACTTGTGAATTCTTCGTATCTATGTGTTTATAGCTTGATTGCTGTTGATTGAAAGGTCCCCTAATTGATTGTTCCCATTGTTCTTGTGTGTCTAGGGATAGTATTATATGTTTGGGCTAAATATTTATTAATATTTCAACCTAAAACCAAGGCATTACTTAGACTGTCAATAAGGTGATTTGTGACCATTGACCCTGATTGTGAACTATACTTTTAGTCCTATGTCTCTTCATTAATTTATTGGAAAATTGGTTCGTGAAAGTTACAACTATTACATGGGAGTGAATAGTTGTGAATTTGGAGCAAGTAGTCAATAGGAAGAGCCAAGTTGAATTTGTTAAAGCATTATTCTAACACATAGGTAGGAGTTAGGTAGATCAATCCTAGGCTTCTAAATCCTTGATTAATTTATTTCTTAATAATTTGCTATTTACATTTGTTACATTGAAACCATCATACAAATATAAACATTTGAAGTTAATTGGTTAGATACATTAGTTTGACTAGCAGCTAGATTTCGAGTGTTCTTTGTGGGATTCGACCTCGGGACTTTAAGTACCGAGCTATATTTGCCGCGACAGCTTAGTCCCTTTGAGGGACTCTAAATCACACATAATATGATCACAATATAAGCATAAGCATGTATGAGGCATAACACATATGAAAACAATATATATGAACTCAAAGGAATGATAAGAATACTTTAGATGGAATCATATAAACAACTTGGAACTCAGAATTTTTCTAACTCTTTGAATTTCTATAAAAATTTCGGCATAGTTTCCCCTAAAACTGGATGATCTGCAAAAATAGAAACCAGCACTACAATATACACCGGAATGGATACCCGACCAGAATAATAACATCGGGCATAAGGATGTTCAGCTATCCACAAAACAAGCAACACAACAAAATGATGAACGTAATGTCGGCCAATCATTTTATAAAACTTTTTACGTTGATTTAGGATAAAATTGAGCACCTAAACATGCTATATTAGCCTACACATTTATAAGGAATACTGTAGGATATGTATAGGTTAATGGAATACATAAATATTGAATGGACAACAAAACAAAACGATCGAACGACGAAACAATTCCATGACTGCACAGAATTTCTGGACAATACCACTGTCCTGTATTGCATCATAGTTTTCAGGGCCTAAATTGAAAATAAAGACTTTAGAATTTGAATGAAAGTTGTAGATATATCTCTTGGAGTTTCAAATAATCCTAAATCACCCCAATATCAATTTCTTACAAAAAGTTATGCTCAAACTACTAACAGCTGTCTGAGTGAAAAATGGGGTTTCCAGTTTTGTGCCATCTTTCATGTTTCTTTTGGGGACTGATTTGAGACCCTTATACCTGGGTCTTTTTCACCAAAATCTACTTATGAAGGGGTGCAATGATTCTATACAAGCTCACCATGAAATATTATAATTTTGAAGGCAAAACAAGGTTGGAAAGTTACTATAGACATGCCTTAGTCGAAAGAAGAAGATAGGCCTTACATACCTTTGATGTTTTTGCTTCTAAACCCTGTTTCCCTTGTATTCCAAGCCTTCCAAGCTTAAACAAGCTATAACACAGAATTTAGGCACTTTTCTTAGCCATGAAGTAATTTTAAACTCAAGCTATAGACGAAATTAAAGGTAGCATAACGTTACCTTAGCCGCATAGAGCGTTTTGACGTAATCCATCTTCAATTTCGAGTTAAGATTAATGTTCTTTCTTCAAAACTCTGAGAAGATCTTCCACCTTCATGAAAGCACTATTTCCCTTGTGTACTTTCTGGAAATTACGAGATAAGAGATGATTTCTTCTTTTATACTAAGAATATTGCACTTCTAGCCCTCTTTTCCGCTTATGTCTCTTCTTCTGGCCTAATTTCTGACGCTCATATCTTTTTATCCAGATATTGTATGAACCAACGGTCAAAAATGTTAGAAACGACACTCCAAGACCTTCAATTTGGTATATCATATGTCCCCAAAAGACCTCATATAACACACAGAATTAATTGCTCAAAAAGCTTCATTACAAGACAAATCCTTAGTCGGCTTTTCCGTAACGTAAATTCGATTTTTCTCAAGCTCATATTCAACATAAAAATGTCATATATAGTCTTATTATGACTTTAAAGATACTTAAATAATTCTTAACACGTCATTTATGTAATATACGGTACTTTAGACATATGGGGCGCAACAATCTCCCCCCTTAAGAACTTTCGTCCTTGTATGTTAAATGAAGTATGTAGAAGCATTAAGCAACGATCTGTTACATACCTGAAATAGTGAAGACATGTGAATATTTGTCTCTCATATCTTTTTCAGCTTCCTAAGTTATTTCTTCTACATTATTGTTTCGCCATAGCACCTAAACTGAAGGAATGTATTTTGTCCTTAGTCGACGAATCTGCCTATCTAAAATTGCAACTGGCACCTCTTCATAAGTCAATTGCTCCGAGATATGAACATTATCTACTGGTACAACGCTAGAAGGATCTCCGACACATTTTCTGAGCATGGAATACTGGATGTACCACCGGAAGGTTTGCTGGAAGGTCTAACTCGTAAGCTACACGCCCAACTCGTCTGATAATCTGATATGGACCTATGAATCTAGGGCTAAGCTTGCCCTTCTGGCCGAATCTAGGGCTAAGCTCTTGTGGTCTGTATAAATATCACCATGAACACCGTACAAATAATGTCTCCAAATCTTCAATGCATTAATGATTGCTACAAGCTCCAAATCATGAGTAGGGTAGTTTTGCTCGTGCTTTTTCAGCTGTTCGGAAGCATAAACAATTAATTTTCATTGCTGCATCAATACAAAACCAAGACCAATTTTGGAAGCGTCACAGTAAATGACATAGCCCTCAGATCCTTCTGGAAGTGTAAGTACTGGAGCTGTTATCAACCTTTTCTTTAGTTCTTAGATGTTGGGCTCACAAGAGTCTGACCACTGAAATTTCACTGCTTTTTGTGTCAATTTGGTCAGTGGAGCTGCAAGAGAGGAAAACCCCTCCACGAACCTTCTGTAATAACCTGCCAAACCCAGAAAACTACGTACCTCTATTGGCGTCGTAGGTCTGGGCCAATTCTTCACAGCCTCGATCTTTTGGCCATTTACTTTAATTCCTTCTGCTGAAAATATGTGGCCAAGAAATGCCACTGAATCTAACCAGAATTCACACTTCGAGAACTTAGCATATAATTGCTAGTCCCAAAGAGTACCCAATACTGTGCGTAAATGCTCCGCATGTTCTGAGTCAGACTTTGAATAGACGAGAATATCATCAATAAATACAACCACAAATAAATCCAAATATGGTCTGAATACGCTGTTCATCAGATCCATAAATGCTGCAGGGGCATTAGTTAGTCCAAACGCATCACTAAAAACTCATAACGGCCATACCTGGTCCTGAATGCAGTCTTAGGTGTATCACATCCCTTGACTCTAACCTGATGGTAGCCTGATTGCAAATCTATCTTCGACAAGCACTTGGCACCCTAGAGCTGGTCGAACAAGTTGTCAATCCTAGACAGATGGTATATGTTCTTGATTGTGACTTTATTAAGCTGTCTTTAATCTATGCACATGCATAGAGAGCCATCTTTTTTTTTTCACAAATAATACCAGGGCTCCCTTTGGGGAAATGCTGGGTTTGATGAGGCCTTTATCTAACAAATCCTTCAGTTGCTCCTTAAGCTCTTTCAGTCCTGTTGGTGCCATCTTGTAGGGAGGAATGAATATGGGTTATGTACCTGGTACTACCTCAATAAGAAAATCAATCTCCCGCTCTAGAGGAAAACCAGGCAACTCATCTGGAAACACATCAGGGAACTTATTCACTAAAGGAACTGACTCAAGAGTCGATGTCTCCTTCTCTGACTCTTAAACATGAACAATATGATATAAGCAGCCTTTTGCGATTAGCTTCCTTTCCTTAATGTAAGAAATAAACAGACCCTTTGGCGATGCAAAAACACCCTGCCACTCTATAGCTAATATTCCTGGAAAGTGAAACTGGACTGTCTTCGCTCAATTAAGTCAGGTGTAGTGCTATAGTAATCAATCATCACAGTGCAACCTCAGATGGAGCCTCAGGTCTGGACTCCTCACTCTCATCACCTGAGGTGGAACTCTACTAGTACCTTGGCCGGTTATAGCCTTGCCCTTCTGGACAGCTGTTCGTTTCTTCTGCGGCATCGCTGTATTAAAAACATTACGGTTAGAAGGGTGAATTTTTAAATCTTGGCCCTATCGCACGATCTAGAGAAGAAAGAAAAACAACTGTACTGAAATGCCTTGTAGCCCCCTGTTCATAAGTATGGCATGCAACATACTCCTAAACAAGACTCTACTAGACACGACATATAGATATCCTAGGACTGAACTGCTCTTATACCACTTTTGTCACGACCCAACCTAGGTCCGCGACTGATGCAGCCCAAAGTGCTGATCAAGTACTCGACAATCAGCCGAAGGCAATGACTGATCAACCGAGGAGGCCAATGACACGAAGCCAAGCCAAGTGTTGACACCTAATTTTGTCCCGAAAATTTTAATTAAATATCTAATTATTTAATCAAAGGATAATTTTGAAAATTAAATATAATTGGTTAATTTCTGAGTAAAAGAGTCAAATTTTGCAATGCATAGCCTAATTTCTATCCTACCCGTGCAATCACCCGATTTTCTCATTTAAATCCTAAATTGGGTTCAAAATCGCTCCTTCATTTAAATTCCAGCTTATTTATGCAAAGCCCATATCAATCACACACACAACCCATCATTCACCAATCTTTCCCTTATCAAAAACCCTACACCCACTATTATCAATTACACACCAGCCGCGGCACCCTCACAGACAACACTAATCATCTCCATCACCCAACACCATCATCCTCAACCTCTCCTCCTCTCTTTAAAAACTAATCCTCAACATTACATACACACGCCATTACATTACAAACCTTACACACAAAGATAGAAATAAAAACAAACACACACACGCACAGAGTACACAAGCACCCAAACCCACTACCACCGATCCAAATTCTTCTCCTTTACACGCACACTTCCTGAATTCTTGAGTTCAAAACCAAGAATAGATACTACAACACTAGTAGCAGCAAGGGCGGGAGAATCGAGACAGGACCATCACCGGAGTTGTGATCGTAAAACTCGACGGCTGACAGTCACCCTTCTCTTTTCCTTCATGTGTTCGTAATATTCGAGAAGCAGTAGCAGTGACACAAGATCTGACCGTAATCATAGGAACGGAGGGAGATCTGGAAATGTCTTGAGATAACGGAAACATTGAAGCCATCGGCTGTCATCACCGGAGTTGCAGTGACGCCGCCTAAACAGGCCGGTGGTCGCTCCTCTGTCGGGTTCCTCCTCGTTGAGCCGTTATTCCTTTTGATGGTGTTGTCACACCAGAATCTGATTGGGTCTTTCCCTTGATCGATGATGTTTCCCATTATTCGTTTAATTTTGGGTTATTCATTGTTATTGTGATTCTGTTCCGTTGCTATAGTAGTTTTGTACCACTGTTTGGTTACGGGTATGGTGCAATTGTTTCTGATGATGGTATTTGCTGTTCGGAATTGTTTATCTGATGTTTGAGCACTGATCTGAGGTTAGTGTATATGGTGCCTAAATCATGAAACTTATTAACCGATTGCTTGGTTATAATTTATGCGGATGTGCTGCTGTTCTGAATAATACCATATCGACATTGCATGGCCTATGAAAATTACTAGTTTTGAGGCCTTGGGATCGATTTGAACATGATACTACACTTGAACCGTTCCGTTCTCGTGTCCCTAAAGCAAAAGGCGATGATGAATGTATGAAATTAATGCAAAGCAAGTCGAATAGAGTAGTGGATTTGGTACTTGGCGTGGCAACCGGCCCGGGCTCCGTGTTTGCAGCAATACCAATACCTCGAGCCTCTACATGACGCGCCATCAAATCTGAGCCTAAATTTTGCAAAAACAAACCACCCTTTTATTATTATTATTATTATTATTATTATTATTATTATTATTATTATTATTATTATTATTATTATTACTATTATTATTATTACTTTATTACTTTATTGTTATTATTTATTTTTATTAGTTATTACACTTTATCATCGTACTAATCTAATTTTATTTGTTTGTTTTGCGAGGTATATTTTGGCCCGAACAACTGGTGGACGAGTTTGGCTAACTCACGAATAGAGATAATCCATTGCATTGAAGGCATTTGGGATTGAATTCGGACCCGAGCATTCAGAAATAAGACTTAGGAATTTTAGAAAAAATTCAAGGCTCCCGCGAGTTGATCAATTTCCGGTTCTATCTTTAACTTTGCATTATTTTTCCTGGATATTTATACAAATAAATGTGTAAAATATTTTATTTATCAATAATATTTGATTTTCTTGGTATATTGCTTTACTTTATATGCATTACCCTTTATTGTGAAGTTGTTATTTAATTTATTGCAAATTGGGACCATCTTAGCAAATGCGTGCAAGTAAAAATATATATATTTGCAAATAAGCTTTTATTTAATTGATTATTATTATTATTATTACTATTATTCAAATAATTCTTTTGAAAGAAAAGCGCACTTGTAAATATTTGGAAACCTGTCGGATTAACCGTATTTTACGGAATTTTGGAAGTGCCTTAAAAACCTTCTTCCGAAATTAATAAAACCTCTTACTTAGAATCTCTGAAAGACCGTCTTTTTCCTAAAACGGAGTTTTTACACGCATTTGTTAATTTGGTTCCCTGTTTTCCTTAAATTGGGTGGCGACTCCAAAAACTCCAAAAGAGTTAGTCCATCCTGTCGATATTCCGGAATTTATCTTTCTCGGGGGTAATTTTTGGGGTTCAACACCAAGCTGCTCCATGACATGCACATCCAGCTGGCTTGGTTGGGAGGAAGCATGTGTTCGGATGATGAATTACAAAGCACTGAAACCAAGGGCTACATCTTCAAATTTGAGCCCGAGGACAAAGTGACCGAACACCAACTCTTTGCGCCGAGCAGCACAGAGCCGAACACAACAATATGTGTTCGAAACTAAGATAACGCCCGAGGATGAGTGTGTTCGAGCAGACAATAAGAACCGAAGTCAAGGCTGCCGAACACATTTAGCTCAGCCCTGCGTGGCTTATTTCTATTGGTCACCTGTGACCATTTTACTAGTCTACTCTTAGTATTTTCTATATAAACCTTGTCCCATTTCATTGTAAGAGTTAGTTTTTTTTAAAAGATTGATGAATTGAATGAAATTGCCGAGAGCATTTCCATTGTCCCCGTTGTGAGCAAACCCCAGTGAGGGCTTTTTATGGGCTTGTGGCTTTCGGTAAATTCGATTGAACATTCCTCTCTGATCATTCAGTTTGCAAGAGGCAATGTTCTCTTGAGGATTGTTGCATAGTTTAGGTGATTCTTGTTCCCTTTTCGATCGAGCTTTGAGACAGGTTCCTCACTGTTCCTTCGAAAAGAAGCAAGTCTTGTCTTGCTTCTATCTTGTGTCTTGTTTCCGCTGTTGTTTTTAGGTTGTTAAGCTATCTTCGGATTTGGCTTGCACCATCTTGGTATCAGAGCACAGTTTGGGCTTGTTTCTACAACCCCAAATCCTGTTCAAGTTATCCTTATCTTTCGTGCGTTTGTGTCTTTGTTTTCCGTTTCGTGTTCTTGTTATTTTGATTACTGTGGTGTTTTGCAGTTGGTGTTATTTTTACAAAAAAAAAAAAAAAAAGTGCTTCAAAAGAAAATTCAAAAATTTGGATTGATTGTTGGTTGTTTGGATTAAACAACCATTGATTCTTGTTCACCACCGTCTGAGGACTGATTTGAGCACCGGTCGTACACCATCGGCGACTAGAGTTTCTCAGCCATATTTTTGGACTGTTTTGAGTTCGTGGTGACTGATTTTGAACCCCATTGAGATTGGTTGTTACCGATAAAGATTGGTGGTTCTTGAGCTCTTGTGGTTGTTTTGTGCTTAAAATTTTCAAAGTCCCTGATTTGTACCATGTCCGTACGCCGGAAAATTGTTACGATTTGTAACAGTGTACGACACGAAGGAGCTGAATCTTAGCTCAAGAACTTTGAATTGAAACTCCTCCGTTGTTGCTGGAATCGGAGTTGAAAGAAAGCAACCCAGGTCTGTTGAAAATCGTGGTCAGTGAACGAAGTAAAGCTGTCCGTACGCCGGAGCTAAAGCTTCACTGTTCCATTGAAGAAGAAGGGGTAAAATTTTAAATCCAAACCCCAACGTGTGGGCCTAAAAAGGAAAAGCGGATAAGGTAAAACCCTATCCGTACCAAGGAGGGACCACTCTTGTACGGACAGGAGTTGGTGTGATCGAGAAAGATTCCAAAAGGGGAATCAAAGGGTAGATTCTCCTAGGTTCACTTTCTTTTGTGTCGAAATTTCACGATAGTGGATCTCTTGAGTAATCACTCCTACTCGAGGTCGTACTATTGCATTTGAGCTTTTAGGAAATCGTGCGAAGGGGTGACTGAAGTCCGAACATTCGTAGAAAAATTCTTTTGACTCCCCGAGCTCAGTTTAAAAGCGTCCGTTCCATCGAGTCGAACATCACTTCACTCTTCCCGAAGAGATAGTGACTATTGTCGAACTTGAAGGATCTTAGAGGACCGATCAATCAGACGAACCACTGCTAACAAGCCTTTGAGTGACCGAGCACACTTACCCCCAAATTGAGTGCTACCGAGTGCTACTACAAAGGTGAGGGAGTGTGTGAGGTTGTTTCGATAACGTTTGTTGTTTTGCAGGTACTATGGCTAACGAAGGAGATGAGCCTCCGAAGGCAACCTTGGATCTTATCATGTCCAGGTTGGATGAAATATGTTTGAGGTTTGAGAATGTTGAGAGGAGGACCCCGAGTGTCCAAATCGAATCCGGAGAGGGAACCAGCCGAGGTTCTACTCTAACTCCTGCCCCTATTCAAGGAGATAGTAAAGAAGTATGAGTTGGGAACCGAAGTAGGTCCACAAGACCAAGAGTTGGGCAATCCCCAACAAGTGAGCAGTTCCCACCCTTTGGGCAATCCCCAAAGATATGTTCCACTTCCTAAACCCATTCGAAATGCTCCACCATTCGAACAAGCTGATGAAGCGCAAGTTGGAGTGGGGGCCGAAGACGGAAATGATAACTACGGTTACGACTTCCTTCATCGGAATCAGAGGCCGATGATGGGAGGGAGAAATGTGATCGGAGGTAGAGGCCGAGGTCGAGGGCCACACTTCGGTTACGTAGGAGGTAATCCGAGGAGAGAATACGGTGTCTATGGTGAAAATTTGGAAGCTCAACCGGAGCCTCACCAAGGAGGTCGTGATCATTTCAACCTCAACAGTGTGAAGATCAACATGCCTACGTTCAAAGGGTGTAGTGATACTTCCAAGTATATCGAGTGGGAGGTGACAATGGATCGAATCTTCGATACTAATGAGATGACCGAACTGAAGAAAGCCACCTATGCTATATCATCGTTTGAATCTTATGCATCTGTGTGGTGGGAAACGGTGAAGAGATCGAGGAGAAGGTCAGCATTGCCCGTAAATGTTACATGGGAAGAATTGAAGCGGGTAATGAGAGAGAAATATATCAATGCTTCCTACAGACATGAGCAACTCAAGCATCTCTATGAGTTGAAGCAGGGTTCACGAACAGTGGACGAATACTATCATGAGTTCTTGCAAATTTGAATGACCTTAAACATGGACGAAGAGGATGAGGAGCAAGCTGCTGTTTGATTCAGAAATGGGTTCAGTCGAGATATAGCCTTCTATCTGAA
This sequence comes from Petunia x hybrida, assembly GCA_037355625.1. Taxonomy (NCBI): domain Eukaryota; kingdom Viridiplantae; phylum Streptophyta; class Magnoliopsida; order Solanales; family Solanaceae; genus Petunia; species Petunia x hybrida. The sequence continues at coordinate 3,179,100 of JBBBVM010000051.1, forward strand.
GTTCTACAAATTCCAAAGTCCAGAGGAAGTATATGATGCTGCAGTTGAAACTGAGAGATGGCTGAAAGAGGATAAAACCAGCCGTTACCGGAGTACAACTACGACCCCGGTGACAAAATCGAAGGAGTGGAAGAGTCCGAACACTAGTGGCACCGGTGCAAAACCCGAAGTTAAGAAAACTTATGAGAAACCGACACCAAATATGGGAGGTAATTCTAAGGCTCAGTTGAATACACCATCATCATCTTCTACCCAATGCCACAAATGTAGAGGATATGGTCATTTTGCTAGAGATTGTCCTACTCGAAAGGCCATAACTCTTATTGATGGAAAGCCCCAAGAGCAGGATAGTGAGCCCGATGAGGAGGCTAGTGATGAGGAGGAATTAATTTCCGAAGGAGAAGATGCCATTGAGGATGATGACCCTCGAGCATTTCTTGTGGTGAGGAGGAGCTTAAGTGTGATGTTAGCCGAAGACAATGAGGATGAACAACGTGAGAATCTTATTCATGCTAGATGTCGGGTCAAAGGTGTGGTCTGTTCGATGATCATTAATTTCGGAAGTTGCGCTAACGTTGTCAGTCAAACATTAGTCTCTCAACTGAAGTTACCCACTTCAAAGCATCCGACCCCTTATAGGTTGCAATGGCTTAATGAGTGTGGTGAGCTGAAAGTTGCGAAGCAAGCAAAGGTCAAGTTCAAAATTGGCAACTACGTCGACGAGCTCATGTTTGATGTGTTGCCAATGCAAGCTTGCCATCTTCTGTTTGAGAGACCGTGGCAATTTGATCGGGATGTTGTGCATAATGGCAAGGCTAACACTTATACTGCCACTCACGAGGGAAGAAAGTTTGTGCTTAAACCATTGACTCCGAAGCAAGTCAGTGAGGACTACAAAAGAATGAAGGAGCTGAAAGAAGCTGCTAAAGCAAAGAATCCCATCGGTGGACCAATCGCCACCGAAGAAAAAGCTCCATAACCCGAAGTCAAAAATACTTGTGCAATCATACAACCGGGTGAAACTCTACGAGGCAACGACACCGGTCGAATGATGATTTGCCTCGTGCATAAGGGTATCTTTTTAATCCCAACTAATGATTTAACTAACGATAACCCTTTGCCTTTGTTTGTTCGTAACGTTTTCCAGAACTTCGAGGACTTGTTTCCCGAGGAAATGCCAGGTGGATTGCCTCCATTACGAGGAATCGAGCACCAAATAGATTTTGTGCCGGGATCACAAATCCCTAACAAACCTGCTTACCGATGTAATCCCGAAGACACCAAAGAGCTCCAACGGCAGGTTGATGAGTTGCTAAACAAGGGCCTCGTTCGAGAGAGCTTAAGTCCTTGCGCCGTTCCTGTCATCCTTGTCCCGAAGAAGGATGGAACGTGGCGAATGTGCGTTGACTGTCGAGCAGTCAACAAAATAACGGTAAAGTATCGTCATCCTATTCCTCGATTACATGACATGCTAGATGAATTAAGTGGTTCTTCATGCTTTACAAAGATTGACCTCAGGTCCGGTTACCACCAAATTCGGATGAAACCCGGAGACGAGTGGAAAACCGCATTCAAGACCAAATTCGGTCTGTATGAATGGTTGGTAATGCCTTTTGGCTTATCCAACGCACCGAGCACATTCATGCGACTGATGAACCATGTGCTCAAACCGTTCATAAACAAGTTCGTTGTCTTTTATTTCGATGACATACTTGTTTATAGCAGAACCGTGGATGAACATGTCGAACACCTAAGGCAGGTGCTTGAAAAACTTAGGGAAGAGAAGTTGTATGCCAACTTCAAGAAATGCGCCTTCGGTGTCGATCGTGTAGTCTTTCTAGGATTCGTTGTCAGTTCTAATGGTGTCGAAGTAGACGAATCAAAAGTCGAAGCCATCAAAGATTGGCCAACTCCGACCTCGGTATCACAAGTTCGTAGCTTCCATGGTTTAGCTAGCTTTTACCGAAGGTTTGTTCGTGACTTTAGCACCGTGGCAGCTCCCTTGACTGAGCTGATAAAGAAAGACCATCCATTTGTTTGGGGAGAGTCCCAAGAGAGGGCTTTCCAAGAGTTGAAACGGAGGCTGTGTTCTGCCCCGTTGTTGTAACTCCCTGACTTCGGCAAAGCATTCGAAGTCGAGTGTGATGCATCCGGAGTTGGAATAGGAGGAGTGCTGATGCAAGAATCAAAGCCGATCGCTTACTTTAGCGAAAAGCTTAAGGGCGCAACCTTGAATTACTCTACGTATGACAAGGAGTTGTACGCCCTCGTTCGAGCACTCGCCCATTGGCAGCACTATTTGTGGCCTCGAGAGTTTGTGATTAAAAGTGATCATGAATCGTTGAAACACCTCCGAGGTCAAGAGAAACTGAACCGAAGGCATGCCAAGTGGGTCGAATTCATTGAAAGTTTTCCAAACGTAATTCACTACAAAAAGGGAAAAGATAATGTCGTGGCCGATGCGCTATCAAGGAAATTTGCCTTAGCGACCACTCTCGCCTCTAGGCTCATGGGATTTGAAAGCATCAAGTCGATGTACGAAGACGATCCCAAGTTGAAGTGCGTTCGTGACGCAATCTTGAGTGGCCGAAGGGTTGAGAAATATCAGTGGCACGATGGCTACCTCTTCAAGAATGGGAGGGTTTGTGTGCCAGTGTCATCGTGGAGAGAGCTCTTAGTTCGAGAAGCTCACTCCGGTGGACTGATGGGGCACTTCGGTGTCGACAAAACTCTTGGTATCTTAACTGAGCAGTTCCATTGGCCAAAAATGCGATGAGATGTGGAAAAGCTTTGCAACGCTTGTCTCGTTTGCAAGAAAGCTAAATCGAAGTCCAACCCTCATGGTTTGTATACCCCGTTGCCTGTGCCTGATCGACCTTGGGTTGATATATCCATGGACTTTGTCTTGGGGTTACCGAGGTCGGGGGGAGGACATGATAGCATCTTTGTTGTGGTTGATCGTTTTTCAAAAATGGCTCACTTTATTCCTTGCAAAAAGTGTGATGATGCACAGCATGTAGCTACATTGTTTGTTTCTAATGTGTTGAAATTGCATGGTGTACGTCGTACTATTGTGAGTGATCGAGACTCAAAATTCTTGAGTCATTTTTGGAAGTGTTTGTGGAGTGCCATCGGCACCAAACTACTATTCTCGACGTCTCACCATCCTCAGACTGATGGACAGACCGAGGTAGTTAACCGAACCTTGGGATCTTTGCTTCGTGCAATGACCACAGGCAAGGTCGGAAACTGGGCTGATCGTTTGCCCATGATGGAGTTTGCATACAATCGAACGGTGCATCGCATGATAAATATGACCTCGTTCGAGTGTGTGTATGGTTTTAACCTTTTAATTCCACTTGATCTAACCCCATTGCCTCGAGATATTGTTATTGATTTTAAAGGTACTCGCCGAGCCAAAGCTCTGCTCGAGTTACATGCCAAGGCAAAGAAGAACCTCGAGGAAGCCTACGCTAAAGTGGCGTTGAAAAAGAACAAGGGGCGCAAAAAGTTGGAATTAAAGAAGGGAGATTGGGTTTGGGTTCACTTCCGAAGAGAGCGATTTCCGAACCAAAGGAAAGGAAAGTTGGCTCCTCGAGGGGATGGTCCATTTCAAGTGCTGAGCAAGATTAACAACAATGCTTATGTTATCGACCTCCCAGGTGAGTATAATGTGTCCAACACTTTCAATGTTACTGACTTAACTCCTTGTGTTGTAGGCCAAGTTCCGGAGACGGAAGATGAAGCGATTTCGAGGACGAAATCTTCTAAAGAAGGGGAGGATGATGCAACCCAAAGTGCTGATCAAGTACTCGACAATCAGCCGAAGGCAATGACTGATCAACCGAGGAGGCCAATGACACGAAGCCAAGCAAAGCTGCTCCATGACACGCACATCCAGCTGGCTTGGTTGGGAGGAAGCATGTGTTCGGATGATGAATTACAAAGCGCTGAAACTAAGGGCTACATCTTCAAATTTGAGCCCGAGGACAAAGTGACCGAACACCAACTCTTGGCGCCGAGCAGCACAGAGCCGAACACAACAACATGTGTTCGAAACTAAGATAACGCCCGAGGATGAGTGTGTTCGAGCAGACAACAAGAACCGAAGTCAAGGCTGCCGAACACATTTAGCTCAGCCCTGCGTGGCTTATTTCTATTGGTCACCTGTGACCATTTTACTAGTCTACTCTTAGTATTTTCTATATAAACCTTGTCCCATTTCATTGTAAGAGTTAGTTTTTTTTAAAAGATTGATGAATTGAATGAAATTGCCGAGAGCATTTCCATTGTCCCCGTTGTGAGCAAACCCCAGTGAGGGCTTTTTATGGGCTTGTGGCTTTCGGTAAATTCGATTGAACATTCCTCTCTGATCATTCAGTTTGCAAGAGGCAATGTTCTCTTGAGGATTGTTGCATAGTTTAGGTGATTCTTGTTCCCTTTTCGATCGAGCTTTGAGACAGGTTCCTCACTGTTCCTTCGAAAAGAAGCAAGTCTTGTCTTGCTTCTATCTTGTGTCTTGTTTCCGCTGTTGTTTTTAGGTTGTTAAGCTATCTTCGGATTTGGCTTGCACCATCTTGGTATCAGAGCACGGTTTGGGCTTGTTTCTACAACACCAAATCCTGTTCAAGCCATAGCTGATGGTAGAGGCGCAACACACATCTTATATCTCCGGATCAACCCCAAATCGAGGTCCGTCCCTGACACAACCATGATCACCCCGAGCAACGCAACTCCTCCAGGGGGCGGACCCCACGACGGACGGCTCCCGAGGATGTGGGCCCCACGCTGGGCGGCCCTGCATCATCGACGGATAACCGACACTGAGTGTCGATCATCGCTAAACCTACTAATAATCTATGAATAATAGAGATGAGCTGGCAACCTGTTATAAATACATATATATTTACTGAAAACATAAAGTATGGAAAGATGACAAGGCTATCACACACTGACATACAAAGGACGGAACAAGACCCCGCTATACCTAAACTAGCTAACTGTACACACACCAAAAGATAAGTAACTCTGAGAGTAAGCGAAGTGACTCAAATAGCTGGTATATAGCCTACTAACGTAGCCAAAGCAGTGATCTATCTGTACCTGCGCAGCATGAAACGCAGAGCCCCAGAAAAGGGCGTGAGTACGATATGTACAAAGTATGTAAGGCATGATCATATAATATACAACATAGCTAAATGAAACTGTAAGGCTGGAATATGAATATGAAAATAGGCAAAATGGCTAAAGTGCCCTCTGAAGTTGGCTTGAAAAGCCTGTTACAACCTTTAAGTTTGCGGGGGTCCTATCACCCCCCTGAACTAGTTTGAAATGGTATAAAATACCCCTTTTTCGTTCAACTCCACTTTTTGAAAATGAGGTGGAAAGCACACACAAATAACATGTTGCCACATGTAAAATCTTAAAAATATTATTAAACATACAGAAAAAACTCCTAAAAACCAAAAACAAAAAGGAAAACCTTCCCAAGTCCCCACCCCTCACGCCACAGTACTCCCTTCCTGTAAATCACCTCACATCTTTGTTCCACTTTCCTATAACCCTTAAAACCTTAATCTTTCTCCTTCTTTAATTTTTCTTTTGATTACAGCAAATGTTTCCATTGTTTCCATATTTTTACAGCAAATGTATCGAAACTCGGGCTCTTCAAGAGGAAAAAAAGTTCATAGAATCATTGAAATGTTTAGGTTTTAGACTTGGGATTGTTATATCTAATAGAATTCTTGGTTTTATGCAACTGTGATGAACACTTTGATGCACATAATCTATTTGTTGAAATGTCCCATAGGAATTTGTGTTCAGGGAATATTATAGTTTCTGGGTTTGCTAAATGGGGTTGTTGGACTATAATATTTTCTTTGTTTCGTTTCAAGATTTGATATGAGGAGACAATAAAAAGAAACCTCTAGTATAGGGTAAAACCTTTGTCCTCCATCGATGGTCAGCTTTTAAAAAGAAGATAATGAAAGATTTAAGAGTGAAAAAATATGAATATGAGGAGGGATACAGTCACGAGAGGTGGTGGAGATGTAATGGTTGAGGAGAAGGATATGGAGGGAATAGATTTTTCGATGGCCGGACATTTATCTCGGTGATCGGACTAAACTTGGCATGGAAGAAGAAACAAAAATAATGAGAAAGAAAAGGAAAAGGAAAAAGAAAAAAAACACTAAAAATTGAAAAAAAAAATAATTAAAATGGAAGAAATGCGTAAAAAATATAAATTTGACAGGGTTTTCTTCATCTCACACTCTCTAAGGAGAGTGAGATACACACTCTTTGATATCTGCCTTGTAAGGAGTTATTAATACCATTTCAAACCAGTTCAGGGGGGTGATAGGACTCCCGCAAACTTAAAGGTCGTAACAGACTTTTCGAGCCAACTTTAGGGGGCACTTCAGGCATTTTGCCTATGAAAATATATGCTTCAGTAAGCAATGAAGCTGGAAATCTGAAACATGAACTAAACATGATCTAAATATAAACTAAAGTCTAACTAAATCTGAAACTGAAGATTGAGCTGAATTATACTGATAAATGACTGTAATATGACTGATGACTGGTATCTAGAAACTGGAACTGATAGCTGTCAACTGATACTGACACTTAGAACTGGTGGCTGATAACTGAGAACTGATAACTGGCACAAAGCGAAAACTAAACTATTATTTGAACTGGTACATGTCTAGTCTTATGGGTTGTATCCTCCTAAATCAGGTAACTGAACATCTGAACTAGCCTCCTGTATAGTCATGTGATGTATAATGTGGCTATATACGGGTATATTCAAACCTGGTGGGTGTTATGGGCTATGTTCCCCCCAGCCAGTAATATCTAGTCTCTCTGGTTAGAGTGTGTGAATGACACCCAGCCACACTAGGTGTTTCAACTCCCACCTGAATAGAGGGGCTTTGTCCCCCAGACGGGTAGTATCACACATAATTGGAATGTGTGTCCAATGTCCAGCCTCTTTGAAGGACTCCAAATCACACATAATATGATCACAATATAAGCATAGGCATGTATGAGGCATAATACATGTGGCAACAATATATATGAACTCAAAGGAATGATAAGAATACCCTATATAGAATCATAGACACAACTTGGAACCCAGAATTTGTCTAACTCTTTGAATTTCTATCAAAATTTCGGCAGAGTATCCCCTAAAACTGGATGATCTGCAAAAATAGATACCAGCACTACAATATACACAGGAATGGATACCCGGCCAGAATGATAACATCGAGCAGAAGGAAGTTCAGCTATCCACAAAACAAGCGACACAACAAAATTATGAACGTAATTTCGGCTAATCATTTTATAATGCTTCTTATGTTGATTTAGGATAAAACTAAGCACCAAAACATGCTATATTAGCTTACACATTTATAAGGGATACTATAGGAAATGTATAGGTTAATGGATTACATTAGGATATGTATAGGTTAATTGATTACATAAAATATTGAATGGACAACAAAATAAAACGATCGGACAACGAAACAATACCATGACTACACATAATTTCTAGACAGTACCACTGTTAAGTATTACATCATAGTTTCAGGGCCTAAATGGAAAATATAAACTTTAGAATTGAATGAAATTTGTATATATATATCTCTCAGGATTCCAGAGAATCCTAAATCACCCCAATATCAGTTTCTTACAAAAGGTTATGCTCAAACTACTAACACATGTCTGAGTGAAAAATGGGGTTTCCAATTTTGAGCCATCTTCCGTGTTGCTCTTGAGGACTGATTTGAGACCCTTATAACTGGGTCTTTTTCACCAAAATCTACTTATACAAGGGTAAAATGATTCTACACAAGCCCACCATGAAATACTTTGAGTTTGAAGGCAAAACAAGCTTGGAAAGTTACTATAGACATGCCTTAGTCGAAAGAAGAAGATGAGTCTTACATACCTTTGATGTTTTTGCTTCTAAACCCTGTTTCTTTTGTATTCCAAGCCTTTCAAAGCTTAAACAAGCAAGAACACAACATTTAGGAACTTTTCTTAGCCATGAAGTAATTCTAAAACTAAAACTATAGACGAAATTGATGGTAGCATAACGTTACCTTAGCTGCGTAGAGTGTTTGGACGCAATCTGTCTTTAATTTCGAGTTAAGATTGATGTTCTTTCTTCAAAACTCTAAGAAGAGCTTCCACCTTCAAGAAAGCACTGTTTCCCTTGTGTATTTTCTGGAAATGACGAGATAAGAGATCATTTTATCTTTTATACTAAGAATATTTTTCTTCTAGACCTCTTTTGCGCTTATGTCCCTTCTTCTGGCCTGACTTCTGACGCTCATATCTTTTTATCCAGACATTGTATGAATAAACAGTCAAAAGTGTCATTCTCATGTTTATGCACTTTACATTATGTTTTTCTATTTGTTTATGAACTTGAATTTTTGAAATATTAGGTCGCTAATAAGTTTAATGAAATTGACTTTTGCTTTCAAAAGGGGTTAATAACTTTATATATAGTTGAAATTAAAAGTATTCTATAAAATTAGGTTTTTTTTTCTTTGATACAGTTCAATATTTTGTGTATTCATGCTATGCAACATCCATGACTGAATTTAAAGTTAGCAGCTTTATATGTTAAGAGTTTTGTCATGAAGCTGGTTTGCATAGGTATTATTTTAAAATTGAACCTTCAGAGAAGTCCATGTTTGTTCTAGATGAAAAGAGGTCTGCTTAAGTTTGTTTCAGGTGTGAATCAGAAGGTTTCAGGTAATGTTTAGGTGTTGCAGCTTAGTTTTCTGTTTCCGTTGTTCAGATAAGGAGCCTGTTGTTTCAGGGGTTTTTGTAAGAGCCTTTTGGAGGGTGTTTTGAGCTGTATTTAAGTGTCTCTTTCCTATGGATCTGCTTGCATAAGTGCTGCATTCTAAATCTTGTCATGTGATGCTCTAAATTTGACGATTAAGCTTTCTTCTGGCATAAAAGAGGCACCTTACAGGGTAGGACGCGTTCGCATTTATTTATGCTCAAACTATTTGTGATTGCCATATGACAATTTGTTGCTATATTTTCTATGATCGAATTGCAAAGCACTACGTGACGCGCGCTACGTGATTGTGTGCAAACTCGCAAATAACATGCAAACTAACATAGTTACTTTTTTAATTTTTCTTTTGTTTTGATTATTCCCGAACAGAGGTTTGATTTGTGCTGATTTGACCTGGCTGAACACTTGTATTATACAAGGGTAAAGGTCAAAGCATTAGAAAGTCGAACATTACGTTGGTATATATTTTATAAATTGAAAATGACTGGAATAGATGATGAACCTCGCAACACTGAGAAAAATTATGAAGCTCTTGAGTCTTCGGGTTAAAGGTTTACTCTTGCTCAAGAGATCTCATTATCCAATTGTCTAATCAAATCAAGCACTTGACCGCTAAGTTAGAAAGGGTGAAAGGGCTGACTCCTCAAAACACGCCGCTACGTGAGCCCGGTGCATCTCATTCTTTGGATAAATCTGTGCAACTTCTGAACGGGAATGATGGGGCTGTTGTTGTTAATGCACCTTTGAATACCATCACCATTCCAAATGCACCCACCAACCAAATCAACACACCACTCCATCAAACTCCACCACAAAATCACACCCAAGTAAGCCAAACCACCCTACATGCCGAGCAAAACATCCCACAAACAGGTTATTAGTCCTACCATCCATATTCCAACAACACTGCTCCTCGCTATCAATACCTATCTCTCAAAGGTACTGCTCACCCTACACTGCCTAATGCACCTGTTGTTGAAGCTGAAATACATAAGAATGCAAATGATCCAAGGCTTAGATACCCTGTAGCTCAGTATTATGAACAGGACACTCCTATGGTGCAAGCGGATGATTACACTTCTCCTTACTAGTTAAAGTTGAAAAATGATGCTAGAGGAGCCGGAAAAGCAGTTGATATGGGTGAGGATTTGGTGATGCGGGACGAATTGGAGCCAAAGCGCCAACCATCAATAGCTAAGCTTGAGAGCACAAAGAGTATCGTCAAGGCCTCCGGAAGCAACTTGAAGATCATGCAATGGAGCGCCAAGGAAGGAAGAGCACATAGGCACCAAAGGAGAGGATCGGGGGACACATTTTGAGCCATTCCAAGAACCCCCGGGAAGGGGCGGACCGCCTACTCAAAGGGGTGGACCGCCTACCTAAAATCAAGCCTTAGGAGTTTGGGGCGCCTGTTCAATGGGCGGACCGCCTGCTTTTTGGGCGGACCGCCTGCTCTGGCCGCCCACTGTTGGGCTGGGGCGCCTACTCTGGTTGCCTACTATTCAGGCGGGGCGCCTAGTTGCTGAAGTGTCAAGACGGGACTCCTACTTATTTTGAGTGTAATTCCAACTATAGCCCTAAGTGACTTGTAATGTTTTGACTAGACTTAGGGGCTATTTAGACATTTCATTTAGAAGTGTGGTGAACCTATAAACACCACACTTAGTCATTTATTTCAGTTAGCTTGGTTTAGATTTGAAGAATAGACTTAGAAAGAGAGGCAAGGCCTTCTTCTTTGTAGAAGCTTCGGATTATCTCTTGCTTGGAACCTATGGAGATTCGTCACTAGTATGGAATCCTTGTATGGTTCAAGTTTCCCTTCCTCTCTCGGATATACATTCATGGTTTGAATCATTTATCCATTCTTTTCTTCTATTTCTGTTCTTCCCCGTCCCTACTTTTTTTGTTATCTTGTGATTATTGCTTCCGCATCATAGTTTATCGCTTCCGCCTATTTACCCCGCATCAGTTTGGTATCACAACACAGATCAGGTGTTGTTCCTACAAACCCTCGATCCTTGTTCATCCTATCTTTAGTTTAGTTTGTTGTTATTGTTATTGTTGTTCTTGTTCTTGAAGAAAAGAAGAAAAACAAAACAATTAAAAAAGTGGAAAATACAAAAAAATTCATGTTGTGGATTTGATTTTATGATCCATTGATTGTTTGATATCGGGGATTTATCTATGATGATTACCCGTTGATTTGGTACCCTTGTTACATGATTTGGTGTTGAGAATCAAAAGTTTAAAAATCAAAAAACCCCAAAATTGGAAAACCCTTGAACTTGATTGAAATTTCTTGATTTGGATTTGTTATGGATTGGGTGTTGATATAAATCATTGGGGATTGATTGTGGTAGTTGAAAACACCATTGGGTACCTTCAGATTGGGAAAAAACACCTTGGAACATCGGAATTTGGGTGAAAACGGGCCAAAAACCCGTTATCGGACCGTGCTGAAAACCCCAGTAGGCGGGGTGCCCAAATACTCGGCGGGGTGCCTAGTAAACTCTCTGAAGTTGGGCAGGCGGACCACCCCTATGACCAGGCAGACTGCCCACTCCTGGAGGGTCTCCGTTTGGCTTCGTTTTGCGTGTTTTTGTGTTCCGTTTGCTTCCTTACTTCTTGGTTAGTGTTTCTAGGGTATTAGTCCCACTTTATTAACACTAATCTTTGAGCTTATAGGGTGTTGTGTGTCTTGAAGCTTTACTTAAAGTCGTAGAACTTCTTTGGCCTCAAGTGCGCACTACAAATAGCTTCCGTACATCGAGTCACATCAACTCCACTCCGAGCCTTTACTTGGATATACTAGTTGATTGATCTTACCATTGTGGTTCATAAAAGAGATAAGGGCATCTTTGATTGGGGGGTTTGGGAGTGTGCACCCTAAAAGAGTGTTGAGAGCCACCACCAAAGGTAAGGGAGAGCAAGTGAAGTTGTTTATACTAACCTTTCTTAAAATGTCTTTTGCAGGTACAGGGAGCCATAAAGGAGGTTTGGAGGGAAGTGGGAGTGGTGAGTTAGGTGTAAGTGAGAGGGAGTTAGTCGAAGCCTACCTTCCTAGCATCTTGGCTAAGATAGTGGAAATAGACTCTCGAATCAAACTCTTGGAGGATGATATGGTTGAGAATGAGGCCGAGGGAAGAGATGGTATGAGTCGCACTATGGGTTATGGTATTGCTAGTAGTGGTGAAATAAGGAAGTACCCAACTAATGTTGGTACTATTGATGGGATGTGTAAAGGGCGTTACATAGATGAACTCATGAGAGAAAGAGCGTGGTATCAATTCATAGTAAGCCTTAATGGGAATCATGGGTATGTGCTTCAAGTGGATAGTGGTGAAGAAAGTTGGATTAGCCATCTTGTAGTGAGAAGGTTGGGAATACCTTATGTTGATGGAATGGATAGGGTAGTTGTTTCACAAAGGAACTTTGAAGAAAAAGTGGACTGTAAATTAGATCCGTTAGTGGGATGTGATGTTATGTTGGGAAAGCCTTGGCTTTTCAATAGGTACTTCAAGCTCGCCCAAGAAGTGACGGATGGCTACCGTGTTAAAGCACAAGGGAAGTTACAACTCCTCTTTCTTAGGAAAGAAGAAGTACAACCAAGCACGCCCATGAACATGAGAAATGGTGGGACACCATTGAGGAGAAGCTCTATGATTCAAAGAGTGCAATCAAGAACTCCTACACACAAAAGAAGTGGTGGGACTAGTGCAAGAAGAGAGTTGACATATGTCAACAAGGTGAACCCCAAACCACATGCTCCAAAGCAAAGTGGTTCACCTACAAAGAAGAAAGAGACATCAAGTGATGAGTCTCTTAGTCCTAGATTCCGGGTTGATGTTAAAAGTCCACCTACTCCGGCCATGGGTATTCTTGGGCCTCATCCCAACTCACCCGAATTTGAGAGACACAAGATTGAGAGGAGTAAGAGAGTGACCGGTGACATTCTTCGAGTGGAAAAAGGAGAGGATGTGTTGAGTGATATGAGTAGGATGCCCGACCTTGAAAGAAAAGTGAGGGAAAAGAAAGAGGGAAAAAGAATTGTAAAGAGTGAGGACACCCCTTATTCTAACCCTAACCCTTTATCCTTTTCTTCTACTTGTGTGAATTCTTGTATAGGTACTCTTGGAGGCAAGCCAATGGAGCCTCAATCATCTTCCAAGTTGAAAGGACAAGGTGAAGAAGATCTCCAAAGTGAGCTTCAAGTTGGAGAGATAAATCATGACACTTCAAGTGCACTGGGTGAGCTAGATGGCCACTCAAAGGTAAGTGATAGTTCTCCTCTTGAGCATGTTACTTCCTTGTCATGTGAGAGCTTTTGTGAAACCTCTATACTAGTTGATGATATATGTGATTATAATGTGAATGCAACTAGTGTAGAATCTTTGGGTCAACTTGTGTGTGGATGTGAACCACTAGTTGAGAGGGATGATAAGCCACATCATGATGTGAGCCCGATATTCAATGAACCTCTCTTTAGTGAAGATTGTGTAGTTGACCTTGATTGTGGACCTTGTTATGACACACCACCGATTTTTGATAAAGGGGACGATGAGTTGAGTGATCATGCCCTTATTGATATACTTATCTTTGGTGGACCTAGGTGTTGTAGTGAGGATGGTAGTGACCTTGAGGAGTCCCTAGTGGATGGGATTGATAGGCTTATACTTGATGACTCCTCAAGTGTGTATGAAGAGTGTGAACTTGACCCTCCATGGTTTGATAGGTTTAACTCTATAGACAATCCATTGTTTGAAACTTCAAGTGAGATGAATGGTCTTGGAATTGATTGTGTTGGTCCGTCTTCTAGTAGTCCTAATCTTGATTGTGTGGACTATAATGATGAAGAAGCCATGATGGAAGCTTTCCTTGATAGTTTGTCTGGTGAGGGAAATTGTCTTAGAGGTGGGTTTGAGGGTGAGGAATCCTAATCTTGATTGTGTGGACTATAATGATGAAGAAGCCATGATGGAAGCTTTCCTTGATAGTTTGTCTGGTGAGGGAAATTGTCTTAGAGGTGGGTTTGAGGGTGAGGAAGTCACTTTTGGTGTGTGTAAGAGTGCTTCCAAGAAGGGGAGTGGAGTATTTGATGTTAGTTGTCGCTTGAATTATGTTGCTTACTCCATCCCATATGTTGATCACACCTTGAGTGTTGAGCATGCCAAGGCCAATGTGTCACATTGTGATAATATTGATTTGAAGGCTTGGTGTGTTGGGCATAAGCTTAGGGGCCATAGGGAAGTTGATTGTTATATTTTGCATGTTCCATGTCCTATTGACCTCTTTGTTTGTTCTTGTGTTGGATGCACTTTCTTTTTGAGTCAAGTACTTGTTGTTTCCTTGGGAGACATGAGCTTTTTTATTGGTACTGATGCTTGGCTCTATCATAAGAGTGTGTTTTCCCACACTTTTGGCACTAACCTACTCTTGTAGTGGGAAGCTTTGTTTGTGCTTGTTTTGAATGTAGGTTTGATGGTTTGATTTCGAGGACGAAATCCTTTCAAGAAGGGGAGGATGATGCGGGGCGAATTGGAGCCAAAGCGCCAACCATCAAGAGCCAAGCTTGAGAGCACAAAGAGTACCGTAAAGGCCTCCGGAAGCAACTTGAAGATCATGCAATGGAGCGCCAAGGAAGGAGGAGCACATAGGCACCAATGGAGAGGCTCGGGGGACATATTTTGAGCCATTCCAAGAACCCCCGGGAAGGGGCGGACCGCCTACTCAAAAGGGCGGATCGCCTACTTGAAATCAAGCCTCAGGAGTTTGGGGCGCCTGTTTAATGGGCGGACCGCCTACTCTGGCCGCCCACTGTTGGGCTGAGGCGCCTACTCTGGTGGCCTACTATTCAGGCGGGGCGCCTAGTTGCTGAAGTGTCAAGACGGGACTCCTACTTATTTTGAGTGCAATTCACACTATAGCCCTAAGTGACTTGTAATGTTTTGACTAGACTTAGGGGCTATTTAGACATTTCGTTTAGAAGTGTGGTGAACCTATAAGTACCACACTTAATCATTTATTTCATTTAGCTTGGTTTAGATTTGAAGAATAGACTTAGAAAGAGAGACAAGGCCTTCTTCTTTGTAGAAGCTTGAAGCTTCGGATTATCTCTTGCTTGGAACCTATGGAGATTCGTCACTAGTACGGAATCCTTGTATGGTTCTAGTTTCCCTTCCTCTCTCGGATATACATTCATGGTTTGAATCGTTTATCCATTCTTTTCTTCTATTTCTGTTCTTCCACATCCCTACTTTTCTTGTTATCTTGTAATTATTGCTTCCGCATCATAGTTTATCGCTTCCGCCTATTTACCGCGCATCATTTGGAGAAAAAGGTACAAAGTTGGGTGATGAGCGCTCTTAGCAAAGCTTTAATAGGCAAGGGCAAGGAAAGTCTAGAATATGAAGATTTTTGTGTTCATCCCAGAATTGAGTACCCAGAAGGGTACAAGGCACCAAAGTTTTTGAAGTTTGACGGCAAAGGCAACCCCCGGTCCTATTTAAGAAGGTACTGTGAAACCTTAGGAGTTGGAAAGAACGAAGAGCTCCATATGAAGTCGTTCATTCATAGTGTTGAAGGGGAGGCTTTAGACCGGTAGTCTGATCAAGATCCCTCAAGATGGATTAAATGGAGAAGTATGGCTCATGATTTCATAGAGCGTTTTAGTTTCTATGCCGAAATACCATTAGATCGGTTGGCTATTGCAAGATTTAGAAAGATGCTAACTAAGACTTATAGGGAATATGCCGTCCGTGGGAGGAGTGAGGCAACCAAAGTTAAACCTCCCATGAATGAAGAAGAATTCGTAGGACATTTTATCGAGACATTGGACGAATTCTACTATGACCGAATGGCGTCCATGAGTAACTCCACTTTTGCCAACCTAGTGAAAACTGGAGAAATGTATGAGTCTGGTCTGAAGTATGGCAGGATCACCAATTTGGCTGCTTTGCAAGCTACAAGTAAGGCAATCCAATATGGATCTAGTAATGGCTTTAACAAAAAGAAGAAAAAGGAAGTGGAAGCTGTTGTGGCGGACATCGACCCTCGATCGGCTATAAAGTTGAATTTTGATAATCCACATGCCTTCCCCACCTACCAAAGCACACATTATCCAGATCATCCAGTCACTACCAAATGCCACATGTTCCTTATCCGGTTTACAATGCACAACAAAACTATTACAAACCTAGAGCACCCGCACCTCAACAATACCCTCGTCAGCCAAATTACTAACCAACACCAAATTTCCAAGCACCGCAAAACTACCAGCCTCGTTCTTTTGTCCGTCCCAAGGTGCAAGGGCTTAATCAGAATTATGAAAGAAGAGAAACCAAAACCTATACTCCTCTAGCTGAGTCATATGGCCAGCTTTTTGAGAGATTGAGGAGTGCGGGAGTTGTGCAGCTTATCACTGATAACACTCCAAACCCTCATCCAAGATGGTATGATGAAAATAAGCACTGTGCTTATCATGCAGTGGCAGCCGGTCATGATATTAAGAGATACCTTACTTTTAAAGATAAATGTTGAGGCTTTAATCAAAGTAGACACCATTCAACTCACCGTCACTCAGCCGAATATGCATAATAATCTTCTTCCCAATCATGGCAATAATGCAATTAATGTGATTTCTCTTGATGAAGAGCAAAATTTGAAAGGCACCATAGTCTCTGTTGACAACGTAATGGTTGCTAATAATGCATCAAAGGTATCCGAGCAAGCACGAACTCTGTTACCAAAGAATGAAGGAACTTTTGGTCTATGTTTTAATCCCGTTGAAGAAAAGATTGAAAAAGCCAAGTCTAAGAAGAAGCCGATTATTGTCATACCACAGCCTCTTTCACCGCTAGACCAGTCATTTTTCCAAGCACCAGAAATAGACATGCAAGATCTGATTGAAGATGTTGGCAGCCTGTTCTTGGATGATGAATCAGAATGCAGTGCAATTATTGAAGATTATAAGAAAGAGCCACATGTGCAGAATGCTAAACCAAGCGATCTGATGGCCGATTGAACTTGTGTTCCAAAAGAGACTTGATGAATGAACTCACTGGTTTTTGTTTTGGCATCACAATCAACTTGAGGCCCTGAAATGTGTTTTGCACTTTATTTATGTTTGTGTCTTTCAAATAACTCTTTTAAATCCTGCAGGTTTATTTTTATGTTGTATGCCTCCCTAAATTAGGTTTTGAATAAATAAATGCATTGCATTCCTATCTTATTATTTTGCTATACTTTAATTATTTATTACATTATTTTACGCTTTTGATTAATATATTTACTAATGTTTCAAAATTAAAATTAACAAAGCCTGCTTAAACTTTGGTTGTGATCTAGAACGAAACAACTGAACAATTTGAGGATTATGCACTGAAAAGTTACTTTTGCAATTTTTGGATATTCCATTACCATTAGAACTTCAATTGGGGAACTTTTATTTGCTGGCAAATGGCACTGAAGCAGTTTATTTGTACAAATAGAAATTCCTTTTTTGAGAAATCAATCAAGAAGATAAGTTGGAAGATGTTGAATACGTGAATAGCAGATTTAAATAGTTTATGCTTGTTGGATGAATACAACCTATCATGGGCAGACATATTAGAACAAAATAATCAAGCATTTGGCAAGAAAGTTAAAGTGAGGGACTTCAAACCGCGGCAAATGACATTGAAGAAGATCTTTCCAAATCAAGAAGAGGCAAGGGGCAAGGTTGCACCAAATTGGCAAGGTACATATGTGGTTTATCGGGTTTTATCTGGAAGAACAATTATTCTAGCGTAAATTGATGATCAATTCTGGCCAAAAGAAATCAACACAGATGCCGTCAAAAGATTCTATGTCTGAAGCAACTGCAAGTTAGTATTGTTATGAATGCAATCTTTGATGTAATGCGAACTACGCAGAACCTGAATCCCACGGCGGGATACGTAGGCAACTCATGTAGAGTTCGGTTGCACTAGCATAGGAATCCCCTATTTCCTCTTTTATGTTATTTTGAACTACTTCTGACCTGATTCCTTGAATCGCAACAAGATAAGTAGGCAATCCCCATCGTATTTGGTCAAAATATTATAACACTTTAAGCTTGTTTGTCTTTTGATGATGTAATTTCGAACAACGCATCTGGGCAGATGTGTAGGTATTCCAATTCGGATTCGGCTTCGTACTTAGATTTCCATATTTCCCCAAAAAATTTATGCAAGCAGAACTACGCACAGTTTGATTCCCACGGTGGGATACATAGGCGCTCTCATCGGGCTCAACTCTTTAATATTAAAATTTTTAATCCCCCCCCCCCCCCCAAAGATAGTACTCGTGCAATTTTTGCAAGGCAAGTTGAAGATTCAAAGATAGTAACTGTGGCAAATTTTGCAAAGCAGTTTGAAGGCGTAAAAATCACAATTGGGATAGAATTTTGCAAAAGGCAGTATTGCTCGACAGAAGATAAATTGGCCAAGTTTTGGAAGTTGTTTTGGGGATAGTGCAGAGTCGTGAAGATAAAGGACGTTCAGTTATTTTAAAATATGTCGCAAGTTTAAGTTGGATAGAAATTTTCAATGCACTCTAGCTTTCATGAACATTTCCATATTTGCCTTACTTGCTTTGCTATTTTTATTATTAAACTACTTTATTTTGCCTCTACCTTAAAATATTATATACTATTGAGTTTATAAGTCAAGTCTCTGAGTATAACTTGCAAGCCCAAGTCTAAAGAAGAACGAGGGAGCAACGGCAGCAAGTTCAAGATGAATCAGCACAAAGCAAACACCCCTCCCCTTATTCTTTGAGAGTAGGAACATGAAAGCTTGCAATGGAAGGATCCTTCACACTATGAATGAACAATTTATTGAACATGCATTCAAAGTTGCCTTGCAAATTGTGTCGCATTTCTTGTACAGGACTTAAAGCATTATGCTTTCTCATGAGTTATTGCCCCACAGGCGGCATTTCTACCTCTATGATCTTCATTCCAAAATAAGCAATGAAGCCGTGGCTTGTGTTATGTTTTCAAATTATGCCGAAACAGGCATTGCCTTATTTTAGTAGACAGTTCGCCCAAGGCCGTCCTTGTTAGATTGTCTTGCCAGTTGATTTTATCAAATGGCTCCGGCACTAATTTGCGTTTTTGCATTGCCTCGCGTTGCACTTGGTTTAAATCATGCCCTTTGCACTTGCTTTAAATTATGCCTTTGCACTTGCTTTACGTTATATCTTGTTTTACTTTACAGGTTGACAGGTCAACCTCAAGACCCTCCTTGCTTCGTGTCAGACCGGCTTGCCAGCTGATTTGTCAAATTATTCAAATTGCTTCGCACTTGCTTTAAATTATCTCTTTGCACTTGATTTAAATTATGCATTCGCACTTGCTTTATATTATGTCTTGTTTTACTTTTCATGTTAACAGGTCAGCCCCAAGACCCTCCTTGCTTCGTGTCGGACCGGCTTACCAGCTGATTTATCGACAATCAACCCCAAGACCTTCCTTGCTTCGTGCCGGACCGGCTTACCAGCTGATTTAACAAATTATTCAAATTGCTTTGCACTTGCTTTAAATTATGTCTTTGTACTTGATTTAAATTATGCCTTCGCACTTGCTTTATATTATGTCTTATTTTACTTTTCAAGTTAACAGGTCAGCCCCAAGACCCTCCTTGCTTTGTGTGTGACCGGCTTGCAAGCTGATTTATCGACAATCAACTCCAAGACCCTCCTTGCTTCATGCCGGACCGGCTTGCCAGCTGATTTAACAAATTATTCAAATTGCTTTGCACTTGCTTTAAACTATGTCTTTGCACTTGATTTAAATTATGCCTTCGCACTTGCTTTGTATTATGTCTTGTTCTACTTTTTAGGTTAATAGGTCAGCCCCAAGAATCTCCTTGCTTCGTGCCGAACCGGCTTGCCAGCTGATTTGTCGACAATCAACCCCAAGACCCTCCTTGCTTCGTGCCGGACCGGCTTGCCAGCTTATTTGTCAAATTGTTCAAATTGCTTTGCACTTGCTTTAAATTATGCCTTTGCACTTGCTTTGTGTTATGTCTTGCTTTACTTTTATTGAATAGTTCAATTATGAAGTCTACTAACAGCCCCAAAGTTATCTTGCCTCAGAAAGCCAGATTGCTTTGCCAGTTGATTGGAGACAAGCTTATCACTGATATTGCAACCAGCATTCGCAGTTACTTACTTACTGCTCATCAAAAATTTACAGGAATTTGTAGTTAAACCACATCAACATATGGAGCATAACGTGGAACTCTTTCTTAGCAGTGAACTGAGGAAATCGTTGATATGAGCTAGACTCGTCAACGAGGATCTGAAAAATCGCACTCGTACAAGTTGTCAATCCTAGAGGTCAGTCTCGTCGCCCTACAGGTCTATCTTGTGTAAACCCCTTTTGTGTCAGCTCTTGTGTCTTCCTATCCTGTATCTCCAACTTAAGTCATGACTCACTTCGAGGTTTGAGATTGGAGAGAAGATAGTATCTGTTATCTTATTTTTAATTTCCTGATTCACGTCGAACTACATATGGCCTGATTCTCTTTTAGCCCGAGATATGTAGGCAACTCAAAAATTAGAGTTCGGCCATGTCCATAAACCTCGTATTTTGGTCCTTGGAATCAAAGTCTCAGCTTTACCATGAAAAAATATGTTTTCACGTCGACTTCTTTACCCTAAAACTCTTTCATCCTTTTTGGGTAAAGAGGGGCAGCTGTTGACACCCAATTTTGTCCCGAAATTATTAAAATTGATAATTTACTTTGGAAAGTTGGTAATTAAGGCTAAAATTAAAAATAAAAGAAAGAAGCAATTAAATTGTAATAGAAAAGGGCTAAAATGTAATGCGCAGCCTAAAATCCTACCCACCCGCACAACCCCTTTCTATCTATTCAATTATCCTATGAAGCTAAATTTTCAAGACCTAACTCCAGTTCCAGCCTAGATGTGTAAACCACATGTACACATACATTTGCCTAAAATCAAAACCCCTAAAACACTCCAACCCGATGACCCGTTTGAAACCCTAAAGACCCAGATAATCAATGATTTCCCTCCAAATCTGGTCGAATCCGGCCAAAATCATACCCCATTGGTCCCCCCATGTCTCAACCTCATCTTCTTCGTACTAAGGCTAGTTGTTTCACAATCCTAGTCGTTCATTTTGAACGTGTTTTGATCCGAGCCGTAGATCGATTCCAACGGGCATATTCCTTGATGATAAGGATGAATCTCGTACAATCCATGTAGGATTTGACGAAAATCACCCTTATCCCACAAGGAAAAGTCCAATTTGGACATCTATTTCAAAATGTTGGAGCCAAAAGAAAACCCTAACGGATTCCAGGTATAAATGTTCATTATTCTCAGTTTTTTTAAGGAGAAGATTAGTAGAAAAACGGCTAGAAAAGAGAGAAAAAAAATACTTAAAACATTTGGTCAGTTTCTTGAAGGTTTTAGCAAAAAATATCTATATTGCTGGTTTTGATTCCGTTCATAGTGTTGTATTTTGTTCTTTATGTTCGAGTCGTCTTGTTCGAGATGTTTTCCTTTAGTTCCTCGCTCTCATTCACTGCTCATAAAAAGGTATATTCTAACCCTCATTCTCATGTTTATGCACTTTACATTATGTTTTCCTATTTGTTTATGAACCTAAAATTGTGAAATATTAGGTCGTTAATAAGTTCAATGATACTGTCTTTTCCTTTCAAAAAGGGGTTAATAACTTTATATGTAGTTGAAATTAAAAGTATTATATAAAATTAGGTTGTTTGTTTCTTTGATACAGTTCAATCTTTTGTGTATTCATGCTATGTAATAGTCATGACTTAATTGAAAGTTAGCTGCTTTATATGTTAAGAATTTTGCCATTAAGCTGGTTTTCATAGGTATTATTTTAAAACTGAACCTTCAGAGAAGTTCATGTCTGTTCTAGATTAAAAGGGGTCTGCTTAAGTTTGTTTCAGGTGTGAATCAGAAGGTTTCAGGTAATGTTTAGGTGTTGCAGCTTAGTTTTCTGTTTCCTTTGTTCAGGTAAGCGGTCTGTTGTTTCAGGGGTTTTTGTAAGAGGTTTTTGGAGGGTGTTTTGAGCTATATTTCAGTGTCTCTTTCCTATGGTTCTGCTTTCATTAGTGCTGCATTCTAAATCTTGTCCTTTGATGCTCTAGGCTGCTTTGCAGCTTTATTTCTTTAGGATATCTGTCTGTCAGTTACTTTGGTAGAAGTCTCGAGGTTGTTTTGGTTTGTGGTCTGAATTGGAGGAAGTTCCTGATATTTCTGGTTGTTTAAAGTATTTTGGAAAGTTGTTTTGGAGGTTGTGAGGTAGTGGGGAGGCTATAGTTGATGTAGGGTGACTTTGTTTGTTTGATCTAGTTGATGTGCAGGTGATATATGAATGTGTGTGGAGGAATTTTGTATGTTGTGGTATGAATGTTGAATGTATGCAGGTATAAAGAGAAGCTGTGAACTACACCAGCTTATTGGTACGATAGGTGAAGCCCTTTTTTCTTGAAAGACTTGTGGGGTCTCCTTTTAAAAAGACCAGTGAGGTCTTATGGTTGCCTAGGACCTGTGAGGCCCCATGTTTTGCCAGTGAGGGACCTTTGAATAAGACCAGTGTGGCCTTGTTATGCCTTGGACCTGTGAGGTTTTATATGAAGCCAAGGATCAGTGAGGCCTTTACTTATATGTGAAAGTGCACAAGTGCAAAGTGAGGTTGGTTAATCTGGTAAAGGATGAAGAATATGTGGTGTTGCAGTTTTGTTTGAAGGTGTAGGTTGGAGGCTGATTTTCTTGACATTGTTCAAGGCATTTTGGAGTTTGTTTGGGGGGAGGTATAGTGTTTTGAGTTTGCATAGGAATTGGTTTTAGGCGTGCATGTGTTTGGCATGCATGCAAACTGTGTATATAAAGTTTTGGGGGCTGCAGAAGCCTAGAAGGATTCTGTGATCATTGTAAGTGTATTTTTTGGCATATGAGGGCTGTTTCTGAGGTGGTTCAGGCTGCAGGTTGGCTTTTTTGTTTCAGGTAGGGTTCAATGTGAGAGCAGCAATTCTGGAGTGTTTCCGTAGTTTCTGGTTTGTTGAAAATGCAGGGAGTTCTATGAATAATGGTGTTGTTTTCCTTCCCCTTATTGGTTGTATCAAGTATTAGTTTTATCCAGCTTCAAGGATGGAGTCCTATGTAATCAGTTTCTTCTCAATATTCTTTTGCTTTAATTTCTTAACAATCTGAGTGTGTCAGTTCCTCTTTGGTCATCGACTTTTGAGTCTTCGACTTCAACACCATCAAAAGTTGAAGCCATCAAAGATTGGCCAACTCCAACCTCGGTATCACAAGTTCGTAGCTTCCATGGCTTAGCCAGCTTTTACCAAAGTTTTGTTCGTGACTTTAGCACCGTGGCAGCTCCTTTAACCGAGCTGGTTAAGAAAGACCATCCATTTGTGTGGGGAGAGTCCCAAGAAAGGGCTTTCGAAGAGTTGAAACGGCGGCTTTGCTCTGCCCCGTTGTTGCAACTCCCTGACTTCGGCAATGCACTCGAGGTCGAGTGAGATGCATCTGGAATTGGGATCGGAGGAGTGCTGATGCAAGAATCGAAGCCAATCGCTTACTTTAGCGAAAAGCTTAAGGGTGCAACCTTGAACTACTCTACGTATGACAAGGAGTTGTATGCCCTCGTTCGAGCACTCGCCCATTGGTAGCATTATTTGTGGCCTCGCGAGTTTGTGATTAAAAGTGATCATGAATCTTTGAAGCATCTCCGAGGACAGGAGAAACTGAACCGGAGTCATGCCAAGTGGGTAGAATTCATTGAAAGATTTCCCTATGTAATTCATTACAAAAAGGGTAAAGATAATGTTGTGGCCGATGCGCTATCAAGGAAATTTCCCTTAGCGACCACTCTTGCCTCAAGGCTCATGGGATTCAAAAGCATCAAGTCGATGTACGACGACGATCCCAAGCTAAAATGCGTTCGTGACGCAATCTTGAGTGGCCGAATGGTTGAGAAATATCAGTGGCACGATGGCTACCTCTTCAAGAATGGGAGGGTTTGTGTGCCAGTGTCATTGTGGAGAGAGCTCTTAGTTCGAGAAGCTCACTCCAGAGGTCTGATGGGACACTTCGGTGTCGACAAAACTCTTGGTATCTTAACCGAGCAGTTCCATTGGCCTAAAATGCGACGAGATGTGGAAAAGCTTTGCAACGCTTGTCTCGTTTGCAAGAAAGCTAAATCGAAGTCCAACCCTCATGGTTTGTATACCCCGTTGCCTGTACCTGATTGACCTTGGGTTGATATATCCATGGACTTTGTGTTGGGATTACCGAGGTCGGGGGGAGGACATGATAGCATCTTTGTTGTTGTTGACCGTTTTTCAAAAATGGCTCACTTTATCCCTTGCAAAAAGTCTGATGATGCACAACATGTAGCTACTTTATTTATTTCTAATGTGTTGAAATTGCATGGTGTGCCTCGTACTATTGTGAGTGATCGAGACTCAAAATTCTTGAGTCATTTTTGGAAATGTTTGTGGGGTGCCCTCGGCACCAAGTTACTATTCTCGACGTCTCACCATCCTCAGACTGATGGACAGACCGAGGTAGTTAACCGAACCTTGGGATCTTTGCTTCGAGCAATGACCAAAGGCAAGGTTGGAAACTGGGCTGATCGTTTGCCCATGATGGAGTTTGCATACAATCGAACGGTGGATAGAATGATCAATATGACCCCGTTTGAATGTGTGTATGGTTTTAATCCTTTGATTCCACTTGATTTAACCCCATTGCCTCGAGATTCTGTTGTTGAGTTTGAAGGTACTCGGCGAGCTACTGCCTTGATCGAGCTGCATGCAAAGGTGAAGAAGAACCTCGAGGAAGCTTATGCAAAGGTTGCATTGAAGAAAAACAAGGGACGTAAAAAGCTGGAATTAAAGAAGGGGGATTGGGTTTGGGTTCACTTCCGAAAGGAACGCTTCCCGAATCAAAGAAAAGGAAAGTTGGCTGCTGGAGGGGATGGTCCATTTCAAGTGTTGACCAAGATCAACAACAATGCTTACGTGATCGACCTCCCAGGTGAGTATAACGTGTCAAACACCTTTAATGTTGCTGACTTAGTTCCTTGTGTTGTAGATCAAACTTCGGAGGACGAAGAGGGCTCGATTTCGAGGATGAAATCTTCTCAAGAAGGGGAGGATGATGCAGCCCGAACACGTGCTGATCAAGTGTTCGATCCACCGAGGAGACCAATGAGACGAAGCCAAGCCAAGCTGCTGCACGATGTGCACATTCACTTGGCCTGGCCGAAGGAAAGCAATTGCTCCGAAGCTTAGTGGCCGGGCTCAAGAACCGAGGGCGTCATCTTTAAATCTGAGCCCGGGGAATAAGTGACCGAATACCAACAAATTGTGTTCGAAGACAAGTGAGCGCCCGAGGACAATGAGTTCGAGCAAGCAACCGTGCACCGAAGTCAAGGCTGCCGAACACATACTTAGCTCAGCCCTGCGTGGCTTGTTTTTATTAGTCACTTGTGACTATTTACTACCTTATCCTTAGCATAGCCTATAAATACTCTATTTTCATTTCATTGTAAGGACCCAGTTTTTAGTATATGAAAACATAGAAAGTGCTATTGTGTGTCTCCGATGGAGCCGAACCCCGACGTGGGCTTTTAAAGAACTTGTGTCAACCGGTGTGATTCGTTATAACAATTTCTTCTTTATCATTCAATTTGCAAGAAGCGGGTCTTTCTTGAGGATTGTTGCATAGGATAGGTGCATCTTGATTTCCCTTCAATCGAGCTTTGAGACAGGTTCCTCACTGTTCTTTTGAATCGAAGCAAGATTTGTCTTGCTTCTATCTTTACTTTTCTTGTTGTTTTCTTCCGCGCATCGTGTTTAGCATTTCCCTCGGGTTTGCTTGCACCAACTTCCCATCACTCATCAAACATTATAAATGTTGTTGGAAGTCGAGGAAGGAGCCCTGCCATGGGACCCATAAATGCCTCTCACCTTGGTTCCATAGCCCATAGTACTACTCCTACTACTACCCTTCAAGGCAGTGAAAGAAAAATACAAGCCCTTAGTAGATAAAGCAACACAATCTCTCAAACCACCCTCCACATGGGAATGAGAAGTATTAGGTCGCTTAGCGTACCTAGATGATAGCCTCTTCTTTCCCACGGAACAACCACCACCTCCTCCCATACTAATGGAAGAACCTATACTATTCCCTTACACACCATTAGCAACACAAAGAGAAGATACACATGAATAATTCATATAATCAACCTCATTATCAACTCTATCTATGTCACTATCAACATGCTCATATTCATCACAAGTAGAGTAAGTAGGATCAATGTACCTTGAAGCGTCACCATGTTCAATTTCTTGACTTGAAGCATTAGATTCATCAAATTCATCTTCATGAGCTTCATAGTCGTCATCAACCTCACGATCATTATAGTGAACCACTTCATCCTCATATGAGCCATAGTCCCCCGAATCATCATAGCAATGCCCATCATCACCATCAAAGGAACCATAGTCTCCCTCGTCTCCACATGAGCCATAACCTCCACATTCATCATCCGACATAATTGCAACACCAAAAGACAAACCTACCAAAAGTCACTCCCTCACGTGTATCACTCAATATATGAACACTCAAAGGCGAGGCCTTACAACTTGGGAACCAAGGTGATCACAACTAGTATGTCCAAGTAAAAGTTCGGAATAGAGTTAATGAGACTCGATGTACGGACGGCTATTTAAGTGCGAACTTGAGGCCAAAGAAAATCTACGACTCTTCTTCGAGTTCTAATCTCCTCTACGCATGAGTGTCCTAAAACGCTCAAGAGTTAGTGTCAATGGAGTAGGCCAATTACCCTAGAAACACTAACCAAGAAATAAGGAAACAAACGGAATACAAAAATACGCAAAACGAAATAATTCGGATGTGTTTCAGGGTTGGGCGCTCCGCCCAGTTGGTGGAGGCGCTCCGCCTGACTGGCAGGCGCTCCACCTAGCTGAAATTCTGATAAAAAACATGGGCGGTCCGCCTGGTTCCAGGCGCTCCGCCTAGAGTGCGTTTCAGCAGTTTTTCAAGAACGGGTTTTGGTGATTTTCTCCAATTTTTTTGGAACGATTTAAACCCGATACACAAAATAAATGATACCCAAAGGTGTATAAAAATATTACAACCAATCCCCAATGGTTTTCAACTCCAAACAAACAACAACAAGCTTCGATTCAAGATTGAAGCGTTTTCAAGAAATTTCTAACATTTTGGATTTTAATTATGGAACTTTTGATTCATAACACCAAAACACGTAATGTGGGTATCAAATCAATGGGAATACATAATGGAACAATCCATGATACTTTTTAACACTTGTAGATTCGAATCCAATCCGATCTACCAACTTTTTTCAACTTTTCAAGTTTTTTTTTATTTTTCTTCAAACATTCAAGAACAAACACAACAATAACAACAATACTAACATAAGAAACAAGGAACAGGGGTTTGCAAGAACATAACCCGAGCCTTGCTCTGATGCCAAACTAATACAGGGTAAAACTAGCGGAAGCAAATACGAAACAAATATGCGGAAGCGAATTAAAACAAGATAACGTGATATCAAAGATATCGAGAAAATCAAGACTAGGAAGGCAATAAATAAAAGAAAGAATGGATAAACAATTCAAACGAGAATTTATTATCCAAAGAGAGAAATTGAAACTCGAACTTTACAAGGATTTCACACTAGCGATGAATCTCCATAGGTTCCAAGTCATACAAGATTCACGAAGCTTCAAGCTTCGAACTCGAAGGGCTCGACCTCTTCAAAATTCTCTCTCAATTTCTATATCAAAGTCTAGCTAATGGAAGAAAATGGCTAGGTGCCCTATTTATAGTGTTTCAAAAATCAAAGTGAAATGTCTAAAATTCCCCACAAGCTAATTAAACATAAAAGGCCACTTAAGGGCAAAATAGGAACTTCACACCAAAAGTTGGTCTTCTTCAGCGTGTTGGGCGCTCCGCCTGGACCTGGGCACTCCGCCTGAGTGCCTTGAAGCTGGGCGCTCCACCCTCGGCACTCCGCCTGGAGCTGGGCGCTCCACCTTGGTTGCCTTGAAGCTGGGCGCTTCGCCTGGCTTCTAGGCGCTCCGCCTGACTGTGCTGGGCACTCCTCCTTCCTTGGTGCTCCGATGCATGATCTTCAAGTCGCTTCCGGAGACCTTGAATTGCAATCATTGTGCTCTCAAGCTTAGCTCTTGATTGTTAGTGTCTTGGGTCGATTTTTCCCGTATCATGACCATTGACCCCGATTGTGAACCATACTTGTAGTCCTACATATCTTTATTAATTTACTAGAAAATTGGTTAGTGATAGTTAGAATTATTACACGGGAGTGAGTAGTTGTGAATTTGAAGCAAGTGCTCAATAAGAAGAAGCAAATTGAATCCATTAATGCATTGTTCTAACACATGAGTAGGAGTTGTGTAGATAAATCCTAGTCTTCTAAATCCCTGAATTAATCTATTTCTTACTCATTTGCTATTTAGTTTAATGTTAATTAGTTGTTATATTTAAACCATCATAAAAATATAAACTTTCAAAGTTAATTGATTAGATAAATTAGTTAGATTAGCAACTAGATTTTGAGTGTTCTCTGTGGGATTCGACCTCGGGACTTTGAGTACCAAGCTATATTTGCTGCGACCGCTTATTCCCTTTTATAGGGCGTAGTTGGGCATGATCATTGTTCTTGTTTGCTTTGAGCTGAAGTTTCCTCCGTTCGTTTGTTAAATTTAACGGAGAAGTGACCTTGGACCTTACCTTGAATTCTGGACTGTGAACAAAGTGAAAGTGCCCGTATGTCGGAATTGAAAGGTTCACTGTTCCACTGAAGAAGAAAGGGGAAGGTGTCGTTGCCTAATACCCCAGGTGAAAATTGTTGGTAGAAAAGAGGAAAGTGGATAAGGGTAAACCATAATCTGTACCAAAGAAGGGACCACCTTTGTACGTGCAAGGGTGACATGTCCAAGGTTTCCTAAAGATGAAATGGAGGGTGGATTCTCCTAGGTTATCTTTCTATCTTAGTGTATGTGGAATCTCGTTAGTAGATCTCTGGAGTAAATTCTTCTCCTCAAGGTACTACTAATCATTTCAGTTTATATGAACTCGTGTGTGGGGTGACTGAAGTCCAAATTTCGTAGAAAATTCTTTGACCTCCCGTGCGCAGTTAAATAGCGTCCGTTCCATCGAGTCGAACATCAATTCACTCTTCCCGAAGAGACAATGAATCTTGTCGAAATCGAAGGATCTTAGAGGGAATGATCAATCCCACAAAGCCATTGGTTATAAGTCTGAGTGACCAAACCTACAAATTGAGTGGAATCGAGCGCCACCCAACAAAAGTGAGGGAGTGAGTGAGGTGATTTCTAACCGAACATGTTACACCTCGTATGTCTAAAGTGACGTATAATGCATTAATAATATTTTAACCATAATTTAAGTAAATCTAAAGTCATAATATGACTATATAATATTTAGATATTAAATATAAAGGTTGAGACAAATCAGATTTAAGTTGCGGAAAATCGAGGGAAGAATTGCCATGTAACGAGCCATTTTGAGCAATTAAATTTATAAGCTTTAAGATTTCATTTTGGAACATATCTTATACCAAATTTAAGATCTTAGAATGTTGTTTCTAAAGCTCTTTCTCGTTTGCTTATACGACGTCCAGATAAGGAGATATGAGCATCAGAAAGAGGGCTAAAAGTGAAATATTTTTAATATAAAAGGGAAACTTATCTCTTTTCTCCTCATTTCCAGCAAACTCACGATGGAAACAGACCTTTAATGAGGGTGAAATCCATTCTTAGGGTTTTGGAAGGAAGAATGCCAATCTTAACTCGAAACTGAAGACAGATTGCATTAAAATGCTCTACGCGATTAAGGTAACGTCATGCTACCTTTCTTTTCATCTATAGCTTGAATTTTAGAATTACTTCATCGCTAAGGAAAGTGCCTAATTTTTGTGTTATAGCTTGGTGAAGCTTTTGAATGTTTGAAATTCAAGGGAAACAAGGTTTAGAAGCAAAAAAATCAAAGGTATGTAAGGCTAAACCTTTCTTTCGACAAGGCATCTCTCTTGTAGCTTTTGATGCTTGTCTTCATTCCAAACTTTGTCTTTCTTGTGAGGATATCTTGCGGAATCAAGGGAACCTTGTATGTGCTTAATTTGGTACTAAAAACCAAGGTAAAAGAAGTCCAAAACAGCAACATGAAATATTTCAAAATCTAGAAAATTATTTTTATCTTCGGACAGTTGTTAGTAGTTTGTGCATAACTCTTTCTAAGAAATTGACATTGAGATAATTTTAGATTCCCTGGAACCGTAAGTCTTATATCTACAACTTTCATGACTTCCGTAAAGTCTAGAACTTTAACTTAGACCTTGACAATTTGGTCGCAAGACGGGGGCAGCGATAATGTCCAGAGATTTTGTCTGCGAATTTTTTATGTCGTCCGGTCGTCTCGCCTTGTTATCCATTTAATCTGTTTATGTTATCAGTTTAGCCGGGTATCCATTCCCGTGTATATTATAGTGCTGATTTTATTTTTGTATATCATCCAGTTTTTAGGGAAACTCTACCGAAATCTTTATGGAATTCAAAGATTTGGACAGATTTTGAGTTCCATCTAGCATTTTCTTAGCATTCCATTGAGTTCACATCTATTGATACCATATGTCTTAAGCCTCATACATGCTTAGGCTTATATTCTGATCATATTATGTGTGACTTGGAGTCTCCAAAAAAGGCTGGACATCGGACACACAGTCCGATTACGTGTGATACTACCCGTCTAGAGGACACTGCCCTTCTGATTCAGGCGGGAGTTAAAAAACCTAGTGTAACCGGGTTTCATTCGCACACTCTGACTAGAGAGACTACTGGCTAGGGGGGACATAGCTCATAACACCCGCCAGATTCGTTATATACGCGTGTATAGCCACAGTATGTACCGCATGACTATACATGAGGCTAGTTCAGATGTTCAGTTACCTGATTTGGGGGGATAGAGCCCATAACACCAGACGTGTACCATTT
Organism: Petunia x hybrida; assembly: GCA_037355625.1. Lineage (NCBI taxonomy): Eukaryota > Viridiplantae > Streptophyta > Magnoliopsida > Solanales > Solanaceae > Petunia > Petunia x hybrida. The sequence continues at coordinate 3,210,042 of JBBBVM010000051.1, forward strand.
CAGATAACAGTTCAATTTTAGCTCCATACCAGTTATTAGTTCTCAGTTATCAGCCACCAGTTCTTAGTGTCAGTTGTAGTTGACAGCTATTAGTTCCAGTTTCTAGTTACCAGCTATCAGCCATATTAAGTCTGATATCAGTATAGTTCAGCTCAGTCTTCTGTTTCCTGTTTCAGAATCAGTTAGATTTCAGTTTATATTCAAATCATGTTTAGTTCATGTTTCAAATTTCTAGCTTCATTGCTATACTTCAGCACATATTTACATAATTATATTCCAGCCTTACAGTTTCATTCAGCTATGGTATATTATATGCTCATGCCTTACATACTTTGGACATATCGTACTCACGCCCTTTTCTAGGGCACTACGTTTCATGTCGCGCAGGTACAGATAGTTCAGCGCTTGGGCAACATCAGTAGGCCATCCATCATCTATTGGAGTCACTCCACTTACTCCCGGAGTTACTTATCTTTTGGTATGTGTACAATCAGCTAGTTTGAGTCCCTGTCCCGTCCAGTACTTATTTAGCCCAGCACTCTTAGAGGCATGTAGATATGCACCTATGTAGTTAGTATGTCTTTATATGTCAACTTGTGTTTTCCTTGTTGGCCTTTCGGTTGTACAGATCTTATCTACTAGGCTTATGTGTGTTCAGTTTATTAGTTATACTCATGGTTAGCAGAGTGATGATCGACACTTAGTGTCAATTATTCATTGCGGCACTAGACTGGGTTCGTGGCAGAATATTTCTTTGTCTTTGATTTGTGCAAGTACCATGGCTGGAAATGGAGATAAGGATGTGGATGCACCCGAGGTTTCGTTAGACGATGTCATGGCTACAATTCAAGGCATCAGTGCCGAACTAAGAGGAGTGAATGCTCGAGTTGCAAATCTCGAACACGACCAAGCCTCCGAGACCTTGCCAGGGTCCGGGGCTGGAACATGCAATTCCACTCATATGCGACCGACACAATTTGCTGAGTTGGCCTGACGCCAATGAGTACGAGCTGAAGCTGCTCGAATTGAGCAAAACTTTGGCATTCCCCAAGCTGAACAACAATACTTGGGCATTCCCCAAGCTGATTTACCACCACCTCAAAGACCCCAAAAGAAATTTAAGCAGATGTTGCTGAAAAGGGTGATATTCGAGATGAAGAGTATGTTGAAGCTGAGTATGACCAACCGTTCTATCCCCGAGGTCATGGAAACCACCAAGGTCGAGGACGAGGAGCTTATATTGATAGACATCTTGAACGTGAGGCTGATGATTATTATTATGATGATTATCAGGAACAAGCCCGATGTGGTAGAGATGCAAACTTGGTGGGAAGCCGAGAAGAGAATGAGAAGAAGGCATGCTTTACCCGAGCACCTTACTTTGGGTTCAATTGAAAAGAGTGATGGATGCTAAGTATATGATAGCTAAACATCGTCAAGAGCAACTTCGAAAGCTCTATGATTTGAAACAAGGGTCCAAATCGATTGAAGAGTACTATGATGATTTTGAGAAAATTTGATTGGCTCTTGATATGGAAGAAGATGATGAACAAGCCATCATTCGGTTAAAAAATGGGTTTATTTGAGATGTGTCATCAGAACTGACACTACATGTGTTCCATACTTTGGATGAAGCTTTCCATCCAGCCGTTGATGCTGAGAAGTGGGTGAAGGACAATCGAGCAAGTCGGTACTGAGGGGTTACTACAACTGCTCCTTTGAACCGGAGCAAAGATTGGAAGAGTCCGAACCCTGTTAACGCCAACAATTGCCATGATGAGATAGACCCTTCGAGAAAAGAGTGACCGTTAATAACTCCAAGGAGTTGGGAGGTAAAACTCAACTTAATACTCCTAGTGCTTCAAGTATTCAGTGTCAGAAATACAGGGGTTATGGTCACATGGCAACAGACTTTCAAACTCGCAAAGTTATGATGTTGCTCGAAGAGGGAACTGTCCATGAGCAAGCGAGTGACTCTGTGGAGGATAAATGAGAAGGAACCGAGGCTGATCACGATGAAGACGGTCGGGAGGCAACTAAAGCTGACCGTCCGGAAGAAGATGATGATAATCAAAGGAAAAATCTCTTCCATGCGAGGTGTAGAGTAAGGGGGAAAGTGTGTTCGATGATTATTCATTCAGGCAGTTGTGCTAATGTGGCAAGCCAATCCTTAGTTTCACAATTGGGACTGCCTACCTTGAAACACCCCCAGCCATATTGATACGGGGCAAATCGAGCCAAGATACTAACCATCAAGAGCCAAGCTTGCAATTCAAGGTCTTCGGAAGCGACTTGAAGATCATGCATCGGAGCAGCAAGGAAGGAGGGGTGCCCAGCACAGTCACGCGGAGCGCCCAGCTTAAAGGCAACTAGGGTGGAGCGCCCAGCTCCAGGTGGAGCGCCGAGGGTGGAGCGCCCAGCTCCACGCGGAGCGCCCAGCTTCAAGGCACTCAGGCGGAGCGCCCAGGTGCAGGTGGAGTGCCCAACACGCTGAAGAAGACCAACTTTTGGTGTGAAGCATCCTTGTGAGCTTTCTTAGAGCACGAGGTACTAAGACTTTCCCCAAGCAGGACTTCATATTCAAGCAATTATACGTGGTCGCAAACACCCCACACTAGGACTTCAAACCAGTCAAAACCTGCAAAACAAAGAAACTTACTCAGTAATATCCTTCGAAAGATAATCTTTTTTTCTATATTTTTTTTTCATTCTTTTTTTTATTTTTTTTCATTTTTTTTCCTATACAATTACAATTACGGGTTGCCTCCCGAGAAACGCCTTAGTTATAGTTGCGGCATGACATTAATCAGCTCAACCCATGGCTTATCCAGACTCGCATGTATGCACACACGAACAATTCACATCATCACAATGTCCCTTCAACATTTTGCCAATGTCAACAACTATTTCTTCATCATACAGCTTCAATGTCATCTTTTTCTTATCAACATCAATCACTGCTCTACCAATAGCCAAGGATGGACGGCCTAAGAAAATTGGAACATATTTATCAATGGGGCAGTCAAGAATCACAAAATCTACTGGAAACATAAAACTACCCATATGCACAAGTACATCCTCAACTATTCCAATAGCGTGTTTTTGCCTTCTATCTGGCAGCTGGATTCGCATTGAAGTCTCTCTTATACCAGTCAGACCCAGCTTCTTTTATACTTCCAGCGACATCAGATTAATGCTTGAACTAGAATCACACAAAGCCTTACTAATTGTGAGATTACCAATAGAGCACGAGACTGTAAAATTACCAGGATCTTGCTTCTTTTTTGCTACAGACTCTGTGATGACAACACTACACGCCTTATTCAACTCGACCATCTCTACCTCATTAAAGTCAACCTTCTTAGACAGAAGGTCTTTTAACAATTTAGCATATCCAGGGACCTCTCGCATAAGTTCCATGAAAGGCATAGTAAGCTTCAATTGTTTCAACAAATCAAAAAGCTTATTAAACTTCAAACCTTTTTGTTGCTTTGCCAATCTTTGAGGAAAAGGAGGTGGTGGTGTTTTTTCCTTGGAATTCCGTTCCCTTGACACTTTACCTTGTTCAACCACCCTATCGGCTTCTATATTAGGTTCTTTAGCAATTACCTTCTCAGTACCAGGGACAGGTTTTGGAGTGGTCTCTTTCTAGTTGGGCAAAGTCATCAGCAGGCTCAATGTTTGGCATGGTAGATAGTGCTCCTGTAGCTAATTCTTGCTCCTTATCCAAGTCTCTGCAATTCGGCAAAGTGGCTACCATCAATTGATAAGGATTTGGATTCTTAGGATTCACCAGAGTGTCGCCCGGCAAAGCACCTTGAGGTCTATTATGTAAAGCATGGGACAACTGTTCCAACTTGGTCTCTATACCCTTTATAGCAATGTCATGTGCTGAAACTTTGTCTTGAAGATTCTTATTAAATTCCATCATAGCTTGCACCATAGTGTTAATCTCAGCTATATAATTCGCCTGCTACAGGGGTAAAGTTGCTTGTTGTTGTACTGGCCTAAATTGACCCTGTTAATTGTATCGCTGGTGCTGCCCATAAGTCACGAAGCTCACATCTTCAGTACCAGCAAGCAAATCAGCATCAGAAAAATTACCAGGATCGAAGACTTGAGTCTGAGCCCGTGAGTCCACTTGGTTAATAGGTTTCAGCATGTTCTCGTTTAGTTGTTTTGACACAACATCAAGTATAGTCTACAATTTTGATATCTGTTCTTCCATTGCAGAAGTAGTACCAATAGCTAAAGCCCCCGTACTAAGGCAAGCAGATGCATCTCTTCTAAGGCAGCCTGAGTTTTGAGCCATCACATCAAGCAGGGCATTCGCTTCAGCAAATGTTTTACTCAAAAATGCTCCACCAGATGCTGCATCAAAAGTGCCCTTAATTTGATCTCCCTTGCCCATGTAGATCCTTTGCCCAGCATTTGGTCAGGAATACCATGATGAGGACACTTTTTCAAATAACTTTTAAATCTCTCCCAAGCTTCTGGCAAAGTCTCTAGTGGGGTCTGCCTGAAAATAAGTATCTCATCAACTAGCCTGACAGTCTTAATGGGTGGAAAGAACTTGATGCAATGCGAAATGCGCGGAAGCTAAACACGACACATATATGCGGAAGCGATAAAATAGATAACGTGATATCTAAAAGACACCGAGAAATTCAAGACTAGGAAGGCAAGAAATAGAAGAAAGAACGGATAATTAGATTCAAATAAGAATTTATTATCTAAAGGGAGAAATGAAACTCGAACCTTACAAGGAATTCACACTAGCGATGAATCTCCATGGGTTCTAAGTCAAGACATACACGAAGCCTCGGGCTTCAACAAAGAAAGGCTCGGCCTCTTCTTAGTTCTCTCTTCTCTCTATTCAATGTCTAAACTAGATAATCGAGGAAAATGGCCAAGTGCCCTATTTATAGTCTTTCATAATACAAGGTGAAATGAATAAAATGCCCCAAAAGTGAATTAAAACATAAGAGAACTCTTAGGGGTAAAATAGGAACTTCACTCCAAAAATCAAAAAGTCTTCAGCGTTGGGCACTCCGCCTCAGGGATGGGCGCTCCGCCCAAATAGTTTGCTGATCAAGAAGTGCAGAAGCTAGGCGCTCTGCCTGGAAAGCTGGGCGCTCGGCCTGGACAAAGTGATGTCTTGGTGCTCCGCCTGGAAAGCTGGGCGCTAAGCCTGGCCCTGGGCTATGGTTGGGGCGCTCCTCCTTGTGCTTGGGGTCCCGTGACTCATCTCCAAAGCTCTTGCCTTTGCGTCCTTGCACCCTTCTTGCTTGGCTCTTGATGGCAGGGTTCTAATCCCAATTTGGATTGTATCATCCTCCCCTCTTGAAAGGATTTCATTCTCGAAATCAAACCATCAAAGCCTACGTCCAAGGACAAATACAAACAAAAATCTCTACTCCAAGAGTAGGTTAGTGCTCAAAAAGTGTGGAAAACACACTCTTGTGATAGAGCCAAGCGTCAATAACAATTAAAAAGTTCATGCCTCCCAAGGAGACAACAAGTACTTGACTCGACAAGAAAGTGCATTTAACACAATGACAAGCAAAGAAACCAATAGGACGCGGAACATGCAAGATGTAGCAATCAATTCCCTATGATCTCTAAGCTTACTACCAACACACCAAGCCTGCAAATCAATATTATCACAAGGTGACACATTGGCTTTGGCACGCTCAACACTCACGGTGTGGCAAACATATGGAATGGAGTAAGTAAAATAGTTCAAATTACAACTAACATCAAATACTCTACTCCCCTTCTTAGAAGCACTCATACATACTGAGAGGTACCTCCTCACCTCAAAATTTTCCTCCAAGACAACCCTCGTCACTAGACAAACTCCTGAGGGAGGTCTCAAACAATGGATTATCTATAGAGTTGAGCATTCCAAACCATGGAGGTTCAAATTCACACTCTACTCTAGTTTGATATAAATCACCATTTTAATTGAAGTCGCCCTCATACAAAGGATTAATATAGGCACACTTCTCAAGCGCAATAGCAACTAAAGGTGAAGTATCCAAACTAGAGACAACATTCACACTTGAGGAGTCATCGAAATTAATTCGATCCATCTCATGCAATAGAGACTCCTCAAGGTCACGATCTTCCTCACTACGACACAAGAGACCACCACTACCAAGTAAGTATTCAAAGGGAAGAATGGGATATTCAAGCAATTCATCTTCTCCTTTATCAAATTTGGGTGGGGTATCATAACAAGGTTCACAATTAAGGTCAACCACAATATTTTCACTAAAGAGAGGTTCAATAAAATCTGAGCTCACATCATGATGTGGCTTTTCAACCCTCTAAACTAGTGGTTCATTTGCACACACAAGTTGACCCAATGGCTCTACACTAGTTGCAAACACATTGTAGTCATACAAATCATCAACTAGCATAGAGTTTTCACAAATAATATCATAAGACAAGGAAGTAGTATGCTCATGGGAAGAAAAACTAACGCTTACACTTGAGTTGCCATCTTGCTCACTAAATGCATGTGAAGTATCATGGCTAGCTTCTCCACCTTGTAGCTCATATTTGGAATCTTCTTCACCTTGTCTTTCCATCTTGGAACATGGTTGAGGCTCCATCGGTTTGCCTCCAAGAATTCCTACACAAAAATTCAAACAAATAGAAGAAAAAGATAAAAGGTTAAGGTTAGAATAAGGGGTGTCCTCAATCTCAATTCTTTTTCCCTCTTTCTTTTCCCTCATTTTCTTTTCAAGGTCGGGTGTAGATTCGGGTGGCGAGAACTCACTCACATCACTCAACACAATCTCTGCTTTTTCCACTCGAGAGTTGTACCGATCGCTCCCTTACTCCTCTCTATCTTTTGTCTCTCAAATTCGGGCGAGTTGGGACGAGGCCCAAGAATACCCATAGCCGGATCAGGTGGACTTTTAACATCGACCCGGAAACTAGGACTTGGAGACTCATCAGTTGATGTCTCCTTCTTCTTCATTGGTGAACCACTTGGCTTTGAAACTTGTGGTTTCAGGTTCACCTTGTTGACAATTGTCAACCCTTCATTTTCACTAGTCCCACAACTTCTTGCAATTATAGGACTCCTTGATTGCACATTTTTTCCCATGGAATGAAGTTCTCGCTCCTTGCTCCTTTGCAAAGCCATAGAAGGTGCTCTAGTAGACAACTGGCCTCTTGCCCGATAAGGGACGACATAAACTCTTTGCCCTATGCCCACAAGAATTACATCCTTCAAAGTACTATATTGCAACCTGTTGTCATGCAACCATGGCTCACCTAGCCAAATATCAACATGTTGCATTGGATACACATCACACCAAACATAACATCTATAATTCCTATGAGATAGAAGTACCCAAGCTTCCTTGGAAACCCACACTCCCTCATACTCATAAGGACTATCTAGCTCACGGCATGGTATCCTTAGGCTATCAACCAATGAGGTTCTAATGCAATTGGCATCGGTATCATCAATCTTGAGCAAGTATCCTCCAATATCATTTACCTCAACAACAAACCTTCTCCTACCCAATTGTTGTAGAGTGGCATCCAAGTGAGAACTTGAACGCACATGAGTGTCAACACCGACAACTTGGGTCTCCCTTATCCCTCCTCACCTAGCAAGATTGCTAGGGTAACTTCCACTTCCCGTCACTCTTCCAACATTAGAAATATTGTTGGAAGTCGAGGAAGGACCCTTGCCATGGAACCCATAAGTGCCTCTCGCCTTGGTTCCATAGCCCATAGTACTACTCCTACTACTACACTTCAAAGCATTGAAAGAACAATACAAGCCCTTAGTAGCAAAAGCAACATCATCTCTCAAACCACCCTCCATATGGAAATTAGAAGCATTAGGCCGCTTAGTGTACCTAGAAGATGCAAGCTTCTTCTTCCCCATGGAACAGCCACCACCTCCTCCTATACTAATGGAAGGACCTCTACCACCCTCTTGTTCATATGGAGCAACACCAAGAGTAGAAGATGCACATGAATAGTCACTATAACAATCTTCACCAATATTCTCTAGGTTACCATGTTCATATTCAAATTCATTACAAGGAGAGTAAGTAGGAACATCAAACCTTGAAGCGTTACCATCTTCGATTTCTGGACTTGAAGCATAAGAATCGTCAAATTCATCTTCACAAGCTTCATAGTCTTCTTGCATCTCATGATCATCATAGTAACCCGCTTCATCACCATACGAGCCATAGTTCCCCAAATCATCATAGCAATGCCCATCATCGCCATCGTAGGAACCATAGTCTCCCTCGTCTCCACATGAGCCATAACCTCCACAATCTTCATCCGACATAGTTGCAACACCAAAAGACAAACCTACCAAAAGTCACTCATTCACGTGTATCACTCGATATATGAACACTCAAAGGCGAGGCCTTACAACTTGGGAACCAAGGTGTTCACAACTAGTATGTCCAAGTAAAAGTTCGAAATGGAGTTAATGAGACTCGATGTACGGACGGCTATTTAAGTGCGCACTTGAGGCCAAAGAAAAATCTACGACTCTTATTTGAGTTCTAATCTCCTCTACACACCAGTGTCCTAATACACTCAATAGTTAGTGTCAATGCAGTAGGACAATTACCCTAGAAACACTAGCCAAGAAGTTAGGAAAAAACGGAACACAAAAACTCGCAAAACAAAACAAACCGAAGTAGAAACAGGGTTGGGCGCTCCGTCCAGAGGGGGAGGCGCTCCGCCCAGTTGAGAGGCTGCTGGGGTTCTGCCAAAGATGTTGGGCGGCCCGCCTGGTCCCAGGCGCTCCGCCTAGGATGCGTTTCAGCGGATTTCCACAACGGGTTTTGTTGATTTTTTGCCAAAATTTTCAATCGATTTCAACCCGATACACAAAACCAATGATACCCAAAAGTATATACAACTATAATAACCAATCCCCAATGGTTTTCAATCTCCAACAAACAACAACAAGCTTCGATTCAAGATTGAAGTGTTTTCAAGAAATTTTCAAATTTTGGGGTTTTGATTTTCGAAATTTTGAATCGTAACACCAAAACACTTAATGTGGGTGTCAAATTAACGGGAATACATAATTGAACAATCCTCGATACTGTTTAACACTTGGAGATTCGAATCCAACCTGATCTATGATTTTTTTTCAACTTTTCAAGTTTTTCAATTTTTTTGTTTTTCTTCTTTTCTTCAAGAACAAACACGACAACAACAACAATACTAACACGATAAACAAGAAACGGGGATTTGTAAGAACATAACCCGAGCCTTGCTCTAATACCAACTGATGCAATGCAAAATGCGCGAAAGCTAAATACGAGACATATATGCGGAAGCGATAAAATAGATAACGTGATATCTAAAAGATACCGAGGAATTCAAGACTAGGAAGGCAAGAAATAGAAGAAAGAACGGATAATTAGATTCAAACAAGAATTTATTATCCAAAGGGAGAAATAAAACTCGAACCTTACAAGGAATTCACACTAGCGATGAATCTCCATAGGTTCCAAGTCGAGACACACACGAAGCCTCGGGCTTCAACAAAGAAAGTCTCGGCCTCTTCTTAGTTCTCTCTTTTCTCTATTCAAATGTCTATAAATAATGGAAGAAAATGGCTAAGTGCCCTATTTATAGTCTTTCATAATATAAGGTCAAATGACTAAAATGCCCCCAAAGTGAATTAAAACATAATAGAATACTTAGGGGTAAAATAGGAACTTCACTCCAAAAATTAAGAAGTCTTCAATGTTGGACGCTCCGCCTCAGGGATGGGCGCTCCGCCCAAATAGTTTGCTGATCAAGAAGTGCAGAAGCTAGGCGCTCCGCCTGGACAAACTGATGTCTGGGCGCTCCGCCTGGAAAGCTGGGCGCTCCGCATGGCCCTGGGCTATGGCTGGGGCGCTCCTCCTTGTGCTTGGAGTCCCTCGACTCATCTCCGAAGCTCTTGCCCTTGCGTCCTCGCACCCTTCTTGCTTGGCTCTTGATGGTAGGGTCCTAATCCCAATTTGGATTGCATCAGAAATTCTTCATGAACATTATCACCAAGTCATTTCATGACGTAATAGTATTAACTGGCAACGAGTCCAACCAATCACTGACATCTTCCATTAGTGAGAATGGGACAACATCAATTTTACAACCTCTGCTGGCACTCGAGCCTATTTTTTAGTTTCCCAAATCCTTATAAACTTTTTCAAGTGCTTTTGAGGATCATCAGTAGTTCTACATGCAAATAAACCAGCATTAGAAAGCAAAGCCATCATCGCCTGGGTGATGTAAAAATTTTCTACCTCGAATGTTGGAAGCTGAATAGCAGACGCCAGTTTCCTAGCCACAGGTTGTGCGAAAGCATTAAGAGCCAAATCTTGAGCTATCCTGAATTCTTTGGGATCTGAACTTTGTATTGTAAACACCAAACAAACTAGATCAAGATGACAAGAGTAAAGTTAATTGAAAAATAAAATAGATATCTTAACAACTAAATAACACTGTGTTCCCCGGAAACGGCGCCAAAATTTTATCACGCCCAACTATGCCCTATAAAAGGGACTAAGCGGTCGCAGCAAATATAGCTCGGTACTTAAAGTCCTGAGGTCGAATCCCACAGAGAACACTCGAAATCTAGTTGCTAATCTAACTAATTTATCTAATCAATTAACTTCGAAAGTTTATATTTTTATGATGGTTTAAATGTAACAACTAATTAACAATAAAGTAAATAGCAAAGTAGTAAGAAATAGATTAATTCAGGGGTTTTGAAGCTTAGAATTGATCTACCCAACTCCTACTCATGTGTTAGAACAATGCATTAATATATTCAACTTGCTTCTTCCTATTGAATACTAGCTCCAAATTCACAACTACTCACTCCCGTGTAATAATTGTAACTTTCACTAACCAATTTTCCAGTTAATTAATGAAGATACGTAGGACTACAAGTATGGTTCACAATCGGGGTCAATGGTCACAAATCACCTTTTTGACAACCTAAGTAATGCCTTTGTTTTAAGTTGAAATATTGCTAGGTGTTTAACCCTAACTCATTATTCTATCCTTAGATGCACAAGAATAAAGGGCACAATCAACTGGGAGCTCTACCAATCAATAGCATACAAATCATAAACACTTAGATAGGAAGGTTAACAAGTTTCATTCATTAAAGCAAAAATTCATAACACAAAAGTATTGGAGTTGTTCAATCAACCCTAGAATGGGTAATTTAGCCACTCATGTTCATCATAAGCATGTTAAGATAATTCATGAATGAATAAATTACAAAAAGAAAAGAAGAATTTAGGAAAAAATCTTGTGTTCTTGAAGTCTCCAAAGCTCTTGCCTCCTTTTGCTCCTTCTGCGGTCAAAAGATATGTTTTGGGACGTATTTTAGGGCTTTTACACCGTCCCAGTAGACCAACATAAGTCAGAAATCCAAAATAAAGTCGGATTGAGAATGTCAGGATTTTAAGCCTCCGCGCAGTGCATTCCGTAGTGCGGTCCCGAAAGCCAATTCTGCAGGATTTCAAAATTTCATGTTCTCTGAATATCGCCCCTATTGCGTCGCACAGTGCAACGCCTGGTGCGGCGCAACAGGCTTAATTTACTTCTTCTCCAATTTTTCTTTATTTTTCCTCCACACCTTGGTTCGCTCGACCCTCGGGCTTCTACTAAGACTTCAAAACCCTTGTTTTTACTAAACTTTGCTCTACAAACGCTTCATATCATCAACATAATTCCTGCAATATGAAACACACCAAATAAGAGCGATTCCGTTCAAACTACCGACAAATATCACAAGTCGAAGCATGAACACAAGGCGAAAGTATAGAAATTATTGCAATATCTAGCCTCGTATTAAACAACTTGGACGTCGTCCATACAATATAACAATTTTCAGGCGTTCCGACGGTGTTTAATGACTCTTCGAAGTTTTCAAGCAAACTCTCGACCAAAAATCAACCAATAACCACCTATTTCAACAACAAACAACCAAAATTCAACTGGGGTTTTCAAACAGCAATACCAACGTTTGGACAGTTCAAAACCTCAAGAAACCCTTGTCGACAAATGATGTACAACTGGTGTTTTTTCGAAGCTCCAAACCGTGGTGAATCCAAATCTGCGGTTGTTAAATCCAAACAACAAATTTTTGAATTTTCTTCTTGTTACTTGTTTTTTTTCTTAAATAACAACACCACAACAAGAACAAGAACACGAAACTGAAACTGAAACTGAAATACAAGGCACGAAATAAAAGATGAAGATCGGGATTGGGTTTGTAAGAACAAATCCAAATTGTGCTCTGGTACCAAGATAGTGCAAGCCAACCGGGCTAAACAGAAACACACACGCAGAAGATAAAACAACGGAAAATAGAGGATAAAAGTGAGACGTAAACTCAACTGAATCTAGCAAAACCAAGGAACCAGTCTTTGAGCCTCTAGATTAGAATGAAAAAAAGACACCTACACTATGCAACAATCCCCAAGAGAATATTTTTTTTTATAACTAAATTTTTCATTACCAGGGAAATAATTACATAAGAGTTCCAAATTAACCTTGTAAGGTTGGACATAACGCCCCAACCTTAGCTCTCACAGCACACTTACTCCCAATTCACAATGACTACTACATACTATTATGGATAGAAGTTCAATCTATTCAGTTCTCCCTGTACTCTGTTACAGTCAGCACCTCTAATGTGGATGTTTTGCACTATAAGCCTTCTATGTACCCCTGCACTTCTAGATTTGCCTTGAAAGATCCTCAGGTTCCTCTCCTGCCAAATAAAGTAGATAGTAGCAGGTAAGACTAATCTGTACACTGCCTCTGTGGCCTTACTTCTGCTGGCAAACTTGATAGCCCATTCTTGCTCCTAATTTTAGCTCATAGCTTGCCTCTATATACCTTTCCAGGTGTGTAAAGGATTCCAAATTTCACTAAAATACTCACATTTAAAGAATAGGTGATTCACTTACTCATCCTGCTTGTGACACAGTTAATACACCACATCTTGTATAACCCCCCATTTAGCTAATCTGTCCTTGGTATACAGTATACCATGTGCCACCATATTAAGGATGAAGATCCATGTAGGGCATCTCATGTTATTACACCTGTCTTCTCCATTCAACTTTGGGGAAGTCTCCTCTTAGCTTCTGGTACAGCTGCTTTATGGAGAACCTATGCATCTATAGTACTTCATCATATGTGATCCCTGCTTCCTCAAAATATTGCCTACACTTCATAATCTTCCTTATAACCCATGATGCCTGTTGTGGGTTGCACTCCCAAGTTTTTTTCCCTTTAATGTAGTAACTGTGCACCCACTTTATCCAAAGTTTATCCTTCTTATGACATATATTCCAGTAATATTTACTCATTATTGCCTTGTTCCAAATCAGTAGGTCAATGACATTAAAGACTCCAGCTGACTTTGGAGAGCACATAATGTTCCAAGCCAGCATACCTCTGCTAGAGTCCTGCTTAGCCCCAGCCCATAGGAATCTCTTTCATATTACCTCTATTCGTTTTAGCATTTTTTTGGGATGTATGAATATCTGAGCCCAGTAAGTCTGCATAGAGAACAATACACTAACAAGAAATTGCATCCTTCCTGCATAAGACAACATCCTAGAGGTCTTACAAGTTATGATGCACATCATTTTGTGTATTAGTCCTTGACACTGTGCTACAATTAATCTTTTGGTGCTTAGTGGGACTCCTAGATACCTCACATGTAGTTCGCCTCTTTGCATGCCCAACATATTAATGATCTACTCTTGACTAGCACTGTCCATTCCTCTACAGAAGATAGAACTTTTCTGCTTATTTATCTTCAGCCCAGACACTAATGAGAACTTCATAAAGCATTGGAACAACAATTCAACAAATATTACAATTCCCCTATAAAACAGCATCAAGTCATCAACAAATCCTGATTGTACTGTTTTCACCTTCTCACATCTTGGATGGTAATTGAAGTTAGGGTCCTTGTTAAGGGTCTTCAGAGCTCTAATTAGAAACTCCATAGCCAGCACAAATAAGAAGGGAGATAGAGGATCCCCTTGTCTTAGCCCCTTTTTTGCCCCAAAAGGCTGAGTAGGTTCTCCATTAATCAGGAAGGAGTAAGTTACTCCTGTAACACAAGCCATAATACATTTGACAAATCTTACTGGAAAAGCCAACCCCTCTAGCACCTGCTCTAAGAAAGGCCACTCCAAAGAGTCATAAGCCTTCTGCATGTCCAGCTTAAGTATGCACCTGGGAGTTGTTCCTTTCCTACCATATCCTTTCACCAGTTCATGTGTCAAAATGATGTTGTCAAAAAACACTCTTCTAGGGACAAATGCAGATTGACAATTATCTGCTAGTTTCTCCATCATTTTTTGTAGCCTCTTTGTTAGCACCTTTAATATTATCTTGTAAAGAGTGGTATAGGAGGAAATTGGTCGGTACTCTTTCACTGATACTGGATGAGCTATTTTAGGTATAAGTTTTACTGAAGTACAATTGGTAGGCTTATATAGAACCCCTGTATTGAAAAATTGTATCACAGCCTCAGTGACTTCTTCACCTAGGATACTTCATGTCTTTTTGTACAAGCAGGCATTGTATCCATCACAACCTGGAGCTTTGCAGCCATCTAAATCATGCAATGCCTTATTGACCTCCTCTCTAGTTATAGGCCTGATTAATTCAAGTTGTTGTTGTCTATCAACTCTGTGTCCATCCTAAATTATGTCTTGCTCAATAGCAGGTAGCCACTCAGCAGCAATACCTAACAGCTTCTTATAATAACCTGTGATTTCAACTTTGATCTCATCCACTTTTTGCAACACTGTACCTTGATCATTTGTTATTGCATGTATGCAGTTTTGAGAGTACCTATTTTTTTATACAAGCAAAAAAGTAAGCAGAGTTAGAATCCTCTTCTTTCAGCCATTGCACTCTTGACTTTTGCTTGTTTATGCTTTATTCAATTTTCCCCCATTTTTCCAAATCTTTCCTGAGTTGCTTCTCTTCTTCCACCATATTGACATCTGCTATTTGTTGCCCCAAATGTTCTTGGACTTCTTTCAGTTTTGTTCTTATCAGCTTCAGCCTATTTTTAACTCCTAGAAACTGTGTAGCATTCAGTTCTTTTAACTTTTTGTTCCAGAGTTTTCATCTTTGTCCAGATATTATGCAAATTGACCCTTCAGAAGGGTCTCTCCAGTGATCAGCTACTATGGTCAAAAAGTTCTGATGTTCAGCTAGGCAATTTAGGAATTTGAAATGGGATCTTCTAATAGGCATTGCATTATCAAATGCCAGCTGCGTTGGAGAATGATCTGAAAATTGAGGCTCTAACAATCTGACATAGTTTATCTCCATTTGACTCATCCACGGTGCATTTACTAAATCCCTGTCAATTTTTGTGTATGAATAGCCTTTAGTCCATGTATATGATCTGCCTATAGCTAGCAATTCTGTCATCCCTATGTCAAATAAGAATTCCCTGAAGTCTTTCTGCTCATTGTCCTATACTGGTGCTCCTACCTGTCTGTCTTCTACATTTAATAATGCATTATAGTCTCCCATGGCTATCCAAGGCATGCTTTGATTATATGTAATTTGCTTGAGCTTATCCCACAAAGGTCTCCTATCCATAACTAAGTGTAACCCATATACGGCAGTGAAGCTGAATTCCTGAGCTAGTGAATGAATTCTAATGATCCTATGAATGTAGTGTATTCCCATCCCCAGACTAGTAAATTGGACCAACCTTGGGTTCCACATGATCCAAATTCTTCCTTTAGGCATTCTACAGCTATTTGAGATCCACTCCCAACATAGAGTAATCCTTTTTACTAAAGAACCTTTTATTTTTTATTTAACTCTATGCTCTAGCATTGCAATCAAAGAAATTTTGATTTCTCTAATAACTACTTGAACCTCATTTTGCTTATATCTTTTATTCATCCCCCTTACATTCTATGTAACTACATTCATTGAGGTAGATGTTGTATAGATGCACCAGTACCTCCTCCTCTTTCCCTTATCATTTCAGCATCTATTCTACCTTGTTCAGCTGGTAACTGGTGTGGATCTTCAAGAGGACTAAAGCCATTGTTGGTGTCCAGCTGCAAGTGACCTTGGTACCCATCTTTTCCACTTTTATTGTGAGTCTTGCTTCTCACTTCATGCCAGCCACCTTCGTCTACAGTGTCATTCCCTTTTGGTTGATCACCTTGGTCGCTTGCCTAGTTCAGATTTCCCCCTACAAGAGTCTGTTACTTGCTTATGGCACCTTGATCACCAGCCTGTGGTTGCCAGATTTATTTAGTTTTTGCTCTTTTTTCTTTAGGTGCTTGATTCACCTGTTTAGAAGCAGCTGGTGGTTGTTGAGCATTTACTTTTGTTTTCATTTCCTCCAGCTTGCATTTGTGCCCTATCTGCAAACATACATCACAATATTGTGGTTCCCAATCATACTGCACTGCTTTTTCAAAAATACACCCATAGGGATACATCAGCTTGATCACCTTTGGCAAAGGTTTTGCGATATCCATTGCAATAAGAAGACACGCAGAGGAGATTCTAGTAGTCTGTGAAGTTCACTAATCAGCACATATGGGCTTTCCCAAAGCACTACCTATTCTGCTTAAGGACTTTCTCCCCAGCAGTTCAAAGGAAGGTTAAGTAACCCCACCCAAAGGTGAATTGTACTTAACACTTCCTCATGGAAATTGAAATTTGCTGCCCATGTTTCATCACTACAGGCCTAAAATTAATAGTATGAGGCCCAGAATATAGAACTCCATTCCTTTCAAAATCATCATGAAACCTAATGATAAAGTAATCATCATTATGATTGTAAACCTGAGGTTTTCCTGTAAATTTCCATTGGCCTTGTGAGGCTAGAAAAAGTTCAACCGCAGCTATTGTGGGAGAGCTGCCCAGTACATAAAGAATAAGTGCAGATCCCCACTTCTTATTTTCCAGCTCTATCTCTGTTTTATCCAATTGTACGACTTTCTCACCATCACAAATTACTGGTGCAATAAATTTCAATGACATACCTTTAGCTGCTAAACGATTACCAGCAACTACATTTGCCCAAGTTTGATTGTCTATTGTTTTGGCCTTCAGCTTTGCAGTTTCAGCTAGCACCTCCAATCTTCCCTGTGGTTCTTCATTAGCAACTCCTTTTGAGCTGGATCCTGGATCTGTAGTAGTATCAGCTATGTTAGGGGTACTTGGATTTGCGTTGAATAGCACCACCTTGATTCGAGCAGTTCTAGCTCCATTGTGATGACTGCTCTTATTTCCGTTTACCTAAGCTACATTTTCGATTGGTTCTCTTATAACGACCCCTTTAGGTGTAGAGAATTTCATCCTATTATTAGTTTGTTCTTCACTGATTTGTTGAGCTACCGCCGTTTTCTGCTTTCCGATCCTCTTTCCTTGCTTTCCCCTCATTTTCTGGCTAAAGGTGCACGTTAGCAAGCCATGCTAACCTGCGCCTACGTCCATTAATTATATCCTCAAGAGAATATGGCCTCATGCAAATCGAATGATCATAGAGGAAATATTCAATTGGAATTCCACCAAAAGCCACAAGTCCATAACAAGGTTCCCACTACGGGGTTCGGCTCACGACGGAGAATCAATAGTAATCAACTAATATCAATATTCAACAACTAGATGTCCTCAAATGAAATAACGAATGAGTTTATATAGATAGCCCCAAGGATAAACTAGGAAAATGGTCACAGTCGACCAATAAAAAAAGGTCACGTAGGGCTGAAGTAAACAATGTGCTTGGGCGCTCTCTTGGCTTCAATGCTCTGTTCGTCAGCCTCGACACAATTGACAATGGATGCTCTCCTGCCTCAGGCATATTTGTAGCCCTTCGGTCACTTTAGTGCTCGGCGTCATGGATCACTGTTCAGGCATTACTAGCCTCGGCTCGAGCTGACAAGTGTAAATTTCATATCTTGAGCTCGGCCACTCATTCTCCGAACGGTTGCTTTCTCCCGTCCATTCTAAGTGAATGTGCATGTGGTGCATGACTTTGGCTTGGCTTCGTATGACCGGCCTGCTATCACGGGCTGATGACATCAGCGAAGAAGAGGAGACCAGCCTTCGCGAACGTGGAGGCTTGCGGCAAACACGGTGGTCAAACAAAAACCCAAACAGAGGTGTTATATTGTTATGCATATTTACTATGCTTCTCTTGAGTAGTGATTTTTAGCATCTACACGTGTCAAAAAAGTTTACTATATTTCCTTTTTCAAGCATGATATGCTAGTTTAATTATAATTGTTCAACCTATCATGAAATTTTCTTTTACCAATTTTCAAACTTAAGGAAAAAAATATTTAATAGGACTGTTATAGCCACCTCTTGACAACTAAAAGTTTAACAAACCAACCCTGATGTATGCACAAAAATCCTGCTGGAATTTGTCTCTTTCCATGAGAACGTACTTAAGAGCTAATCCTCCTATCCTTGTTATATTAAAATCCAGCTCTTCATTTCAAAATCACCATTACGTGATAAGGTCTAACTGGATTCTGTTTAAACCCAATGGTTATATTAAAATCAAGGGATTTTTACCCTACATAACCATTCCCAACCCTTATCCACTTTTTTTAACCATATTTTATCCTTTCTTTCTTTTCCTAGCATATTTATTAAATATAATTTGATGATATAAATATTTAAAAAATATAGGACAAATATATATGTGTATAAAAGGTATATATACAAAATATCAATCTATTATATTTGATATTTTAATTATAAATTAAATTTTAAATATAAATATTGTGGCTATATTATGTTAGTGCTAAATGATTTGTTAATATGAAATATTGTGGGCTATTTATGTGAAAATCCCTAAAATCAACACGCGTAATCAATACTACGGTCAAACGATAATCTCAAATCTATATTACAAAAAATTAGAATTCCTTGGTATTCTTTAATTTCCTCTGATGATGTCTGCCTCAAGTTACAAATTGAGAATCTTTACATAAAAACTGGTTCGATATACACATGCCACATGTCTTTCCCGGTTGTTGACCAAGTGGAGAAAATTCTCCTCTTATGTTCGAATCTCACGTTGACTTACAGGTTTTATCTACGCACCTGTATCTTGATGGGAAAATGCAAGTAACTTATAATGGGCATTCACATGAGCTGTATTTGTGATTATTAAAAGGAGATATTGAGGCTTCATATTTAGCCAATTGGAAGTGTTACAAAATACCACGTGACAAACTCTAAATTTTATACAGGACAAAGCAGAAATTTACTCAAGTGTATATCTATATCTATATTTATATTTATATTATATTAAAAAGAGGATAGTAAGCCTATGAAAAGTAGCCAAGTGTCAAAATAATAGGAAGCCACTTGAAAATTTTAGGTAAATAAGTTAGATTTTAGTAACGTGTAGTTATTTTAGTTATTTTAGAATTTTGAATTGAAATTTTAAGAATAATTGTGAGAAAAAAAATAGAAATAATTTTAAATGCAGTAGATAGATTTAATAGATGTACATTGACAAATAAATTTTTATTCTATGTATTTAATTTAAAATAGATTAACTATAGGGTAAAAGTTAAGGTTGTGAGCCACGTCTACCCTACTCTAAACACGTTCTTCCCCACTACTTTGCCCACACAGACAGTTTTCTAATCTGTATATCCTAAAATTCGATTTTAGGTAATATAATTAAATTTATATTTCGTTGAGCCTTAGACGACCGTTTTATATCGAAATCTGGCAATTGATAAGTAATTTTACGTTCACAAGACTGATCGTTTTAATGTGCACTTGAACGAAATCGAAATATGGATATAATAGAGCAAGGATAATCAAACGATGAATAATTAGTATCGGAACAGATGATAAGTGACAAGTAAATAATGATGCGACCGATAGGATATTCGAACAAAGCAAACGAACAAACTGTTTTGTCGATTACGAGGATCAAAGGGTTTGATTATGATCAAGCAGACTGTTTATGATACTCTAGCTTAATCGAACATAAAGGAACGGGTAGTATGATTAACAATTTAACCAAGAACTTAGAAAATAGTTATTCTACAATTGCCGATCTAATGAATGTGAATTAAAGATAAATCGATGACTATGCTTAGGCAGGATTCAAACCAAGATATGCTTATTGATTAATGATGGAGATGAATGAGTGAAAGAAACGAGTCGAATGGATAAATGATCAATTAAGTAGTAAGTAAACAGATAAAAGTAAAAGATAAAGCTTATTGTATTCAATAGTCGAAGGCTTGTGCTCCGTTGAAAAGGATGGATTCCTCCTCCACAGCAAAGCCAAACTACAGCAGAACAACTACGGTGTAATAACAATATTGGTGGTGAAATGATCGATAATGGTGGCTAGTTATGAAGATGGCGGCGATAATAATTGCTTAAGGGGAGGTTATGTTCAGAAGAACGTAACCTTACAATGTGAAGAGGGAATTGTATTTATAAGCCAAGACCTCAACCCTAGTTGAACTCCACTACCTGCACATCTCTCAATCAGATTTGATTCCTTATCCACGTCCAACGGCTTCCGATAAAAGCGGGATTTTGTTGACCATGCTTATCTGTTGCAACGTTAATTTGTGTCCTTTGAGAGATCAATCCGATCGATCAAAACGAACAATCGTCTTCGATAATCATTTCTTCTCAACAACGACTGACTTGTCTCCGATTCTGACGCAGAGCACGCCACGTCAGCGAACACATGTCACCACGTGTTCGGATGATTTTTGACCAGTACAGATAGTCCCCCACTTGCCGAGTGAATGCTCGTATGATCTTGACAGTGGCATGAAATTTTAGGCAGGAAAATATGTGGAGCTTTCTCAGCCTTGAAATTTGAAACGCCAAAAAGTCACTTCGCCTTTCCATCAAGACACGTACATGCCATCATGCTGGTGGCAGCTTTCGCCAGTTACCGAGGTAATCATTACCTCAACTCCTATAGATACCACTTCAAAAATCCATTTCTAAACTTTTGCTCTTCTGTTCCATTCAAATTCTCAGAAAACTCCTTGTGATTTCTCCATTTCTGGTTGCTAATCTCTCGTTTTGAAGCCCAAATTTTGTTTTAGATCTTGTTTCTTCTCTAATTTTCACATAATGACAACTGAAAAAACACATACGCCTGCAACCACCACCGATGTTTTTATCTTCGCTACTCTTGCTGCCGCGCTGCCGCCGCAGCTTGTCGTTGTAACTGAACAGGCCAATGTTACTGGCCCCTCTGAAGCTAAAGTGAAGGGAAAGAAACAGAAACCCAAGGACTTTGGTCCGGAGAAGCTTTATACAGAGATTCTTTCGAAGAAATTTACTTATAATGACGACTGCAAGGTTAGTCATCAAAACGCTACCCAAGTGAGGGGGAAGAGGAATATCCCCATTGATTCTGTGTTTGCTGCCATTACTCCAGAAATAATCTCCAGGGTTCATGACAATTGTGGATGGAAGGAGGGCATGATCGACATTGTGTGTCCTTCGGAAAGGTCAACTTTGGCCACCTTTTACGGTGGCCATAAAGTCGTTTTAACATATCCTTTCACGATATGATTGACCCTTCCGATCGATCCCCTAATCGAAGAATTCAGTCGCATGTATAATGTTTGTGTTGGGAAACTTTCCCCGATGATATGGCGGTTAGTGGCCATGTATCGTTGGATCGCCAAGAAAGCCGAAGTGGAGTTAACACTTCGACATATTTTTCATTTGTATTCCCCTCGAGTTTATGAAGCCGGGATTATCACTGTGCAAAAGCGGGGACAACGGGCCCTGATTTCAAATAACGACGATGATCTTCAGGGATGGGATCAACGTTTTATTTTTATCCCAACACATCAACTCACTGCTCTGGGAGCAGACTTGCTTCCCGATACGTGGAACCGAACCCGTAAGTGTTCAATTCTCGTTTCATATTTTTAGTTTTTCTTTCTGTATCCTTACGTCTTTTCATACTTCAGCCAACAAAGTCCTATTTGAACTGGTTCCCGATATCGAGGGATGGCTGATTAGAATTCTGGACAAGACCACCAATGATGAGAGAGTTTGAAAATCGATAGTTGCTCTCTTGAAAGTGAAAGCTAAACATCACGGTATACTTCCTTTCCCTCTTTCCTTAATTTGCACAAAATCGGCTTCCCTTGTTAATGGATGAAATTTTCTACATGGATTATGGGCGCCGGGGACGAACCAAGCGACGACGATGCCGAAGAAGCTGAAGGGGAGAAAGTTGATGAAGCTCCCCCGAAGAAGAAAAAGAAAACATCCTACCATGATCTCAAGGAAAGGTACCTTGCTAAGAGTGCCCCAAAAGATCAAGAGGTAGGTACATCGACTACCTCCAAACCTATCGAATATGTTATAGCGGGCACAGTTTCAGCCGTTGACGCGGTGAAAGCTACCGATGAAGGTATCCCTGTTCGCTTCGCCCCTGAGGACGAGGCGGATGAGGAATTAGGCTCCGAGCAACCGCTGCAGCACTAGAAAAAGCCAAGAAAAGAAAGGATCCAGGAAGTGGCTGAACAGCTTCAGGACGCCGAAGAGTATGATAGAATTCCCCTACCTAATTTTCGAAGGACAACTTCCTCTATCGCCCATTGCAGAGGTTCTAGTTGAAGTTACTTCGGGATCTGGAGGTTTTTCTGGGAAGAAAGAAGGTGTCATCATTTCCATGGGGCCAATGCCCGAAGTGAGGGAGACTGCCATAGTCCCAATGGATCGAATGCCTGGGGAGAGAGGCACGAGAAAAGGCAAGTTGACTCTCGATTGACAAGTAGACACAACGAAGTCTACGCATGCGGAGAGCTCAGGCTCATTATTTTATGTGTCGGATCACAAAGAGCCTGTGGTTCCGTTCCCTAGGGGTGAAGAGTCTGCATCTTTTGTTCCTCTTAAGAGGATCGATACTGCTGGGGAAATAAGTGATCGGTCAATTACAGTGACCATTCCTGGCAATGTTGACCTGCTTAGGTGTCCAAAGCATCTTGCAAACTACCTCTATGAGGTGATTGGTCCGATGGAGAGGGCTCGACTGAATTGCCACAATGATTTGAGCATGCCTTCCCAAATTGCTTTCAGTGCCTTTCGGGTAATTTTAACCATTTTTTCTTGATCGGACGAACTCTTTTTTTTATTTCCTTCCTCTAACTTTGTTTTTTTTTAAATACTATTATGGCTATTGAAACTGCCGACCAAATTCGCCAGCTTGAAGCCGAAATTGTGCACTTGAACGAGCGAGCTGTTGACCTTTCTTCGGTTGGCAGTGGGTGGCATAATAACTTGAAGATTTTGAAGGTTAAATATTCTGAGCTCGAGGCTGGGTTAAACAAGAAAGCAACCGCTCACCCTCTTCGTGAGTCAGAGTTGGAGTCTCAAATCCAAGCTTTGAATGATCAAGTCGAGCAATTTGAAGCAAACATGGGTAGCAAATGTGCTAAGCTGGAGTCTGAACTGAAGGACAAGGATTTGGATATCGCCAAGCTGAACGAGGAGTTTCACACTCTTCGAGGTGGAAATGAGGACTTGACTGCTCAAGTTAATGCTTTGATAGAAAGGAATCAAAGCCTTCTGCAAGATTTGGTGGGTCAGAGGCGCGCGATGGCGAAATAATTCGAAGAGCGGAGGGAGCTAATCCTTGCAAAATCAAGGTGTGACGTGCTGCAGGTGATGTTCGAACACAGGGTCGACATCACCACTGAATTAGAAGAGGTCATTCAAGTTGTGAGGTTGGCTCGTGAAGACCTCGGGCTCCCACCAAGCTCCTCTGATGATGAAGGCAATGAATGAGGTTCTGGGACTTCGGATTTTATTTTTGTTTTAGTCTATAGTCCTTTCAACCAGTTGTTATGGTCGTTTTTTGTAAAGACAATGGGGCCGTTGCCCATTATGTAAATATTTTTGTTTGGATGAATTTTTTTGTTTGCCTTCCTTTACGTTTATTGCTTTAAGTATTGATTTTTGAAGATGAAGCTTACGTTTTATCGTTTAACAAGATAAGTGGCGTTTCCATCGTTCGAAGTTTCAACGTTTTTGTTGTAGCTACCGAAAAGAGAAAATTGATTGGGCCCAATGTAGTTTTCGTGTAATGAATAATGACGTCTCATTTTCATGCAAGTGCACTCTTCGAACATCGAGTTCGGAAAATTATTTTAATACTCAAGTCGTTTGAATCAGTGAATAACAACGAATGTTCGACAAGAAGTGTTGTATTAATCGAAATGTTGGCCATTATCGGGCGATTAGTTCATTTTTTACCGATCAATCATCATAGTCAGTTTCGAAACTTGGCCGTTTTAAGGCGCTTATAAATATGAACTAAAGCTTTGGCCGCTAGTGGACCGTTTACATTTCATTTTGAACTAAAGTCACGAACAAAAATCTTGGTGTTAACCCCTTCTTCATGGACTCGAGTAGTCGAAAGTCTCTTTTCGAATGCTTGCGAGCTTGACTTCGGGGCAGTCCCCAATATTTGGGCAGTCCCTGGTATCTCTTCGTACAATTGCCAACTTCGGACCCGAGCATTCCCCAATCGTCAAACAATCGGTTGAAAAATAAAAATCACGAAAAATCCTTCCTCTTTCTCCATCCTTTCCTAGTGTTCGAGTGCGAAGTGTGAGGGGTCGGACACTGGTTCAATGCCTCCGTTATATAAAATTTGTATTTCCTGAAACAAGGACGCAAAGAAGAAAAAAAGTGGATTTAAAGATGAAGACCACGTTAGAGTGTTCGTCAGACTTATCGACCCCGCCTAAGAGCATTTCAAGCTCGTTGTGTTTGTGGGTGATGTATGTGTTACACCCCCTATGTCTAAAGTGAGGTATATCATTCTAATGACATGTCAAGAATTATTTAAGTGAGTTTAAATTAATAATAGGACCGTTTATGAAGTTTATATGTTGAATATAAAGTTTGGGAAAAATCGGATTTAAGTTGCGGAAAAACCGACTAAGGAATTGCCTTGTAATGATGCTTTTTCAAAAATTAATTCCGTATGTTATATGAGGTCTTTTAGGGACATATGATATACCAAATCGAAGGTCTTGGAGTGTAGTTTCCAAAACATTTAATGGTTTATTCATAAAATGTCTGGATAAAAAGATATGAGCATCAGAAGTCAAGCCAGAAAAAGGGACATAAGCGCAAAAGAGGACTAAAACTGAAATGTTTCGAGTATAAAAGGAAAACATGTCTTCTTTTTCGTTATTTCCAGAACATACACGATAGAAACAGTGATCCCATTAAGGTTTAAGCTGCTTTTATAATTTTGAAGGAAGGACGCCAATCGTAACTCGAAATTGAAGACGGATTGCGTCAAAATGCTCTACGCGATTAAGGTAACGTTATGCTACCTTCAATTTCGTCTATAGTTTGAGTTTTAGAGTTACTTCATGGCTAAGTAAAGTACCTAAATGCTATGTTATAGCTTGTTTAGGCTTTAGAATGTGTGGAATTCAAGGAAAACAAGGTTTAGAAGCAAGAAACTTCAAAGGTATGTAAGGCTAAACCTTTCTTTTGGCAAGGCATGTATCTTGTAGCTTTTGATGCTTTTATTAGTTCTAAAATTGATGATTCTTGTGGGTAACTTGTATGGAATAAACGTGACCGTATATGTGCTTAATTTGGTGCTAAGAACCACGGTAAAAGATGTCCAAAATAGTAGCACAAAATATTTCAAAATCTGAAAAATTATTTTTATCTTCAGACAGCTGTTAGTAGTTTGAGCATAACTCCTTGCACAAAATTGATATTGAGATGATTCAAGATTCCCTGGAACCCTAAGACATATATCTAAAAGTTTTATGAAGACCATAAAGTCTATAACTTTGATCTACACTCTAAAAATTAAGTCGAAATGTAGGACAGTGGTACTGTCAAGATATTCTATCTGCGAATTTGTTATGTCATCCAGTCGTCTCATCTTGTTATCCATTTAACATATTTATGTTATCCGTTTATCCGAGTATCTGTTCCCGTGTATACTATAGTGCTGGTTCTATTTTAGCGGATCATCCAGTTTCAGGGGAAACTCTGCCGAAATTTTTATAGAAATTCAACGAGTTGGACAAAGTCTGAGTTCTAGGTTGTGTCTATAATTCTATCCAGAGTTTTCTTATCATTCCTTTGACTCTATATCTATTGTTGCCACATGTGTTATGCCTCATACATGCTTATACTTATATTGTGATCATGTTATGTGTGATTTGGAGTCCCCCATAGAGGCTGGACATTGGACACACAGTCCGGTCGCGTGTGATACTACCTGTCTAGAGGATACAGCCCTTCTGGTTCAGGCAGGAGTTGAAACACCTAGTGTGACCAGGTGTCATTCACACACTCTGACTGGAGAGACTAGATATTACTGGCTGGGGGGTACATAGCCCATAACACCCGCTAGGTTTGTTATATACGCGTATAAAGCCACAGTATGCACTGCATGATTATACATGAGGCTAGTTCAGGTTTTCAGTTACCTGATTTGGGGGGATACAACCCATAACACCAGACAGGTACTAGTTCAGATGTTCAGTTACCTGATTTGGGGGGATATAGCCCATAACACCAGACAGGTACCAGTTAAGATAACAGTCCAGTTTTAGCTCAGTACTAGTTATCAGTTCCAGTGATCAGACACCAGTTCTTAGTGTCAGTATCAGTTAACAGCTATCAGTTTCAGTTTCTAGTTACTAGTTATCAGTCATATTAAAGTCATTTATCAGTATAGTTCATCTCAGTCTTCAGTTTCAGATTCAGCTAGACTTCAGTTTATATTCAGATCATATTTAGTACGTTATTCAGATTTCCAGCTACATTGCTATGCTCCTTCTCATATTTACATATTTATATTCCAGCCTTATAATTTCATTCAGCTATGGTATATTATATGCTCATGCCTTACAGACTTAGTACATATCGTACTCACGCCCTTTTCTGGGACGCTGCATTTCATGCCGCACAGGTACAGAGAGAGCAGACCCTTAGACACGTTAGTAGGCTATCTACCAGCTGTTGGAGTCACTCCATCTCTTTCCGGAGTTTACTACTTTTGGTATGTTGTACAGATGTAGAGTAGGTATGGCGGGGCCTTGTCCCGTCCTTTGTATATTCAGTTCAGCACTCTTAGAGGCTTTGTAGGTAAGTCCCTGTGTGGTTCAGTCACTATGTTATGCATGTCAGCGTGTGTTAGCCTTGTCAGCTTTTCGCATTGCATAATTCTTATCAACTAGGTTTATGCATATTCCGTTTATCAGTTATACTCATGGTTAGCAAATTATCAGTAGGATTAGTGATGATCGACACTAAGTGTTGGTCATCCGTCGCGGCCCTAAGTTGGGTCGTGACAAAAGTGGTATCAGAGCAGTTCAGTCCTAAGGTGTCTACAGGCCGTGTCTAAGTGTTGGAAATGTGACGGGAAGTGGAAGTTACTCTAGCAATCTTGCTAGGAGAGGTGGGATAAGGGAGACCCAAGTTGTTGGTGTTGACACTCGTGAGCATTCAAGTGCTCTCTTGGATGCATATCTATGAAACTTGGGTAGAAGTAGGTTCGGTCTTGAGGTGAATGGTTATGGAGGAAACTTGCTCAAAATTGAAGAGGCTGATGCCAATTATATTAGCACCTCTTTGGTTGATAGGCTAAGGATACCTGTCGTAAGCTAGAGAGTCCTTTTGAGTATAATGGAGTGTGGGTTTCCAAGGAAGCTCGATTACTTATAACTCATAGTAATTACAAATGCTATGTGTTGTGTGATGTGTATCCAATGCAACATGTTGATGTGTGGCTAGGTGAGCCATGGATGGAAGACAAGAGGGTGCAATATAGTACTATGAAGGATGCGTATCTTGTGGGCATAGGGCAAAGGGTTTATACTTTGTACCTTATCGGGTAAGAGGCCAATTGTCTACCAGTGCACCTTTTTTGGCTATGCAAAGGAACAAGGAGCGAGAACTTCATTCCATGGGTGAAAATGTGCAATCGAGGAGTCTTAAAATTACAAGAAGTGGTGGGACTAGTGCAAGTGAAGGGTTGACAAGTGTCCACGAGGTGAACCCGAAACCACAAGTTTCAAAGCCAAGTGGTTCACCAACAAAAAAAAGGAGACATCAAGTGATGAGTCTCCAAATCCTAGATTCCAGGTTGATGTTAAAAGTCCACCTGCTCTGGCTATGGGTATTCTTGGGCCTCGTCCCAACTCGCCCGAATATGAGAGACAAAAGATAGAGAGGAGTAAGGGAGCGACTGGTGACAACTCTCGAGTAGAAAAAGGAGAGGTTATGTTGAGTGATGTGAGTGGGCTGTCACTACCCGAATCTACACCCAACCTAAAAGAAAAAATATGGAAAAAGAGAGAGGGAAAAATAATTATTGAGAGTGAGGGCACCCCTTATTCTAACCTTAACCTTTTTATCTTTTTCTTTTACTTTTTTGAATTCTTGTGTAGGAATTCTTGGAGGCAAACCGATGGAGCCTCAATCATGATCTAAAGTGGAAAGACAAGGTTAAGATGACGCCAAATGTAAGCTACAAGGTGGAGAAACTATTCATGACACTTCAAGTGCATTGAGTGAGCAAGATGGCCACTCAAAGGTATGTGTTAGTTCTTCTTCCCATGAGCATAATACTTCCTTGTCTTGTGATATTGTTTGTGAAAACTCTATGCCAGTTGATGACTTGTATGAATACAATGTGTTTGCAACTAGTGTTGAGCCGATTGGTCAACTTGTGAGTGGATGTGAACCACTAGTTGAGAGGGTTGAAAAGTCACATCATGATGTGAGCTTGGTCTTCATTGAACCTCTCTTTAGTGAGGATATTGTGGTTGACCTTGCTAGTGCACCTTGTTATGAAACCCCACCCATATTTGATAAAGGAGAAGATGAATTGCATGAATATCTTATTCTTCCCTTTGATTGCTTAATCGATAGTGGTGGTCTCATGTGTTGTAGTGAAGGTGATCGTGACCTTGAGGAGTCTCTAGTGTATGAGATGGATCGTATTGTGTTCGATGACTACTCAAGTGTAGATGTTGTATCTAGTTTGAATACTTCACCTTTGATTGCTAATGAACTTGATTCACCTTTGATTGCTAATGAACTTGAGAAGTGTGCCTATACTAATCCTTTGTATGAGGGCAACTTCAATGGAAATGGCGATTTGTATCAAACTAGAGTAGAGTGTGAGTTTGAACCTCCATGGATTGGAATGCTCAACTCTATAGATAATCCATTATTTGAGACCTCCCTTGGGAGCTTGTCTAGCGAGGAGGATTATCTTGGAGGTAAATGTGGAGGTGAGTAGGTACCTCTCGATGTGTGTAAGAGTGCTTGTAACAAGGGGAGTGGAGTATTTGATGTTAGTTGTAAATTGAACTATTTTGCTTACTCCATCCTATATGTTGGTCACACCTTGAGTGTTGGGCATGCCAAAGCCATTGTGTCGCCTAGTGACAAAAATGCATTGAAGGTTAGGTATGTTGGTCATGAGCTTAGGGATCATAGGGGAATTGATTGCTACATTTTGCATGTTCCATGTCCTATTGATTTCTTTGCTTGTTCTTGTGTTGAATGCACTTTTTTGTTGAGTCAAGTACTTGTTGTTTCCTTGGGAGACATAAGCTTTTTACTTGTTATTGATGCTTGGCTCCATCATAAGAGTGTGTTTTCCACACTTTTGAGCACTAACCTACTCTTCTTTTAGTAGGAAGTTTTTATTTGTGTTTGTCTTTAGACGTAGGCTTTGATTGTTTGATTTCGAAGACGAAATCCTTTCAAGAAGGGGAGGATGATGCGGGGCAAATCGGGCCAAGATACCAACCATCAAGAGCCAAGCTTGAGAGCACAAAGGATACAAGTCAAGGGCTCCGGAAGTGACTTGAAGATCATGCATTGGAGTACTATGGAAAGAGGAGTGCCTAGCTCAGTAACGCCGAGTGCCTAGCTCCCAGGAGGAGCGCCCAAGCTGAGGCACAGTACAGCCAGGCGGAGCGCCCAAAACCCCAGGCGAAGCGCCCAGACACAACTTGGTCCAGGCAGAGCACCTGAAGTTCCAGGCGGAGCGCCTAGTCTTTGCACCATTTTGATCGGTGGGCATTTTAGGTTGAGCGCCTGACGCTGAATGCTTCTTGATTTTTGTGTCAAGTTCCTATTCTTCCCCTAAGTGGCCTTATATGTGTTAACCCAACCTATGGGCATTTTAATCATTTCACATTGTCTTAGGAAATACTATAAATAGGAACCTTAGCCATTTTCATTCATTAGCACATCGCATGACATACAATGGCATTTTATTTATTGCACTTTACCTTACTCTTGATGCATCGACTGAGGGTGCACATCCCGATGTCGAATTTTATCATTTTAATTTAGCTGTGGGTACACAGCTCGAAGCGTCGACTGAGGGTACACAGCCCGAAGCGTCGACTGAGGGTATACAACCCGATGTCAATTTGTCATTTTAATTTCGCTGAGGGTACACAGCCCGAAGCATCGACTGAGGGTACACAGCCCGATGTCGATCTGTCATTTACATTAGCTGAGGGTACACAGCCTGAAGCGTCAATTGAGGGTATACAACCCGATATCGATTTGTCATTTAAATTAACTGATGGCACACAGACCGAAGCGTCGATTGAGGGTATACAGCCCGATATCGATTTGTCATTTAAATTAGCTGAGGGTACAGAGCCCGAAGCGTCGATTGAGGGTATACAGCCCGATATCGATTTGTCATTTAAATTAACTGAGGGTACACAGCCCGAAGCGTCGATTGAGGTTCACAGCCCAATATCGATTTGTCATTTACATTAGCTGAGGGTATACAGTCCGAAGCGTCGGTTGAGGGTACGCAGCCCGATATCGATTTGCATTTATATTAGCTAAGGGTATACAACCCGAAGCGTCGGTTGAGGGTACACAGTTGCTGAGGGTACACAACCCGAAGCGTTGATTGAGGGTACACGGCCCAATATCGATTTGTCATTTACATTAGCTGAGGGTACACAGCCCGAAGCGTCGATTGAGGGTACACAGCCCGATATCGATTTGCATTTACTTTAGCTCAGGGTACACAGCCCGAAGCATCGATTTAGGGTACACAGCCCAATATCAATTTGTCATTTACATTCGCTGAGGGTACACAGCCCGAAGTGTCGATTGAGGGTACACAGCCCAATATCGATTTGTCATTTACATTAGCTGAGGGTATACAGTCCGAAGTGTCAGTTGAGGGTACGCAGCCCGATATTGATTTGCATTTATATTAGCTGAGGGTATACAGCCCGAAGCGTCGGTTGAGGGTACACAGTTGCTGAGGTACACAACCTGAAGCGTCGATTGAGGGTACACGGCCCAATATCGATTTGTCATTTACATTAGCTGAGGGTACACAGCCCGAAGCGTCGATTGAGGGTACACAGCCCGATATCGATTTGCATTTACATTAGCTAAGGGTACACAGCCCGAAGCATCGATTGAGGGTACACAGCCCAATATCGATTTGTTATTTACATTCGCTGAGGGTACACAGCCCGAAGTGTCGATTGAGGGTACACAGCCCAATATCGATTTGTCATTTACATTAGCTGAGGGTACACAGCCTGAAGCGTCGGTTGAGGGTACACAACCCGATATCGATTTGCATTTACATTAGCTGAGGGTACACAGCCCGAAGCGTCGATTGAGGGTATACAGCCCGATATCGATTTGCATTTACTTTTGCTCAGGGTACACAGCCCGAAGCATCGATTGAGGGTACACAGCCCAATATCGATTTGTCATTTACATTCGCTGAGGGTACACAGCCCGAAGTGTCGATTGAGGGTACACAACCCAATATCGATTTGTCATTTACATTAGCTGAGTGTATACAGTCCGAAGCGTCGGTTGAGGGTACGCAGCCCGATATTGATTTGCATTTATATTAGCTGAGGGTATACAGCCCGAAGCGTCGGTTGAGGGTACACAGTTGCTGAGGGTACACAACCCGAAGCGTCGATTGAGGGTACACGGCCCAATATCGATTTGTCATTTACATTAGCTGAGGGTACACAGCCCGAAGCGTCGATTGAGGGTACACAGCCCGATATCGATTTGTATTTACATTAGCTGAGGGTACACAGCCCGAAGCATCGATTGAGGGTACACAGCCCAATATCGATTTGTCATTTACATTCGCTGAGGGTACACAGCCCGAAGTGTCGATTGAGGGTACACAGCCCAATATCGATTTGTCATTTACATTAGCTGAGGGTACACAGCCTGAAGCGTCGGTTGAGGGTACACAACCCGATATCGATTTGCATTTACATTTCTTGAGGAGGGTACACAGCCCGAAGCACCGACGGAGGGTACACAGCTCGATGTCGAAACTGACACCTCGGAGGGTACACAACCCAATGCAAATTTTGACATTTTAACAGGAAGATATCCTGGAGGGTAGACAGCCCGTTGAAAGGACAACATGACCAAGGTGTGCAACCAAATGAAACAATGGCAGGCAACCCTGCATGGAAAGCCACACACCTCAATACAAAAGGAGTATACAGCCCGACGTGACACGCACATATTTGAAGGACAAAAAGCAATGGACATACAATCCGGCGTGGCACTGGCAAGATGATCCAATAACAGTTCAGCATGACAAAGCAACTACCTCCTGACTAGAAGCACTTAGCAAATGGACAGCCCCCAGAGGAGAGGCACGTACTCCCTGGCACTGAGCACCTAAAAGCGGACCAGACAAAGAGAGATCAACTCAACAGGGAAGTCTACTTTGTCTTTGCTTTTAATCTCAATTTGCATTTTTCTTGATTTTGCTATAAGGACTCTCCGATCTCTCGACAAACCCTTGCGTCCCACTCTCACACCTGCTCCCAAAATCACTACCAATTATGCAACCGCAAAATCTCAAACACATGCAAAGCATCATCCCAAAATCCAATTCAAAAGGCCTAATCCTACAGACAATGCTTTTGCTACACTCGAAAGCTACCTATTTTGCCGAGTTCCAAAGCGCTCAAAGCCACAATCCTATACTCGCACCAATAGTCTACCCAACCTTTCCTTGCCAATTGGGTACCAGCTCCGTATTCCTTCCTATTTGTGCCTATCTGTTTGAATCGTGCGTATTTATCGTGCTTTACCCCTCAATGTTCCTCAGTTCATTCAAGACAATGTTGAGGCCGAGATGACTTCTCTATCGAGTTGTAGTGGAAACTATGCCTATGTAAACTCCTCTTTATGGGTGTGTCGTGCACCGCATCTTCATGACTAGGATGTTTACAAGCCTATTTCACCACACTCGATCTATCGATGATATCTCGACTTCGACAACGCCTTTGTCCTACATGCAAAATGCCTATTCTGTCGAATTCTGACATGCCCGAAAGCCGATCATCTCATACTCCCACAAGTAAACTGCCTAATCTTTCATTACAAAGTAGGAGGTCATTTTGCATTTCTTTTCAGCTAATGCCTACATTGCCTATTCAAGCCTATCTGCGTCAATCATGCGTGTTTTCGTGCTTAATCGTGCCCATCTATTTGAGTCGTGCGCATTTATAAAACTCGCTCCTCAAATATTTCCCAGTTCAATCAAGGAAATATTGGAGGCGAGTTTACTCATTTATCGAGACGAAGTGGAAACTATGTACATATAAACTCCTTTTTATGGGTGTGTAGCGCGCCACATCTTCATAACTAGGATGATTATAATCCTCGTTTCCCACGCTTGACTTACTGATGTTATCTCATCTTCGATGGTGCCCTTACTTTATTCATCATTCATCCCGCCGAAAAGGCAAAACATACAGAATCTGAACTTTACATACTTGGATAAGTTTAGTCTCTACATCTAAAAATCGTGCGTCATAAACAACTCACAAAGGCGACATGCCATTCTAGAACTACACACGGCCTGATGCTCGTGAAACCCGAGATATGTAGGCAACTCAGAGATCGGAGTTCGGCCAAAAACACCCCAAAACTCCCATTTTCCCTTTTCAATCATTTTCCCTACCAGTCGTGACAAAATTGGCTACTCCGTCAACTATCTTTGCCCGAAGATTCTTTTTATCATCCCCGGGCAAAGAGGGGAAGCTGTTGACACCCAATTTTGTCCCTCCTTTTTCCATAATTAGATGTATTTAACTTAAAGGTGCAATATTGGCTATTTGGATAAAATTGCATTAGTAAACATTCATTTATTTGTGTAATCCTGGTGCAAGCAAACCCGAGGGGAGTGCTAAACACAAAACGCGGAAGAAATCAACAAGAAAAGTAAAGATAGAAGCAAGACAAATCTTGCTTCGATTCGAAAGAACAGTGAGGAACCTGTCTCAAAGCTCGATCGAAGGGAAATCAAGACGCACCTATACTATGCAACAATCC
The DNA here is from genome assembly GCA_037355625.1 of Petunia x hybrida. NCBI lineage: Eukaryota > Viridiplantae > Streptophyta > Magnoliopsida > Solanales > Solanaceae > Petunia > Petunia x hybrida. The sequence continues at coordinate 3,244,482 of JBBBVM010000051.1, forward strand.
TCAAGAAAGACCCGCTTCTTGCAAATTGAATGATCAAGAAGAATTTGTTCAAACGAATAACACCGGTTGACACAAGTTCTTTAAAGGCCCACGTCGGGGATTGGCTCCATCGGAGACTCACAATAGCACTTGCTATGTTTTTCATATACTCAAAACTGGATCCTTTACAATGAAGTAAAATGAACTATTTATAGACAATGCTAAGGATAAAGTAGTAAATAGTCACAAGTGACCAATAAAAACAAGCCACGCAGGGCTGAGCTAAGTTTGTGTTCGGCAGCCTTGGCTTCGGTGCGTGGTTGCATGCTCGAACTCATTGTCCTCGGACGCTCACTTGTCTTCGAGCTCAATGTCCTCGGTCACCTTGCCTTCGGGCTCAAATCTGAAGATAATGCCTTCGGTTCTTGAGCCCGGCCACTCAGCTTCGGGGAAATGGTTTTCCTTCGGCCAGGCTAAGTGAATGTGCACATCGTGCAGCAGCTTGGCTTGACTTCGTGTCATCGGTCTCCTCGGTGGATTGAACACTTGATCAGCACGCGTTCGGGCTGCATCATCCTCCCCTTCTTGAGAAGATTTCGTCCTCGAAATCGAGCCTTCTTCATCCTCCGAAGTTTGACCTACAACACAAGGAGCTAAGTCAGCAACATTAAAGGTGTTGGACACATTATACTGACCAGGGAGGTCGATCACGTAAGCATTGTTGTTGATCTTGGTCAACACTTGAAATGGACCATCCCCCCGAGGAGCCAACTTCCCTTTCCTTTGGTTCGGAAAATGTTCCTTTCGGAAGTTAACCCAAACCCAATCTCCCTTCTTTAATTCCAGCTTTTTACGCCCCTTGTTTTTCTTTAAGGCAAATTTTGCATAGGCTTCCTCGAGGTTCTTCTCCACCTTCGCATGCAATTCGATCAAAGCAGCTGCTCGTTGAGTACCTTCAAAATCAAGAACAGAATCTCGAGGCAATGGGGTTAAATCAAGTGGAATCAAAGGATTAAAACCATACACACATTCGAACGGGGTCATATTGATCATTCTATGCACCGTTCGATTGTATGCAAACTCCATCATGGGCAAACGATCAAACCAGTTCCCAACCTTGCCTTTGGTCATTGCTCGAAGCAAGGATCCCAAGGTTCGGTTAACTACCTCGGTCTGAGGATGGTGAGACGTCGAGAATAGTAGCTTGGTGCCGAGGGCACCCCACAAACATTTCCAAAAATGACTCAAGAATTTTGAGTCTCGATCACTCACAATAGTACGAGGTACACCATGCAATTTCAATATATTAGAAACAAACAATGTAGCTACATGTTGTGCATCATCATACTTTTTGCAAGGAATAAAGTGAGCCATTTTTGAAAAACGATCAACCACAACGAACCTCGGTAACCCCAAGACAAAGTCCATGGATATATCAACCCAAGGTCGATCAGGCACAGGCAACGGGGTATACAAACCATGAGGGTTGGACTTCGATTTAGCTTTCTTGCAAACGAGACAAGCGTTGCAAAGCTTTTCCACATCTCGTCGCATTTTGGGCCAATGGAACTGCTCGGTCAAGATACCAAGAGTTTTGCCGACACCGAAGTGCCCCATCAGTCCACCGGAGTGAGCTTCTCGAACTAAGAGCTCTCTCCACGATGACACTGGCACACAAACCCTCCCATTCTAGAAGTGGTAGCCATCGTGCCACTGATATTTCTCAACCTTTCGGCCACTCAAGATTGCGTCACGAGCGCTTTTCAGCTTGGGATCGTCTTCGTACATTGACTTGATGCTTTCAAATCCCATGAGCCTAGAGGCGAGAGTGGTCGCTAAGGCAAATTTTCTTGATAGCGCATCGGCCAAAACATTGTCTTTCCCCTTTTTGTAATGAATTACATAGGGAAAGCTCTCAATGAATTCAACCCACTTGGCATGTCTTCGGTTCAATTTCTCATTTCTCCTGTCCTCGGAGATGCTTCAAGGACTCATGATCACTTTTGATCACAAACTCTCGAGGCCACAAATAATGCTGCCAATGGGCGAGTGCTCGAACGAGGGCATACAACTCCTTGTCATACGTAGAGTAGTTCAAGGTTGCACCCTTAAGCTTTTCGCTAAAGTAAGCGATCGGCTTCGATTCTTGCATCAGCACTCCTCCTATCCCAACTCTAGATGCATCGCACTCGACTTCGAATGCTTTTCCGAAGTCAGGGAGTTGTAACAACGGGGCAGAGCAAAGCCTCCGTTTCAACTCTTGGAAAGCCCTTTCTTGGGACTCTCCCCACACAAATGGATGATCTTTCTTAACCAGCTCGGTTAAAGGAGCTGCCACGGTGCTAAAGTCACGAACAAACCTTCGGTAAAAGCTAGCTAAGCCATGAAAGCTACGAACTTGTGATACCGAGGTTGGAGTTGGCCAATCTTTGATGGCTTCAACTTTTGATTCATCGACTTCGACACCATTAGCACTGACAACGAATCCTAGAAAGACTACACGATCGACACCAAAGGCACACTTCTTGAAGTTAGCATATAAATTCTCTTCTCGAAGCTTATCGAGCACAAGCCTAAGGTGTTCGACATGTTCATCCATGGTTCGACTATAAACAAGTATGTCATCGAAATAAATGACAATGAACTTGTTTATGAACGGTTTGAGCACATGGTTCATCAATCGCATAAATGTGCTCGGGGCATTGGATAAGCAAAATGGCATTACCAACCATTCATAGAGACCGAATTTGGTCTTGAATGCGGTTTTCCACTCGTCTCCGGGTTTCATTCGGATCTGATGGTAACCGGACCTGAGGTCAATCTTTGTAAAGCATGAAGAACCACTTAATTCATCTAGCATGTCATCTAGTAGAGGAATAGCATGACGATACTTTACCGTTATTTTGTGACTGCTCGACAGTCAACGCACATTCGCCATGTTCCATCCTTCTTCGGGACAAGGATAACAGGAACGACGCAAGGACTCAAGCTCTGTCGAACGAGGCCCTTGTTCAGCAACTCATCAACCTGCCGTTGGAGCTCTTTGGTGTCTTCGGGATTACACCGGTATGCAGGTTTGTTGGGGATTTGAGACCCCGGTACGAAGTCAATTTGGTGCTCGATTCCTCTCAACGGAGGTAATCCACCTGGCATTTCCTCGGAAAATATGTCTCCGAAGTCCTGCAAAACACTTTGTACAGCACTAGGCAAAGGGTTATTGTTAGAAAAATCATCATTAGAGTTTAGAAAAATACCCTTGTGCACGAGGCAGATCATCATCTGACCGTTGTCGTTGCCTCGTAGAAACTCACCCGGCTGCATGATTGCACAGATTCCTTTTCCTTCGGGCAGGGAGTTTGTCTCTTCGGCCCCCAATTTTGCTCCCATCGGAAGCTTAGCTTTGGCCGCTTCTTTCAATTCTTTCATCCGTTTATAGTCCTTAGTGACTTGCTTTAGAGACAAGGGTTTGAGTATGAAGCTCTTCCCTTCGAGCTTGACAGTGTAAGTGTTGGATCTCCCATTGTGAACAACTGACCGGTCATATTGCCACGGTCTCCCAAATAGCAAATGACAAGCCTGCATGGGCACCACATCGAATATTATTTCATCTTGATACTCGCCAATTCTAAACTTGATCCACACTTGTTTGACAACCCTCAGCTCTCCACACTCATTCAGCCATTGTAAATTGTAAGGGTGGGGATGCTTCATCGTAGATAGTCCCATTTGTGAAACCAAGGTTTGGCTCACCACATTTGCACAACTACCAGAGTCGATGATCATCGAACACACCTTTCCCCTCACTCGACATCGGGCATGGAATAGATTTTCTCTTTGGTTGTCCTCTTCTTCAAGAGTCATGCAGCTCAAATTCCTTCGAACCACAAGAAACATTTCCGGATGATCAGCTTCGGCAGCCTCATGATCATCATCACCTTCAGCTCGGTCAGTCTCCTCGATAAATTCCTCCTCGGTGTCACTCGCTTGCTCATGGACGGTTTCATCTTCGAGCAGAAGCATAACCTTGCGAGTTGGACACTCTTTGGCCATGTGACCATAACCCTTGCATTTACGACACTGAATATTTGAAGCACTAGGAGAGTTTAGTTGAACTTTACCTCCCACTTCTCTTGATTGGTTTCCGGTCACACCCCTTTTCGAAGGGTCTCTTCGAATCTCGAGCAGTGTTGGCACTTGTTTGGTTCGGACTCTTCCATTCTTTACCTCGGTTCAAAGGAGTAGAAGTAGTGACTCCTCGATGCCGGTTTGCCTTATCGTCCTTCGCCAATTTTTCAGCTTCGGTGGCAGCATCGAACAGATCTTCCAACGTGTGATACACGTGTTGCCTCAATTAAGATGACACATCCCTAGCCAAGCCATTTTTGAACCGGATAATGGCCTGCTCTTCGTCTTCGACCAGATCAAGATTCAATCGAACCTTTTCGAATTTATCATGATATTCTTGGACAGACTTGGACCCTTGCTTTAGCTTATAAAGTTTTTGCATCTGAGTTTGCCTGTACTTGGCACTCAAATACTTAGCATCCATTGCTCTCTTCAACTGTGGCTAGGTATTGACTTCGGGATAGGCATTCCTTCGTCTATGCCTTTTGTCAGCTTCCCACCACGTAGATGCATAAGCTTCGAACGAAGCAATGGCATGGGCAGCTTTTCTCACCTCGGTCATCTTATTGGTTTCAAAGATGCGCTCCATTTTCAGCTTCCATTCAAGATACTCATCCGGATCACTAGTTCCTTTAAAGGGTGGAATAGTGATCTTGACACTGTTCAAGTTTGAGGCTCGAACACCACGAACCTGTTCGGGATACTCATCATCTCGATCATCAGCCTCTCGCTAAATATTTCTTTCAACATGTGCTCCTCGGCCTCGATCACGGAAATTTCCACGACCTCGGTGTGCTTGCCTTTGTTGAGCGAATGGCGGCTCACGTTCATATTCGTCCTCGGAAATTCCTCTTCAACAACCTCTTCGGCTACAGCTCCAAGGTCTCTTCGGGCCTTTGGAAGTGGTAACCTCTCTCCTCGGGGAATGCCCAAGTTTTGATAACCAGCTTGGGGATTGCCCAAGTTAAGTTCTCTCCGAATTGCTTCACTCGTCAACTGATGTTGTCGAACAAGCTCAGCATACAGCTCAGGCTTCATCGGAGTGGAGCTACTCGTTCCAGCGCCGGACCCATGCATGGCCACGGACACGCTCCCCTGCTCGAGGTTAGCTACTCGAGCACTCACTCCTTTTACTTCGGCACTGATGCCTTGTATCGCAGCCATAAGATCGGCTAACGACACTTCGGGCTTCTCAATGCCTTTGCCATCACCTCCATTCCCAGCCATGGTACCTGCACAAGTCAAAGACCAAACAAAGGTTAAGGTTAGAAATCACCTCACACACTCCCTCACCTTTGATGGTGGCACTCGGGTCCACTCAATATATGGGTTCGGTTTTGGTCACTCAAGAACTTGTAGCCAATGGCTTCCTCGGTTGATCAACTTCTCCCAATTCCTTCGAATTTGACAAGTTGCAATGTCTTACTTCGGGAAGTGTGAGTTGATTTGACTCGATCGGAACGGACAGCTATTTACTCTTGCGCTTTGGAAGTCAAAGAAATTCCTACGAAGTTGGACTTTGGTCACCCCACGCACGAGTTCCTAAAAGCTCAAATTAGTTAGTACGAGCTCGAGTAGAATGAATTACTCAAAAGATCCACTAACTAGAATTTTCGGACAGAAGAAAAGTGAAAACCTAGGAGAATCTACCCTTGATTCCCTTTTTGGAATCTTTTTCGAACTCACCAACTCTTGTCCGTACAAAAGTGGTCCCTCCTTGGTACGGATAGGGTTTTACCTTATCCAATTTTCTCTTTTCAGCCGACAACTTTTCACCTGGGGTTTTAATGTCTACACTTTACCCGTTTCTTCTTCAATGGAACAGTGAAACCTTGCTCCGGTGTACGGACAAGTTAACTTCGGTTCACTGACCACGTATTTCAACGGATCTAGGTTGCTCTTTCAACTCCGGTTCCAAACAACAACGGAGGAATTCAAACAAAGTTCTTCGAGCTAAGATCCTGCTCGTTCGCGTCGTACATTGTCACGATTTTGCGACAATTTTCCGGCGTACGGACAACGATTCAAACACAGAACTTCAAGTTTTAAGCACAAAACAAACCCAAATCACTCAAGACCACCAATCTTCATCGGTTTCAACCAAACACGATGGGGTTCAAGTTCCAGTCACCATTAAAGCTCAAAACAGTCCAAAATTTCACCAAGAAACCCTAGTCACGAAATTGGTACGTCGGGTACTTGTTGGAATCAGGGATCGATGGTGAACAAGAATCAATGGTTGCTTATTCCAAACAACCAATAATCAAACACAATTTTTGAATTTTTGTTTTACTACTTTTTTTTTTTTGTAAAGTTACAGCAACAATAACTCAAACAAAAATCAAGAACACGAAACGGAAAACAAAGACTCAAACGCACGAAAGTAAAGATAACTTGAACAGGATTTGGGGTCGTAGAAACAAGCCCAAACTGTGCTCTGATACCAAGATGGTGCAAGCAAACCCGAGGGGAGTGCTAAACACAAAACGCGGAAAAAATCAACAAGAAAAGTAAAGATAGAAGCAAGACAAATCTTGCTTCGATTCGAAAGAACAGTTAGGAACCTGTCTCAAAGCTCGATCGAAGGGAAATCAAGACGCACCTATACTATGCAACAATCCTCAAGAAAGACCCGCTTCTTGCAAATTGAATGATCAAGAAGAATTTGTTCAAGCGAATAACACCGGTTGACACAAGTTCTTTAAAGGCCCACGTCGGGGATTGGCTCCATCGGAGACTCACAATAGCACTTGCTATGTTTTTCATATACTCAAAACTGGATCCTTTACAATGAAGTAAAATGAACTATTTATAGACTATGCTAACGATAAAGTAGTAAATAGTCACAAGTGACCAATAAAAACAAGCCACGCAGGGCTGAGCTAAGTTTGTGTTCGGCAACCTTGGCTTCGGTGCGTGGTTGCGTGCTCGAACTCATTGTCCTCGGACGCTCACTTGTCTTCGAGCTCAATGTCCTTGGTCACCTTGCCTTCGGGCTCAAATCTGAAGATAATGCCTTCGGTTCTTGAGCCCGGCCACTCAGCTTCGGGGAAATGGTTTTCCTTCGGCCAGGCTAAGTGAATGTGCACATCGTGCAGTAGCTTGGCTTGACTTCGTGTCATCGGTCTCCTCGGTGGATCGAACACTTGATCAGCACGTGTTCGGGCTGCATCATATCCCCTATTTATACATCATATATTTAAGTGTGACTATATTATATAATTTGCATCATATAGGCAATTTGTTAAATGCACGTTGGCATTGTGGCTATCTGTGCAATTTATCGCATTTATAACTATTAGTAATTATTTGTGACTATTTATACTTAATTTGACCCTAATTATTTTGTATGTGCATTCTCTTTTCTTTATATAATATATATACATTTATATTTTTTCTGCACCTTTAAGTTAATTCAATCCAATTAAAATATCTAGTCTATTTTTTTCCATATTCCTTTGAATTTGAATTCTTCCAAATTTTTTTTGCTAATCCTACAACATTTTCATGACCAATTCTCTCATGTCGAACTTGGACATATTATCTAACCAACTACACTCTTTATATTTGAGATTATAAAGAAAATATTTCTCAAATCCCTTAAAATTCTCCTACATATTTTCCTTCTATGGAAACAATTGCAAACAGCTCTCTCTAACATCATATTCAATCCCATAAATATTTCCATTTTTTTCTTTAAAACAAAGCACTTTTCCTTCTTCACAGGGGGACCTCTCCCTAACGTCTTTATATCCCTTCATTACATTGCTAAAGAAAAGAGATTTAACTAGTCCTAAGAAATGATTCTAAAAATGGCAGTATCTCCCTCCCCCCCAACGGCTCTCTATTTATCTTTGAGTTTCATTCAAATTACAATGGATAGATACACTCTTCCTACCTCTTTCGGAGAGGGGACACACCTATATACACTACCAGCACCCCTCTTTATTGGTTTCACTACTCCCCATCGTCTCCCTCTCTAGCTTCACCACATATAAAAAATAGAGCAGCACAGCACACTCTTTTCAGTCCATGAACTAGCAGCATATAGCAGTAGCGATCGTTGCTATATTCTGGCCGAAAACTCGCAAACGAAGAAGTGCTTTAGGCTTCACTCTACTTTACCTCAAGCACTACACCCGATGTCCCTCTCTCCATTCCCTTCTGGTCCATTAACCAGTGGCGGATGGTAGCGCCAATGCTAGAGTTTGATAGCAGTGAAAGGACGACAACAAAGACCAGCCACTGGAATACCTTGAACCATAGACGGAAGTGCACCAGTGATGGTGATGGCCAGGAGCCATGACTACATTCAAACTGAAACCCCAACGCCGATGCCGCTTGTTTGAAATAGGTCGACTCTTCCAATACTCTCTTAGTAATTTCTTTTGCTATTATTATGGTTAAGTCAATCTTTGTTCGCAGATAAATTTTTCTTTTATTGAATGGACACTTGACATTGATCCTTTATGATTATGATAAATACACTTGCAAGAATATATAGAGTCGTGTGATATAAGATCTGTTCAAGACCATAAGAAACGCACTCGAGAAGTTTGTTCTGAATATGATGGTATATGAAATGTGATAGAATATTCAGTAGTTTTTATTCTCCCATTTCATTTGTAAATCTTGTTCAAAACCTATCATCCGTTTTAATAGCTTAACCAAGAGATATTGAGGTGAGGTTTTTTTTTTAAAAGTGTGTCATCTAAAGTATGCCGTTGGTCACATTCATATTGAATACTTCATTAGATGAGTTTGTACCCGAAGAATTTGGAGTATGACTAAATATTCCATTTACGAATCAACTGAATATATTTGCTGCATAAGTTAATTGGTGCGCATTTTAATATTTCTTTACCCACGTGCCCGCATTATTCTATTTTAGTGTCATTATATATGTTTACAAGTAGATTTTAATATATACGAGAATTGACTCTTGGAATTATTCCTACCATATAAATTGCATGGTTAATTTTAGTTTTCATGTCTTTAAGCATTTTTCGGTGATTAGTTAAACGTGAAGAACATACACCCTCTCACTTTTTTTGAATATTTCTTTACATGTACACTATGATAGAGTGATAAGAACCAAAACTAAATGCGGAAATAAAGATAAGAGAGCGAGACACTACTCGAACTCCCTGCGAGGTAACTATGGAGAACTCGTTCCATAATACCCTCGTATCGGTATCAAGGAGGACCTTCACTATGCAACTACCCTCGAGATGACAACGGACTCGCAAGTAGAATGATCGGGGGGGTTTGAGGGTCAACTAGAATCAACTAGCAAACTCAAACCAACTCAAAAAGGTTTTCATTCTAAGAGAATCCACTCTTGAACATTGACATTCAATCATTCATCATAATAGCTAACTAAGTAAAAATGCTAAGCTATGGAGTATTTATAGGCCTCATTCTAGACATACTGAAAGGCCTAAAGTACCCTTAAGTAGATTCTAAAGTCATAAGCCACGTAGGGGCATAATAGAAATTACATAGGATAAAAACTAGAAATCCCGCAAGCTTCTCAGCAACTAGGCGCCCCGCCTAGTCTCCAGTAGGCGCCCCAAGTAGGCCCTCCGCCTCTGCAGTAGGCGCCCCAATATCCAGAGAGTGAGCAAGAAGTGGGCGGTCCGCCTAGTCTAGTGGGCGGTCCGACAGCTTCCCTGAGCACTTGAAACGCCTCGAAATGTGTCTCTAAGGCTCCTCGTTCCATGGCGTTCCATTGCATAAGCTCTTCCTTGGCCTTGGATGATGTTTTTGGATGGTTGCTCGATTTGGGTCTTATCATCCTCCCCTTCTTGAGAAGATTTCGTCCTCGAAATCAAGGCTTGGTCTCTCATGGCTCTAACAACTCCTCGGGGTGGCCAAGAATCTCCTCCTTTGTCCTTCTTGATCGTCACTTTGACATAGGCTTCTTCCAAGATCTCCCCCGCCTTAGCATGGAGCTTAGAACCTACAACCAACGTCAAGCAAAAACAAGCAAACATCCTACTTTTGAAAGTAGGTTAGTGCAAGAAGTGTGGAAAACACACTCTTGTGCTATAACCAAGCATCAATAACAATCATGAATATCAAGTCTCCAAAGTGAACCATAAGCACTTGGTTAAAGATCAACATGCACTCAACAAGATAATGAGCAAATAGGTCATGGGAACATGGGAAATGCAAGGTCAAACTACCAAAATCCCCTTGAACCTTAAGCTCACGATCAACACACCAATCTATCCTCGAGGTGTGATCAACATGTGGAGTGGAGTGAATCAAATAGCCCATCCTACAAGTAGGATCAAGCACTCCACTCCCCTTCTTTAGAGCATACCTACTCACACCAAGGGATTCCTCTTCCCCTCCAATTTCATCACCTAAGCAATCCTTCTCAAAAGACAAGCTCTCAAGGAAGGTATTGATGATGGACTCTTCTTCATCATAACCCCAACAAACAATTGTAGGGTCACTCAAAGAACCATCTACCTCACCCAAGTTCTCAAACAATGGATTGCCTAAGAAATCAAACCCTTCACACCATGGAGGTTCCACTTGACTTCTCACCCTAGTTCGATACAAGTCATTACCACAAATGAGGATGCCTTCAAACAATGGATTAGTGTAAGCACGCATCTCAATATCATGATTACGCATAGACAAGTTATCAAGACTAGGTCCACTTGAGGAGTCATCATAGACAACCTTGTCCAATTCATGCAATTTGGACTCCTCAAGGTCAATACCATCCCTACCACAACACATTGGTCCACCAAATAGAAGCATATCAATTAAGGAATGGTCAACTACCTCATCTCCCCATTTGTCAAAGGTTGGTGGTGTGTAATAGCAAAGGTCACAATCATGGTCAACCATCAAATCTACACTAGGGAGGGGTTCGATGAACAATGAGCTCACATCATGATGTGGCATAGCATCCCTTCCAACCAGTGTTTCACATGCAAACTCAAGTTGACAACTAGACTCTCCACTAGTGGAATATTCACTAGATGCATCACAACCTCCAACTAGTGTTGAGTCATCACAAGACAAGTAGCTAGTAGGTTCATGAAAAGGTGAAGCAACACTTACATTTGTAGTACTTCCTTGGTCACTCACAAGGCTTGAAGTGTCATATGCAACTCCTCCTTCATGAAGCTCACTTTGAGGCTCCAATGGCTTGTCTTCAAATGTACCTACACAAGAACCTTCACAAGAAAAGGTAGAAGATAAAGAAGGGTTAGAACAATGGGTAATCTCACTCTCAATTTTTCCTTCCTCACCTCTCATCTCTCGCAATTTTACCTCATGGTCAAGTGTAGTTTGTGGTGATAATCCCCTCACATCACTCCTCAAATCCTCTCCTGTTTCCTCTCTTGGATTGTCACCGGTCACTCCCTCACTTCTCTCTATCTTTTCTCTCTCATTTGAAGTGGAGTGACTCTCATTTTCATCATGCAATGGCAAAACAATGAGATTGTTTACCTCGGGTTCAAGTACAATGGGTGACTTTGCTTTAGCCGCTTCCCTCAACTCCTTCATTCGTTTGTAGTCTTCCCTTACTTGCCTTGGAGTCAAAGGTCTAAGCACATACTTCCTCCCATCTTGCTTGACCGTATAGGAGTTGGTCCGGCCATCATGCACTACAAACCTATCATGTTGCCATGGTCTCCCAAACAATAAATGGCATGCTTGCATCGGGACCACATCAAACATGATCTTATCCTTATAGCTCCCAATGCTAAATTCAATCAACGCTTGTTTCACCACTTTAAGTTCACCATACTCGCTAAGCCATTGTAAGCGATATGGTTTTGGATGCTTTAGAGTAGGTAACTTCAATTGGGAAATCAAGGTTTGGCTCACGATGTTGGTACAACTCCCCGAATCAACAACCATTGAACATACTTGGCCCATCACTCGGCACCTAGCATGAAAGAGGTTTTCCCTTTGTTCTTTTTCCACCTCCTCTTCCATAGGAATGGTACTCAAGCTCCTCCTAACCACCAAGAACATTTGAGGACCATCATCCTCCTCTACGGCATCCTCACATTCAACTTCCTCATCCTCCTCTACTTCCTCCTTTTCGGACTCACTTTCTTGCTCATACACCAAATTGCCAACCACAACCATGGTTCGTTTTGTGGAGCAATCTTTAGCAATATGCCCAAAGCCCTTGCACTTATAACATTGAGTAGAAGTAGAAATAGGATTACTCAAGCGAGTTTTAGAAGTACCTTCCAAGCGTGGTGTAGTGTTCTCATTAGGCTTCTTCACTTCTTTGTTGGCACTTGCACTTGGAGTCTTCCACTCTTTTGGCTTGCTTGTGGTAGTAGGAGTGTTGTTTTTGAACTTCTCTCCTTTAAGCCAACTCTCGGCTTCAATGGCGGCTTCAAGTAGATCTTGAAGTGAAAGATAAGTATGCAACCTCAATTGAGAAGCTATACCATAGCTCAAACCATTCTTGAAGAGGATCATTGCTTGTTCCACACATTCAGTATCCATATCCAACGCCATCCGGATCTTCTCAAACTCATCAAAGTACTCATGCACCGATTTGACACCTTGCTTTAGATCATAGAGCTTCTTGAGTTGCTCTTGCCGGTACCTTGGAGTTATGTACTTGGCATTCATATGCCCTTTCAATTCATCCCAAGTCACATTCAAATGCAAATTCATCCTTCTCCTAGACCTCTTCATGGATTCCCACCAAGTAGAAGCATAGGCCTCAAAGGTAGAAATAGCATAGGTACCCTTTCTCTCCTCGGTCATCTCATTGGTGTCAAATACCCTCTCCATTTGTAGTACCCATTCCATGTATGCCTCCGGATCACAAGTTCCCTTGAAGGGTGGAAGATTGAGCTTGATACTATTGAGGTTGTTGTTGTTGTCACGTACCCAATAGTTAGGCTCCTGTTGGCCTCCATAGTGGTCATCATGTGCAACATACTCCCTCCTCGCATTCCCTCTAGTATAGCCCATGGGTGGCCCTCGACCTCGGCCTCTACCCCTATCCACATTTCGACCCCAATGCATTTGCCTCCTAGGTTGATAAGGAACATCATACCCATAGGCTTCATCACCATACCCGGCCTCCTCCTCTTTTTGAACTTCATCAATTTGTTCAAGAGGTGGGACATTCCGCACGGGTCTTCGAAGTGGAACATTTCCTTGGGGATTGCCCAAGTTGAGGGGATTGCCCTCTTGTCGGGGATTACCCAACCCACGCTCTTGTAGAGCTTCAACTTTGCTTTGTTCATACCTCTTGCTTAGCTCAACAAAGTGTCCGGGAGTCATAGGAGTGCTATGACTCGTGCCTTCTCCGGATTCAATTTGGACACTCGGGGTCCTCCTCTCACCGGTCTCAACTTGATTCCTCTCGACGGACTCAAGTCTCAAAGTTATGTCCTCCAACTTTGCTATAATGGTAGACATGAAAATTTTCATAGGATCATCATCATCGGTTGCCATAGTACCTACAAAGATCAACAAACGTTAGTAAAATTCCTCACCCACTCCCTCACAAGTGTTTCACTCGGTTCGCTCGTTTGGTGGGGAGGGATATTTCACACAAGTTTGAGTCTAAAAGCTTCAAGTAGTTGACCAACGAACCACAACTCAATCACTCAACTTCTCAAGCCCAATGCTCGCCGGGGTGAGTGGAGTTAATAGGACTCGATTGGAACGGTAAGCACTTTAAGTGAGGACTTGAATCAAAAGATACTACGAGTCTTCTTTGATTTCTAGTCTCCTTTCTATGGCACGATGATCCTAATAGCTCGAAGTAATTAGCACTAATCGAGTAGGATTATACTCTAATAGCACTAACCGGAAGCAATGCAATCAACAAAACAAGAGATCCTAGAAGAATCTACCCAAAACCAATCTCACACCAAGTAGGCGCCCCACCTGTTTTGAGTAGGTGGTCCGCCTGGTTCTCTGTAGAGGAGAGTAGGCGGTCAGCCTCTTTTTCTAGTCTAGTGGGCGGTCCGCCTGCTTCCCTAAGCACTTGAAACGCCTCGAAATGTGTCTCTAAGGCTCCTCGTTCCATGGCGTTCCATTGCATAAGCTCTTCCTTGGCCTTGGATGATGTTTTTGGATGGTTGCTCGATTTGGGTCTTATCATGGAGTGACGGTACTTGGAGTTCAACCACGACATACAACGGCGTAAGCACATGAGGAGCGAGTGGAGGCGTTATCTCGACCAAGGTCAGATACGTTATTGGATATGATGACAATGGCAGGCTATTTGACTTCTCGAATGAAGAATACATATGTAAGCTTTATAAAATTAAAGCGACTCGGTACTCCATCACTTTGATTTTATATGTAACTCTCCTAAGAGTTTTAAAGATTCAACACTTTTACTTTTTGAAACTTCAATTTTCTTCTCACCAATTGACATTTTCTCAAAATTAACTACGAAATTTAGGCTATTTAAAGCTTTACATTGTTTTCAAATGGCAACACGTTAAAATAGAAAATGACTTTTACTTATACTATAGAAGCTAAAACAATTTTCAGTTGAACACTATTTTCAAATTTAAATATTCTAACACTTCTTTAAAAATGTTTAAGATTGTTGATCATGCAAAGCCAAATAGAGGGAAGTAACATCGGACTGGGCCCATCTCTCGCCTCGCCTATACCTGATCCCGCATTTTTCTCAACTCTTAATTCTAGTTCATTTATTTATGTTGTTCAAATATTTCTCTCACATTAAATTTTCCACAAAAAAATAAGGTGGCACATGCTTCTACTAGTATTTTTTTATTTCTTGTGAAGTGATATAGGTTGCTCTTCTGAAGGATTCAAATGATCTCGTGCAACTCAATTATTTACTTCCTTGCTTAGTTACTTATTTACTTGTCATTTGTGTGACTGATTGCATGTTTTATGACTAGTTTAAGTTAATTATTCTTGGTAGTTTGATTGATGGTTTAGGTTTGAATTGGAGACATGAGAAAAACTTGAGTGGAAGTTGATCTTTTAGCTCTATTTCAAGGAAGTAGATGTACTTAGGATAAAATCGCACCCTTGACCTTTAATCTTGCTCATACTTCAATTTTTAGCCCTGACATAGTCTAAATTTCTTATTTACGCTAATAGACTCGAATTGCATGTCTACTTTGTATTAAAATCCTAATTATAAAGTCCGGCCTGTAACCATATTTGGTGGAGCTTGAGAGGTGCCTAACTCCTTCCTCTCGAGCTACCTTGAACCTCTTACCTAGCATATCTGGTTCGTAGACTAAGTTTCAAAGTTAATTATAAAATTGGCTAGAAACAAAATAGGTGCCCTAATACGCCTAGTTAAAAAATATGTTAGGTGGCGACTCCAACTCATTACCCGTGAGTTACCCAATAAGTCGACCCCTATTTCGAGCCTTAACTAGTTCGGGTAAAATAGGGTGCGACATCCCTTTATCTCGTTTTACTTGTTTCCACTTGTTTATCGTATTTTTTTCTGCATATTTTAACCCGTATCACCCAATCCCACTTCAGGTCCCCCTATGACTGCACCCTGAGGAATAGAGATCGAAGTGCCTGCAGGGGGTGTATCTGGGAAGGCAGACGCTCTATGACTTGTAGAGCCAGACAAAAGCTGCAAGTGCTCACTTATCCTCTCCATATGCTGAATTTGCTTAACCAAGAATTCACGCAACAAAGTGTTCGTATCAACTTACGTTGCTTCGACTGCGGGTTCCTTACCGGGTCGACGTCCTCGATTGACATTCGACTGAGAACCGGTCGTGGTGACGTTCAAGGGCGGATCCTGTTCATGGTGGGATGATTCATCGACTCCTTCTTCAACGCCTGGAAGCTGGGCCCCGTCAGCGGCATTGAGCTGAAGTGCCGTCTCCAACATTGGTGTTGGCATTGTTAGCATTGTTGCTCTGATCATCTGCCATTGCACACAAAAACAGCAAACGTGAGTAGAATCAATGACAAATTTCGGAATAAATCGATTGCTTAGGCCCCACGGTGGGTGCCAAGCTGTATATCCTAAAATTTGATTTCACGTATTACAATTAAATTTATATTTCGTTGAGCCTTAGACGACCATTTTATATCAAAATCTGGCAATTGATCGGTAATTTTACATTCACAAGATTGATCATTTTAATTAGCACTTGAACGAAATTGTAATATGGATGTAATAGAGCAAGGATAATCAGACAATGAATAATTAGTATCGGAACAGACGATAAGTGACAAGTAAATAATTATGTGACCGATATGATATTCGAACAAAGCAAACGAACAAACTGTTTTGTCGATTTTGAGGATAAAAGCGTTCGATTATGATCAAGCAGACTGTTTATGATAATCTAGCTTAATCGAAAAGAAACGAACGGGTAATATGATTAACAATTTAAGCAAGAACTTAGCAAATAGTTATTCCACAATTGTCGATCTAATGAATGTGTATTAAAGATCAATCGATGACTATATTTATGCAGGATTGAGACCAAGATATGCTTATTGATTAGCGAGAGAGATGAAGGAGTGAAACAAACTAGTCGAACAGATAAAAAATCAATTAACTAGTAAATAAACAGATAAAAGTAAAAAATAAAGTTTATCGTATTCAATAGTCAAAGGCTTGTGCTCCGTTGAAAAGGATGGATTCCTCCTCCACAACAAAGCCAAATTACAGCAGAACAACTACGACGTAATGACAATATTAGTGGTGAAATGATGGATAATGATGGCTAATTGTGAAGATGGCGGCGATAATAATTGCTTAAGGGGAGGTTATGTTTAGAAGAACGTAACCGTACAATGGGAAGAGAGGGTTGTATTTATAAGCCAAGACCCTAACCCTAGTTGAACTCCTCTATCTGGACATCTCTCCATCAGATTTGACTCCTTATCCACGTCCAACAGCTTCCGATAAAAGCAGAATTTGGTTGACCATGCTTATCTGTTGCAACGTTACTTTGTGTCCTCAGAGAGATCGATCCAATCGATCAAAACGAACAATCATCTTCGATAACCATTTCTTCTGAACGACGGCTGACTTGTCTCCGATTCTGACACGGAGCACGCAACGTCAACGAACACGTGTTGCCACGTGTTCGGACGATTTTCGACCAGTACATAATCCACTTCTCAAACTGCTTCAGACGTTAAATTATTTTACCATTGTACATTCCTCTACAAATTCTCAATATGTGTATGTGGGGGAGAGTGTATTTGAAGCCGTATTTTGATTTTGTATGGTATTATCTTGTTTGAGTTTTCCTTATCTACTTTCATCTTTCTATTTCAACAAGCTTCTTTGTTGTTTTTTTTTTCTCAAAACTCAGGGATTTAAACTTAGAATATAGCCTACATTGTTTGGTTGGAATGTATTTTTGTTACTAGGACGAAAAGAGCATGAGGAAATTTTTGGATTTGTTTAGTAAGTATTACATACATGAGCAATTCAATTAAGGGAATGAAGCCATGAGTTGGAGGAGATAGGCTAATTGAAATACAAGATACATATACTCCAAGTACAAGAGTGGTTTTACAATATGCGTATGTGGAGAGAGTGTGATGATCAACGATTACGAAATCAAATACTATTTTAGTGAATTCTCTTTTTATTTGAAGAAGCATCTTTACTTTCATTATTTTTATTTTTCACTTCTTTTTGCTCTTATTATTTTCTTACTTTGTTCCTTACATAGGGTAATTAGGGATGTGTGGAAAAAAATACGCCACCTACTATTACGGGGATACGAGTCCAGCTGATGAAATTAGGCTTATCTTACAAGTCACCGGGCACAGAGGATACACGCCTGCTCCTTGGGCCAACGACCGTTCAGGCGGTACGGCCATAGGACGCATGGCATACATCCTATCGCCTTAGGTTTATAGTCTCCTAGTTAGGATTTAGTATACATGACCGCCTTAAGTTATAGGCCCATAGCCTTATTAGTCTTTGTATTTTACCTTAATGAGGACTGGGTATCTACTACTATAAATACCTCACCTTACATTATATTGTACAACAAAGCGATTCACCACAAAATCTGACTATTCTCAAGGAATAAGACTACTTTACTTTTCTTGCTTATTATTTCTTTATTTTACTTACTTTTTTGTCGTATTTACTGTATTGCTTGTGACCTCATTCTAAATTTAATGTTTAACTTAGGCAACCGATTTTAGGCATAAATAGTTTGGCCCCCACCGTGGGGCCCAGGCAATTGTAGGTATTCTTTGAAGGAAAATGCGCAATCATGTCGAGCGGCGGCGACCACGCCATACGAGATACTGGTAATAGGATCCAGCAGATAATTCATAACTCGGTCAATACGATTGAAACTCTGAATGACTATCTAAGATCAAAACCCTTTTATTTGTCATCATGGTCAAAATCATATCGGCGTACCACACCTCATCATGCTTCTTATGGAGCGATGCCGACGGTTCAAAATTTTATCAATACAATCTTCGGGGGGCCTAGGGTAGGAAGTACATGGACCAGAACTATTATGGTCTGTGAGGCTCACCAAGAGATAGTCAAGAAACCACGTATTAACACCATCGAGTTTGACGACAAGGACTCACGACGAGCTCATCACCCTAACTATGATGTTTTTATAATCACCTTGCAGGTACATGATTCTCGAGTCTAGCGTGTATTTGTAGATCCTGACAGCGCAGTCAACATAATTCATTGGAAGGTTGTTTGCTAGATGGAGGTGCAGGATCAGGTAATTCCCAGCCCATACACCATAACCATATTTAACAACTTCAGTGAGAAATCTGTAGGAGAGATACTCCTCCAGGTACACCTATCGGGAGCGACTTGGATGGCGTCCTTCCAAGTAATGACATGTGACCTCTCATATAACATTATTCTCGGGAGGCCTTGGATTCACGAAGTCCACGCAGTGCCGTCTACGCTTCACCAAATCCTTAAATACCTGACTCCTTGGGGGTGAGAGAAATTTAGAGGGAACAAAAACTATCCCGTATCTGTTATGTAATTGTTGTGATAGATGCCGCCTAAAAGGAGACGAAAAACCAGAAGAAAAAGATCCTTATGTTTTAAGTTTTCTGGATGCTTACTAAGGATATAATCAGATCCTTATGAACCCGGATGATCAAGAAAAAACTTCTTTCATCATAGATAGGGGGACTTATTGTTGCAGGGTAATGCCTTTTGGATTGAAAAATGCAGGAGCAACTTATAAGAGATTGGTAAACGGGATGTTCAAGGAGCAGATTGGTAAGACCACGGAGGTTTAAATAGAGGATATGCTGGTCATATCAGAATTCGCCAAGGATCACATTGGTCATCTGGAGATAGCATTCGACATCCTTGACAAATTTGGAATGAAACTCAACCGAGAGAAGTGTGCCTTTGGTGTGTCCTACGGGATGTTCCTTGGGTTCATTGTTTATAACAGGGGAATAGAAGTGAATCCCATAAAGAACGAAGAAATCGAGGCTATACCAAAGGTCCTGAAAAGCAAAGTTGAAGTTAAAAGGCTTAACGGCCGAATTGCAGCACTCAGCCGGTTCATCTCGCGGTCGTCAGAGAAGTGTCACCATTTATTTAATGTGTTGAAGAAGAATAAAAGCTTTGAATGGACAGAGCAGTGCAGCAAGACGTTTCGAGAACTGGAGCAATATCTGGAAAATCCCCCATTGCTAACTAAGCCACGCGAGGAAGAACCATTGTTGTTGTACCTACCAGTGTCCGAAGTCGCTGTCAGTGTTGTCCTAGTAAGAGAAAATAAGGGGGTTCAATCACTAGTGTATTATGTCAGCAAGTCTTTTGTGGGCGAAAAAACTAGGTACCAACACCTAAAGAAACTCGCACTTGCTCTAGTCATGGCAGCGAGGAAGCTGCGGTCATATTTTCAAAGTCACACCATTATCGTGGTTTCCTTTTTTCCCTTGCAGACTATTTTACACAAACCCGAGCTATCCGGTAGGCTGGCAAAGTAGGTCGTCGAGCTTGGTGAATATGACATCATTTATCCGCCATGTACGACCATCAAGTCACAGGTGCTTGCAGACTTTGTCGCCGACTTCAGTACCGACTTGATGCCAGGAGCTGAGACAGAATGCAAAATGATAGAGGAAGTTACTCCTGGACAATGGATGATCCACACCAACGGGGCCTCGAACGTAAAAAATGTCGGGTTGGTTTAGCGATGAAATCTCCGACAAAAAATGTATTAAGGATAACAGTCAGTTGCTTTCAGATAACGAACAACGCGGTAGAATATGAAGCAGTATTACAAGCTCTAAAATTAGCTTACATATTGGGGGCCAGGGAGATCAGTGTCAATTGCGACTCTCAACTCGTCGTCAATCAGGTAACTAGGGCTTACACTTCTAAAGACGCCCACATGCAGGAATACTTGGCCAGAGTAGAAAAGTGCCTGAAGAATTTTCTAAAATGGAAGATCAATCATATACCGAGAGAAGAAAATGCGGAGGCTGATACCTTAGCTAGCCTAGTAACCGCTGCAGACATGAATGTAGACAACCCAGTTTCCACCATTGAGTTAACATACGCAGATGTCAAACGCCACGAGGTCAACGCAAAGGGATCATTATGGGACTGGCGGCACCTGATCATTGAGTACCTGGACAAGGGAGTACTCCCAGCAGATAGAAAAGAGAGCAGAAGGTTGAGAGCCCAAGCAGCCCGCTATTGTTTAATTAACGGCGAGCTGTATCAGCAAATGTCTAGCAGACCCTTGGCTAAATGTTTGGGACACTCTCAAGTGGATTATGCACTTAGAGAACTCCATGAGGGGCAATGTGGAAACCATTCCGGCGGGCGATCTCTAGCTCGCAAGTTAATCAGGGCGGGCTATTTCTATCCCCGAATGGAAGACGACACGAGCAAGTTTGCCCGGGCGTGCGATTACTGCCAGAGATTCTCCCATGTACTTCATCAACTGGCAGAGTTATTTACACTCTGGAATAGCCCCTTGGCCTTTCATGAAATAGGGGATGGACATCGTAGGGCCCATGCCTAAAGCACCGAGTGGTGTCAAATTCCTGCTCATCATGACAGATTATTTCACCAAATAGGTCGAAGCGGCGTCCTACGCTTGGATCTGGGAGCAGGAGGTAATAGAGTTTATATGGAAGAACATTATGTGCCGATTCGGCATTCCAGCAGAAATTACTTGCGATAATGGGCCTCAGTTCGTAGGCGATAAAATCACTGCTTTTCTGAAGGAATGGGAGATAAAGAGAATAACCTCTACGCCTTATCATCCTTCGGCCAATGGTCAAGCTGAATCTTCGAATAAGACGATAGTGGAGAATCTGAAAAATCGACTCATGGAAGCTAAAGGAAAGTGGCCAGAAGAATTAGCAGGAGTCCTATGGGCCTACCGAACTATGTCCAAAGCCAAAACTAGAGAAACTCCGTTTTCACTGGCATATGGAACAGAAGTAATGATTTCCCTAGAAATTGGAGAATCAAGTTTGAGGCGGTCATTTGCGGAGGAAGAATCCAACAACGAAGCTTTGAAAGCCTCCCTCGATACTTTGGATGAACGGTGAGAAATAGCGGCCATACCCTCGCAGCCTAGAAGCAACGATTGGAGCAGTATTACAACTCGAGGGCTAATCCACAATCCTTCAATATAGGGGATTTCATCCTTCGCAAAGTTACTCAGAATACCAAGCAACCCAGCGCAGGAAAACTTGCCCCTTATTGGGAAGGGTTGTGCAGAGTTTGAGGCATAGCTAGAAAAGGTGCGTATGTTCTTGAAGAGATGGAAAGAAAAAGCCATTCCAAACAACTGGAACATTACATGGCTAAAGAAGTATTACTCTTGAAAGGCTCAGCCAAACCCATATACTCGAGACATGTATTTTCTCCTTTCTTGTTTTCTTCTATTGTCAGTATTTACAACGGGCATTCAGCCCCGTTCTTTATATTTACAAGTCTCCACGCCCTATTCATCAATAAAACTACAATTCTTATTTATTCAGATCCATCTACGATCCAACTAATTATAGCCTCGACCAGACCTAAGTTGAAGTAATACACTCATTTTTTGCTACCAAAATTAGGGTACACTACTGGCTTAGAGCTAGACCATGTCTAGCTCAGCCACCAGGCATTACTCGTACGTTGAACTCGTTAATTCAACAACTGCAGCTACATGTCAACGGGGACACCTGTCCATAGTGCCAGAAAGTCTTAAATACTCGAGTAACTAAGCAGAGACGCTCGAAGTCGGACGCAAAAGTGCCCATTACCGCACGGGCTAAAGTCGTCCCATTGTAGGCGCAACTTAAGTCGTCACCTATTGACGCAAATGAAGCGCCCTTCAGTGCGCACCCGTCTCGTGTAGACACTAGGCAAGAAAGGCACACAAAACATACTTCTTGATTATACATTACATCATACGTAATCACATAAATACGTATAAAACTATTGATGAACGACCATTTCATTAATAATAAACAACGTAGACTCATAATATACAATTAGTTCTTCTTGAATACATATTTGTTCATAACAATTGTAGAAAAAAAAAGGAAAAGGAAGACTAAATTAACTAGTTCCTTCGAATTTGTATGGCAAGAGACTCTTCGTCTAGATTGTAGCTCTTGAATCGAAGCCTCTCTCGGCAACTAGAAGGCAAAATTCCCAAGTTGATACCCCAAGCAGCAACATCATTGTGACGCTGCACCACGGGAGTTGGGAAAATCAGTCCAACTAGGGAATCCCTCAGTAGAAAGGCAGAGGAAGCAGAACTTGGTCTGAGACTTCATTTGAAGAGACGAATAAGGAACCCCCGATGACCTCGGGAACGTCGTATACTCTCTCTTCCCCAATCAATTGGAAGCAGATGCAATCCCCAAAATCGAAGAACAGGGCAGAGCTATACATCTACCCTGAATGCTAAAGATCTGGAGAAATTTATTGAATATCAACCGCCTGAAGAAGGCGAGGATATCCCAGGGATGCACTCCTAGTTCAAATGAAGTTGCTTACAGGATATATGTTCCCATGCAACTAAAAGATGAACAACTAGAAGAAGCCCGATTGGTTTGATGTTTCTCTGCTACAGCGCGCTACATGACAAGAAGAATATCACAACAATCACCACTTATGAAGACGAGCATACCGAAATCAATGTGTGTGCCACAATGAAGACATTCTGAAGAATATCATCATTAGAATCCCAGTCAAAGTTCATGACTCGGAGGACTTCGTTTATTCCTTCGTGGATGAAGAAAGAAAAGTTTCTCACTATCATAAAAAATTGTTGAAAAAGAGAAGTATTTTTCTGAAGAGGAGTTTGTGAGTTCTCTATTGTCACGAAGTCCCTATTTATAAGAAGAAAAGAGATAAGAAAGATGCATGAAATTGTCAAGCGTCATTATTACTGGAGATATGAAACGATTCAGAGCAGTTAATAGCAGTTCTTGGAAACGTGCATGGAATTGGTATCAACCAATCAGATAAAGCACGCGGAGTTCTCGAAGAAATCAACATCAATCTTGGTCAAAGAGACTGTGAGTCTCAAGGAGTCAGTGAGATATCTTTTCACATCCATCTTGTATGCTTTTTTAACTTCATGACTGCTTGCGTCAGCACTCATAAAGTGGTAGGACTGACTATGTAGAAAAAATACGCCACCTACTATTACAGGGATACTAGTTCAGCTGGAGAGATTAGTCTTATCTTACAAGTCACCGGGCACAGAGGATATACGCCCTCTATTTAGGCCAACGACCATTCAGGCGGCACGGCCATAGGACCCAGGGCATACATCCCAGCGCCTTAGGTTTATAGTCTCCTAGTTAGGGTTTAGTATACGCCACCGCCTTGAGTTATAGGCCCATAATCTTATTAGTCTTTGTATTTTACTTTAATTAGGACTAGGTATCTACTACTATAAATACCCCTCCATATATTATATTGTACAGCAGAGCGATTCACCACAGAATTTGGCTATTCTCAAGGAATAAGACTACTTTACTTTTCTTGCTTATTATTTCTCTCTTTTACTTACTTACTTTTCAATCATATTTACTGTATTGCTTGTGACCTCATTCTAAATTAATTATTTAACCTAGGCGTTTAGGCATAAACAAGGGAGGAGGTGGAAAGAGAATTAGGATATGGGTTTTTTACACAAGCAACACATGAAAATTATCAAAACTGTCCCCTATTTGAGAATCTTACCCTAAATGTCACCCTTTTCCCGAGATACAACCTGCCACAAGTTTATACAAGTTTATACGCGTGTATAAAATTGTATAAATTTGTATAAGTGTGTATACGCGAGTGAATAAATTTGTATAAATTTTCAGATTTCATTACTATGAAGGATTTTTATATAAATTTTTACTTTTTGGTGTATATTTTTGTATTTTTTTCATTGTCTATGTATTTATATATGTATATTCATGTATAATTTATTTTTTGGGGGGAGATTTGTATGTATAAACTTGTCCAAAGCAATGATATAGATAACATCAATAATATAACTTCAGTGAAATACAAAAAAATAACGACACCGCCAGCAGAGGAGGTGTCTGTCGGCGGCTCAGTGGAAGGGGAGGAGGAGATTTGGTAGCTAAGGTTCTTATTTTGAAGGAGTGCTAAAATTTGTGCTAAAATTTGTAATTTTACCAATGGGTGCTATACATGAAAAAATATGGTCTGCTATTTGTAATTTTGGGTAGTGGGCTGTTTATTTCTAAAAATGTATCGTAGGATATTAATTGAATAATCACTACCTATTGTGTGAAAGGTTGTCATTGCTATTATCAAACTATAAGCTTCAGTGGTCTTTACTTTTTCTCTTTAAGTGCTTGCAAATTGTGATGTCATTATCTTCATGATATTTCTTAGTTGTAGAATTGAAATTTGTGTGCACCCAAACTCTTTCATATCACTTTAATGCCAACAGAAAGTAGTGATTCTGGTGATATATAATTAAGTTATGTGATGTCTACATGATTAATTTTGGTATTGTAGTGCCATTAATTTATGCCGACAATGTAAATGAAGGAAATAAAAAATGTGTTTAATTACAAGTTTACAGGTTCTATGACTATTTTAATGACATTTAAGAAGTTAATACTAATTAACCAAATATTTTATAGATATATTATCTTATATTTCTGTTGTTTGGAAGCATGCACTTTTTCTATTCCTCCTCAGGTATGGGTTATGGGTTTTTAGTCCTTATGTTCGTTTTACATTCTCACAAATTATTCGAGCCAGTTGATTGATCAGTTTTAGGGTCGATATATACGTGTAAATTAGAATGAAATAAGTTTTAACATTGTGAACATGTGTGTGTGTATACTGTTAAAAAAACCGATTACGCCTGATCGATATTTTTACAAACGAATTATAAAGAAAATTAAAGGTAAGATATATTAAATTAAAAAATATTAGTTAAGTTCTGTAAACTCATCTATTTTTTACAACATGTGCATGGCATAAGAGAAATATTGAAGTAAGGTAATACGAGAGATGAATTATTATTTTCTGTAATATAAATTAAGATATACTATTACTTATATTAGATAAATTATTTTATTTGAGCATGATTACAATTTCCAATAACTAATTCATAATCCACGAATCTTGAGGGCTTTAATACTAGATGGAGAACCAAGGGGCTATTGCAACAACAAGTTTATATCAATTTTAATTTGCACAAAATGATGTCTGAACTAAAAACTATTGAAATTGTGTGAATTGAAAAAACATCAAAATAGGATGAATGGATCAAATTTATCTACTATATCTATTAAATAAAAGAAGAGAACTAGAAATGTAGTAGAATAAACAAAAGTCGATGCAACAATACAAAAATTTGAATTTATTTATTTAATTTTATGTGTGCAAAATTGCAATGAATTTAGCGAGAAATATAGTAAAAAAGAGGAAGGCTATGCACTACTACAATTCCAAATAAATGTAGCATATGTGTATATATAGGTCGAAGGCGTTTCATAGAACATGAATGCCAGATGTGTCTAATTAGTCCTTCCAACTTCGAAATTAAAAAATTTAAGACAATATTGAAAAAGTTGTGAGTATTACTGTTCTTGAGATGTGTCCGCCTTCAGAAATATAATTGTCCAAAATCTGAAACCAATGATTGTAATAGTTCTAGTGACACGACCCGGAATCCGGTTAGGTCGCCCGATATCCTCCCCTAGACCCGTCGGGCGAGCCCCTACCAATTAAATTAGGAAAATAAATATAACAATTCATAAATAAGGACAAGACTTAAAACAAAAACACAGATATACTGATATATCTAAGCTGTACAAAAGAAATTACAGCTGACTACCCAATATACTAGGTTTAGGACTATCCAGACTAGACATCTAAGAGTACAAAAAAAGACATATACCTCTTGAAGGGAGCAAAATGCAACTGAAATAATAAACAATAAACTGGTGGCCATCCGGAATAAAGCTGGCTCACCCTGGCAGCTGAAGTCGTCTTCGCTCCTGAACAACGCAGCGAACTCAATTCTGGAGCGAACCTGCCGAAACGAAATAGATAGACAAGAAACAAACAACAAACAAGGGTGAGTCAAAAGGACTCAATAAGTGGGGCAGACTAGCCACCTCAAAGAATAGGATAGCTAGCCAGGGAGAAGAAACAGATAAACCAAATTCCTCTTATTTAAATTATAAAAAGGCGGAGCCAGATAATAAGCGGAAGCACGTATGAAACCATAAACTCAGCCTGAAATACGAGCCAGAAAGATATCAACAACTAAGCAATGCACGTATAAACAGAACAGTAGTTATGTACCACAAGTCTACACAATTGTATGAAAAGAAATGAGATGAAATGAAATGAAATGAAATCTGATGCAAAGGGTCACATGTGCCCGTCATCCCATCTCGAAGCGGAATACTCCTGCATTCGAGGGGAATCCAATCTGATAACCAACTGGAGCGGAATACTCCTGCTCCTGGGGCTGAATACTCCTGCACCCGATATAATATAAACCAGAGGCGGAATACACCTGCACTCTCTTGGGGCGGAATATTCCTGCACCCGATATAATGTAAAGCTGAGGCGAAATACTCCTGCACTCTCCTGGGGCGGAATCCTCCTACCCTCAATATGATACAATGGAGTGGAATACTCCTGCTCCTGAGGCGGAATACTCCTACCCTCAATATGATACAATGGAGCGGAATACTCCTACCCTCAATATGATACAATGGAGCGGAATACTCCTGCTCCTGGGGCGGAATACTCCTGCACCCAATATGATATGCAATGTAATGCATATGAATGACATATAATGCATATGAATGCAATGTGATGCAATAATAACCCTTCACCAGCGCGGGACTCTCATCGACAGCCGGGAAGTAGATGCCACCTCACATCCAGAGTACAATGCTCATATCCTCAATGCAATACCAACAACAGGACATAACATATAATATACAATGTAAATCCAAAGCTAAGGAGTAAGGAGTACGCCTATCGGCAGCTACACACGTAAGGAACACGTGGTAGAAAATCCACGAGGCCAGGTACCTCCAAAGAAATGGATATAAACACTTACCTCGTTCCAAAGTTAACACTGCTACCCAACAACCGCTTTATTCTTTGAATTCATTGCCAAACGATCACACTGTGTTCAATAAGCAGAAAAATATATCACATTAGGCTAAAGGCTTCATTCCTCACATCTTAGGGCAATCCAGTTAGGAACGTGATACCCTATTTGCATACGCAATACGCAGGTCAGGCCTATGTACAGGGTTTAAAGTCACATAACCAAACTCTAAATAAATTACATTTATAAGTTGCCCATAACTCACTGAGTACGAATATATAATCAATTCCATTATCGGGGTCCATTTGACCCTTTAAACTATTAATTGAACTTATTAACACGATGTCTAATATTCCAAATTTTACCGTTAAAACATATTCAAACACACATAATAAACTCAAATAATATTTCACGATGTCTCATTTTCTGGAATTTTTTTCCATTTCTGCGCCATTTCATTTTTCTCTATTTCTCGTTCCAATTCTCCCTCTGTTTATCATCCTTAGCATATGCTAAGGTCACCACCAATATATATATCTCTTTCTTTCCTTTACTATTTTGTCTTTTTGTGTTTTGTCTTTTCTCTTTTTTTTATTTTTTTTATTTTTTTTTCTTAACGAAAATTAAAATAGTACCCTATGATATTCGAAATAATTCCAAATTTTGCATACAAGTTATAAAAAATATATGTTGCATACTTTCTAAGGCGGATCTCAAATCGGGTTCCCGAAATTCAAGATGCGAATTTAAATGAAAAACAGTCAAATTATTTAACATCCGGCATTTTAGCGGAAACTAGCCGAACAACATCGAAATTCACTTTCGAAAAATCACAAAAATCACAAATAATCATATGAATCTAACGGCACTTTCGGATTTTGAATCGGAGCTCATTCGCCAAAACCGAGCTCGAAAATCTCTTTTTAATATTTATCGACAATAAAAACTGAAACCTTCTTCCGATGCCTACCAAACGAGGTCTGATTTAGCTCAAATTTTACAGACAGGTCCTAATGGACATTACGAATATTTTAAAATTATCAGCACGCCTATCGGAGTCCTAACTTTCGAAACGACTGACCGAGGTCGTTTCATCTAGGATGCAGGTAGAATTGCAAATTCAAGTGCAACGAAATATGAAGTTCAAAAGACTAGTGTTTACCCATGGAAAACTTTATGTACCCGTATGATCATGGGTAGTAAGTTAAGAGGGGTTTGAGATCTTAGTTTAAATGATGATGGTCAAATAACAAATGAATCTAAATATGCAGTGTACATATAAAGAAGTTTTTCGTATTTGATAGAGACGTCATTGAATCTATTTTCATCAAAACATTATGTGTTATTACAATTCATTTTGTTTGTATCAAAATTTATGGTCATCAAAGTATTTGTAATGGAAGCTATACGGTTATTTTGTGTTTTCAGATTTTGTCTTTTAAATGAATGTTTCATTATTTGTTTTGAAAATTTCTTATTGTGGCAATGTTTATGGGCTGCTTTTCCATCCGGACAGAAACAAAATAATGAAAACATAATTAGAAATATCAAAATTATATCAAAATTTCTACATGTGTTGATAAATAAAATTTGCTACGACTAGTTTCTGTTGATTTCAACAGCGCATCGCGCGGGTACTATACAAGTATATTTTAAAGGGATTTTTACACAGCATACCCACAAAAGTAATTTATTTACGTTTTTATGTCCATTGACAGTTGCTTTTCACCTACTACATATTCGACCCATCTTATTTACATTCTATACCCATATGGCCCAATTTATTAACAGATATACCCACTCGGCCTATTTTATTTCCTCTTTCCTTAATTCTCGCTCAAATCACCAGAGACAAAAAGCCAAACTCTCCTCAATTTTATTTCACCATCATAACCGTCACCGGCAACCACCGTCTCAACATCCTCTCTCCTAATATAACCTCAGTTTCTTATGAAAACGTCCCCTCCACCGTAGTTCTGTGTTTGAAATTTGCCGGAGCCGGCGACCATTCATATTTTTCCTATAAATGTTACATTAATAGCTTCATCTCAACATCCTCTACCTATTTCTATTCTTCAAATTCTAAAAGAATCCCCTTTTCCATCTTTAACCGGGCCAACAGTGGACAAAGAGGGTTTTACTCCGTGACTAATATACCTTATTATGCTCTGATCGAAGTGCGAGATGTTACATAATACATAGATATTTTAATCTTTATTATTTTAAAAGAAGTATACCTTTTTGGTATATTGTATACTCTTTTAGTATACCTTTTTGTGTTTGGATCAAAGTGTGCGATGCTATCAAGCAAATAAATATCTCAATTTAAGTTATTTTTAACAAAGTATACCTTTTTAGTATATTGTATATATTTTTTGGTATACCTTGTTATGTTCTGATCGAAGTGCGACATGTTACAGAACATATAGATATTTCAATTTTTATTATTTTTAATGAAGTATACCTTTTTGTTATATTGTATACTCTTTTGGTATACCTTTTTGTATTTGGATCAAAGTGTACGATGCTATCGAGCAAATAAATATTTTAATTTTTGTTGTTTCAAACAAAGTGTACCTTTTTGATATACTGTATACTCTTTTAATATACCATGTTATGTTTGGATTGAAATGCGAGATGTTACAGAACCCATATATAATTTAATTTTAATTATATTTATAGAAGTATTCTTTTTTGGTATATTGTATACTCTTTTGGTATACCCTTTTGTCTTTGGATCAAGTATGTGATGCTATTGAGCAAATAAATATTTCTGTTTTTGTTTTTTTGAACAAAGTATACCATTTTGGTATACTGTAATCTCTTTTGGTATACCTTGTTATGTTCGAATCGAAGTGCGAGATGTTACAGGATATGTATATATTTCAATTTTTATTATTTTTAACGAAGTATACCTTTTTGGTATATTTTATACTCATTTTGTTTACCCTTTTGTATTTGGATCACAATTTACGATGCTATCGAGCAAATAAATATTTCAATTTTTGTTGTTTTGAACAAAGTATATCTTTTCTATATACAGTATACTTTTTTGGTATACCATTTTATGTTCGGATCGAAGTACGAGATGTTACAACACTTATAGATATTTTAATTTTTATTATTTTCAATGAAGTATATTTTTTTGGTACATTGTATACTCTTTTGGTATGCCCATTTATATTTGGATCAAAGTATCCGATGCTATCGAGCAAATAAATATTTTAATTCTAGTTATTTTTAACTAAGTATACCTTTTTGGTATACTGTATACTTTTTTGGTATACCTTGTTATGTTCGGATCGAAGTGCGAGATATTATAGAACACATAGATATTTTAATTTTTATTATTTTTAACAAAGTATACCTTTTTGGTATATTGTATACTCTTTTGGTATACCATTTTATGTTTGTATGAAAGCGTGTTATGCTATCGAGCAAATTTTAATTTTGTTGTTTTGAACAAATTATACCTTTTTGGTATACTATATACTCTTTTGGTATACTGTATACTCTTTTGGTATACATTGTTATGTTCAGATCGACGTGCAAGATGTTACAGAATATATAGATATTTTAATTTTTATTATTTTTAATGAAGTATACATTTTTGTTATATTGTATACTCTTTTGGTATACCCTTTTGTGTTTGGATCAAAGTATACGATGCTATTCGAGCAAATAAATATTTCAATTTTTATTGTTTTGTACAAAGTATACCATTTTGGTATATTTTATCGTTTTTTGGTATATATTTTTATGTTCGGATCGAAGTGCGAGATGTTACAGAACTTATAGATATTTTTATTTTTTATTTTTTTAACGGAGTATATCTTTTTGGTATACTGTATACTCTTTTGGTATACCTTTTTATGTTCGAATCGAAGTGTGAGATGTTGCAGAATACATAGATATTTTAACTTTTATTATTTTAAAAAAAGTATATCTTTTTGGTCTATTGTATATCTTTTAGTATACCCTTTTATGTTTGGATCAAAGTGTACGATGCTATTCGAGCAAATAAATATTTTAATTTTTGTTGTCCTTAATAGAGTATACATTTTTGGTATATTATATAATCTTCTGGTATACCTTGTGTTATTTTCCAAGACACACCACTTATTACTTAAGGACCAGTTTCTTCAATGTGTTCCTTTACTTTGTTGAATGCAGAATTAAATAAACTGTAAGTAAATGAACACTTGATTTTAGCGTGGAAAAACCCCCGTTAACTAGGGATCAAAAAACCACGACCTACTCTTCCAAGTAGGATTTCAACTTCACTATTTGAAAGACTCACTTGGTTACAAGACTATCTTCTTACTAACTTAGGACTAACTCTAATCCTATAGTGACCCCTTTCACAATCAGTGAAGTTTCTCCAAGTACAAGATTTGAATCCAATGATACACCTCGATAGTACCTACTACAGATGAACTAAGACTGAACTTTCACAAGACTCAATCTAAGGAACATGTTGTTTACTTAGTTCCGTATAGCTTAATGGTTACACAAATATAATGAAGACTCTTTCAATGCTATAGCTCGATTCTCTCTGTATTTGTGCACACTTCAATATCTGAAATGCTTCTCTTTTTATAGCCTTGAAATCTGAGAAGTCTTGAACAATTAGAACTCCAAAGCTTCCAAGAGTTTGAGTCCTAATTGGACTCTTTGCATGGATAACCGAAATCCTTTAGCTCTATCCAATCTTATGCAATCTTTTCTTATCTCGTGCATCCTGCATAATTATCAAGATAAACATTAGATTTTATGATAACAATTATCTTTCCCGTTTAATTGATTTCGCATGATTATTTATTCAGCTGTAGTGATTCAAAGGAACATGTCCTTGGATTTGTTCCTTAGTCATCAGTCAAAACTCCAAGCTTATCCAAGCTAACATTATCCCTCTTTTTGATGATGACAAACTCATAGACGTAGCTTGATGTCTTTAATATCCTGAACCACAACTTGGAACTTAAAAGCAACATTAGTAAAATCTTATTTCATCATTAAGTATCAGGTTCTCAATTAGGTTATAAATATCAAAAGCAAAATCAGACTTACTCTTCTCCCTTTTGGCATCATTGAAAAGGTTGCATAAGCTAGAATTTATCAAGTAAAAGAACAAGCAGCTCATATTCATTTAAGCAACTCAAAATACAAGCATAATTCAATATAAAGCAACTACAATAAAATGATATTATCTATCGAAGATGATTCATCATTAACAAAAAGAGTTCAACCAGGGGATACAAGCAGATACTACTAAACTATTCAAAAAACTAGAAAAGGAAAAGACTAAGGCACTAGAACTAGTCTAAATCCCACTGGGCAAAGGATGACTTTTTGGTTTAGTTTATCAGGAGGTGGAAGGACCAGGTCCCTGAGACTTTTCCTACAGCAGCTCAAACATCCTTTTGAGCATCCTTTCATTTGTCTCTTCAGCCTTAGTAGCCTCAGATTTCCAGTAGTCCCTTTCCTCCTCCAACCTCTTTATTTCAGTAGCTTGAATGCCAACCTGTTTCCTTAAAACCCTCACTTTGTTGTTCAGAGATTGCTTACCAACTCCAACCACTGGAGTGTCAACTTTTACAGTTAAGTCACAACCGACCAGTGTGGCAACACCAAAACTCTCCTTCTTAGTTTCATTTTTCACCTCCCCCAAAAGAATTTCCAATTTTGCAAAAAAATCTGTCAAGATAAAACCAAATGGCAATGAATGCTTTTTCTTCCCAGTAACAACCCTCTTACTTAGGTGAATCATGAACCTGGGCCAGTTTATCTGCATATCACTGTCCAGCAGTTCCATTACGACCAGGTCCATAAAACTTGCTATCCCCCTCTTCTCCTGCCTTGGCATCATTATCTTATTCACAAACTCAAACAACAACTGGTGCTGATGATGCATTTCACTCTTTTGCACTGCCCTGGGCTTCTCCTCCTCAGGATTTTAAGAAAATTTTCTGGTGATTTCCATATCAGTGGGAAGGTTAGTCAAATATGGCCAAACCTTTTTGATGTAACTCTCATGCCTTATAGAGGGAATACCAAGCAGTTCACCCAACTCCTTTGTGTCAAAGCTTATTTCTCTGTCATGAACAGAGCTACTTATCCTATCCTTTTTTATAGAACAATTTTTGAAAAATTATTGCACCATAGCTTCAGCACATCTCCCTTTGATCTGAAGGACCATGTCCTTCCAGCCTTGAACTTGCAACTTTTGCAACAGCCAGAGCATACCTTCTTCCTCAACATCAGACACCACCCTGCCTTTCAAAACCTTCCTTGTCATAATATCATCATGCACACATTTTTGAACTTCATCTCCCTCATGCTCACTTTAACTCTCCTCACCTTCAGCAGACTCTTCAGAACTGGAATCAGAACTTTCATCAACTAAACTTCTCTTTGAGGACCTGGTCCTCTTGGAAGATTTTCCAGCAGTAACTTTTACAGAACTTCTTGTCACACGCCCTTGGGCAATTTTTCTCTTCTTAGACTGAGGAGAAACTTCGTCCACTTCCTCCATCACATCATCTTCTTCATTATCAACCTCCCTTTCTTTCTCCACAGATTCAGTTTCTTTTTCAACAACAGGATCAACAACTTGCTTGCCTTTCCCTTTCCTACTTCTTTCTAATGCAGTAGCCATTCTTTCATCAACAGCTTTTACAGAACTCCTAGTTCTTCTAACCCCACTAGCAGGGGTAGAAGCAGAAGGAACAATTCCTTTTGCCTTGGAAGAACTTTCACCCTGTTTTTTCTTAAGACCTGGCTTATAGCTATCACCAATTTTCTTCAACTTTGCAATAATATCAGCAGTTAACTTAGCATCAATTGGACCCTTTCTAGCTAATTTTCTCCTCAGACTTTATATGTTTATAAGATCAATTATTGGTCGATCACTATCACTTAAACACAATGCAGAAACGTAAAGAACACATAGATTTTTACGTGGAAAAATCCTTGTTTAAAGGATCAGAACCACGACCCAAACTCTTGGGATTTAAATCTTCCACTAAAGGAAAACCGAGCAAGTTTTAGATTACAACGTAATGCAATCAAGGAAATAGACCTCCCTAGTACCTAGAACCTTCCAAGCCACACGTTAGCTTGTCAGGTTGACCCTATCACACCAAAGCGTAACATCTACTAATTTCTTCTTAACAAGTTGATATATTACGACTCGATAGCCTATAACAAAGAACAAAAACAAAAGACTAAATTATGAAACTGCTCATTCGTCAGGTTCTGCTGCCCGGCTTTTGTTCTGGCACACAATGCTTCTCACGATCAGTTTTGTTCTTGATTTGCTCTGTTGAGATTTCTTGAGTGCGTAAAAATTCTAGCCAGATTAGCTTGTATTTATAGAGTTTTAACATATCCAATTCCAATTAAGCTTAGAACTCCCTTTTCGCTTTGGATTCCATTTCAAACAAGGTTTACCTATATTGCCTTATTTGAAACTCAAGTTAATTTGCCTATGTCTTCAATCCTTTTCCATCTAGGAACCATGTACTATTTCAGCACCGCCTCAAGCTTCTTCTTTTCCCGATGGGATTGAAACTTTGACTGTAGCTGTTCTCGTTTTCCTTCTCCAACTCTAACTCGAATAACCCATTGAACAACTCAGTCTTCTTACTCAACTGTGAACCTTTTCGTAGTCTACTCAGTACCAGGTCCTTTGTCAACTTCAAAATTTTATTTGCCATCTTCAAAATATATACTTCAACAAATTCCCCTTTTTTGATTATGACAAACAATGTTGTCTCACCTAGGGTATGTATGCACAAGAACCTGTATAATAAAAATACTAACCAAGAACTAGGGTATAAACAATTAGGCAAAAAAATAGGTCATAAAATATAAAATGAACTAAACAAGATCTAACTTCCCCCTTTTGACATCATCGAAAAGTTTCATAGTTGTATGAACCTGCTCAACTTAAATTAAGTCTAGGTTGACTCTAGTGCCATAGGCACCTAGCCAACCTTTTCACGTCAGGAACCTGTTTCAGACAATAAATACTATCAAATAGCAAGGATATTAATCAACAAAAGTGCCAAACCGGCTTAAACATCCAAAACATCATTCAAATATTACAAACCAATCATAACAACTGTCTTAAACACAGGCCATAGGAAGAACCAACGAGGGGACTTGGGAAAGGAACTAGTTTAGAATTGGGGAATGTCAGGGATATTAATGTGAGCAAGCAACAAGGCAAGGCAACACGAGTTTCCTTCACGTTCACGCTCCAGCTCAGCATCCAGCCTGGTATTCTCTGCATTCATCCAAGCCAGCTCATCATTTTGCCTCTCAAGCTGCGTCCTGAACCCCTCAATCCTTCTGTCCACTCTAGCGTTTCGCCTCTCCTCAGCTTCCTCCTCCACATGCTCTTGTTCATCAGCAAGTTATCCATCCAACACAAAATCACAGGATTTCAAAATGTTCCTCCCAAACATATTATTGTGATCCGTCTCAGTCCACTTTGCAACAGGCACCCCAAAGAAATCAAATACTTTGCTCAGCAGAAACCCATAGACTAAGGTATGTTTACCTAACCCCATATCAGCTACCCTACCAATGTGCTTGTTCATCACTTTAGGCAGATTTATACGAACCTCACGATCTAGAAGGTCCATATAGGTCAGATCTAGAAAGTTAGCCTCACTGTGCCTTTCTGACCTCTGCAACAGGTTCTTCAGCAAAAATTCAAATAACAACTGATATAAGGGTTGCATCGCCTTCTTGTTCACTTAAATTGCCCTTGCTAGCCTAAGTCTCCTTGGAAACTTTTAGGTCACCTCCTAAGCAGATACACCATCTCCTCTTTCCGGCAATGAATTTCGCATGTACTCACTGTAGCCCTGAGAAGGAACACACAAAATCTCACCCAGATCTGTACAGTCAAACTGGATCACCAACCCTTTCACTATGGTCGTCTCAGTTCCCTTACTTATTGTGCAGTTTGAGTAAAATTCTCGAACCTCCTGCTCTCTCAGCTGTCTTGTCCTATCATGAAACAGGTTCAACCAATCCTGAGCGCTCAGCTTAGCACCAAGCTGTGTCATACCCTCTAACTTCAGGTCAGTGAGAATTTTACCCTTCACTAGTGGATAAATCCTAAAGTAATCCATTCTCCTCTTCTTTTCATCCTTGTCATCGCCAACCACCAACTTTATCTTGGAACCTCTCCTACGAACCTCAGGTTCCTCCACAACTTTCTCCTGCTGCTTTTTAACAGAACCTCGAGTAGCAGGCCTCCTAGCATGACTCACAGTCTTCCTACTGTTCTCTCCCATACCTTTAGTATCACTAGAACTACCAATTTTGGAACTACCTCACCTCCCTTTACCAACCTTCGTTTCTTCACAACTTTGCCCTAATCCTGAATCATAGGCCTTTTATCCAACCTCATCTGTTCCTCCACAACTACTACATCAGTCTCACTGGAGGAACCTTCACTGGCTCGTGGAGTTGGATTTGCCTCAGGAAATACAGTATCCAAGGGTTCAGTAAAGCCTACGCCTTCTAATTCTCTTCCATATAGTCATCTATTTCTCTCAAATCTGCATCACCACCCACCACAGAACAAGAGAACGAACCGGGTCTTTTCTCAGGTTCCTTGAAAGGTTCAGCATATTTCTCTCCTCCTTTATCACCACTGGTTTTTTCTACCACTGGAACTGTCACAGGAACAGGTTCCTTGACAGCTTCCTTAGTTCACTTTTCAACTAAACCACCCTCTGTATTATCAGTCTTTTCTTTCTCAAGATTTGCAACTACCTCCCTCTCTTTCTCACTAACTTCAGCCACTACTTCTTTTCTTAAATCTACAAGCTCAGAATGCAAACTAGTTTCTACAATAACAGTAGCAGCTGGGGAACTTGGGTTTACCTTTTCAGTTTCTTGAACACTTTCTTGAACCGTTTCAACCCTTTCTTCTATACCAGCCATTGAAGCACTTTCCCCCTTGCTAGTAGCCTCCTCTGACAACTTCTTCTGCCTTAGTTTAGCGAACTTTTTTTCCATTGCTACGGAACCACTCGAAGCTAGTTGCTTAGCCTTTTGATTTAGTTTGGAAATTTTGAGTTTAGGAGAAGAGGGTTTTGAGTCAATTTTAGAACTGGTAGACATGATGACAGAGGTTTTGTAGAGAGAGAATGAGAGAAAATTTTTTAGAGAGAAGTTTGGTTCTTCATAGCTGTAGAAACAATGTATTTCCCTCTGAACGTCAGATGAATTAATGGAATAAAGAAGGTTTTAGGTCGTATCGGGAAGGGGAATGGGTGATCGGATATGAAAAAGCTGTTTATATTATTATGACGCATGGGAACGGATGCCACTGGATTCAAAGAATTTGAATTTTAAACAATCACCACTAATCCGGCGCCAAGTAAGGTTAATTGATAACAAATTGGCCACGTAAGACAAGTATTACACTCAGTAAGTAATATAGAATGTTTACCTGAATGTCCATGCACCCGGTTCTGCAATGATATCCTTTATTCAAAAATTTTGCCAGCATCTAAGTCATAAAAACAGGTTCCATATAGGTTAGCGAGCAAAACAATTAAGTTTCAAATATAGAATCAACTAAACAAATTTAAGCTAGGTAAAACAAAGAAACTGCTCTAGCCAATCATTGGAAGAACCAGGTGCTGGCTCGTTCAGTGTATCTTTGTCATCCCTAACTCAAGCCTGTTCTTTTCAAATTATACCCTGTTCAATGCCTTAGTGAAGATATCAATAATTTGATCCTCAGTCCTGCAAAAATTCATGGTAATTAGGCCTTTTTCAACATTGTCCCTTAAAAATGATGCCTAATATCAATATGCTTTGTTCTCTTGTGCTGGACCGGGTTCTTGGCTATATTGACTGCACTGGTATTGTTACAAAAGATTGGAACTGGTCCACACTTGATTCCAAAATCCTCCAACTGCTGCTTGATCCATAATAGGTTTGAACAATACAAAGCAACTGCTACTTATTCAGCCTCAGCTGTAGATAATGCCACTGAATTGGCTTCATTGTAGCCGATGAAACTAGAAAAGGACCTAGGAAGTGTGCCATCCCAGATGTACTTTTCCTATCAAGCAAGTGACTAGTATAGTCAGCATCTGCATAATTAATCAGATCAAAACTTCCACCTTTTGGATACCATAAACCTAGATCTTGAGTTCCTTTCAAGTATCTCAAGATTTTCTTGACTGCAGTCAAGTGTGACTCCTTTGGCTTTGACTGGAACCTTGCACACAACCCCACACTATAAACAATATCTGGACGACTTGCAGTTAAATACAACAATAAACCAATCATCCCTCTATACTTAGTTTCATCAATTGAAGCACCAGTTTCATCCAGATCTATCTTCGTTCCAGGAGCAATGGGTGTGTTCATGTCCTTAGCAGACTTCATATCGTATTTCCTTAAAAGCTCTTTGATGTACTTCTGTTGATGGATCATGGTGCCTTCCTGAGTTTGTTTGATTTGTAAGCCTAAGAAGAAATTCAGCTCACCCATCATACTCATCTCAAATTCACTTCCCATCAGGTCGGCAAACTCCTTGCAAAGGTTCTCATTTGTAGCTCCAAATATGATGTCGTCTACATACACTTGAACTATTAACAGATCCGTAGCTTTCTTCCTTAGAAAAAAAGTATTGTCTATTTTACCTCTTGTAAAACCATTCTTCAATAAGAACCCTGACAACCTTTCATACCATGCCCTAAGAGCCAGTTTCAATCAATACAGTGCATTGTCAAGTTTGTAGACATAATCAGGAATGAAACGACCTCGGTTAGTCGTTTCGGAAGTTAGGACTCCGATTGGCCTGCTGATAATTTTAAAAACTTTGTAATATCCATTAGGACCTGTCTGTAAAATTTGAGCTAAATCAGACCTCGTTTGGTAGGCATCAGAAGAAGGTTTTAGTTTTTATCATCGATAAATATTAAAAAGAGATTTTCGAGCTCCGTTTTGACGAATGAGCTCCGATTCGAAATCCGAAAGCGTCCTTAGGTTAGTATGATTATTTTTGACTTTTGTAAACTTTCGAAAGTGAATTTCGATGTTGTTCGGCTAGTTTCCGTTAAAATGCCGAAAGTTAAATAATTTGACTTTTTCTATTTAAATTCGCATCCTGAGTTTCGGAAGTCCAATTTGAGATCCGCCTTCGCCAGTATGTTACATATATTTTGTATAACTTGTATGATAAAGTCGTAATTATTTCGAATATCGTAGGGTACCGTTTTAATTTTCGTCGAGAAAAGGAAAAAAAAAGAAAAATGAGAAAACGACAAAAAGGTCCAATGAAATGGCGGTGGCCATACAGGGATATATACATATCCCTTCATCTTTATGGTGAAGCTAAAAAACAAGAACAGAGCGCAATAAGAAACTAAACAGAGAAAATGACATAACGCAGTGAAAAAAAATGCCAGAAAATAAGAAAAGAGACCGGAGAAGAATAGAATTTTCACTCTGAAACATTCAGGTAATGATCCTAATATATTATTAGAGTTTATTACATATGTTTGAATATATTTTTACGGTAAAAATTGGGATATTAGCCATCGTTTTAATAAGTTCAATTAATAGTTTAAAGGGTCAAATGGACCCCGATAATGGAATTGATTATATATTCGTACTCAGTGAGTTATGGATAACATATAAATGTAATTTATTTAGGGTTTGGTTATGTGACCATAAACCCTGTACATAGACCTGGCCTGCGTATTGCGTATGCGAATAGGGTATTAGGTTCCTAACCGGATTGCCCTAAGATGTGAGGAATGAAGCCTTTAGCCTTATGTGATATATTTTTCTGGTTATTGAACATAGTGGGATCATTAGGCAATGAATCCAAAGGACAAAGCAGTTATTGAGTTGATGTACTAACTTTGTAACAAGGTAAGTGTTTATATCCATTTCTTTGGAGGCACCTGGCCTCGTGGATAATCTACCACGTGTTCCTTACGTGTGTAGCTGCCGATAGGCGTACTCATTATGCCTTCGCTTTTGATTTACATTATATATTATATGTTATGTCCTATTGTTGGTATTGCGTTGAGGATCTGAACATTGTACTCTGGCTGTGAGTTGGTATATACTTTCCAACTGTCGATGAGAGTTCCGCGCTGGTGATGGGTTATTATTGCATCATGTTGCATTCGTATGCACATTGCATCATATTGAGGGTAGGAGGATTCCGCCCTCGGAGCAGGAGGATTCCGCTCTATTGCATCATATTGAGGGTAGGAGGATTCCGCCCTCGGAGCAGGAGGATTCCGCTCCATTGCATCATATTGAGGGTAGGAGGATTCCGCCCTCGGAGTAAGAGGATCCCGCTCCATTGCATCATATTGAGGGTAGGAGGATTCCGCCCTCGGAGCAGGAGGATCCCGCTCAATTGCATCATATTGAGGGTAGGAGGATTCCGCCCTCAGAGCAGGAGGATTCTGCTCCATCTACTTGGCACATGTGACACCATTGCATCATACTGCATTCATCCAATTTCATTGCACCGCGTGCTGATTATTATGTGACTATCATGCTATGTTTTGTGTATGCGATATGTATACCGTATTGTGGACATATTTCAGTTTTTCTGTATATTTCTGGCTCGTATTCTGAGTTGGGGGGATCGGGCTGCACGCCGCAACGGTATAAATATATGGATCGGGTTGCACGCCACAATGGTATAAATATATGGATCGGGTTGCACGCCGCGACAGTATGAATATATGGATCGGGTTGCACGCCGCAACAGGATGTATTTCTGATTGTTGATATGTTCGGGATACCTCTATGTTCTGGCTATCTTACGTTCCTGGTTGTAATGAGTTTGTGATTCCATACGTGTTTCTAGTTATTATCTGGCTCTGCCTTTTCATAATTTAAATAAAAGGAATTTTATTTATCTGTTTCTTTTCTCCCTGGCTATCTATCCTATTCTTTGAGGTGGCTAGTCTGCCCCCACTTATTGAGTCCTTTTGACTCACCCTTGTTTGTTGTTTGTTGTTTGTTTCTTGTCTATCTATTTCGTTTCGGCAGGTTTGCTCCAGGATTGAGTTGGCCACATTGTGAAGGTGCGAAGACAACTTCAGCTGTCAGGGTGAGCCAGCTTTTAATCCGGATGGCCACCAGTTTATTAGTGATTATTTCAGTTGCATTTTGCTCCCTTCAGGAGGTATTTGTCTTCTTTGTAGTCTTAGATGTCTAGTCTGGATAGCCCTAAACCTAGTATGTTGGGTAGTCAGCTGTAATTTCTTTTATACAGCTTAAAGGTATCAGTATGTCTGTATTTTTTTTAAGTCTTGTTCTTATTTATGAATTGAATTATATTTATTTTCCTAATTTAATTGGTAAGGGTTCGCTCGACGGGTCTAGGGGAGGATGTCGGGTGCCCGCACGGCCTAGCCGGATTCTGGGTCGTGTCAGTTGGTATCAGAGCCTGGTTTAGAGTCTATCCAGACTAAGACAGTGTCTAGTAGAGTCTCGCTGATGGGTACGTAGACGTCCGTACTTATCTACGAGAGGCTATGATGGCATTTAGGAACTTTCACTTCCTTCTTTTCGGATCGTGCGTCGGTCTAGGATGCAAAAGTATTTTTGTTAATTCCTCCGTGATAATTGTGAACCCTCGTGCGACAATCAGCAAATGGTATGAGTTCAAGACGAAGCAGACTAGCCTGGGGTTAGCACTGACGAAGCCCCGAGAGTTTTGGTCTTGCTGACGATCCAGTCGCGCAGGCCCCAGCTGTACGAGCTCGCGATGGGCTTGCCTTGTGGTTCCCTTGGCCCTCTACGATGCTTTACGAGAATCTTGGTGACGTAGATACCGCAAGAACCTATTGTTCGCTAGGAAGCTTATCAAGTTGCCGCAGATGTAGATGTTCGGTCTCCGGGAGCTCCTATTTCAGTTCTTAATATTGTGGCAGTAAAGTATGTTCCGGAGGCAGCATGTGTTGTGCCTCTAATTATTCTGGTTGGTTAGCTAGCCCAAGTAATAGCTCGGTCCGAGTGTCCGAAGATGCTGTATTATTTTATCTGGTTGAACCTTCCGATATTCTCAAGCCATGCATCAGATAATCCCTGTGTAAGTTTTTTTTTAAAAATAAAATGATGTCAGCGTATCCTTCAGGCTCTTGATTATATCGAGCGGTATGGTGTTGATTATTCTGCTTTTCAGTTTCAGGGGTCCAGCGTTGAATTGATGGACCGCTCTCTTATTAGCTAACTTGGTTCCATTTTTCTTCTAGATTCGTGGAAAAGTTCCTTTCGAGTAGCAAACGAGATGAAAAGTGTTGCCAGTTCGAGTGGATTGGATAGGGTAGCCTGTCGGTTAGCCTGTTGGTTTCAGAATATGAGATTGAATTCTATAGAATGGCTGAATATGCATTAGAACTAGTCCATGAGCCTTTCGAGAGATTCAAAGATTTATTGGTGACCTTTCCCCTTCCTTGAGATCCCAGATGGCTCGAAAAA
This sequence comes from Petunia x hybrida, assembly GCA_037355625.1. Lineage (NCBI taxonomy): Eukaryota > Viridiplantae > Streptophyta > Magnoliopsida > Solanales > Solanaceae > Petunia > Petunia x hybrida. The sequence goes on from JBBBVM010000051.1 coordinate 3,287,624, forward strand.
TTGAGGTTGGGACTTCATTTGATGTCGTTGTTGATATTGCTCAAAGGTATTAGGCATACCATCAGTTAGAGGGGGAAGAGTTAGAGTGGGAGAGCAAGAAATTCCGTGGCCCTGGTGTGCAACCATAGTACCTCATTTGGAGGTAAAAGTTCTGATTATTTTGAGATGTCACCTTCCAGGTTATCTCAGCGTGTGTCGCGTGAGTGTGCCAGTAGTTCGTCAATATCAGATCCAATTTTTCTCTTTGTAGCTATCAACAATCTGTCCAGCTTCCATTTTCACTGAGACGGTATTATCATTGTCGCGAGCATGTCATCTTTGGTGGAGTTCTCCCTTACTCCGGCAACTAGGCAGTCGTCCTTTCTCTTGTTATCAGGCACCTGCACAGTCGCAGGAAATTTCATTTAGATCTTAATTAACCAGAGATATGCCCTCATTCGATAGAGGTCGAGAGCGTTGTGGTAGTGGTTCTTCTAGAAGTAATTATCAGAGTAGCAGCTCGGCTCAGCCACAGAGGCAGTTCTAAGAACTACCAGTCTGGCAGGATGTTAAGGTATTTGATGTAGTACACCTATGTATTTCTTCTTCTCTTAAATGTGAGTAAGATTTGATTCTATTGATCGATCTGGAAATGGTGTGTCTTATCATGTTTCAATGGTTTCCTTCGATATTGTTTCTACTAAGAATCAATTGTGGTAGAGCGGTGAGCTTTTGGTATGATTTATTCCTGGCATTTGTGAGACCTTACTAATTTTTCTAGTCTAAATATGAGAGATTTAGTAGTAAGTGTCGGTATTGTCTGCCTGGCATCTTGTTGTTCCACCTTCTGTTATTATGTCAAATTAGTTTACCTCTCTTCTCGGAATTTCGTGTTGGTAGGTAATGGGATCCTAAGAGTTGCAGCTGTTTTGCAACTCGAGAGAGTAATTTGGTATCTTAGGTCAGAGTTGCGTTCTCTATTTATCAAAATTTTCATTAGTCCAGCAGACTGTGCGGGGATGATTATTCATATTCAAATAGCTGCATGAGTTTGTGCTTTAAGTGGAGGAGTCTTCCTCCAAATACTGAATGGTAATATTAAATCCCTAAGACATTGATACCAATTTTGTCACGACCCAACCTAGGGCCACGACAGAAAACTACAATGAGCGTCGATCATTGCTAAACCCACTAATAATCTATTAATGCTAGAGATAAGCTGGCAACCTGATCATATATACATACCTATCGGCTGAAAGTATAAAGTCTGGAAAGATGACACGACTTTAACTTGCTGGCAATTAGAACACTGAGCCACAAATTCTGCTATGTCACAGTTTATTCCGTCCCACCAATAAATCTGCTTAAGATCATGGTACATCTTAGTCGAACCTGGATGAACAGTGTATTTGGAATAATGTGCCTGTATCATAATCTGTCCACGTAAATCTGCAACATCAGGAACTCAAAGTCTATCTTTATACATGAGAACACCGTCAGTAGTAACCCTGTATGGTGACTTCGATTTTCTTCTGGCTATCTGTCTGTATTCAACTAGAACTGGATCCTCATACTGACAGTGGTTTACTTCATGAAAATTTATAGAAAAAGGTCTTGTGCAGCTTATCGTCCATCCATCATTGGCATATCTCCTTTACACCTCAACTCTTTGAGAAGTTACTTTAGCGTTATAAGTGCACATGTAATCAACTTTGTTGCTGGTATTCTGCCTCAGCACATGGTCCAACTACATGTCTCTTTTATTTTCACTTTTTCAAGTCATAATAATTCCAATTCAAAGACAATACCCTGAGGTAGATGTTCAGTCTGAAGATCATTCTTGGTGTACATCATACTATCCAGTAGTAGTTATATGATCTTATCCTTATACGATAGACCTTGTTCAGATGAACCTTTGACATACATTAGGATATGAGTAACTACATTCCCACAAGGAGCTTGCAGAACAACACTAACATCAACTGAGATGTTGCATAGTGCGTTCGTAAAAATAATATAGCTTGCTTCGAATCTTCTATAGTATGTAGTTACAAGGTACTTCAAAAGTTCCCGCTATTGCATCAAGCGTGAGCTAATTCTTTGTTTCATCGACCGGTTCTATATCGAAAGTATATCGATGAGGTGATTCGTTGGTGGAATCATGTTAGCCCATCAAGAGTTGCGTGTATCTTCATTTCGAAAATATAGAACTCTTCTCTCATGATCGAGAAAGGGTCAGCTTAGTCCCAATAAGTTGGGCAATGATGTTATCATATTATCCAGATATGTTTTATTCCAAGAGTTCGGTGTTCGTGTTATAATTCTGATTCTGCAATCATGAGATAATGTCCGTGGAGTAGCTTAGGAAGGTCGTGAAATTTCTTTTGTTATCTGTGCGAAATTTTCTTTAAACTTAGGCTCGTTCGAGGACGAATGAGAGTTTAAGTGGAGGAGAATGAAACGACCTCGGTTAGTCGTTTCGGAAGTTAGGACTCCGATTGGTGTGCCGATAATTTTAAAAACTTCGTAATGTCCATTAGGACCTGTCTGTAAAATTTGAGCTAAATCAGACCTCGTTTGGTAGGCATCGGAAGAAGGTTTTAGTTTTTATTGTCGATAAATATTAAAAAGAGGTTTTCGAGCTCGGTTTTGGTGAATGAGCTCCGATTCGAAATTCAAAAGCGCCGTTAGGTTAGTATGATTATTTGTGACTTTTGTGAACTTTCAAAAGTGAATTTCGATGTTGTTCGGCTAGTTTCCGCTAAAATGCCGAAAGTTAAATAATTTGACTTTTTCTATTTAAATTCGCATCTTGAGTTTTGGGAGTCCAATTTGAGATCCGCCTTCGCCAGTATGTTACATATATTTTGTATAACTTGTATGAAAAAGTTGCAATTATTTCGAATATCGTAGGGTACCGTTTTAATTTTCGTCGCGAAAAGGAAAAAAAATGAGAAAACGACAAAAAGGTCAAATGAAATGGCGGTGGCCATACAGGGATATATACATATCCCTTCATCTTTATGGTGAAGCTTAAAAACAAGAACAGAGCGCAATAAGAAACTAAACAGAGAAAATGACATAACGCAGTGAAAAAAAATATGCCAGAAAATAAGAAAAGGGACCGGAGAAGAATAGAATTTTCACTCAGAAACATTCAGGTTATGATCCTAATATATTATTTGAGTTTATTACGTGTGTTTGAATATATTTTTACGGTAAAAATTGAGATATTAGCCATCGTTTTAATAAGTTCAATTAATAGTTTAAATGGTCAAATGGACGCCGATAATGGAATTGATTATATATTCGTACTCAGTGAGTTATGGGCAACATATAAATGTAATTTATTTAGGGTTTGGTTATGTGACCATAAACCCTGTACATAGACCTGGCCTGCGTATTGCGTATGCGAATAGGGTATCAGGTTCCTAACCGGATTGCCCTAAGATGTGAGGAATGAAGCCTTTAGCCTTATGTGATATATTTTTCTGGTTATTGAACACAGTGAGATCGTTTGACAATGAATCCATAGGACAAATTGGTTATTGAGTTGCTGTACTAACTTTGTAACAAGGTAAGTGTTTATATCCATTTCTTTGGAGGCACCTGGCCTCGTGGATAATCTACCACGTATTCCTTACGTGTGTAGCTGCCGATAGGCGTACTCATTATTCCTTAGCTTTGGATTTACATTATATATTATATGTTATGTCCTATTGTTGGTATTGCATTGAGGATCTGAACATTTTACTCTGTCTGTGAGTTAGTATATACTTTCCAGCTGTCGATGAGAGTTCCGCGCTGGTGATGGGTTATTATTGCGTCATATTGCATTCGTATGCACATTGCATCATATTGAGGGTTGGAAGATTCCGCCCTCAGAGCAGGAGGATTCCGCTCCATTGCATCATATTGAGGGTAGGAGGATTCCGCCCTCGGAGCAGGAGGATTCCGCTGCATTGCATCATATTGAGGGTAGGAGGATTCCGCCCTCGGAGCAGGAGGATCCCGCTCCATTGCATCATATTGAGGGTAGGAGGATTCCGCCCTCAGAGCAGGAGGATCCCGCTCCATTGCATCATATTGAGGGTAGGAGGATTCCGCCCTCGGAGCAGGAGGATTCCGCTCCATCTATTTGGCACATGTGACACCATTGCATCATACTGCATTCATCCAATTTCATTGCACCGCGTGCTGACTATTGTGTGACTATCATGCTGTGTTTTGTGTATGCGGTATGTATACTGTATTGTGGACATATTTCAGTTTGCCTATATATTTCTGGCTCGTATTCTGAGTTGTGGGGATCGGGCTGCACGCCGCAACGGTATAAATATATGGATCGGGTTGCACGCCGCAACGGTATAAATATATGTATCGGGTTGCACGCCGCGCAGTATGAATATATGGATCGGGTTGCACGCCGCAACAGGATGTATTTCTGATTGTTGATATGTTCGGGATACCTCTATGTTCTGGCTATCTTACGTTCCTGGTTGTAATGAGTTTGTGATTCCATACGTGTTTCTAGTTATTATCTGGCTCTGCCTTTTCATAATTTAAATAAAAGGAATTTTATTTATCTGTTTCTTTTCTCCCTGGCTATCTATCCTATTCTTTGAGGTGGCTAGTCTGCCCCACTTATTGAGTCCTTTTGACTCATCCTTGTTTGTTGTTTGTTTCTTGTCTATCTATTTCGTTTCGGCAGGTTCGATCCAGGATTGAGTTGGACTCGTTGTGAAGGAGCGAAGACGACTTCAGCTGTCAGGGTGAGCAAGCTTTTATTCCGAATGGCCACCAGTTTATTAGTGATTATTTCAGTTGCATTTTGCTCCCTTCAGGAGGTATTTGTCTTCTTTGTACTCTTAGATGTCTAGTCTGGATAGCCCTAAACCTAGTATGTTGGGTAGTCAACTGTAATTTCTTTTGTACAGCTTAAAGGTATCAGTATGTCTGTATTTTTTTTAAGTCTTGTTCTTATTTATGAATTGAATTATATTTATTTTCTTAATTTAATTGGTAAGGGTTCGCCCGACGGGTCTAGGGGAGGATGTCGGGTGCCCGCACTGCCTAGTCGGATTCTGGGTCGTGTCAAGGAGACTTTGTACTTTCAAAGAAAAGTAGTTGAACCACATATACCTCTTCAATCAGATAATCATTAAGGAATTCACTCTTCACTTCCATCTAATACAACTTGAACTCCATGTAAGCTGCAAAAGCAATCGGCATTCTAAAGGCTTCCATTCTAGCAACAGGTGCAAAGGTTTCATCATAGTCGATTCCCTCTTCTTGACTGTAACCTTGAACCACCAGTCTTGCCTTGTTCCTTGTTACTATGTCATGTTCATGCAGTTTGTTTGAAAACCCATTTAGTACCAATGATGGACCTGTTCACTGGTCGAGGGACCAGGTGCCATACCTTATTCCATTCAAACAGATGAAGTTCATCTTGCATAGAAATCACCCAATCTAGATCCTTAAGTGCTTCTCGTACATTCTTAGGTTCTATTGAGGATAGAAATGCAAAGAATGCACAGAAGTTCTTTAGAGCTTTTCTAGTAACAATTCCAGTATTCAAATCAGAGATGAGGTTCTCCAGTGGATGAGAACTTTGATACCTCCAAGGTTTAGGTTGAGACTGCTGAGTAGTGTTTCCAGGAGGAGCTGTGTCATCTGGGTCATCTTCATCTTGCTCTTCAGTTCCCCCTGTCTGATTGCCTTCTAGTTTACCTTGAGTCTGATCCTTATCAGCATGATCATTTTTATTCCTATTCAAGTTCTTAGGGTCTTCAGCAGGTTCATCTCTAGCAAGACCAATCTCCTGATTATCATCTCCTTGTCTATTTGCAACAAGTTCAGATTCATCAAATACCACATGCACACTTTCTTCTACAGTCATGGTCCTGTTGTTAAATACTTTATAAGCTTTACTTTGTGAAGAATATCCCAAAAAGATGGTCTCATCACATCTAGCATCAAACTTCCCTAGAGGTTCTTTCCTATTGTTATGCACGAAACACTTGCACCCAAATGCTTTGAGATGTGCAATATTTGGTTTCCTGCCTCTAGTCAGTTCATAGGGAGTTTTCTCTAATATAGGACAGATAGAACAACGATTCAGTAAGTAGCAACAGAAGTTAACTGCTTCAGCCCAGAAACTTTTTGACAGACCGCTTGATAACAACATAGTTCTAGCCGTGTCCTCTAAGGACCTATTCTTCCTTTCAACTACACCATTCTGCTGAGGGATCCTTGGTGCAGAGAAGTTATGATCCACGTCATGTTTGTTACAATACTCTGCAAACTTAGCATTCTCAAACTCCGTTCCATGGTCAGACCTGATACTCACCAGTTGAAACCCCACTTTTTTCTGAATAACTCTGACCCAGTCCTTGAACATATCATATGCTTCATCCTTAGATCTGAGAAATAGGGTCCATTTATATCTGGAGTAGTCATCAACAATTACCATTACGAACCTCTTACCTCCTCTGCTCCTCACCCTCATTGGTCCACACAAGTCCATGTGAACCAGCTCAAGTGGTTTAGAAGTACTAACCACTTTTTTTAACTTGAATGAAGATCTTACATGTTTCCCCCTCACACACGCATCACAGATCTTGATGTCACTGAATCTCTTGCTTGGCATTCCACGAACCAGGTTCCTTGACACCAACTTATTCAACTAAGTCAAGCTTGCGTGTCCTAATCTCTTGTGCCACAACTGACTATCATTCTCTAGCACATTCATGCAAGTCAAATTATCCTCAGGAAGAGAACCTAATGTAGCCTTGTACACATTATTTGCACGTTTCCCTTCCATTATCACTTCACCAGTATGCAGGTTCTTTACATTGCAACCTACAGATGTGAAACTCACTAGATATCCTCTATCACATAGTTGAGAGATACTTAGAAGATTGTGCCTCAATCCATCCATACATAGTATATTTTCAATAGCATGATTGAGGGATCTCCCAACCTTTCCAATACCAATAATTTCACCGCTCTTGCCTCCTCCAAAAGCCACACTACCCTTTTGAAATGCTGCGAGTGAGAGAAAGTTTCTTCTGTCTCCAGTTATGTGCCTGGAACATACACTATCAACAATCCAGCTTGGGTTGTTCCATCTCACTCCAGCCTGCAAAAGAAAATCAATGATTAGCAACATGAACCCAGACTAGCTTGGGTCTCTCTTTGTTATAGAATGGATGAATCAAATCAGTTACACCCCTTTTTATTCATTCTTGATATGACCAGTTTTACCATACAAGAAGCAGAGTTTGTTGCAAGGAAGTCCTACATATTTACTATTAGGGTTCCAAGTAGGTAAAGGTTTCTATGTCCTAATCCAGTTTTACATCTATTATGATTTTCATGCAACCAATTCAAAGCTTTAGAAGACTTGTTCGATTTAGTGAGTCTGGTGAGCTCATAGTTAGCTTTCTCAATGTTTTCCTGAAGAACCCGGTTCTTCTCAGTTTCCTAATGTAGAACCTGGTTTTTCTTTCTAAGCTCAGCTTCAAGGTTGATTTGAGCCTCACTAACTACTTCCTCACCAGACACTTCTTTCAGTTTTTGATTTTCAAGTTCGAGTGCAGAAACTTCCTTTTGCTCACTAAGCACATGTTCCTTTAATTGACGGCTTTCAAATTCAATGGCTGAGACTTTCTGATTTAGTTCTAAAACTTGAGCTTCACTAGCAGTTAGTTCCTTTTTAAGATCAGTTTTAGCCTTTTCCAAGTTTTTATTTTTCATTGAGTATTCAGACACAACCGAAATTAGTTGGTCCTTCTCAGAAAGCACTAGTTTCTTCTCAGTCCGCAAATTTTCAATGCCTTCAATTAAAGTCAGAGCAAGCAAATTTAATTCCCTATGAGAGCAAGTATGATGTCTAGTTTTCAGTTGATGGAGACTTACCTCAGGTGGGTCGTCAGTGGAAGGTTCATCATCAAGAGCCATAAGTGCTAATGGAGAGTCATCTTCAGGTTCCTCTTCTTCTTCATCACTTTCGCTTTCAGATGGTCCCCACGTGGCATAGAAAGCTTCTTTCTTCTTTCTCCTTAAGGCTCTGAAGTTGGGTGGTCGTTTGGTCTACTTAGGTTCATTCTCCTTTGTAGCCCCAGTCTTTTTCCACTCCATCTCCACAAAGGGCAGTCCCTTATGGCATGATCCTTCTTGTTACACTTGAAACACCCTGAGTAGTCAGGACTATCAACTATGTTGTTCTTCGCAGGAGTAGCTCAGGTTCTTCTTTTCTCAAGACTTAAGGACCTCCTTACAGCATTTACCAAAGCCATCTCATGTTCAGAAACATCATACTTAGAACCTCCAGTCGCCTCTAGAGCTAGGTTCTTCTCCTTCTTGGGTTCCACCTTGATTCTCGACTGTTTCATCAGTTCATAGGTTTTCAGACTACCAATAAGTTCATCCAACTCAATCTTATCAAGTTTTTTTGACTCAATGATAGCTGTAACCTTTTATTCCCATGAATTAGGTAGAATCCTGATAATCTTCTCCACTAGATCTTCATTGGTCAGAACCATACCCAGGGACTTCATCTCATTGGTTATGATTGTGAACCTGGTCATCATATCTTGGATGGACTCAGATTCTCCCATAGCAAATAACTCGAACTTTCTCTTCATCATCTAGATCCTTGACTTCTTCACTCGTATGGTTCCTTCACGAGCAATTTATAGCGCATCCCAAATTTCTTTGCCAGTCTTGTATGAAGAAACTCTATTGTATTCATTAGGACCATGTCCACATATGATGAGCCTCTTAGCTTTTGCATTCTTGTCAACCATCTTAAAATCAGCATCAGTATACTCATATATCTCTTTGCGAACAGTTTGCTGATTAGGTGGCTGACCAACAGTTTTGCTGGGAATAAGAGGTCCATCCTTAGTAATGATCCATTTACTGAAAGTCTTCAGCTTAAATGAAATCCTCCATTTTGCCTTTCCACCATCCATAGTACTGGCCATTGAACTTAGAAGGTCTGTTGACAGATTGTCCCTCGGTTATGATTGGTGGTGCACTCATTATTCAGATCCTTCTCAAGATGTTAATCTTTATGTGAGAGAACCTGCTCTGATACCACTTGTTGCACTTGGTGCACTTATGTAAGACACTAGAGGGGGGAGGGGGGATGAATAGTGTCCTTACCCGATTTTCAACCTTCTAAAACTTACTCTTAATTTTGATCGCCTAACTTACATAGAACCAGGTTCCATGCAAGTTTCACTTATCTCTGAAACTTAAACACAATGCAGAAAAGTAAAGAACACATAGATTTTTCCGTGGAAAAATCCTTGCTCAAGGGATAAAAAACCACGACCCAAACTCTTGGGGTTTCAACCTTCCACTAAAGGAAAACCGAGCAAGTTTTAGATTACAAGGTAATAAAATCAAGGAACTAGACCTCCCTAGTACCTAGAACCTTCTAAGCCACATGTTAGCTTGTCAAGTTGACCCTATCATACAAAGTAATAACCTCTACTAATTGCTTATTAACAAGCTGATAGATTACAACTCGATAGCCTATAACAAAGAACTAAAACAACAGACTAAATTATGAAACTGCTCCATCGTCAGGTTCTGTTGCCCAGCCTTTGTTCTTGCACACAATGCTTTTCACGATCAGTTTTGTTCTTGATTTCTTGAGATCGTAAAAAATTCTGGCCAAATTAACTTGTATTTATTGAGTTTAATGTATCCAATTCCAATTAAGCTTAGAACTCCCTTTTCGCTTTGGATTCCGTTTCAAACAAGGTTTACCCATATTGCCTTATTTGAAATTATTGCCTAAGTCTTCAATCCTTTTCCATCTAGGAACCACGTACTATTTCAGCACCGCCTCAGTCTTCTTATCAAACTCCAGCTATTCTCGTTTTCCTTTTCCAACTCTAACTCGAATAACCCATCGAACAACTCAGTCTTCTTACTCAACTGTGAACCTTTCCGTAGTCCACTCAGCACCAGGTCCTTTGTCAACTTCAAAACGTATTTGTCATCTTCAAAACTTATACTTCAACAACATCATAATCCACATCCACCACATTATCCATGGGTTCCCTAAAAGAAACCTCTGGAGATCCTGGAGACCCATGCATGGGAGCCTATAAACGCCTCAATTCATCCCTGTCACCTTCCCCCTTAAGAACAAACCCAAACCCCTCTACCGATTGTCTTCGGTCATCAACTACATTCAAAGGTGCAGCATAATTTACCTGAAATTGGTACACAATCATGGCCCTTGACAAGTCCTTTACTTGTTCTAAATTAGATTCTGCAGTGGGAACTGGTCCTTCCCACTGAATTTCAGGCTTAGTGGTTTGTGGAACTGGGTTTTCAGGGTTTGATGCTATTGTATCCATGGGTGAAGGTAGGTTGGAGATTGGTCGTTGATCAGAAGTGGGGTTGGATGAGGTGTTTTCAGGTGAGAGAGACATGGCAAGTATACGGCGTAGAAGATAATTCACTAGTTTTTCTAAAATATTGGAAAAATTCGAAGAGAGCAAAGTGAAAAGAGTTGATGATTGTGTGAGTTTATATAGAGTGAATTAAGTAGTGGAGTTTAAGTACAAAACCAATTCACTTACCTCATTGATTGAATTTCACACATTAAAGGACTCTTGGAAGTCTCCCAAAAAGAGCCGTTATGATTTTAGAGACCTGATAGGATTGGGAACTGTTTCTTCGATGGGATTCTTATGCAGAACGGATAAGTTACCTAGTGGGATTTATTCTAAATTCAAGTAACCTATAGCACTTATCCTTTAATATAGTTTGAATAATAAAGAGTACATACTTGATTGTTATCACCAAAACATTGTCCATCCCAATTTAATCAAAATTGCTCAATCTGAAATTCTAAGAACATAAGGGTAACATCATTAAACTATAGCAAACTTTAGAAGGATTAATGGCATATGAGTATACAATTAAGTACGGAACTGAGCTGAAACTTCAAATTGACTTGATAGAATTCATTTTTAAACCAAATTTTCTTGCCAGATTTGAAGTAAAGCATATGTAAATTTAGGTAAATTTAATAATTCCTAATTCTAACCTGTTCTTGAGATAAATTGTCAGATTCATCAAACTTTACATGCATGCTTTCTTCAATTTTCATAGTTTTCTTATTAAACACCTTGTATGACTTGCTATTTAAAGAGTAGCCAACAAAGATTCCCTCATCACTACTAGGATCAAATTTTCTTAATGCATCTTTCCCATTATTATGAATGAAACATTTACATGTGAAACATTAGGCTTTCTTCCTTTGAGTAATTCATAGGGAGTCTTTTCCAACACAGGTCTTGTCATGCATCTATTAATTATGTAGCAAGCAGTGTTTATAGCTTCAACCCAAAACTTTGTGGAAGATTTACAGATAACAACATAGTCCTAGCCATTTCCTCTAAGGTCCTATTTTTCCTTTCAGTTACTCCATTTTGTTGTGGAGTTCTAGGTAAAGAGAAATTATGATCAATACCATTTTCATTACAAAAATTGAAAAACATATGATTTTCAAATTCAGTTCCATGATCTAAGCTAATGGCAACAATATGACAGTCTAGAGTCCTTTGAGCTTTCATAGCAAAAATTGAAAATGTATTAAAAGCTTCTTCCTTAGATGCAAGAAATATAGTCCATGTAAATTTAGAATAATCATCAACTAGCACCATAACATATTTTTTACCACCACGTGATGAAAGATAAAATGTGGAAACGTAAAGATAGGAGCGAGACTCGTCTCGAACTCCCTACGAGGTATGCACGAGGAACTAAGTCTCGTGAAACCCTCGATTTGGGTCAAGAGTTGCCTACACTATGAAACTACTCTCGAGACACACCTAGGTCTCGCAAATAGAATGATCGAGTTGGATTGAGGGTCAACTAGATCCACTAGAAGATTCAAGTCCAAAAACAAAGGTTTCATTCAACACAAAGGAGCATAGCTCTTGTTTTCAACATTCAAAATAGACTAAGCATAAAAATAAGCTAAGATAGGGTATTTATAATGTTTTCCCAAGCTTTGATAAAGGTCTAAAATACCCCCACACATTAGGCTTAAGTAAATAGACCACGCAGGGCCAAAATGGTAAAAGAACAACCAAATTCTCGCCCCTTCAGCGTTTGGGCGGAGCGCCCTTCTCCTAGGCGGAGCGCCTGGATTTGTGCAAATTTTGATCTGAAGTTTGGGCAGGCGGTCCGTCTGGACCTTTGGCGGAGCGCCCAACTCCCTAACTCCCAGGGTGGAGCACCAAGACCTCAGGCGGAGCGCCTGGGTCTTCTAGGCGAGGTGCCTGGCTGGTGATCACCCGGAACGTCTTCCAATTACTTCCTTCTTCGAGTCCTTTCCTCACAAAATATAAATGCGCCTCTTGGACCTCCTTGGATTGACTCCGAGTGAAGGGTCTCATGAAGGATTGCTCGGCATCATCCTCCCCTTCTTGGGAAGATTTCGACCTCGAAATCCAAGTGTCATCGCCCTCGGCTCCATCATCTCCTACATCAAGAGGAGTCAAGTCAGAAACATTAAAAGTGTTTGAGACATTATACTCACTTGGCAAGTCGACCACATAAGCGTTGTTGTTGATCTTTGAAAGCACTTGGAAGTGTCCATCTCCTCGGGGTACCAACTTCTCTTTCCTAAGGTTTGGAAACCTTTCTTTGCGGAAGTGCACCCACACATAGTCGCCCTTCTTGAGTTCCACCTTCTTTCGTCCCTTGTTCTTCTTGGAGGCCACCTTTTCGTAAGCTTCCTCCAAGTTCTTCTTCTCCTTAGCATAGAGTTCAATGAAAGCCTTAGCTCGGCCTTTTCCTTCAAAATTAACAACCATTTCCCTTGGCAAAAGGGTTAGACCAAGGGGAATCAAGGGGTTAGAACCATAAACATACTCAAATGGAGTCATGCCAATCATTCTATGCAAAGTGAGGTTCTATGCAAACTCCATAAGAGGTAACTTGTCAATCCAAGTCCCACCCTTACCTCGGGTCATAGCTCTAAGAAGAGCACCCAAAGTTCGGTTCACCACCTTGGTTTGCCCATCGGTTTGAGGGTGGTGGGACGTAGAGAACAATAGCTTGGTGCCAAACGCACCCCACAAGCTCCTCTAAAAATGGCTAAGGAACTTGGTCTCCCTATCACTTACAATGGTTTGAGGCACACCATGCAACTTTAACACATTATCAATGAATAAAGAAGCAACATGTTGTGCATCATCACACTTTTTACATGGAATGAAGTGAGCCATCTTGGAGAACCTATCCAGGACAACACAAATGCTATCATGTCCCCCCTAGACCGTGGTAATCCCATAACAAAATCCATAGAAATATCCATCCACGGGCTAGTAGGTACGGGGAGAGGGGTATACAAACCATGGGGGTTCGATTTGGACTTAGCATACTTGCACTCAAGGCAAGACTTGCAAAGCCTCTCAACTTGCAACCCCATTTTAGGCCAATGGAATTGCTCCATAAGAATAGCCAAGGTTTTATCCCTACCAAAGTGACCCATGAGTCCTCCACAATGTGCTTCTTGGACAAGAAATTCTCTCCATGAGGACTCGGGTATGCAAACTCTACCATTTTTAAAAGTATAGACATTTACCCATTGGTACTTCTCAACTCTCTCTCCTTTCTCCAGAGCTTCATGGATGCTCTTTAGCTTATGGTCATGAGCATACATCAACTTGATGCTCTCAAACCCCATGAGCTTGGAGGCAAGAGTGGTGGGAAGAGCAAACTTCCTAGAAAGTGCATCCGCCACAACATTGTCTTTCCCCTTTTTGTATTGAATGACATAGGGAAAAGACTCAATGAACTCTACCCATTTGGCATGCCTCTTGTTCAACTTCTCTTGGCCCCTAAGATGCTTGAGTGACTCATGATCACTCTTAATCACAAATTCCCTAGGCCAAAGATAATGTTGCCAATGAGCAAGAGCTCTCACTAGGGCATACAACTCCTTATCATACATAGAGTAGTGCAAGGATACTCCCTTCAATTTTTCACTAAAGTAGTGTTGACACCCAATTTTGTCCCTCCTATTTTTAAATCAGTGATTTTCAAATCATACCCACGATCGTGCATTTATTTTTCGCCCTGTCCATTCTTTCAAAATATCTTCTCATAATAGCCTGATAATCAAGGCCATTTTCGAAAGCATCATCTCAAACCATAGCCGTTTTTACAAGATGTGTGCTTCCATTTTAAAATTCCACAATTACCTCTATTTTTGATAAAATTACCCAATTCATTTTAAATCCTAAATAGATATTTTACGCTTCCTAGCCATTTTAATTTAATTCCATAATTTTTCTATGATTTTATACCTATTTTATACGGTTTTTATGCCTATTTTATACTAAAATTATGCCTAATATACACTATCTATACACCATATATACACATTACACCTCACGCTTATACACATCAGCTCTAGTTTTAACACCTAAGCGCCTACGTGGCAACATCCTGGCCGTCCACGCAGCTGATCCAACAGCCAGGTGATGGTTTCCATTTTTAATTACCAAACGACCCCAAAACCCTACTCCCCCATTTCATCTCCCTCTCTTTCAGCCGCCGAACTATCTCTCTCTCTCTCAACACCTCCACTGTCGATTAATTTTTCGGTCGATTTAGCCGGCCAAATTTAGGGAAAATGGTGTCATCGTACTCCTCTTCTCACCCTCTACAAAACCCATATACTTTCAACAATATTTGGACGAGGACAAATCTTGACCCTTGTTGACTGAGTCACCATTGCCGAAAAACATCTCTGACGAGGTCTAGGGTATTTCGAACGGAGTCATCACCTGAAAAGGGTAAGAAACCCTTCGTGCAAGCTCGATTCGCGATGGGTCGATTAGACCCGATTTGGATTAAAAAACAGGTAACCCTAATCCCTTTTTCATTTTGGTGTGTTCTGTGAACCTATCTGATAATTGAACCTAGATTGGCCTAGCTTCTTTGTGCTTAACATGAGTTTGGTTTGTTTAATCAGTTAGGGCAAGATTTCACACGACCACTAATTTTGTTTAATACGCTGTAAAGTCTGAGTAAGGTTTAAACCAGTGATTGCTTAAGTTTTAACACACATTCAGTTTATGCCCTGTGTTTCATTAATCAAACTCCAATGTTTATAGTCTATGACTGTTCGAAATTCAACTATAATCATCCCATATATTTTGCAATGTATTTGGTGACCTATCCTGTTTAAATGCACAGTTTCCATGATTAAAGCAACTTCACTTAAATAGAGAATTGTCTGGCATGATTTGAATATCTTAGAGTAGCTCCATTTGAAATTCTGATTGTAAGCTGGAATGAAATTAGTTATGTGATTGATCTGGTAATTGATTAGAGGCTCCTAAATCTGTTAAGGTCGTGTTGGTACAGCTGATTATAAACCTAGACTCCACTGTGTGCAAAAGGTGGGAATTTTGCTTGTCACAAGTTCTGATTTGCCTTAATTTTAGGAATAGAGGGAACTAAACTTGGTAAGACCACTTAATGGAATTCTTTTAGGTTTGGAAGACAATATTCCCTTACCTTTTATACTTTTACCCATTTGAACTTGAGTCTTCACACTCCTAATTTATTGGAATTATAATTCCCACATATTCCCACCTCTCACCTATATAAACACTGGCTTTCTCATTCACAAAAGACATATAGAAACAGAACAAAAAGCTCTGCAGTACTTCTCACACACTGAATACTCTACTCACCTCTCTCTCACTGGGAAATTGTGATTGCTCTCTTAGAAGTGTCATCTTTCTCTCTTCTGGATACTTTCTGGGAGAATAGCTGAACATTGCTTGCATCTTTCAACTCTGTTTCTTTTCCTGATCTGCTTGCAAGGTAAAATAGTACCTACCTCTATGGCCTCTTAAATCAGCCCTGTTTTCTCCTCCTGTGTATTTGTTTGGCATGTCTAGCTGGTGTGTGCCTTTGTTTGGGGACTCATTCTGTCCCACTACTAACCCTTGTTGTGCAGCTTAAATGGATAGTCTTTTGGCTATACCAAAGTGTTATTTACAGGGCCATTGGTCTTATTTGATTAAAGGCTGGTGAAGGGCTCATCTAAGTGGAAAGGTTAAGCCAAGAAGGCTGGAAATTGGTGTAAAAGCAGAACACCCCTCTGATCTTTACCCTTTGCCTGTGCTTTCCCCTTTAGAAACTACCCCTAATTTGTATATTTGTTAGGTTTCCCGTCTGTATTCCTTTAAAACAGTGTGCACAGCTGCAATGCTGTGCAAATAGGACATCCAGGGGCCATTTTCTTACTCTTTTCTTCCCTATGTGTGGATGCATCATGTTTTAACTTTGCAAAACGATTTTGAATGTTGCCTGATAATGTCGAACTGCTTGGCTTCAAAAATGTATTTAACTCCTACTTGACTGAAAATCAATACATGACAGGTTTTACACTTAAAATACATTGAAAGCGTGACTGTTTTAGGTTAAATATGGAATTTCACTTAAACAAGGGCCATTTTGTGTTATAGATGCTTAAACTGGACTATTTTTTGAAAAACTAAGGTCGCCCCTCTTTGCATAAATAACCCAGGCCCAAAACTATTTTAAAAAAAGGGCCTATACGTGTATTAAATTGATTTTCGAACTACTCAATGCTCCTATACACTAATCTAATAGTGTATAGGGGTGTATAAGATCTTTGGGGTCAAATATACAACCTACTATATATATATATATTCATAAATACATTGCTAACTATTCATGTATTTGCATGCTTCTATCTATAATTATGTGCAGCAGCCTTGTTTGCATTTATGTGCTTATGTAAAACTCATTTTCAAAAACAGCCTCTTCGCCTATATATTTTCAAAATTGACCCCTAAACAAAAAGGCCATTAAGATCAGGGCTCGACAATTAATGAAGAGTCACGCCGACCCTAATGGCCAATATTTCGTTTTAAAAATAACACCTATTTGGTTTTGGTCCAAATTTGAAAATTATTTGTAAAACCGTCTATTTATGCAAAATTGTTTCAAGTGTTAAAATTGCACAAGTAAGCTGAAATTGAACACCCTTTGCATGTTTAATTATACTTGCGATTAGGCATTCGCACTAGAGGCCATAAAATGAGATTAAGCTTAAATATAGGTCGCATATAAAACTTGTTTGCATATGTGTGAATTAAAATGCCTAGACATATTATTTTTCATGAATTAGATGCAAATTTAACTTCCCAAGTTAGTATTACATGATAGTATTCACAACTTTATCCCAAAATATAGACTCGGACGGGAACCACGTTTCGTGGGACTCGGGGGAGTGCCTAACACCTTCTCCCCTGAGTCATTTGGACTTCTTACCCTTTTGAATCTCTAACACCTTCTCCCCTGAGTCATTTGGACTTCTTACCCTTTTGAATCTCTGAAACCAGACTAGTACGATAATTAAAATCGACCTTAGACACTTAGGTGGCCTAATACAGCTTAGAAAACTATATTAGTTGGCGACTCCAACACTTAAACTCAAACGAGTTACCCAGTCAAATCCAAAACCCGACTCGCTTCGAGTTGAGTCTAAAATCGGGTATGACATAATGGCGACTCCGCTGGGGATGATGAAAGTCCTAACCACAACGAGTCTTTAGTTTTGGGATTTATTTGATCATTATCTTGCTTTTCGTATTATTATGATTTTTACTAACTTGTCTTCTTTTTTTGTTTTTCATTTTTCCTTTTTCCTTTATTTATTTACTTACTTGTATGAATTTGAAATTTTAATATAATTTGGCATATTTCACTCATACTCCCCCACTCCTGGGAACGACACTTTGCACACACACGGGCGATTACGTGGATCCCACGGTCGCTTCACCACCAAAACACCTTTTAGGAGGGATATTTTGGAATATAGTTGGTCCGTGGTACAACCAACAATTTCAAATGATCCCACTCCTTGATCGCCCGCCTTGGGAAACCGTGTCTTGAATTACACCACTCTTTGAATGTAATGAGAATGCATCATGCCGTAGGAAGGGCTCCCCGTGAGCCGGCTAGTCTTCAACTTGTCCACACTACCTAATGAGTTTCTAACCCCGAAGGGACGTATGGACATGCTTATGTGCATTTGAGAGAAAAGAAAAAAAAAGAAAAAGAGTGAAAAGAAAGTAAGTCGAGAATAAAAACGCATTTTTGATTTGCCAAATTATTCTCAAGGGAGGGAGTTTTAATCCTTTATTTTTTCTTTTTCTTTATAGGTCACAATGAGTCAAAAATTTCACCGTTTTGGGATGACTATGGGCGCACCTCCTTTGTTAACTAGTTGGTGGAGTAATTGTCATTAAGTGAAAAAAATCGAAGTACGTCAACACTAGGGTCATTTGGTTTCACTATTAGAAATGGAGCCATTTAGGGAAATGATTGAATCATCGGTGTCGTATTGGGACGAAGAACAAAAAGTGTTTAGATTTGGGGATGTTGGGTTAACGCCCTTGTTGGATGAAATAGGAGGGTTCGTGTCACACTCGGGGTTTGACAAACATCGTTGGCAAGGGGGCCGCATGTTAGCACCAAGTGTCCCCACGGCTGAATAGTTTCGTAAAAAGTTAGGGATGGTGGCAAGCGTGAATGTGGAATTTTTACAACAAAAGAAAATACCTTTTTCCTATTTCTACAACCGGTTTGGTTATTTGAGTGCATTCGACAACCGTAAGAAAAATTTCAAGTCCTACAATGATTGGAGGGAAGCTAGGCCATTCGCATTTGCTATTTGTTTCGTAGGAGTGATGGTGTTCCCTGAAAGCTCGAATCACGACATATGTTCGAGGCGTGTCATGGTTGCCGATGCAAAATTCAATGGAATTGATGGTTACCGTTATACCATAGTTCCTATGATAGTAGCAGACATTTATCGGGCTTTAGGTTGTTGCAAAAGAGGAGCAAAGTATTTCCAAGGGTGCAATCTTCTACTACAAGCATGGTTCAAAGAGCATTTGAGGAAAACGATAGGTGTACAAGAGTTGTCTAAGCCGACTGGTTCCAACTACTTGGTTGGAGAGCGATACGGGGTCCCAAAATTTAGGCAGCGAAGCAGCACAGAGAAGTGGGTAAAATTATTTGAAAACATAACGGAGGACTCAATTCAATGGATGTTCACTTGGTTTCTTTCATCGGACTTCATCATTAGCTCCGAAAAGGCACCCTTTGTTTTACTTATGGGATTAAGAGGTCTCCAACCTTATCAACCATTGAGAGTGATGATGCAAGCAGGGAGGAAGCAAATCATACCATTGAAATCAGACACGAAAGATTACCAGTTCGATTACACTGGACATGTTGTTCCAAAGGTCAAGAGCATTAGAAAATCCTGGGTGGAAAGACAAGTTATGGGAGAAGAATCGCTAGCATCGAACAGATACAACGCTAGATGCGAACCAAATTACAAAAATTGGTTACGCTCTATTATACAGAGAAATGTGGTAGTGGGGCCAAGTCGAGGAAATGACATAAGAGATCGTGAGGCGGAATCTCAAATTCGATGCCGAGAATTCATGTTGAAGCTGTTAAGATGGATAAAGAGAACAAAGAAGAGATCGAAGTATGGAAGAAACGTACATTAGGGCTAGAGGAAAAGATAGAGGCGTTGGAGACAAGACTTGAACAATGGAATTCGGAGTGTGCAGAGATAGACATTTTACACTTAGTAGTGGCTAAGAGATACTTAACGAAAGCTATGGAAGAAGTCAAGGAGATTACACGAGAAGCCAAGAGAGCCAGGTTGGAGAAGGAGCGTGCTGCCTAGTTAAAGTGTCATTTTTTCTTTTGTATTTTATTTTCGAAAAGTCGTCATGTAATGATTTTCAAAGTTGATTTGGGGAATTTATGAGAATAATTGGCAACAAAATGTGTATTTATTTTCTTTGCATGATGACAAACCAAGGAAGGCTATATGTCCTTGGCATGTAATAGACCATTAGTAAGCCTATGTCCAAATGTCGAAAGGGTTTTTAACCCGAAAATGACAAAATTGCATCTCTGAATTGATTCGAAGAAACGTTTGCACAAAATATTGATCATCTGTTTAAACACGATCAAAACTATAAGAATGTTTTTATCTTTACCTTTTCTTGTTTTGTTTTCAGACTATGGCTGCAAGAGGTACACTCCAATTTGAGATTGTTTCCCGACCTCCTCACTTGATCAGACTCTGGTGGGAAGATTTGGCCATTGTCAGCAAGGCTCACGTTCAAAAAGTGTTGGGAGAATTGGTGGCCCTCAAAAACTACACTGCCATGACTGGTTTGGTCGAAGCTGCTACACATTTCTGGGACTACAAGAGGGCTGTGCTTCATTTCAATGGCTTTGAGTTGGCACCAATTTCTAAAGAATTTGGAGGACTAGCAAGGTTAGAGCCTGGACCCGAGACTATGATTTATCCTCGAGAAGTGGATCCTAAGGTGTTCATTGAATTGTTGGGTGCTCCTTATGATCCATTCGTCGAAGGGGTGCATGATGGAAAAGTCATGGTGGAGTACTTGCATTCTAGGTTTGGAGATCCAACACTTAGGCATGATTAGACTGGGGCATGGGAAATTCAAGAATGGGAGTGGACTGAATCCAATGCTTTCATCGTTGCTTTTTTGGGAAGCATGGTTTTCCCCGAGAAGGAATGAAAGTTCGACATAAGGTTGGGAAGAGTGGTAGAGGGGTTACACAGAGGTGCTTTCATGCATCAAGTAAGCTTGGTTCCAATGATTCTGGGGGAAGTTTACCGGGCTCTAACCAAATGTAGAAGAGAATGAGACTTCTTCGAGGGATGCAACCTGTTGCTGCAAATATGGTTGATAGATCATTTGCATAGCGTCCCTGTCAGTCCGGTAGCATCAAAACCATCTTGGAAAGGAGGGATCCACTCACATAGCACCCGCATGGCTGGAACAACGGCATGGGAAGACCCAACAAACATTGAAGGATGGTACACCAAGTTCGAGGAGTAGCAAGAGGTACAATGGGTAATTGAAAACTGTGCCGGCTTCGTTGTTTCCACATAAGGTCAAGACATCACTTTCTTGAGATTGATTGGATTCCGAAGAACTCATCACTATGTTCCTCTAAGAATCCTCCGACAAGTGGGAATGACACAACAAACTCCGCAATTGATTGAGGGGAGAAGTTTCAATGTTGACATAAAGGACATCGAGCATCCGATGGTTGGCACTATATTTATAATGTGGGAAAAGAGGCTTACTATGCAGTTCTGCCGTGGTCGAGATAGTAGGGTGAACCCTGCAGCTACCTTGGCTTATCCTCAATGGCTCATCGAAGATAAGGCAAGATTCCGATCAAAGACTACACTAAAAAGGAAAACCAAAGCTCCGAGTGCTGCTAAAAAATACAAGAAGCTGTGACATGAGTTTGATCAAGGAAAGAAGGAGTTAAGGGTGACGCAAGAGAGTGAGATGATGAGACAATACAAAGATAAGATCAAAGGGGATGAACTCAAGTATTGGGCCGGCAAGGTCATGGCTGCAAGACAAGCTGATGGGAATTTGCAAGATCTGCTCAAGGGATGGGGAGAGTATTTTAAGTCAGTACCTCTAAAAGAGAAGGAAGCAAAGGGAATAGAAATATGCGAGTTCTTTGCAACAGCTATAGGTGACATGGAGGCTGGGAAGTACCTGATGGAGACATTCGCCGATCCTTAACCCATGAGCTTGGTTCATAAGCCCAAGGAAGAAGCCAAAGAGAAGAAGGAAAAAGAAGACATTGGAACTGAGGCTTGATCTGAAGCCTCTTTTCTTTGCACTTAGTCTGGTCATATTGAGTCGAGTCGGCCTGTCCTTTGTGTCGTTGTTATCGTTTTAATCGAGTCGTGGTCTCAAATTAGTGGTTGTAATAAAGCCAAGCAAATCAAATAAAATTGTGTTATTTTTTGGGTTTTTAGGTTTGTGTTGATTATGCTTATGCAAACGAAATGATGTCTTTGGTGCAAACGTTACTTTGAGTCTTTGATAGGCCTACCTCTGGCACAAAAGATGTCCCATGCATGATAGGACGCGATTTTATTTAAACTGATGTATACTCACATTCTCTTTCTTTGTTTTTGATGTATCAGTCCCCAAGTCCCTGATAGTTTGGTTTGTGCATTATGGCCGCGCTGCAATACCAGTTGAGATCCAGAGGATCGATCCCAACACCTCCCCCTTTACCTACAAGGACAAGGACGAGACGAAATATCATGGCTGAGTTTGACAAAGTCGGAAATGGAACTCCTGAGAAGCAAGGTGTGGTTGCCTATGAAGACTATGCTAAATTG
Source organism: Petunia x hybrida (assembly GCA_037355625.1). Classification (NCBI taxonomy): domain Eukaryota; kingdom Viridiplantae; phylum Streptophyta; class Magnoliopsida; order Solanales; family Solanaceae; genus Petunia; species Petunia x hybrida. The sequence continues at coordinate 3,309,918 of JBBBVM010000051.1, forward strand.
GAACACAGACTGCTCGAGTTGAAGAATAGGATCCCTCTTGCCCGTGATGAGGCTATTGAACCAAACAAAACCACTCGCCCTCACGGCTAAGATCCACTCTACCCTGAAAAAGACATTCCTTACCCTACCTACACTGCACCACCAAAGGCCCCACAAAAAAACTTACCCTCCTTCAGTGTTGAAACAAAAACCATCACATCACCCACCAAAGATCATGAAATGTACGCATGGACCAAGGAAGACCCAGACAACACGAAGGAGCAAGTTCAATGGTTGGTAGAGAAGTTCAAGCAGTTCCAAGACACCAAAGGAACCCGAGGGCTAGCTTATGAAGACCTTTGCTTGTATCCTGACTTGAAGCTGCCCGAAGGCTATAAGATGCCAAAGTTCGATATGTTCGACGGCAGTGGTGATCCAATGGCTCATTTGAGATCTTATTGCGACAAGTTGATTGGAGTTGGACATGACGAACGGATCCGCATGCAACTATTCAACCGCAATCTGACCGGAGATGCATTGGTATGGTACTCTAAGCAGCAAACAAAGAAGTGGACGAACTGGAAAGCAATGGCTGGAGATTTCGTCGACAGTTTTGGGCACAACACTGATGCTATGCCTGATCGGTTCTACTTAGAGAAATTGAAGAAGAAGCCCACTAAGACTTTTAGAGAATTTGCAACTAGATGGAGGGCTGAAGCCGCCAAGGTCCAACCTCTCATGGAAGACGCCGAGATAGTGGAAACCTTCATCTATATATAAGAAGACGTCTGCTTTGACAAGATGCTGAATCTGCAAGACAAGAAGTTTGGAGATTTGATCAAGATTTGAGATATGGTCGAAGATGGACTGAAGACTATTAGGATCGTTAGCATGGCTGCACTACAAGCTACTAACAATGCCCTACAAGCTGGAAGCACTACCACATCGGGAAATTAGAAAGATGATGTCTCCTTCGTGGCTTCATCACTTTACCACTCTCCTACCCATAACCACTAGTACCAAACACCTCCTCCATCATACCCATACATCCCACCTACATCCACCTACCCAGTCTACAACACTCAGCCCATGTACCAAAACCCACCACCACAAAGACCAACATACCCACAAAGCCCCAACTACCGAAACACCAATGCCTACTCACCAAGGCCTCACGCCAATAACAACCCAAGACCAAAGAGAAACTATACCCTATTGGCCGAGTCCCACGCTCAATTATTCAAGAGACTCAAAGCAGTCGGCCATATACAACCCGTACCATTCAAAATGTCTGATAGGATGACACCCTATTTTGATCAAACCAAAACCTGTGCTTATCACTCTGGAGGACCTGGTCACGATACTGAAAAGTGCTACGCTTTGAGGGACAAGATACAAGAGCTGATCGATCAAAAGGTGATACACTTGAAAACTCCAAACGTGCACAACAATCCCCTCCCAACCATGGAGACAATAGGGAAAATCTGATCGAGTTGGATGAAGAATGCAGCCTGGAGGGACTACTGTTAAAGCAAAGGGAGACACACCAGCACTTGCTTCAGTTGCTCAAGCCGCTACGGCACCAGAGCCTATCGAGGTAGAACTAGCTCCAAAATTCTATGTCGATGTGGTTGCCCCAAACAGCGATAAAGCGGTACCATGGGATTATGAAATGGAGAAGAAGAACAAGTCAACGGTTGAGACTGTTGCTGCACAAGGGATGACTAGGAGTGGGAGGATTTACACTCACGAGCATCTTGTTCAAGGTAGACGAGGCATCAGCGAGGAGGAGTCCGAAGAATTGTGGAAGAAGGTACAAGCAAAGAAATACTCTGTGGTCGAACAATTGGGCAAAACTCCAGCACAAATCTCCGTTTTAGCTTTACTCCTCAAATCGGAGAGTCACCGAAATGCTCTGATGAAGGTGTTGGACGAAGCACATGTTCTGGTGGAAAGCTTGGTTGAAAACCTGGCTAGCATGGTCGGACAAGTCATGGAGGCCAACCGAATTGCTTTTCACGAAGATGAGTTGCCACCTAAAGGGTTGAGCCACAACAAAGCCTCGCAGATTACCGTCAAATGCAAAGATTGGTTCGTAGGAAGAGTCCTGATCGATGGAGGTTCTAGTATGAACATATGCCCGTTCATCACCCCGAAAAGAATGGGAATTGACCAAAGTAAGATAAGGGACAGTGACATGAAGTTGAAGGCGTTCGATGGGTCGCCAAGAAGCCCCATTGGGGAGATTGACTTAACTATCATGGTCGGTCCTGTGGAGTTTACTGCTGAATTTCATGTCATGGACACCTCTGCTTCCTATAATCTGCTATTGGGAAGACCTTAGATCCACAGGGCTGGAGCGGTGCCTTCTACATTGCACCAAACAGTAAAGTTCGAGTGGGACCACAAAGAGGTGGTAGTGTTCGGTGAAGGGAACAACTCCATCTACAATAAGCAAACCATACCAGTAATCAAAGGGAACACTCCTGATGGGCAGACTTTCTATACTGTGGAACTCGTGGGAGCAGTGCAAGGCACTCGAGGAGGACGCCGCAAGAACTACAACTCAAGTTGGAATCCCATAGACACAATCCAAAGGGGTTATACTGCACACTTCGCTCCCAAGTTGGTCAACACACCACCTGGGATTGAAGAGAGAAAGAAAAACTTCTACAGTGCCTACTGGGATGGCCGAGGCAAAGGCTATGAATGGAGGAATTTGGTCTGGGAGCCAGTCATATCTGATTGGGGAGTGCCTTCACGCGAATTTCGTAAGACCCTACCAGCTAAGACCGAGAAGCGACCAATGTACTCACCTAATGCCCGTCCCAATTGGAAGCGCATCACTGAAGAAACGAAAGGAAAGCAAGTATGGATACCCAAGGCACCCGAACCTATGGAGGTAGTGATTGAAAAGCCATATGTACTCCCACAACCTGCAAAATGGCCCGGAGACTGGGTCGTGGGTATCATGATTAAGCAAGGCTATGAACCTAGTAAAGGTTTGGGCAAGAACCTGGATGGCATGGTGAAACAACCTCGGTCAGTCGTTTCAGAAGTTAGGACTCTGATTGGTGTGTCGATAATTTTAAAATCTTCGTAAGGTCCATTAGGGCTTGTCTGTAAAATTTGAGCCAATTCGGACTTCATTTGATAGGTATCAGAAGAAGATTTCAGTTTTTATTGTCGATAAATATTAAAAAGAGATTTTCGAGCTCGATTTTGGCGAATGAACTTCGATTCGAAATCCGAAAGTGCCGTAAGGTTTGTATAATTATTTTTGACTTTTGTGAACTTTCGAAAGTGAATTTCAAGGTTGTTCGGCTAGTTTCCACTAAAATGCCGAATGTTAAATAATTTGACCTTTTTCTATTTAAATTGCATATTGAGTTTCGGGAGTCCGATTTAAGATCTAAGATCTGCCTTAGCAAGTGTGTTATAGATATTTTGCATAACTTACTTGAGAAATGTGGGATCATTCTGAATTTCGTAGAGTTCCGTTTTAATTTTCGTCGCGAAAATAAAAGAAAAGAAAATAAAATAAAAGAAAAAAGAAAAGAAAATGAAAGAAAGAAAAAGAAAAAAACATAGGCAGTGGCTTCATCCTTAGCATATAAAGCCTCAGAGCAAACAGAAATAACAAGGCGAAAATAGTGAAGGCATTGAAGAAAAGAAACGCCAGAAAAATATGAGAAAAAAAGGAAAAAGAACGGGAAAAGATAGAATTTTCACTCCGAAACATTCAGGTAATGATCTTAATGCATTATGTGAGTTTATTACGTGTGTTTGAATATATTTATAGAATTTTCACTCCGAAACATTCAGGTAATGATCTTAATGCATTATTTGAGTTTATTACGTGTGTTTGAATATATTTTAACGATAAAAATTGAGATATTAGACATTGTCCTAACGAGTTAAATTGATGGTTTAAAGGGTCAACTGGACCTCGATAATGGAATTGAGTATATATTCGTACTCAGTGAGTTATGGGCAACATATAAATGTAATTTATTTAGGGTTTGGTTGTGTGACTTTGAACCCTGTACATAGACCTGTCCTGCGTGTTGCGTAAGCGAATAGAGTATCAGGTTCCTAACTGGATTGCCCTAAGACGTAAGGAATGAAGCCTTTAGCCTAATGTGAGATATTTTCTTCTAATTGAACACAGTAAGATCGTTTGGCAATGAATCCAAAGGACAAAGTGATTGTTGAGCAGCTGTGCTAACTTTGTAACAAGGTAAGTATTTGTATCCATTTCTTTAGAGGCCCTTGGCCTTGTGGATATTCTACCATGTGTTCCTTACGTGTGTAGCTACCGATAGGCGTACTCATTATGCCTTAGCTTTTAATTTACATTGTATATTATATGTTATGCCATGTCGTTAGTATTGCATTGGACATATGAGAATTGCACTCTGGTTTTGAACATTGCATATACTTCCCGGTAATCGATGAGAGTCCCAAGCCGGTTAAAGGTCATTATTGCATATACTTTCTGGTAATCGATGAGAGTCTCAAACCGGTGAAGGTTCATTATTGCATATACTTCCCGGTAATCGATGAGAGTCCCGAGCCGGTGAAGGGTCATTATTCCATATACTTCCCGGTAATTGATGAGAATCCCGGGCTGGTGAAGGGTCATTATTGCATATACTACCCGATAATCGATGAGAGTCCCTAGCTGGTGAAGGGTCATCATTGCATATACTTCCCGGTAATCGACGAGAGTCTCGAGCCGGTGAAGAGTCATCATTGTATATATCTCCTGGCAGACGATGAGAGTCCAGCGCTGCAGATGGGTATCAGGCACATGTGACTGCATTGCATCGTACCGCATTCATCCCATTTCATTGCACCGCATACTGACTATTGTGCGACTATTGTGTTGTGTTTTGTGTATGCGGTGTGTATACCATGTTGTGGACATATTTTAGTTGCCTATATGTTTCTGGCTATTTTGTGCCCCTAATTGGTTTATATGCTTTAAAATATGGATCGGGTTGCACGCCGCAACAGTATAAATATATGGATCGGGTTGCACGCCGCAACAGTATAAATATATGGATCGGGTTGCACGATGCAACAGTATAAATATATAGATCGGGTTGTACGCCGCGACAGTATGAATATATGGATCGGGTTTCACGCTGCAACAGTATAAATATATAGATCGGGTTGCACGCCGCGACAATATGAATATATGGAGTTGATATGTTTGGGATACCTATATGTTCTAGCTAACTTATGTTCCTGGTTGTTAATGAGTTTATAATTCCATACGTGTTTCCAGTTATTATCTGGCTCTGCCATTTCATAATTTAAATAAGATGAATTTGGTTTATCAGCTTCTGTTCTCCTTGGCTAGCTATCCTAGTTTTTGAGGTGGCTAGTCTGCCCCACTTATTGAGTCCTCTTGACTCACCCTTGTTTGTTGTTTGGTTTTGTCTATCTATTTCGTTTCGGCAGGTTTGCTCCAGGATTGAGTTCGCTACATTGTGAAGGAGCTAAGACGACTTCAGCTGTCAGGGTGAGCCAGCTTTACTCCCGGATTGCCACCAGTTTTATGTTTACTATTTCATTTGTATTTTGCTCTCTTCAGGAGGTATCTGTCTTCTTTTATAATCTTAGATGTCTAGTCTGGATAGCCCTAAACCTATTATGTTGGGTACTCAGCTGTAATTTCTTTTGTACAGCTTAGAGGTATCAGGATGTTTGTGGTTTTTCTAGGTTTTGTTCTTATTTATGAATTGAATCATATTTATTTTCCTAATTTAATTGGTAAGGGTTCGCCCGACGGGTCTAGGGGAAGATGTCGGGTGCCCGCACGGCCTAGCCGGATTTCAAGTCGTGTCAGTTGGTATCAGAGCCCAGTTTAGAGTCTATCCAGAATAAGACAGTGTCTAGTAGAGTCTCGCTGATGGGTACGTAGACGTCCGTACTTATCTACGAGAGGCTATGATGGCATTTAGGAAGTTTCACTTCATTCTTTTCTGATCGTGCGTCTATCTAGGATGCAAAAGTATTTTCGTTAATTCCTTCATGGTATTTGTGAACCCTCGTGCTACAAATCTGAAAAATGTATGAGTTCAAGATGAAGCAGTCTAGCCTGGGGCTAGCACTGACGAAGCCCCGAGAGTTTTGATCGTGCTGACAATCTAGTTACGGTGGTCCCAGCTGTACGAGCTCGCGATGGGTAAGGGAGTAGGGCCTTGTGGTTCCCTTGGCTCTCTACGATGCTTTTACAAGAATCTTGGCGATGCAAATACTGCAAGAACCTATTATTCGCTAGGCAGCTTATCAGGTTGTCACAGATGGAGACGTTCGGTCTCAGGGAGCTCCTGTTTCAGTCCCTGATGTTGCCCCAGTAATTTATGTTCCAGAAGTAGCATGTGTTGTGCCTCTAGTTATTCTGGCTAGTTAGCTAGCCCGAGTAATGGCTCGGTTCAAGTGTTTGAAGATGCTGCACTAATTTATCTGGTTAAACCTTCCGATATTCTCAAGCCGTGTATCAGATAATCCCTGTGTAGTTTTTTAAAATAAAATGATGTCAGCATATCCTTCAGGCTGTTGGTTATCTCGAGCAGTATGCTATTTATTATTCTGCTTTCCAGTTTCAGGGGTCTAGCCTTGAATTGGTGGGCCGCTCTTTTATTAGCTAACTTGGTTCGATTTTTCTCGTAGATTCATGAAAAAGTTCCTTTCGCACAGCGAGCAAGATGAAAAGAGTCGCCAATTTGAGTTGATTGGATGGGTAGCTTGTCGGATTTCAGAATATGAGATTAAATTCTTTAGGATGCTGGATATGCACTAGAACTAGTTTATAAACCTTTCGAGAATGTTCAAGGATTTATTGGTGACCTTTCTCCTTCCTTGAGATCCCAGATTGCTCGAGAAATTGAGATTGGGTCTTCATTTGATGTTGTTCGTAAGTATTAGGCATACCATAAGTTAGGGCTTGAGGAGTTAGAGCGGGAGAGCAAGATATCGCATGCCCTGGTGAGCATCATGGTACCTCATTTGGAGGTAAGAGTTCTAATTATCATGGGAAGTCACCTACCAGGATATCTTAGCTTGTGGCGCGTGATTTTCAGAGTGCGCTAGTAGTCTGTCAAGATCAGACCCAATCTTCTCTTTATAGCTATCATCAGTTTATCCAGCATCCATTTTTAGCCTAAAGGTATTGTCATTGTTGTGAGCCAGTCATCTTTGGAGGAGTTTTCCTTACTCTAGCAAGTAGACAGTCGTCCTTCTTCTTGTCCTCAGGCACCTGCCCAGTCAGGGATTTCATTTAGATCTCAATCAGCCAGAGAAATGTCACGATCCGGTAAAGGTCGAGAGCGTGGTGGCAGTTATTCTTCAGAAGGTAATTATCAGTGTAGTGGCTTAGCTCAGCCGCAGAGGTAGTTTTATGAAATGCCAATCTGGCAGGATACTGAGGCATCCGATGTAGTAGACCCATGTATTTCTTCTTCCCTTACATGGGAGTAAGATTTGATTCCTCCGATCGATCTGGAAATGGTTTATCATATCATGTTTCCATGGTTTCCTTGGATATTGTTTCTATTAAGAATCAGTTACGATAGAGGGGCGAGCTTCTGGTATGATTTATTCCTGGCATTTGTGAGACCCTACTAATTTATCTGGTCTAAATATGAGAAATTTGAAGGTGAGTGTTGCTATTGTCTGCCTGGCATCTTGTCGTGCCACCTTCTATTATTATATCAAATTAGTTTACCTCTCTTCTCAGAATTCCGTATTGGTTGGATTAAGGGATTCTAGTTCATCACCATAAGGGAGTGTCATGGTTTCTTCTGGTATAAAGTGGTTAGTAAGTAATATTCAATCTACGTGTCTCCTCTTGGTTCGAAATGTTAGTAAAGTCATGTTATTCTATGAGCTTCTCTCAGTTATAAAAGAGTTTACTGATAAATATTTGGAGTTTTCTTCTTATGAGAAGGTTAAATTGGCATGGATGTTGTTCCGTGAAGCTCATTTAATATCTATTTCTTCAATTGCGATTCTCTGGCTAGCATGACTCGAAAGTAGTCTAGCTCTGGTAGCCAAACAAATAAGAAGATGAGCTTCCTAAAGCTCTAAGTATTCCTATCCTCAGTTCATTTCCATCTATTCTTCTTACGGCACTAGTGAGCTTGGGCGGTTAGTAGTTGCTTGTGATGTTCCCGGTGTTGAGACAGTGCGTGTCAAGGTAGCAGGGTAAGCACATTATTGTGTTTCAAGGCTACTAAGGGTAATGGAGAGTGTCGTCCAACCCGTGAATTGAGCTATCAAGTGGTGGTGCTTATGGCAAAGGTATGGAGTTGTGAACTCGACAGTTGCAGCTGTTTGGCAACTCGATAGGGTAATTTGGTAGTTCAGGTCTGAGCCGCATTCTGTTTTAGCTAAGTTTTTCTTAGTCCAACATACAGTGCGAGGATGGCTATTGCTATTCAAATTAGTTGTATGAGCTTATGCTCTAAGTGGAGGAGTCTTCCTCCTATACAGAATGCTAATATTAAATCTGTAAGGCGTTGCTGAAGCGTAAGCTAATTCTTAGTTTCATCGACCTATTCTATATCGCAAAATATATCGACGAGGTGATTTATCGCGTTAATCTATCCATAGCTCCATGTATCTTTGTTTCAAAAATGTAGAATTCTTCTCTCGTGAGCGAGGAAGGATCAGCTTAGTCAGAATAAGCTGTGCGATAGTATTATCATATCATCCAGATATATTTTATTCCAAGAGTTTGATGTGCGCATTATAATTCTGATTCTATAATCATGAGACAATATCCGTGGAATAGTTTAGAAAGGTCGTGCAAGATCTCTTACTATCTGTGTGAATTTTTCTTTAGACTTAGGCTCGTTCGAGGACGAACGAGAGTCTAAGTGGAGGAGAATGAAACAACCTCGGTCAGTCGTTTCAGAAGATAGGACTCCGATTGGTGTGTCGATAATTTTAAAATCTTTGTAAGGTCCACTAGGGCTTGTCTGTAAAATTTGAGCTAATTCTGACTTCGTTTCGTAGCTATCGGAAGAAGATTTTAATTTTTATTGTCGATAAATATTAAAAAGAGATTTTCGAGCTCGATTTTGGCGAATGAACTCCGATTCGAAATCCGAAAGTGCCGTTAGGTTCGTATGATTATTTGTGACTTTTGTCAACTTTCGAAAGTGAATTTCGAGGTTGTTCGGCTAGTTTCCGCTAAAATGCCGAAAGTTAAATAATTTGACCTTTTCCCATTTAAATTGCATAATGAGTTTCGGGAGTCCAATTTGAGATCCGCCTTAGCAAGTTTGTTACTGATATTTTGCATAACTTACTTGAGAAATTTGGGATCATTTCGAATTTCGTAGAGTACCGTTTTAATTTTCGTCGCGAAAATAAAATAAAAGAAAAGAGAAAGGAAAAAGAAAGAAAGACCAAGAAAAAAATATAGGCGGTGGCTTTATCCTTAGCATATAAAGCCTCAGAGCAAACAGAAATAAAGTGGCGAAAACAGTGAAGGCATTTAAGAAAAGAAATGCTAGAAAAATATGAGAAGAAAAAGAAAAAGAACGGGAAAAGATAGAAATTGCACCCCGAAACATTCAGGTAATGATCTTTATGCATTATTTGAGTTTATTACGTGTGTTTGAATATATTTTAACGGTAAAAATTATGATATTAGACATCGTCCTAACTTGTTAAATTGATGGTTTAAAGGGTCAACTAGACCCCGATAATGGAATTGAGTATATATTCGTACTCAGTGAGTTATGGGCAACATATAAATGTAATTTATTTAGGGTTTGGTTGTGTGACTTTGAAACCTATACATAGGCCTGGCCTGCGTATTGCGTAACCAAATAGGGTATCAGGTTTCTAACCGAATTACCGTAAGACCTAAGGAATGAAGCCTTTAGCCTAATGTAAGATATTTGCTGCTTATTGAACACAGTGAGATCGTTTGGAAATGAATCCAAAGGACAAAGCGGTTGTTGAGAAGTTGTGCTAACTTTGTAACAAGGTAAGTGTTTGTATCCATTTCTTTGGAGGCCCTTGGCCTTGTGGATATTCTACCACGTGTTCCTTACGTGTGTAACTACCGATAGGCGTACTCATTATGCCTTAGCTTTGAATTTACATTGTACATTATATGTTATGCCCTGTTGTTGGTATTGCATTGAACATTTGAGCATTGCACTCTCGTTTTGAGCATTGCATATATTTCCCGGTAATCGATGAGAGTCCCTAGCCGGTGAAGGGTCATTATTGCATATACTTTCCGGTAATCGATGAGAGTCCCGAATCGGTGAAGGATCATTATTGCATATACTTCCCGGTAATCGATGAGAGTCCCGAGCCGGTGAAGGGTCATTATTGCATGTACTTCCCGATAATCGATGAGAGTCCCAAGCCGGAGAAGGGTCATTATTGCATATACTTCCCGGTAATCGATGAGAGTCCCGAGCCGGTGAAGAGTCATCATTGCATATACTTCCCGGTAATCGATGAGAGTCCCGAGCTGGTGAAGGGTCATCATTGCATATATCTCCTAGCAGACGATGAGAGTCCCGCGCCTCAGATGGGTATCAGGCACATGTGATTGCATTGCATCATACCGCAATTCATCCCATTTCATTGCACCGCATACTGACTATTGTAGCCCAGCCAGTCTAGGTCTCCCTGCAAATTTCTGGGTCACCTCTAAAGCAGACACAGCATCTCCTCTAGCTGGCCACGAGTTCCTCATGTACTCGCTGTAGCCCTGAGAAGGAACATCCAAAATCTCACCAAGCTCCATACTATCAAACTGTATCACCAGCCCCTTGACTATTGTTATCACAATTCCCTTACTCACTGTGCAATTCGAGTAAAATTCTCGAACCTCTTGCTCTCTCAGCTATCTAGTATGATCACTGAACCAAGTTGAGTCATCTCTTCCAGCTCCAGGTCAGTTAGAATTTTACCCTTCACCAATGGTAACCCTCTAAAGTAGGCCACCCTCATTTTCTTGTCTTCCTTGTCATCACTAATCACTAACTTTATTTTGGAACCTCTCCTACGAACCTCAGGTTCCTACACAATCTTTTCCTGCTGCTCTCGAACAGAACTACGAGCCGCATGTCTCCTCACATGACTTTCTATTTTTCTACTGCTTTTTCCCAGACCCTCAGTATCACCAGAACATCCTATTTTGGAACTACCCACAAATTCTCCTCCCTTTACCAACCTTCTTTTCTTCACAGTTTGTTTTTGTTCCTGAACCATAGGCCTCTTTCCCAATCTCTTCTATTCCTTCACCACCACAACATCAGTCTCACTGGAGGAACCTTCACTAGCTTGAGGAGTGGGATTGGCCTCAGGCAACACAGCATTCAAAGGTTCAGTATGCCCTACACCTTCTACATTCTCTTCCACATAATCATCAATATCTCTCAAATTTGCATCATCACCTGCCACAGAACCAGAGAATAAACCAGGTTCTTTCTCAGGTTCCTTGGTAGGATCAACAGATTTTTCCTCTCCCTTGTCACTAATGGTCTTTTCTACCACAGGAACTATCTCAGGAACAGGTTCCTCAACAGTGTTCTCAGTTTCTTTTACAACAACCTCAACCTCTGTTTCAACGACATTTTCAAGATTTTCTACAACTACCTTCTCCTTCTCACCTACTTCAGTCACAACAGGCTCTTCTAAAACTAAAGGCTCTGAAGGTAAACTAGTATCGATAATAACAGTACCAGTAGGAGAACTAGGGTTTAACTTTTCAATTTCTTGAACATTTTCTTGAACCGTTTCAATGACCTCTTCATCCGTACCAGCAACTAGAACACTTTCCCCCTTACTAGTTGCTTCATCCAACTTCTTCTTCCATAATTGAGCAAACTTTTTCGCCACAGCTACGGAGCGACTTGCAGCTAGTTTCTTTGCCTTTTGATTTAGTTTCAAAATTTTGGGTTTAGGAGATGAAGATTGTGAAACAATTTTGGAATTGGTCGACATTTTTTTCAGAGTATTATGTTTTTTAGAGAGAGAAGAGAAAGTTTTTTAGAGAGTTTTTCTTTTACACCGATAGAAATAATATTTCTTGATCACTTAGTAGAATAGGGAAGGGTATAGGTGTATCGGGAAGGGGAACGGGTTGATGGGATGTGAAAAAGTTGTTTATACATAATGACGCATGGGAGCTGACGCCAACGGTTCAAAGAATTTGAATTTTAAAAGCTTACAACTAATCCGGCGCCAAGTGAGGGTGATTAGTAACAATTAGGCCATGTAAGACAAACATTATATTTAGTAAGTAACATAGAATGTTTACCTGCATGTCCATGCACCAGTTTCTTCAATAATATCCTTTATTTCAAAAATGCCGGTATCTAAGTCAAGAAAACAGTTTCCAAACAGCTTAGAAAGCAAAACAATTAAGTTTTCATATGTAGAATCTACTAAGAAACGTTAAGCTCGGTAAAACAAGGAAACTTCACTAGCCAATTGTTGGGAGAACCAGGTGCTGGTTCGTTCACTGTATCTTAGTCATCCCCAGCTCAAGCCTGTTCTTTTCAAATCGTACCCTGATGTTTGGCATTTTATGCCTATAATTCCTTAATATTTCCTCACGTTTGAGTACTTTATTCGCACGTTTTCTAGTTAATGGATGTGATTTTGCACTGATTTTACGTCGTATGTGTGTAGGTTGTTATGAAGTGCAGTTGGAGCTTTAAAGAGTATGATCGAGCAAGAAAAGGTTGGGATTTGATTGAGGATTGGATCGACCACACGAAGGCACGGAACGAAGCAAGCTGCGGACGGAGAAAAATAGAAATTGGCTTGGCGCCCTAGGTGCCGCGGCGTGCCAGGGAAGCGCCCAGCTTCTGGCGCATTTGGTTGCGCGGGGCAGGGCCATGGCGTGCAAGTTTCGATGGGGTTCTGCTTGGGTCCACGCGTTCGGGGGCGCGGGGCGCCAGCTACAGAGCCCCTGGAGCATTTTTGGACTTCCTATTTCGTCTAGGCTTAGGGGTAACTTATTGCTAGGCTTTTGTAAACACTATAAGTACTCTTTTACTTCGTTTTTGAAGGAGTTCAGACTTTGGAGCAAATTGGAGAGCTCATAACACCTTGAACAAGGGTTTTTCTTCCTTCCATTAATCTATTACATCATTATTTCATTATTTCATCAAATCCTTGTGTGGTTATTATGAGTATGCGTGGCTGAATCCATCGTTCTAGGGTTAGAGCGAATTCATGAAGGTTGAGGTTTGAATGTTGATTTCCATGAATTGAATTCCAATTACAGATTGTTTATTCTTTCTTGATCATAATTGTTTGATCATAACGGCCGAATAATTGAACACTATCTACGGTTCTTAGATTGACCTCGACAGAGGGAATTTATGAACGCACATAAGAAAGAATAGGGCTTGATTGTGAACCTGGGCATCGGGGAACCAATTTGTGGGTAGGATAGACATATACCTATTCATCTTGCCTAGCTAAATACAAAATTCGTTAATGCGTGCATGTGATTCAACCCATAAACATATAGGGAGTGGAGTAGCCTGCATAGACCGTGAAGAATCGAAAGGTTTTCACGGGTACAATTAACCTGTTAGTTAGCAATCTTGGGATTTAAGAAGTGGAATCAACAGGATAACTCAACAGGATTGTTCGTAACTCTGACCCTGGACCGTCCCCTTATTACTGATAACAACCAAGTTTTGCTCCATTGTTTGAATTCACTTCTACCGTTTTAAATTACTGCTCTTTAGTTACTAATAACTCATCACTCTTGGAAAAGATCCCTGGATAGTTAGTTAGAAATATTTTGTTAAGTGTCAGTCTGAATAGTCCTCGTGGGAACGATACTCTACTTATCACTTTATTACTTTCTGACCACATATACTTGCGTGTGTGTTGGGAGCAACAAGTTTTTGGCGCCGTTGCCGGGGACTAAACAATTGACTAATTGCTTCTTGAATGATTACTTATTTTCTATTCAGGTTTAATTTTTGTTTTGAGTTCTGTGCTGTTTCAGGTATGAGGTCCTGTTTGATCTTTACCTACAGGAATGGCAGAAGAACGCACCTTAGCTGTGCGAGATGTTGCTCTCCCCAGCCTGGAAGGAGTAGCCTCGAGCATAGTTAAGCCTGAAATTACTGGAAACTTTGAGATTAAGTCCGGCATGATACAATTGTTACATGCGACTGGACAATTTGCTGGATTACTTAGCGAGGATCCACAACAACATATCCAGAATTTCTTGGAGATCAGTGATACTTATACACCGACGGGAGTTCCTATTGATTATGTTCGCATGACATTGTTCCCATTTTCACTGATTGGGGCGGCAAAGACGTGGTTAAAGGCTGAAAAGCCTGGGTCTATCACCACTTGGGATGATTTGGCTAAGAAATTCTTAGCTAAGTTTTATCCATCTGCCAAGACAGCCCGGGTGAGGAGTGCAATTATGTCCTTCAGACAGACAGAAGGAGAGTCTTTGTATTCAGCCTGGGAGTGGTTTAAAGCTTTACCGAGAGATTGTCCACACCATAACCAATCCAACGAGGTTCTTGCACATACTTTTGTGGAGGGGTTGACTGCGCATACTAAGATCGTGGTAGATGCTGCTGCTGGAGGCCAAGTACTGGCCTTAAACTTTGACTAGATCTATGAATTACTGGACAAGTTGTCGCAGAGCAATCCTGACTGGCAGGGTGATGCTAGAGCTACTACGCAGAAATCTGCTGGGGTACTTCAGTTAGATGCAGTTTCAGAGCTGAGGGCGAAGATGGATGCTATTTCCAATCAAATTAGCAAGCTAGCTCTGCCAAAGACTCAGTAACCAGTGGCTCCAGTGCAACAACTCCAGAGTTTTTGTGAGGTTTGTGGTCAAGATCATGCTACAGAGGTTTGCACCTCTAATCCAGAGTCAGTTTATTACGTGGATGATCAAAACAGGCAGCACGGTCAAAATCAATTTGGTAATGCTTATTATCAAGGCAACATGAGAGCCCCAAATAATTACCAACCACTTCCAGCTCCACCACAGCAGGTTAGCAGTTGAAGATATGTTAAAGCAGATAATGGCAGGCCAGCAGAGAGTGATAGCTGACACTGCAGCCAATGCACATGCCATACAAGATCTTGTTAATGCTCAAAAGACCCTGGAGCACCAGTTGGGGCAGTTGGTGGGAGCAGTAAGTACTGTTAAAAAAGAGCCTGAACTATGTCTTCCAGTGACTTTAATTGAAGGTGGAGAGCTGATGGCCAAGTCTGAGGAGAGAGCTGAAATAGAAAAAGTTGAAAAAGTGGAGAAGGTAAAGAAGAAAGAAGAGAAAAAAGAGGCACCTCTGCCGCCTCCACCATTCCCGCAGAGACTTATACCATCGAAGGATCTGGCCCAGTATCAAAAATTTGTGAGTATGTTGAAAGAGCTTCAAGTTAATATTCCTTTGACTGATGTGTTTGAACTGATGCCGTCCTTTGTGAAGTTCTTAAAAGAGATTTTAGTCAGGAAGAAAAAGCCTCAAGAGATAGATACAGTTGAGTTAGTTGAGGATTGCAGCACAATCTTGAGCAAGCTACCTCCAAAACTTCAAGATCCTGGGAGGTTTACTATTCCTTGTACCATTGGAGGGCATAATATCACTGGTGCATTGTGTGATCTGGGTGCGAGCATAAATCTCATGCCTCTATCTGTTTGCAAAAGGTTAGGGCTAGGAGCAATCAAGCCTTCTTCAGTTACTCTTAAGATGGCGGATGGATCACTCACTCACCCCGATGGTAAGTTGGAGGATGTGTTGCTTAAAGTTGGTAAGTTTACATTCTCTGCTGATTTTGTAGTCCTAAATTATGAAGAGGACCTAGAAGCTCCAATTATCTTGGGGAGACCATTCTTAGTCACCTCGTAGGCAATTATTGACATGGAGCTGGGCGAGATGACTGTTAGAGCGCATGGAGAAAAGGTTACTTTCAAGGTGTATAATGAGAAGGAGCACATAGCTAAGTTTGAAGAGTGCTCTATGATCGAATGTGTCAAACAAGAACATGGAAGTAAACCAAATGATGTGAAGATGGGTTCTCTCAAAGAAAGGAAGAAAGCAAAGGTTTGTCGTAAGAAGAGAAGACATAAATACTGGAAGTGACCTAAAAGTGTCGTCGTGCCACGACGTTAACTAAGGCGCTTCTCGGGAGGCAACCCGAGTTTTTACTTGTATTATTTTATTTATAGTGTCACGTAGTTTTGTTTTTCTTTGGATTGCAGGTTCATGTAATGTCGAGTTTAAGTGTGGGGTGTCCTTACCCCTGCCTAATATTGATGACCTGTTGGGGGAAGTCTGAGTACCTCATACTATACGGAAGCTTGGAGGATGCTAGCACCAAGGACTAGAGCTTTCAGGGAAGTTTCTTTACCCTTGCACTTTTTATTTTTTAGCACTGAGGACACTGCTTGCTTTAAGTGTGGGGTGGGGGAACTCCCCTTTATTTTTGAGGTTAGGGATGCATGTACCGTTAGGATTTTTCCTTTGTCACTTGACTTTATTTTTATTTGTTTCTTGCTTTAATATATGGGAAAAAAATTAGAAAACTAATGAAAAATTCCAAAAAGATTTTCTTTTTAGTTTTAGTTAGTGGTACATGTCATCCACCCCATGGTTTTTCTTATGACCTCAGTTCTTTTCCACGGGGATGCTTTTGAACCGGGTAGTTTTTATTTTTATTAGGATTAGAGTAGTTAGTTATAGGTGGCCCTAGATGAAAAGAATTAGGTAGAATGCTAGGTGCCTTTGATTTGTTTGATACCGGTGGACTTGAACTTATTACATGTGCTATTTGTGGTGTCTTTTGGTTTTAAATTGTGATGCATGCCTAGAAAAATTTTGGAATGACCCCCTTGAGATGCTTGAGTCCACTCACTTGACTTTGTTGTGAACCTTTGTGCATTAGTGCTTAATTTTATACAAGTTGTACCCTATTTGCTTGATTGAGAGTTGTGATGGAATCATCTCGTGTGGACTGTGTGCAATGTGTGTTGTGAGGCATATTTTTATTTTTACTCCATATTGTATATTGGTGTCTAGAACTTGCCCCATGTGTGTGCAAAGCGAAATCCTAGGTTTGCTCTAGTCGGGAAATGATACAGGCCTTCTTTTGATTTGCCTACCCTTTTTGTATACATATTTGGACTTGATTGTTGTGTTCCATATTGACCTTTTTTGTTGGCACCCACACCGCAAGCCTACCCACTTGTTCTAAATTGCTTTCTTTTGACCCTTTACTTCTTAAGCACTTTAATTGATGATTTTATATTATTGTGGAGTTGTGGTTGAAGTATTGGGAGGTTTTTGAGTGGAACCAATTAGGGGAATATTTGATAAAATTGTGAAGTAGTTGAAGGAGCATTGGCAAGGTTTGGAGTGAATTGAATTGAAATTGAAAAAAAAATTGAAAAAAAGCTGAAAAATTGGAAAAAGAAATAAAGAGAAAAGAAAAGAATATCCATCCGTGCTAGTGTTGTGCTTAAAATAAAAAAATTGCTACTTGTTGAAAAGATGTGTGTGAAATTTGTTGGTTGGGTGAATTGGGTGGCTTTGATGAGATAGTTGCTTAATTTGAATGTGATGTATTAAAGTGCTTAGGGAGGTAGTCACTATTATCCATATGTATCCTACCAGCCCCTTAGCCTACATTACAACCTTTCAAAGTCCTAGTTAATCCCGATTGGAGTGAGCTTATATTAGTTGAGTCCTACACTACGGGCAAGCCTATGGTACATCATGTGTGACATGTGAGCTTTTCATGAGAGTGAGTGAATTCTTTCTATGCTATTGTCCCCGTTCTATTCTTGATATTCATTGTTGCGTGTGATATTTTGGGGACACTCTCTTGCTTCATTATTGGTGAGGGCACATGGTTTACATGAGAGAAGTGAAGTCATGGCTTCTTGGTTGAGTAGATAGGTGTGACTTTGTGGGGGCATGGTTGCAATGAGTCGAGTTTGTGCATTTGAGTTGTCTTGGGGCGGTTATCTCGTTTTTTTTTTGAGTTGTTATATTGTTGGCATGTTTGTTGGACCCATAGTAGTCATGTATGCATTTGCTCAATTGTCGGTATCAACCATAGTCATAGGCAGACCTGTTCTACCTAGGTTGGGAAGTTATTTGTGATTGCTCGAGGGTGAGCAAAGGTTCAAGTGTGGGGTGGTGATGTTTAGCATTTTATGCTTATAATTCCTTAATATTTCCTCACGTTTGAGTACTTTATTCGCACGTTTTCTAGTTAATGGATGAGATTTTGTACTGATTTTATGTCGTATGTGTGTAGGTTGTTATGAAGTGCAGTTGGAGCTTTAAAGAGCATGATCGAGCAAGAAAAAGTTGGGATTTGATTGAGGATTGGATCGAGCACAAGAAGGCACGGAACGAAGCAAGCTGCGGACGGAGAAAACTGGAAATTGGCTTGGCGCCCTAGGTGGCGCGGCGCGCCAGGGAAGCGCCCAGCTTCTAGCGCGTTTGGTTCCGTGGGGCGAGCCAATGGCGTGCCAGTTTCGACGAGTTCTGCTTGGGTCCACGCGTTCGGGGCGCGGAGCGCCAGCTACAGCGCCCCTGGAGCATTTTTGGACTTCCTATTTCGTCTAGGCTTAGGCGTAACTTATTGCTAGGCTTTTGTAAACACTATAAGTACTCTTTTACATCGTTTTTGAAGGAGTTCAGACTTTGGAGCAAACTGGAGATCTCATAACACCTTGAACAAGGGTTTTTCTTCCTTCCATTAATCTATTACATCATTATTTCATTATTTCATCAAATCCTTGTGTTGTTATTATGAGTATGCGTGTCTAAATCCATCATTCTAGGGTTAGAGCGAATTCATGAAGGTTGAGGTTTGAATGTTGATTTCCATGAATTGAATTCCAATTACAGATTGTTTATTCTTTCTTGATCATAATTGTTTGATTATAACGGCCGAATAATTGAACACTATCTACGGTTCTTTGATTGAGCTCGACAGAGGGAATTTATAAACGCACATAAGAAAGAATAGGGCTTGATTGTGAATCTGGGCATTGGGGAACCAATTTGTGGGTAGGATAGACATATACCTATTCATCTTGCCTAGCTAAATACAAAATTCGTTAATGCGTGCATGTGATTCAACCCATAAACATATAGGGAGTGGAGTAGCCTGCATAGACCGTGAAGAATCGAAAGGTTTTCCCGGATACAATTAACCTGTTAGTTAGCAATCTTGGGATTTAAGAAGTGGAATCAACAGGATAACTCAACTGGATTGTTCGTAACTCTGACCCTGGACCGTCTCCTTATTACTGATAACAACTAAGTTTTGCTCCATTGTTTGAATTCACTTCTACCGTTTTAAATTACTGCTCTTTAGTTACTAAAAACTCATCACTATTGGAAAAGATCCCTGGATAGTTAGTTAAAAATTGTTTGTTAAGTGTTAGTCTGAATAGTCCTCGTGGAAACGATACTCTACTTATCACTTTATTACTTGTCGACCACGTATACTTGTGTGTGCGTTGGGAGCAATAAGTTTTTGGCGCCGTTGCCGGGGACTAAACAATTGACTAATTGCTTCTTGAACGATTACTAATTTTCTATTCAGGTTTAATTTTTGTTTTGAGTTCTGTGCTGTTTCAGGTATGAGGTCCTGCTTGATCTTTACTGTTTCAGGTTCTGTGCTGTTGCCGGGGACTAAACAATTGACTAATGGCAGAAGAACGCATCAATGATGGACCTGTCCGCTGATCGAGGGACCAGGTGTCATACCTTACTTTGTTCAAACTGATGAAGTTCCTCTTGCATAGCAATCACCCAATCTGGATCCTCATGTGCTTCACGTACATTCTTAGGTTCTATTGAGGACAGAAATACAATGAATGCACAGAAGTTCTTTAAAGCTCTTCTAGTAACAACTCCAGTATTCAGATCAAACATGAGGTTCTCAAGTGGATGAGAACTTTGATATTTCCAAGGTTTAGGTTGAATCTACTGAGTGCTATTTCCAGGAAGAGCTGAGTCATCTAAGTCCTCTTCGTCTTGCACTTTAGTTCCCCCTGTCTGATTTCCTTCTAATTCCCCCTGAGTTTGATCCTTATCACCATGATTATTTTTAATTCCATTTAGATTCTCAGGGTCTTCAGCAGGTTCATCTCTTGCAAGACCAATCTCCTGATCATCATCTTTTTGTTTGTTTGTAACTACTTCAGATTCATCAAATACCACATGCACACTTTCTTCTACAGTCAAGGTCCTCTTGTTCAACACTTTATATGCTTTACTTTGTGAAGAATATCACAAGAAGATGGCTTCATCACTTCTAGCATCAAACTTCCCTAGAGGTTCTTTCCCATTGTTATGCACGAAACACTTGTACCCAAAAGCTCTGAGATGTGCAATATTAGGTTTCCTGCTTCTAATCAGCTCATATGGAGTTTTCTCTAATAAAGGACGGATAGAACAGCGATTTCACAAGTAGCAAGCGGTGTTAACAGCTTCAGCCCAAAAACTCTTTGATAGACCGCTTGACAACAACATAGTTCTAGCCATGCTCTAAGGACCTGTTCTTTCTGTCCACTACACCATTCTGCTAAGGGGTCCTTGGCGCAGAGAAGTTGTGATCCACACCATGTTTATTACAATATTATGAAAACTTAGCATTCTAAAACTCGGTTCCATGGTCAGATCTTACACTTACAAGTTGAAGCCCCTGTTTCTTCCGATTGACTCTGACCCAGTCCTCGAACATATTATATGCTTCATCTTTAGATCTAAGGAATAAGGTCCATGTGTATTTGGAGTAGTCATCAACAATGACCATTACGAACCACTTACCTCCTCTGCTCCTTACCCTCATTGGTCCACACAAGTCCATGTGAACCAGCTCAAGTGGTTTAGACGTACTAACCACTTTCTTTGACTTGAATGAAGATCTTACATATTTCCCCCTCACACAAGCATCACAAATCTTGATGTCATTGAATCTCTTGCTTGGCATTCCACGAACCAGATCCTTTGACACCAATTTATTCAATTGAGTCAAGCTTTTATGTCCTAGTCACTTGTGCCACAACTGACTATCATTCTCCAGCACATTCAGACAAGTCAAATTATTCTCAGGAAGAGAACCTAATGTTGCTTTGTACACATTATTTGCTCGTTTCCCTTTCATTATTACTTCACCAGTCTGTAGGTTCTTTACAGTACAACCTACAGATGTGACTCACTGAATTTCCTCTATCACATAGTTGGGAAATACTTAGAAGATTATGCCTCAATCCATCCACAGAGAGTACATTGTCAATAGCATGATTGAGGGATCTCCCAACTTTTCAATACCAACAATTTCACCGCTCTTGCCTCCTCCAAAAGCCACACTACCCCCTTGAAATGCTGCGAGTGAGAGAAAGTTTCTTCTATCTCCTGTCATGTGCCTGGAACACCCACTATCAAGAATCCAGCTTGGGTTATTCCATCTTACTCCAGCCTGCAAAAGAAAATCAAGGGTTAGTAACAAGAACCCAGACAAGCTTGGGTCCCTTTTTGTTATCGAATGGATGAATTAAATCTTTTCTAGCCCAACAAGGTAAAACTGATTTTTTATTCTTTTTCACTGCTCCTTCTGCAACACTGCATTCATTCTTAATATGTCCAGTCTTACCACATATGAAGTAGAGTTTATTGCAAGGAAGTCCTACAAATTTACTATTAGGGTTCCAAGCAGGTAAAGGTTTCCTATGTCCTAATCCAGTTTTACCTCTATTATGATTTTCATGCAACCAATTCAAAGTTTCAGGAGACTTGTTCCATTTAGTGAGTCTGGGGAGCTCAAAGTTAGCTTTTTCAACCTTTTCTTGAAGAACCCGGTTCTTCTCAGTTTCTAGATGTAGAATCTGGTTTTTCTTTTTAAGCTCGGCTTCAAGGTTGATTTGAGCCTCACTAACTCCTTGCTTATCAGACACTTCTTTCAATTTTTTTTTTCAAGTTCGAGTTTAGAAACTTGCTTCTTCTCACAAATCACCTGTTCGTTTAATTGAAGACTTTCTAATTATAGGGCTGAGACTTTCTGATTTAGTTCAAAAACTTGAGCTTCAGTAGCAATTAATTCCTTTTTACCATCACATTTAGCTTTTTCCAAGTTTTTATTTTTCATTGAAAAATCAGACACAACTAACATTAGTTGGTCCTTCTCAGACCTCAAATTTTCAACCTCTTCAATTAAAGTCAGGGCAAGCAAATTCAATTCCCTATGAGAGCAAGTATGAAGTCTAGTTTTTAGTTCATCGAGACTTACCTCAGGTGTATCATCATTGGAAGGTTCATTATCAGCCATCAGTGCCAATGGAGAGTCATCTTCTGGTTCTTCTTCTTCTTCATCAGTTTCACTTTTCAGAAGGTCCCCATGTTGCATAGAAGGCCTCTTTCTTCTTTTTCCTTAATGCTCTGAAGTTGGAAGGACGTTTGGTCTTCTTTGGTTCATTCTCCTTTGTAGCTCCAGACCTTTTCCACTCAATATCCCACAATGGGCAGTCCTTTATAGCATGATCCTTCTTGTTACACTTAAACCACCCTGAGTAGTCGGAATTTTCAATTATGTTGTTCTTGGCAGGAGTGGCTCTGGTTCTTCTTCTATCAAAACTTAAGGACTTTTGAACTGCATTGACTAAAGCCATCTCATGATCAAACACTGCATTCTTTGAACTTCCAGTTGCCTCTAGAGCTAGGTTCTTGTCCTTCTTGGGTTCCACCTTCATCCTTGACTGTTTCATTAGCTCATGGGTTTTCAGACTACCAACGAGTTCATCTAGTTCAATCTTGTCCAGTTCCTTGGACTCAATGATAGCTGTAACCTTTGATTTCCATGAATCAGGTAGAATCCTGATGACCTTTTCTACTAAGTCTTCGTTGGTCAGAACCATACCTAGTGACTTCATCTCGTTTGTTATGATTGTGAACCTGCTCATCATGTCCTGGATGGACTCAGATTCACCCATAGCAAAAAACTCGAACTTTCTTTTCAGCATCTTGATCCTTGACTTCTTTACACGTGAAGTTCCTTCATGAGTGATTTGTAGAGTATCCCAAATTTGTTTGGCAGTCTTGTATGAAAAAACTCTGTTGTATTCATCATGACCGAGTCCACATATGATGAGCCTCTTAGTTTTCGCATTCTTCTCTACCATCTTAAAATCAACATCAGTATACTCAGATATCTCTTTGGGAACAGTTTGCTGATTGGGTGGCTGACCAACAGTTTTGCTTGGAATAAGAGGTCCATCCTTGGTAATGATCCATAGCTAGAAGTCTTTAGCTTGAATAAAGTCTTCCATTCTGCCTTTCAACCATCCATAGTATTGGCCATTGAATTGAGGAGGCCTGTTGACAGATTGTCCTTCGGTAACTATCGGTGGTGCACTCATTGTTCAGATCCTTCCCAAGATGTTAATCTTTCTTAGAGAGAACCGGCTCTGATACCACTTGTTGCACTTGGTGCACCTATGTAAGACACTAAAGGGGGGGTGAATAGTGTCCTTGCCCGATTTTTAAATCCTAAAACTTGCCTTTGAACTTTATCGCCTTATTTACAAAGAACCAGATTCCTTGCAAGTTTCACCTATCTCTGAAACTAAACTTAATGCGGAAACGTAAATAACACAGAGATTTTTACGTGGAAAAATCCTTGCTCAAGGGATAAAAAATCACGACCTAAACTCTTGGGATTTTAACTCTTCCACTAAAGGAAAACCCGAGCACGTTTTAGACTACAACGTAATGTAATCAACGAACTAGAACCCCCTAGTACCTAGAACCTTCCAAACCACACGTTAGCTGGTAAGGTTACCTCTACTTCACCTCAAAGAGTAATCTCTACTATATGCTTCTAACCAAGCTGATAGATTACAACTCAATAGCCTATAACCAATAACTAAGACAACAGACTTATCTATGAAACTGCTCCTTCGTAAGGTTCTGCTGCTCAGCCTTTGTTCTTGCACACAAAGCTTCTCACGATCTGATTGTTCTTGATTTGCTCTATTAAGATGTCTTTTGTACGTAATGATTCTGGCCAAATTAACTTGCATATATAGGAGCTAGACTTAGCCGGATCCAACTAAGTTTTCAATTCCTTTTCCACTTTGGAATCAGTATTAAACAAGGTTACCCATATTTTCTTATTTAAACCCTAAGTTAATTTGCCTTTAGTTTCCAATCTTTTTTAGTTTAGGAACCGCGTCCTTTTCAACACCACTTCTTGCTTCTTCTTTCTCCGGTAGGATTGGAACTTTGACTCCAGATGTTCTCTTCCTCCTTCTTCAACTCGACTCGATTAATCCGTTGAACAGCTTAGTCTTCTCACTTCAACTGTGAACCTTTTCATGGTCCACTTAGCACCAGGTCCTTTGTTATCTTCAAAACTCATCCTTCAACACCTTATAATGTCGAACTGGTTGGCTTCAAAAATGTATTTAACTCCTACTTGACTGAAAATCAATACATGACAGGTTTTACACTTAAAATACATTGAAAGCGTGACTGTTTTAGGTTAAATCTGGAATTTCACTTAAACAGGGGCCATTTTGTGTTATAGTTGCTTAAACTGGACTATTTTCTGAAAAACTAAGGTCGCCCCTCTTTGCATAAATAACCCAGGCCCAAAACTTTTTTCAGAAATACATTGCTAGCTATTCATGTATTTGCATGCTTATATCTATAATTATGTGCGGCACCCTTGTTTGCATTTCTGTGCTTATGTGAAACCCATTTTTGAAAACAACCTCTTCGCCTATATATTTTCAAAACTGACCCCTAAATAAAAAGGCCATTAAGGTTAGGGCTCGACAATTAATAACGAGTCACACCGACCCTAAATGGCCAATATTTTGTTTTAAAAATAACACCTATTTGGTTTTGGTCCAAATCTGAATATTATTTGTAAAACCGTCTATTTATGAAAAATTGTTTCAAGTGTTAAAATTGCACAAGTAATCAGAAATTGAACACCCTTTGCATGTCTAATTACACTTGTGATTAGGCATTCACACTAGATGCCATAAAATGAGATTAAGCTTAAATATTGGTCGCATATAAAACTTGTTTGCATATGTGTGAATTAAATTGCCTAGATATATTATTTTTCATGAATTAGATGCAAATTTAATTCCCCAAGTTAGTATTACATGATAGTATTCACAATTTTATCCCAAAATATAGGGTCAGACGGGAACCACATTTCGTGGGACTCGGGGGAGTGCCTAACACCTTCTCCCCTGAGTCATTTGGTCTTCTTATCTTTTTGAATCTCTGAAACTCAAACTAGTACGATAATTAAAACCGACCTTAGACACTTAGGTGGCCTAATACAACTTACAAAACTATATTAGGTGGCGACTCCAACACTCAAACTCAAACGAGTTACCCAGTCAAATACGAAATCCGACTCGCTTCGAGTTGAGTCTAAAATCGAGTATGACAAGTAGGCTATGGGTTTTCCATCTTGCATTAAAACACCACCAATTCCCACCCCCGAGGCATCACATTCAACCTCAAATGCCTTTCCGAAGTCGGGCAATTGCAATAGGGGGCGGTACTCAACCTACTTTTCAACTCTTGGAAGGCCTTCTCTTGAGGCTCTCCCCACACAAAAGGTTTGTCTTTCTTCACCAATTCGGTAAGTGAAGCGGCAATGGAGCTAAAGTCGTTCACAAATCATCTATAGAAACTAGAAAGACAAAGAAAGCTCCTAACTTGAGACACGGTAGTGGGAGTTGGCCAATCTCTAATGGCCTCTACCTTGGACTCATCCACTTCCAATCCTTGGGCACTCACAACAAACCTAAGAAAGACTACCCTTTCAACACCAAAGGCACATTTCTTATAATCAGCAAAGAGCTTTTTGGCTCTCAACACTTCAAGCACTTGCCTTAAATGATTCACATGGTCGTCTAATGACTTGCTATATATCGAAATATCATCAAAGTAGACGACCACGAATTTGTTGATGTATGGCTTCAACACATGATTCATTAGCCTCATGAAGGTATTAGGTGCGTTGGAGAGGCCAAAGGGCATCACCAACCATTCATATAAACCAAACTTGGTCTTGAATGCAGTTTTCCATTCATCCCCGGGTGTCATCCGGATTTGATGGTAACCAGACCTAAGGTCTATCTTTGAAAAGATGCTAGAACCACTTAGCTCATCAAGCATATCATCTAAAGGAGGTATGGGATGTCGATACATTACCGTGATCTTGTTGATCGCTCGACAATCCACACACATCCTCCATGTGCCATCTTTCTTTAAGACAAGAATGACGGGCACGGCACACGGACTCGAGCTCTCTCTCACCAAGCCCTTTATAAGCAATTTATCCACTTGCCTTTGCAAACTCCTTTGTATCTTCAGGATTGCTCCTATAGGCCGGCTTGTTTGGGATTTGGGATGCCGGAACAAAGTCAATTTGATGTTTAATACCCCTCAAGGGAGGCAAACCATTTGGCATCTCATCCGGGAGCATGTCCCCAGAAACCTTCAAAATACTTTCAAGAGCACTAGGCAAAGGGTTATAAGAATAATCAAATTCGGAAGTAAGAATCATACCTTTGTGCACTAGGCAAATGAGTAGTTTGTTGCCATCATTCCCTTTCAAAAGATCACCCGGTTTCATCATGGCACAAATGCTACCGGTATAAGATGGTGGAGTCACCACCAAGCTCTCGGCCAAAGGACTAGTATCAACAACTGACTTAGCCTTTGCCGCTTCTCTCAACATCCTCATACGCCGATAATCATCACTTACTTGCTTGGGCGTCAAGGGTTTGAGCACAAACTTCTTCCCTTTATGCTTGACCGAATAGGTGTTGACACGACCATCATGCACTACATTTCGATCAAATTGCCATGGCCTTCCAAATAGAAGGAGGCAAGCTTGCATTGGGACCACATCAAACATGTGTTCATCCACATAGTTCCCCATCTTGAATTTAATCATCACTTGTTTCACCACTTTCAATTCACCACAGACAATAAGCCATTGTAAACGATAAGGATTGGAATGTTTCAAAGTGGGCAATTTCAATTGGGAAACTAGTGTTTGACTAACAACGTTAGCACAACTTCTCAAGTCAATAATCATGGAACAAACAACACCCATGACTCGGCATCTACCATGGAAGAGGTTTTCTCTTTGCAAATTTTCACTATCTTCCACAAGCATAGCACCTATGCTCCTCCTTACAACAAGGAAGGCATGAGGGTCATCTTCCTCAACCGTATTCTCCTCCACAACAACCACTTCATCTCCCTCTACTCCCTCATCCTCCAGTTCACTATCTTGTTCGTACACCAAATTACCTACCACAATCATAGTCTTTCGAGTAGGACAATCTCTAGCAAAATGACCATACCCCTTGCACTTATAGCAATGAGTAGAAGTAGAAGTAGGATTGCTCAAGTGAGTTTTAGAATTACCTCCCACATGTGGTGTAGACTTCTCATACGGCTTCTTCACATCTTTACTAGCACTTGCACCACTTGCAATTGGAAAATTTTCATTTGGAGTCTTCCACTCCTTTGGCTTACTCATGGGAGTAGAAGTGCTACTCTTGTAGCGAGTGGACTTCTCATCCTTGAGCCATTTCTCGGCTTCCACCGCGGCATCATATAGATCATAATGATTGTCATACTTGTGAAAATTCAATTGAGAGGCTATCTCTCGGTTCAAACCACTCCTAAATCGAATCACGGTCGGTTCATCTTCCTCTGCATCTATGTCTAAGTTCATCCGGATTTGCTCAAACTCATTGAAGTATTCCCCAACCATCTTGTAACCTTGTTTCAACTCATAAAGACGTTTGAGTTGGTCTTGACGATATTGTTGAGTCAAATACTTCTCATCCATCACGCTAATCAATTCACCCCAAGTTACATTGATGGCCATAGCATTTCTCCTTCTATTCCTCTTGGCCGACTCCCACCAAGTAGAAGCAAAGGATTCAAAGGAAGATATAGCATACTTGGCTTTCTTCTCCTTGGTCATGTCATTAGTGTCAAACACTCTTTCCATGGTTAACTTCCAATCAATGTACTCAACCGGGTCACATCTCCCTTTGAAAGTAGGAATAGTAAGCTTCACACTATTGAGATTATTGTTATCACGACCCCCTCGGTAAGGATCCAGTTGGCCTCCAAAGTTGTCTCCATAACCATCATAATCCCTCCTTCTATTTCTCCTAACATTCCCCATGGGTTGACCTCGATCTCGGTCTCTACCCCTATTCACATCCCGACCTCCATCCATGGCTCTCCTAAACGGATAGGGAGCCCCATAATCACCATTACCATACTCATCCTCCTCCCCTTTTTGAGCTTCCTCAACTTGCTCAAGAGGTAGAACATTTCGAATGGGTCTTGAAAGTGGAGTATTTCTTTGGGGATTGCCCAAAAGGTGGGGAATGCCCACTCGTTGGGGATTGCCCAATACTTGTTCATTTCTATCACGATCATCCCTTACCCTTTGTTGCTTAAGTAATTCGGCAACTTGTTCCGGGGTAAAGTTTGAACCACTTGTGCCTTCACCAGCTTTCAATTCTTAGGCTCATACTATCCAACTTCGCCAAGATAGTAGCCAAGGTACTCTTCAAAGGATCATCTCCTTCATTAGCCATTGTACCTACAAAATGAGCAAACGTTAGTGAAATCACCCCTCACACACCCTCACTTTATGAATCACTCGGTTCACTCATTTAGTGGTGGTGGATATTTCACTGAAACTTGAATCTAGAAGCTTCACGTAGCTGAACAACAATCCGCACTCAATCAAACTATCCACAAGTCAAGTGTTCTCCGGGGTGAGTGGAGTTTATGTGACTCAATGGACGATAAGCTCTATAAAGTAAGGACTTGAGTCAAAAGGATCTATGAATCTTCTTGGAGTTCTACACTCCAAACTAGGCACGAGTTGCCTAAAAGCTCAATGGACTAGTACAAATTAAGTAGGAAAATTACTTAGAGAAGTACTAGTTAGATGTTATGCAAGAAAAGAAACAAGAGATACTAGGAAAAAACTACCCAAACCACACCTTCAGCAGGTAGGCGGAGCGCCGAGGGGGTAGGCGGAGCGCCTCACCAACAACCAGTAGTAAATTCAGGCACAGCGCCTGAGATCCGGGCGGAGCGCCTGGAACTTGGGCTTCAGCTTTTCTAACAACATTTTTCTTCAATTTCAACCCAAATTTTGGATCGATTTCACCATGTTTTGTCAAAATTCAAGGTACCCAAAGTTGTATAAGTTTATTCTCTTCAAACCCCAATAATTTTCACCCACAAACACCCAATAATCAAAGCAAAATCATCATTCAAAGTTTCAAAGTGGGGTTTTCAAAAAGGGTGTCAAAAGGGTTCGGATTCTTCAATTTTGATGTTATACAACTCCAAATCCGAAAATATTGGTACCCAAAGTTGTCTTGGATCTTTCCCAACAAACCCCAATCAATTTCACACCCAAACAATCAATCAAATCCAAGGTTCATAGTCATGAACTAAAGAACAATGAAACAACTTCAAATCACGTATTTTAGGTACCAAAATGAACGGTTTTCAATAAGGATCAATCTCCAATAACACCCATATCAAGATTCCATCACACCAACAAGATATGCCAAATTTTTGGATTTTTATCTTTATCAATTTTTTTTGTATTTTCTTCTTTTCAATAACTTCAAACACAAGAAACTAAAGAGAAAATAAACTAGGCACGATGAACAAGGATTGAGGGTTTGTAGAAACAAATCCCAAGCCTTGCTCTGATACCAAACTGATGCTGGGTAAAATGCGGAAACCTAAAGATAGGAGCGAGACTCGTCTCGAACTCCCTACGAGGTATCCACGATGAACTAAGTCTTGTGAAACCCTCGATTCGGGTCAAGAGTTGCCTACACTATGCTACTACCCTCGAGACACCTGTGATGCAACCCGACGCTCGGCAAAACCATTCACAAGGAGCCAAGCATGGGAGTTGCAACATCTACAGGCTATGTTCGCACAACTCGAGCTGATTGAGCAAGTGTTGGAGGTTTCAAGGCAATTCTGCATGCTCACTGCCTCTGGAACTGAAAATACTCATCGCGATCGAGAGTGCACAGACACGATTCCGAAGGGCCAGAAAGAAGACCTACGCGATCGCGGGCAGCCAGACGCGATAGCGGAAGATGAAAAGGCAATGAAGCGCGATCGCGCAAGAGGCTGGTTGAAATCCTTCGCCTGCGTGATCGCGTGACCATAGCCGCGATCGTGAGGCTATGATTTATTGCTCAGCGCAATAGTACCCGTTACTGCGCGATCACGCTGAGACGAGGATCAGAAAGCCCAACAGTAGCTAATGACTTGAAGGCCCATTGTTAAGGGTAATTAAGGCAAATGTGCCACACTATATAAACTACTTTGGTCATTAGTGTAGTTTAGTTTTTGATGACATTTGACAAAGTGAGGAATTTGACCAAGCTTGTTTGCTTTAGCACACTATTAATCCTTGATTTGCAATTAGTCCTAGCTAATTGAGGATCAAATAGAATTGGTTCTCTTGTTTAGGTCATTAAGGGGGTAATTAGGCTAATTTTCCTAATTTACTTCTTTAATTTTTCTCTAATCAAGTTGGGTCTTTCTTTAATTCTTTTTCTTTTAATTTTTTGTCTTTAATTTTCGTATCATTTGGTATCAGAGCTGGATTAGTGTTTGTTTTAACAATCACTAACCCAATTTTCTTCATCAAGTCAAAAAAAAAAAAATCAAAAATCCAAAAATATGAGTCTTAGGATTAGGTTTCTTTTG
Source organism: Petunia x hybrida (assembly GCA_037355625.1). NCBI lineage: Eukaryota > Viridiplantae > Streptophyta > Magnoliopsida > Solanales > Solanaceae > Petunia > Petunia x hybrida. Next base: position 3,340,730 of record JBBBVM010000051.1, read on the forward strand.
GGTGAAATTTTTGTTACCAATTGAAGATATTGTTGTCTAGAAACTACTCCAAAAAGGAATTGATCAAACAACAAAATTTTGGGGCTGAATTGAAGGATTGAAAATTTAGGGTTCTTCATCAAGAAATTAGGACTTTTGAATTTGGTTGTTGATATTGAAGATTCAACTACTGGGGTTTGTTCACGGACCAACAAGGAGTATAAATCTCAAATTTGGAGCAAAAATACGGTGGTTTGTGAAGATTCAAGTTGAAAAGTGGGTTTGAAAATCGGGTTCTGCTTCAAACCCAGAAGCTTACGCGATCGCGCCCCATCCAGCGCTATCGCGCAGGCCAATAATTAAAAGTCCTACACGATCGCGACAGTCCTACGTGATCGAGCCAGTACCACCAGAGAAACTTACACGAACGCGACACAGGCACGCGATCGTGCTGAACAACAATTTCTAGAAAAAAATAGATTCTTAGACAGATTGTTCACAACAGCCCCGTAACAGTTTCCAATCAACCGAAACCCAATTTCAGCATCAAGAATAGTGAGTTTCTAGATCACAAACAAAATTTCATCCAATTCCGAATCCGATTCGTGCCAATTCGATTCGTGCCTTTCTTTCTTCCTTTTCTTTAAACTTTCCTAAAGTTCGTCTGTTAGTTTCAATTGTCCGTTTCTTGTCACAACAATTCGTCTCGATCCCGAGTTAGTTGAGTTTGATTGTCAAGTCAGATTTAGGGTGCGAAGAACAAACTTGCAATAGCCAAGAGTGGAAAAAGGCAAGTGTGGTGAGAGTATTAGAGCAAGTAAAAGCCAATCATTAAGTGCAAACACGAGTGAATTGAGTGACATCAATTTGAGTGTAAATACTTATGGAGTGACTCGGTGACTCTTTCTACTAACCTTGCTTGTTTACTTGCTTGTAGGTACAATGGCTCAAAGGCGAGTCGAGGCGGACATGGAACTTAAAACCATGATGCAAGCCTTGATGTCAAGTGTTAGCTCAATGCAAGATAAGTTTGATGGGATGAAGGAGACGGTTGATGAGCTAACTCGAAAGGAAAAGCTAAACAAGTGGATGACACACCTCCAACCGTGGGGGTGCGGGGTGATGGACCTAGCCGAATCTCTCGGGTTAATGACCGCTACTCTCACATGGTGGTCCAAGATACCTATTCTCCAAATGTCACTCCACAAGTGAGGGATCCCATTCATGATCTCCCAAGAAATGAACAACCAAGGGATGACACTCCAAGGCCACTTGAAGATGAGTCTTTTCATGCCTATGAGAACTATGATAATGACCCCTTTCACTTTCCGGGGGATGCACGACAAGAGGGAGCTAGGGGTCGAGGTGGTCGATTTGGGGGAGGTTACCAAGGGAGAGTGGATCGTGATGGGGACTACTATGACCATGGGGGCTATGGTGGACAACGGAGGCATCATGATGAAGATAGGGGGTTGAACACTATCAAGGTCAATCTACCTACCTTCCAAGGTGAGAGTGATCCGGATGAGTACTTGGAGTGGGTGGTGAAGACGGAGAGAATCTTTCAAACAAATAACGTCCAAGATGCTACAAAGGTGAAGTATTCTATCACTAAATTTGAAAACTATGCTTCCACTTGGTGGGAGTCCAAGCGAAGACAAAGGGAAACACAAGGGCTCATTGCCAATGGGGGTTGGGCGGCTTTGAAAGCCATGATGGAGGCTCGGTTTCTACCTCCAAACTATGAGGATGAATTGATCAAAAAGTTCTATAATTTGAGGCAAGGAACCAAGAGCGTGGTGGAGTATTTTGATGCATTTGAGAAGACTAGGACAATGGCCAACGTGCTAGATGGTGACTGGTCTCTCATACCAAAGTTTTGTGGCGGTTTGAATAGGGAGATCTCTTTTCTAATGGAATTGCACTGGTTTAAAAGCTTGAATGATGCATTCCAAGCGGCTCTCAAGGTGGAGAAAGGGATCAAATTAGGCAAGTCTTACATGGCCAAAAACCCCCCTTCAACTTGGAACAAAGGAAAGGATAATGGGAAGGCTTATACCCCACGGGACAAAGCTAAGGAGCCCAAGCGAGAGTTCAAGGGCAACTTTGAAAGAACCAAGCCCAATGAAGAGCCCAAGGCGGGAGGTAATAAACCTAAACTTAAAAGCTTATCTAACATTTAATGCTATAAGTGTAATGGCCGTGGCCACATGATGAGAGATTGTCCCAATAGGAGGACTATTATTGCTTTGGGTGATGGGGGCTATGAAACGGGTGGTAGTGATGATGAGGAGATAGATAAGGGTATGCCATGTGACGATAATTTTGATGAGGAGCCATTGGAGGGTGAACAATTAGATGATGTCTATGCTACACTTGTGGTGAGAAGAATAATGGGGGTGCATGTGAAGGAGGAGCTGAGTCAAAGGGAGAATTTGTTCCATGCATATTGTAAGGTTCAAGGGACTACTTGCTCTCTAATTATTGATAGTGGTAGTTGTGTCAATGTGGTGAGTACCACTTTGATTGAGCAACTCAAACTACCCACTAGAAAGCATCCACAATCTTACAAACTCCAATGGTTTAATGAGTGTGGTGAACTAAAGGTGACCAAGCAAGGCTTGATTAAATTCAAGATTGGGCACTACCATGATGAGCTTTTATTTGATGTGGTTCCTATGCAAGCTTGTTTGATGTGGGGCAAATCGAGCCAAGACACCAACCATCAAGATCCAAGCTTGAGAGCACAAGAATTGCAAGTCAAGGTCTCCGGGAGCAACTTGAAGATCATGCATCTGAGTACCAAGGAAAGAGGAGCGTTCAGCTCAGCCAGACGGAGCGCCCAGCTGCTAGGAGGAGCGCCCAGACTCCACATGTCCCAGGCGGAGCGCCTGAAGTCTAGGCGGAGCGCCCAGACTCTACATGGCCCAGGCGGAGCACCTGAAGTCTAGGCGGAGCGCCCAGCTTTGGCACCATTTTGTTCAGCAAACCATTGAGGCTGAGCGCCCATCGTTTAGGCGAAGCACCTACGTGCTGAAGAAGACCATCTTTTGGTGTGAAGTTCCTATTTTGCCCTTAAGTGGCCTTTTATGTTCTATTTAGCTTTGGGGGCATTTTAGATATTTCACCTAGTCTTGTGAAAAACTATAAATAGGAGACTTAGCATTTCATTTCACAACTTACCTTGTATTGAATTGAGAAGAGAGAATTTAGAGAAGGCCGAGCCTTTCTAATCCGAGGCTTGAAGCTTCGAGAATCTTGTACGACTTGGAATCTATGAATATTCATCGCTAGTGTGAATTCCTTGTAAGGTTCGAGTTTCTATTTCTCCCTTTGGATAATAAATTCTTGTTTGAATCCAATTATCCGTTCTTTCTTCTCGTTTCTTGTCTCCCCAATCCTTGTTTCCGATATCTTTGATATCATCTATCTTGTGTTTTATCGCTTCCGCATTATTTGTATCGTTTTTAGCTTCCGCTCATTTTCGATTGCATGATTGTCATATCTTGCTTAGTAGGCCTTGGCAATATGACCGCTTGGCAAGGCATGATGGCAAAACTAATAGGTATGCCTTGGAAGTGGGGGGTCGGAAGTTTGTTCTCAACCCATTGACCCCGGCGCAAGTGAGTGAGGGTTATCGAAAGATGAGGGGGTTGAAGAAAGAAAAGAAAGAGGAAGTTGTGGAGGAAGGGAGAGTGGGAGTTGTTACTCAAAAGAGTGAGGAAAAAAAAGAGGGTGTGAACTTGTTCTTGTCTAGGAAGGAGTGTTTGAAAGATGTGGAGGAAGGAGAATCCATGATTCTCCTCCAACACAAGGAACATGTTTTGCTTACTAATGAACTAACCCCTTCTTTGCCTAGTTCTATTTCTTCTCTTTTACAAGGTTATGAAGACATCTTCCCTGAGGAGTTGCCTAGTGGGTTGCCACCACTAAGAGGCATTGTGCATCAAATTAACCTTGTTCCGGGTTCCCAATTGCCCAATAAGGCCGCTTATAGAAGAAACTCGGAAGCTACCAAAGAACTCCAAAAGCAAGTGGAGGAGTTGCTTGGAAGAGGCCTTGTGCAAGAAAGCTTGAGCCCATGTGCGGTCCCGGTTATCCTAGTGCCAAAGAAAGATGGGACTTGGAGCATGTGTGCGGATTGTAGAGCCATCAACAAGATCACTGTAAAGTATCATCATCCTATCCCTAGGTTAGATGATATGCTTGATGAGTTATGTGGATCTTGTGTGTTCTCTAAAATTGATTTGAGGAGTGGATACCACCAAATCCGGATGAAACTGGGTGATGAGTAGAAGACGGCCTTTAAAACTAACTTTGGTCTTTATGAGTGGCTTGTCATGCCGTTTGGCTTGTCCAATGCTCCTTCAACCTTCATGAGGTTAATAAATTATGTGCTCAAATCTTTCATTGGAAAATTTGTTGTATTATACTTTGATGATATTCTTATCTATAGCAAATCCATTGATGAGCATGCTAATCATTTTGAAACAAGTGTTTGATGTCTTGAGAAAAGAACAATTGTTTGCTAATTTGAAAAAGTGCTCTATTTTTGTGGAGAAAGTTGTTTTCCTTGGTTTTGTGGTAAGTGCAAATAGTGTGGAAGTAGATGAGGTTAAAGTGGAGGCCATTAAAGATTGGCCCACTCCTAAAAGCATTGGTGATGTGAGAAGTTTTCATAGGTTGGCTAGCTTTTATAGGAGGTTTCTGAGAGGATTTAGCACTATAGCCGCACCATTGACCGAAGTGATAAGGAAGGATAAGGCGTTTGTGTGAGGGAAAGAGCAAGAAGAGGCTTTTGCAAAATTGAAGGAAGTCCTTAGTTCCACACCTCTTCTTCAATTGCCAAACTTTGATAAGACCTTTGAGATTGAATGCGATGCTAGTGGGGTAGGCATTGGAGCCGTGTTGATGTAAGATCAAAAACCTATTGCCTATTTTAGTGAGAAACTCAAGGGGGCAACCACTAAATATTCCACTTATGACAAAGAGTTGTATGCCTTGGTGAGGGCATTGGCTCATTGGCAACATTACCTTTGGTCCAAAGAATTTGTTATTAAAACCGACCACCAATCCTTAAAGCACCTCAAATCCCAAGAGAAATTGAATGTGAGACATGCCAAATGGGTGGAGTTTCTTGAAAGTTTTCCTTATGTCATCCATTACAAACAGGAGAAATAGAATGTGGTGGCGGATGCCTTGTCAAGAAAGTTTGTGCTTCAATCAAGAAGGCAATTGTTGTTGAATACCTTGTGGTCAAAACTCATGGGTTTTGAAAGTATGAAGGAGATGTATGTTAACGATCCAGAGTTTGGAGAACTTTATGCTGATTGTGAAGTAGAGAAAAGGGGTAGAAGAATCAATCGAATGTGTGGTGAGGAACTTAGTGGTGATGTGGAGAATAAGAGGTTTCACAAGTTCGATGGCTTCTTGTTTAGGAATGGGAAGTTGTGTGTGCCTAGTTCATCTTGGAGGGAGTTGCTAGTGAGAGAGGCCCATAGTGGGGGACTAATGGGGCATTTTGGTGTGGGCAAGACCATGGAGATTCTTAAGGAGCAATTTTACTGGCCCAAAATGAGGGTGGATGTTGTGAGGGTGTGTGGCCAATTCTTGGAGTGTAGGCAAGCCAAGTCAAAGCTACTTCCACATGGTTTGTACTCACCCCTCCCCATTCCCTTAGGTCCTTGGCTTGATATTTCTATGGATTTTTTCCTTGGATTGCCTAGGACCAAAAGGGGAAAAGATAGCATTTTTGTGGTCGTTGATAAATTTTCTAAAATGGCTCACTTCATTCCATGTCATAAGGTTAATGATGCATCTCATGTAGCCAATTTATTTGTTGAACATGTGCTTAAATTGCATGGGGTCCCAAAAACTAGTGTTAGTGATAGGGATCCCAAGTTCCTTAGCCATTTTTGGAAGGAGCTTTAGGGGAGGCTTGGCACTAAGTTGTTGTTCTCCACTTCTTGCCACCCCCAAATCGATGGCCAAACCGAGGTTGTTAATAGAACCTTGGGTGCTATGCTTAGAGCAATGGTTAAGGGGAAACTAGCTTCTTGGGAAGAACATCTACCTTTGATTGAATTTGCTTATAATAGGACCATGCACACATCTACTTGCATGACACCTATTGAGGTTGTGTATGGCTTTAATCCCCTTACCCCCTTGGATCTTACGCCTTTGTCTAGTGATGTTTTCTTAAGCTTAGATGCCAAGGTGAGAGCTCAAGAGATGAAGCAACTTCATGAGCAAATAAGGAAAAAACTCGAGAAGAAAACCCAAGAAGTTGCCAAGAAGGACAACAAAGGAAGAAAGAAGGTTATCTTCGAGCCCAGTGATTGGGTGTGGGTTCATTTTCGGAAGGATAGGTTCCCAAACAAGAGGACGACAAAATTGATGCCTAGAGGCGATGGCCCCTTCCAAGTCCTTTAACGCCTCAATGACAACGCGTACATGGTAGACTTGCTAAGCAATTACCAAGTGCACAACACGTTCAACGTGTGTGACTTGTCTCCCTTCAAAATCAAAGATCAAGTGAATCCGTGGACGGATTCTTCTCAAGATGGGGAGAATGACGCAACCCGACGCTCGGCCAAACCATTCACAAGGAGCCAAGCATGGGAGTTGCAACAACTACAGGTTATGTTCGCACAACTGGAGCTGATTGAGCTAGTGTTGGAGGTTTCAGGGCAATTCTGCATGCTCACTGCCTCTGGAACTGAAAATACTCATCGTGATCACGAGTGCACAGACGTGATCGCGAAGGGCCAGAAACAAGACCTATGTGATCGCGGGCAGCCAGACGCGATCGCGGAAGATGAAAAGGCAAGCTGCGATCGCGCAAGAGGCTGGTTGAAATCCTTCGCCTGCGCGATCGCGTGACCATAGCTGCGATCGCGAGGCTATGATTTATTGCTCAGTGCGATAGTGCCCGTTACTGCGCGATCGCGCTGAGACGAGTATCAGAAAGCCCAACAGTAGCTAATGACTTGAAGGCCCATTATTAAGGGTAATTAAGGCAAATGTGCCACACTATATAAACTACTTTGGTCATTAGTGTAGTTTAGTTTTTGATGACATTTGACAAAGTGAGGAATTTGGCTAAGTTTGTTTGGTTTAGCACACTATTAATCCTTTATTTGTAATTAGTCCTAGCTAATTGAGGATCAAATAGAATTGGTTCTCTTGTTTAGGTCATTAAGGGGGTAATTAGGCTAATTTCCCTAATTTACTTCTTTCATTTTTCTCTAATCAAGTTGGGTCTTTCTTTACTTCTTGTTCTTTTAATTTTGTGTCTTTAATTTTCATATCAACCTGGGTCTCGCAAATAGAATGATCGGGTTGGATTGAGGGTCAACTAGATCCACTAGAAGATTCAAGTCCAAAAACAAAGGTTTCATTCAACACAAAGGAGCATAGCTCTTGTTTTCAACATTCAAAATAGACCAACTGTAAAAATAAGCTAAGCTAAGGTATTTATAATACTTTTCCAAGCTTTGATAAAGGTCTAAAATGCCCCACACGTTAGGCTTAAGTAAATTGACCACGCAGGTGGCCAAAACGGTAAAAGAACAACCAAATTCTCGCCCCTTTAGCGTTTTGGCGGAGCGCCCTTCTCCTAGGCGGAGCGCCTGGATTTGCGCCAATTTTGATCAGAAGTTTGGGCAGGCAGTCCGCCTGGACCTTGGGCGGCGCGTCCAACTCCCTATCTCCTAAGATGGAGTGCCTGGGTCTTCTGGGCGGGGCGCCTGGCTTGTGATCACCCGGAACGTCTTCCAATTGCTTCCTTCTTCGAGTCCTTTCCTCACCAAATGTAAATGTACCTCTTGGACCTCCTTGGCTTGACTCCGAGTGAAGGGTCTCGTGATGGATTGCCTGGCATCACCACGGCTCATTGTTCTCATTGGTCCATAAAGATCCATATGGACTAGTTCCAAAGGTTTGGTAGTACTTACCTGTTTCTTAGGTTTAAAGGAATATTTTACCTGCTTTCCCTCTGGCACAAGCTTCACAGACTTTATCATCCTTAAACTTGATGTTAGGAAGACCTATCACCAAGTCTTTTGAAACCAGTTTGTTTAATTGTGAAAGACTAGCATGACCAAGTCTTTTGTGCCATAGGAGGGGATCATTTTGCACTACACTCAGACAACTCATGCTTCCATCAGCTAGTGTCAATAGATCTACCTTGTAGATATTTCCATGCCTGTTTCCCTGCAAAATCATCTCTCCAGAATTTTGGTTAGTCACAATGCAACCAGTAGATGAAAAATTAACATTTACCTTTGTCACATCATTGAGATATACTCAATAAGCAATGCTTCAGACCATCTACTAGAAACACATTGTCTATGCTATGTGAATCAGACCTACCTACCTTTCAAATGCCAATAATTTCCCCTTTCTTACCATTACCGAAGGAAACACTTTCTTTTTGGAAGGCTGAGAGTGAAAGGAACAATTCCTTGTGTCCTGTCATAAACCTCGAGCAACCACTGTCCATGTACCATTTGTGGTTCCTCTCCTTCACTTTAGCTTGCAAAAGAAAACTAAGGTTTAACTTTAAGAACCCAAACTAGTTTGGGTTCCTTTCCTTGAGAAAAAGGATGAATCAGATCTCTCTTAGCTCAGAATGGTAATGATTTCTTTGTGTGAACAGTTTTCTTTGCCACAGAGTTTTGAACATGTTTATAGGACATGTTCCTTTGTGTAGCCTTTGTCAGAGATTGACAATTTCCTTTCAAGTGACCAATGTTCCCACAATGTGTACATAACCAATTTTCAGGAAGAGTTTGATACTTATCCTTTGGATCCCATTTGGATAATGACTGAGATTTCATAAACCCAATACCCTTCTTATTACTACTATGATTTTCTTGTAACCATTATAGAGCTTTAGAGGACTTGTTCCATTTTACAATTTTCCCTAACTCCTTTTTTGTTTTAACTAAGCCCTCTTCCAAAGATCTTATCTTTTCATCTTTCTTACACTTTTCATCAACTGTGACTTTCAATTTTTCTTCAGCAATGAGCTGATGAGAATTAGCAATGCCCTTACCATTTTCAACTGTTTTGACTTCCAATTTCTCATTTTCTAGTTCATGAACAGTTGATTCAAGTGTAGGGACCTGTTCCTCTAGCATACTAAATTTTTTTTTCAACGTATCATTTTTAATTACCACCTTTTTGTATTTTGTTTCTAAACTTTCAATTTCATCATGCAGTTGATCTTTACCATCTCTTAGAGATTTAAACTCATTTAGCACTGTGTGAAATACTTTAACTAATTTCTCTCTAGGCATGTTTTTCACATCTTCTTTAAGTTTAGAGACAAATACCTCAACATCTTCTTCATTATCTGAATCTTCAAGAGCCATTAGAGCAACTGATCATCCAGATCATCATCAGATTGCTCGTCTTCACTATCTTGCCAACCAGCAACCATGGCTTTGGGATTTCCACTTTTCTTGCTGACCTGTTCCCTAGCCTTTCTTCTTTCCTTAACATATCTTTTTCTCCATTCTCCTTCCATAATTGAACATTTGCTGATGTAGTGCTTTATGCTTCCATATTTGAATCATTCTCCAGCCTGTTTCATGTTAGAAGACCTACCCTGTCCACTAGCCCGCTTTTTCTTATTCAAGTATCTTTGGACACTTTTAGCTATAAGGACCAATTCCTTATCATCAACATGATTATTAGCAGCAGTTAAGGCTAGGTTAGGTTCAATTTTAACTGTTCTCCTATTTTCTTAACCTTTTTCCTTAATTCATAAGTTTTTAGATTACCTATAAGTTCATCTAAGGACAGTGTGTTAAGATCCTTACTTTCTATAATTGCACAAGCCTTAATTTTCCAAGAGTCTAGAAGAACTCTAGTTAGGATTTTTTCAACTCTATCTTCAACAGTTAAAACTCTTCCCAAAGAGATAAGTTCAGAACAAAAATAGCATTAAATATAGTGTACATTTAAGAAATTGATTCTCCTTCTTTCATTTTAAAACTTTCATATTCAGCAAAAAGAAGTATACCTCTAGATCTTTTCATTTGGCTTGTTCCTTCATGAGCAACCTGTAAAGCGTCCCAAATTTCTTCTGAAGTGGTATACCCTCGAATCCTAGTACACTCATCAGGACTGAGTCCACAAACAAGCCACTTCTGAGCTTTGGCATTCTTTTCCCATTGCCTCAAGTCTTCAGCATTACAATCCTTTCTAGTTTTGGGAACATCATTTCCCTTCGCATCTTTCTTCATTGGAATCATGGGATCTTCAGTGACTATGTCCCATAGTTCATAATCCTCAGCTTGAAGATGATCTCTCATCTTTTCTTTCCACCATGAGTAGTATTTTCCATTGAACAAAAGTGCCCTAACAGTAGACTGACCCTCACCGTTTTCTTGTGATGTACTCATTCTAATCCTAGGTGTTAGCCTTTTCAAGGATAACCCACTCTGATACCAATTGTTATTTCCCATGACACACCACTTATTACTTAAGGACCAATTTCTTCAATGTGTTCCTTTACTTTGTTGAATGCGGAATTAAGTAAATTGTAAGTAAATGAACACTTAATTTTAGCGTGGAAAAACTCCGTTAACTAGGGATCAAAAAACCACGACCTACTCTTCCAAGTTGAATTTCAACTTCACTATTTGAAAAATTCACTTGGTTACAATACTACCTTCTTACTAACCTAGGACTAACTCTAATTCTATAGTGACCCCTTCCACAATTATTGAAGTTTCTCCAAGTACAAGACTTGAATCCAATGGTACAACTCGATAGTACCTACTACAGATGAACTAAGACTGAACTTTGGCAAGACTCAATCTAAGGAACAGGTTCTTTACTTAGTTCCCTATAGCTTAATGATTAGACAAATATAATGAAGACTCTTTCAATACTATAGCTCGATTCTCTCTGTATTTGTGCACACTTCAACATCTGAAATGCTTCTCTTTTTATAGCCTTGAAATCTGAGAAGTCTTGAACAATTAGAACTCCAAAGCTTCCAAGAGTTTGAGTCCTAATTGGACTCCTTGCTAGGATAACCGAAATCCTTTAGCTCTTATCCAATCTTACGCAATCTTTTATTATCTCATGCATCCTGCATAATTATCAAGATAAGCATTAGATTTTAGGATAATAATAAACTTTCCCGCTTAATTGATTTTGCATGGTTATTTATTCAGCTACAGTGATTCAAAGGAACATGTCCTTGGATATGTTCCTTAGTCATCAGTCAAAACTCCAAGCTTATTCAAGCTAACACCTTATTATGTTCAGATCGAATTGCGAGATGTTACATAACACATAGATATTTTAATTTTTATTATTTTTAAAAGAAGTATACCTTTTGGTATATTGTATACTCTTTTGGTGTACCCTTTTGTGTTTGGGTCAAAGTGTGCAATACTATTGAGCAAATAAATATTTTAATTTTGTTGTTTTGAACAAAGTATACCTTTTTGGTTTACTGTATTCTCTTTTGGTATACCTTGTTATGTTCGGATCGAAGTGCGAGATATTACAGAACATACAGATATTTTAATTGTTATTATTTTTAAAGAAGTATACATTTTTGTTATATTGCATACTCTTTTGGTGTACCTTTTTTGTTGGGATCAAAGTGTACGGTGCTATCGAGGAAATAAATATTTTAATTTTTATTGTTTTGAACAAAGTATACCTTTTTAATATACCGTATACTCTTTTGGTATACCTTGTTACGTTTAGATTGAAGTGCGAGCTGTTACAGAACACATAGATATTTTAATTTTTATTGTTTTATAGAAGTATACCCTTTTTATATATTGTATACTCTTTTGGTATACCCTTTTGTCTTTGAATCAATGTGTGTGATGCTATTGAGCTAATAAATATTTCAGTTTTTGGTGTTTTGAACAAAGTATACCTTTTTGGAATACTGTAATCTCTTATGGTATACCTTGTTATATTCGGATCGAAGTTTGATATGTTACAGAATATATAGATATTTCAATTTTTATTATTTTTAATGAAGTATACCTTTCTGATATATTGTATACTTTATTGGTATACCCTTTTGCGTTTGGATCAAAGTGTGCGATGCTATCGAGCAAATAAATATTTCAATTTTTTTGTTTTTTAACAAAGTATACCTTTATGGAGAACGCAAAAAAATGAGTATAATAAGATTACAGAGAAAAAATATAAATAAAAATATTTAGGAGACATGAATAGTGCTAGAACAGTATAAAGAAAAAAGAATAAAAAGAAAAAAATGAAGAAGATGAGTGAAAATGGGGAAGGAAAAAAAATAATAAAAGAATGACAAACGTAAAGGAGAGAAAAAAATAATAAAAGGTATGGGGAGAGATTAAGATTTGAGTTCCTTGTTTTATGCCTCAAAATAGAAAGGTAATTAGCTAATGGGTATAACATATAAATAAGTCATGAGTATTCATATAATGGATAGAGCCATGTAAATAAAATAGTATGTATATGTATTTTTGTAAATTTCCATATTTTAAAATATCAAATTTTAATAAATCAAGTGACAATGAATAGTAGAAGTTCAAACGTGACATCATTTCATTAATAGAGATTTATCAATGTCTTTTTTCTTTTTTTCCAAGGATTAGAATTACTTATGTCTTTGTATGCTTGGAATTTGTATTTTGTTATAAAATAAAAGTGGCAAAGTAAGTTGAACATACAGAATATAGAAAAAAAATTCATATATTATTTCGCTTCAAAGTAATGTACCAAATGAAGAAGTTGATGCAAGACTTTTTCTAGAAGAAAGTAAACTGCTGCAAGGCTTTTTCAAGAAGCTATTGTAAGGATTTTCTGAGCTGCTAGCAAGCTGCCTGCATGAGCTACTTGTAAGCTGTCTGCTTGATTTCAAGCCGATGCAAGGCTTTCAGGAAGCTGCTGCTAGGATTTTCATGGAGTTGTTAGCTAGTTGACTGCATGAGCTACTTGCAAGCTATCTACTTAAGCTACTTGTTGATTACAAGCGTCTTCAAGAAGATGTGGGAGTAATGGACATCCACTATACAACGTATTCATAACGCTCCCCCTTTGATGTTAATTAATAGTAATATACCGCGTTAGAACCATACTAAGAAAAACTCCTATATGAAAAAAACCCTATGAAGGAAAAAAGTACATTTTTCTTGTAATACATAGTCTTAATTGCCTTATTAAAATTCACACCATGAAACCTCAGTGGGAAAATTTTTGATTAAGAAAAAAGAGTACAACGCGTATTTTACTCCCCCTAAGGAAAATCTCGATTAAGGTGTCTAAGTTTCCACATTCCAACCTTGCATACCATCTTTTATATATATATATATATATATATATATATATATATATAGACACACACACACACATATAAACCATTTGTTCAAAAGTTTCAGGCGGTAAAGATTTGGTGAAAAAATCTATCGGATTATCACTTGAACGTATTTGTTGCATGTCACATCACCGTTCTTTTCGAGATCATATGTGAAGAATAACTTTGGTCAAATATGGCTTGTTCTATATTTTTTTATAAATCCTTCTTTTTGTTGGGTTATGCATGAAGTGTTGTCTTCATATAGCATCGTGGGTATTTTGGTAAAACATTCCAGACCACATCTGAAACGACCTTAGGTAATCGTTCAGGAGTTAGGACTCAAATTGGCATGTCGATAGTTTTAAAAGCTTCGTAAGGTCCATTGGGACCTGTCTGTAAAATTTGAGCTAAATCGGACTTCGTTTAGTATGTATCGAAAGAAGGTTTCAGTTTTTATTGTCGGTAAATCTTAAAAAGTGGTTTTCGTGCTCTATTTTAGCGAATGAGCTCCGATTCGAAATTTAAAAGTGTCGTTAGGTTCATATGATTATTTGTGACCTGTGCGGACTTTCAGAAGTGAATTCCGAAGTCGTTCGGATAGTTTCCGCTAAAATGCTGAAAGTTAAAGAATTTGATCTTTCCCATTTAATTCGTATCTTGAGCTTCGGGAATCAGATTCTAGATCCGTCTTAGCGAGGATGTTACATAAATTTGGTATAACTTGTATGCAAAATTTAGAATTATTTCGAATTTCGTAGGGTTCCATTTTATATTTCGTCACGAAAACAAAGAAAAGGAAAAAACGAAAACAAAAGAAATGAAACAAAAAGGAAAAGAAAAGGAAAAAAAAAAAAGAAAAAGAGAATGATACAGGTGGTGGCCTTATCTTTGTTGAAAGTGGCAATATATATCAGTTTCCATCCACTCTCTTTTTATGTGTAACTAAGAGGGGACAAACTAAGAGAAAACTTTCATAGAGATGGTATACAACGTGATCATACCAGCATTTTTTTTCTCGCAACTTTGTTGGTGTACTATACATGGAGATTGTTGAATTATTCATGATTTGGGCCAAAGAAATACGAGAAGTGCTTAAGACAATGAGGTCTAAAAGGAAATCCTTTCAAGTTTCTTTATGGAGATCTGAATGAGCTTACAAAAAGTATAAGAGAAGACAAGTCTAAACCTATCAAAATTTCTGACGATATAGCTCAAAGACTCGTTCTTTTTTCCTTAACGCTATCAACAAAAAAATCAGGAAAAAAAATAGAATTTTCAACCCGAAACATTCAGAGCGGGATCGTTTTCCAATGAATCCAAAAGATAAAGCGGATGTTGAGTAGCAGTGCTAGCTTTGGAACAAGGTAAGTGATTATATCCATTTCTTTGGAGGCATTTGGTCTTATGGATTTTCTACCATGTGTTCCTTACGTGTGTAGCTACCGATAGGCGTACTCATTACGCCTTACCTTTAGATTTATATTGTATATTATAGCTTATACCTTGTTGTTGGTATTGCATTGAGCGTAGAAGCATTGCATTCTAGTTGTGAGCTTGACACATACTTCCCGGCAGTCGATGAGAGTCCCGCACCAGTGAAGGGTTATTATTGCATCATACCCGCATTCATATGTATTATGTTTTCTAGTTATGGGCTGCTAGGTCATATATTGAGGGTAGGAGGATTCTACCCCAGGAGCAGGAGGATTCCGCTCCTTGCATCATATTCAGGGTAGGAGGATTCCGCCGCAGGAGTAGGAGGATTCCGCTCCTTGCATCATATTGAGGGTAGGAGGATTCCGCCCCGGAGGAGGAGGATTCCGCTCCATCTATTTGGCACATGTGACTACATTGCATCATACTGCATTCATTCTATTTCATTGCACGCCGCAACAATATAATGATATGGATGGGGTTGCACGCCACAACATTATCAGTATATGGATCAAGTTGCACGCTGCAACAATATCTACATATAATAAGATATCAACTTATATTCCAGATGGCCACCAGTTTTATGTTTATTATTTATGTTGTATTTTGTTCCTTTCAGGAGGCGTATGTATTCTTTTGTACTCTTAGATGTCTAGTCTGGATAGCCCTAAACTTAGTATGATGGGTAGTCTGCTGTAATTTCTTTTGTACAGCGTAGAGGTATCAGTATGTCTATGTTTTTTTTTTTAAGTCTTGTTCTTATATATGAGTTGGATTTATATTTATTTTTCCTCATTCTGTTGGTAAGGGTTCGCTCGACAGGTCTAGGGGAGAATGTCGGGTGCCCGCACGGCCTAGCAAAAAATCCAGGTCGTGTCAGCATCTTTCTCGAATAAAATGAATCGATGATTTCATCCATACACATTCCCTACTTTCTTCATCAATGGCTATTAACCTAGCATGATTTAGAGAAGAAGCAATCACTGATTCTTTTGTTGAGCACCATGATATGGCAGTAAAAAAGTAACCAGTTTGAGATTGAGCTTTATGTGGGTTAGATAAATACCCTACATTTGAAATAATCAACGAGATTTGCACGATACTTTTTAGAATAAAACAATATCTATTTGATACCATTTCAGTGTCTCTGTATCAGAGCGTAACTAAATATTGCTGACACAGTAACGAAAAATGCTATATCGGGTCTTGTGGCATAGCAAAATACATAAGTGCACCGATTACATGTAGATATGGCACTTTAGGACCAAGGAGTTCCTCATCCTCTTGAGGTCAAAACGGATCTTTATCCACTTCAAGTTATCAAACAATGATTTGAGTACATAATAGATGTACTGTATCGATGTAAAATAGTTTTAAGACCTTTTTTGTATAGGAAAATGATGAATAAATATGTCGTCTACTAAATGTTCAATTTTTAATGAAGACAAAGTTTTGTCTTTCAGAGAGTTTAAATAATAATTAATTGACTTTTGGAGCTTTTCTGGAATTCCAATGAGCTTTATGTCATCCACACAAACAGCAAGTATAACAAACTGTGAAGCAGTTTTCTTTATGAAAATACATGGACAAATGCCATTATTTATATAACCTTCCTTAGTCAAGTACTCTATAAGGCGATTATAACATATGCATCCCGATTGTTTTAAATCATCCAAAGATCTTTGTAATCTGATTGAATACATTTTTCAAAAGTTTAAAATATATGCTTAAAGCAATTTAAATCCTTCATGACTTTTCATATAAATTTTATTATTAAGTGAATCATATAAGTATGTTTCCATTAGATTTATTTCAAGTTTTTCATGTACAGCTAAACTGATGAGATATCAAATGTTATTCAATTCATAATGGATGAATCTGTTTCTTCATAATCGACACCAGGTCTTTGTGAGAATCCTTGTTGGCTTTATATCTTACGATTTCATTTTTCTCATTCCTTTTACACACAAGGACCCATTGAAAGCCAATTGGTTTTACACCATTACGAGTTTGGACTACATGCCCAAAAACTTCACTTTTAGTAAGTGAGTTCAATTCTACTTGAATTTCCTCTTTCAATTTTGGCTAATAACTTCTTTGTCAATACTATTGAATAGATTGAGGTTCCTCACTATCTTGCATACTATTAAGTGTAGCACCATATGAAAAAAAAAAAGCAGCCACCTATATTTTTGAGGATTCAAATTTATCTCACCACCAGTGAAATTTATTAAATGTTCCTCACTCACTAAAGTATCAGGTTCATTGATTTCTTTAGAATTCTCAAGATTAATCAGATCTTGGGTCATTTAAAGAGATTCTTTCGTAATGTCATTTTGATCATTTGTCATTTTTCATTTTATAGGATTTCAATCTTTGCAACCGAATGGTCTACCATGCTTCAGGCGTGCTTTAGGTTTAGTGGCTACATCCATCCAAATTGGCACATTCTCTGCAGGGATATGTGATTTAGTAAGTCTTTTCAAAATAGTAAATACATATGGCATTGGATTTGCTATATTTTGCAAATGGGCGATCTTCTAGACCTCTCGTTAGTATATAGGGCCATGTGGATCAAACTGAGATAATTATGGAACTTTCCACACAATTTCACTATTTATTTCCTTATTCTCTCCCGCTAACTTTGAGAAAATTATTTCCTCATATCAACTGCAAATCAAGCAATGAATAAATCTCCCGTCAATGGCTCAACATAGCGAATAATTAAGGGTGACTCAAACCCAACAAATATTCCTAGCCTTCTTTAGGACCCTATCTTTGTGTGTTGTAGTAGTGCTACTACACATATACAACATATCTAAAAATTCGTAGCTGAGAAATATTTGGTTCATGACTAAAAACTAGTGACGAGGAGAAGTCATGATAATATTTTAGTCTGAGATGAATATGCGGCATGTAAAATATCATGAGTACAAGCAGTAGCGGGCAATCGTATTTTCATACGTAGTGGTCTTGCTATCCATTGTAGTCGTTTAATAAATAATTCTGTGAGGCCATTTTGAGTATTCTCTGACATTATCAAGGCGAATAGCTTTAATATGATAATCAGGAAATTATGACCTTAAATGAATTATTAGTTCCAATAATTTTACAAATGCCAGGCTGTGAGATGATAATTAGGCACACGTGATACCATCTTGAAGATGTATCGATTATGAGCATAAAGTATCTAAACCATCTACAATGTGGAAGAATAGGTACACACATATGAGTAGACCAGACTATAAGGGCTAGCGTCGAAGGACCTGCCAGACCGCTGGTATCCCCATGTGTACATTCAAAAAATGTAAGGGATTTAGCCTTAAAATTTGTTGGTAATGATCTAGTGATTAATTTTCCTTGATAACAAGCAGTACAAGAAAATTCATTATTGTTAAGAACCTTCAGGATCTTTAGTGAATGCCCATTTGAGTTTTCAATGATTAGTCTCATCAATATTGATCCAGGATGACCAAAATGGTCATGCCAAAGCAGAAAAATATATAAATAAGTAAACTTCAAGTTTACAATAGAGTGTGCTTAAACTGTGCTAATATTTATATAGTTGAAGCCAGAAGAAAAAGTTGGCCGCTTTTCTAAAACATATTCATGGCCAAAGGCATTCTTTGTGATACAAATATATTCAGTATTAATTTCATTTATCGTCTCAACATGATATACATTACGGTAAATATCTTTAAAACTTAATAAATTTCTTCTGGACATGGAAGAGAATCATGCATCATCATTAATAAGTTTATTCCCTTAGGTCAAAACAGGTGGCTCTTCCAGAGAATTCAAGTGTTACCAAAAATAGTAAAAATATTTTTATTTCTCATAATCAAATGTGAAAAATATTTTTGATATTTGAATATGATATGTGTTGTTCGACTATGAATTTCACAAATGTTGTCAGAATTGATATTTGATCCAAAAAAAATTGAGGGATATCTATGTGCTCTTCAAAATAAAATGATAGAGACAATATAAATATCATATAAATACATATTTTATTATCACAAAAAAATTTAACTAGTACTTTTTGTACATTACTATGACAATATTAAACATGCTAACTATTATAAATGATATAATTTTAAAATATTTAAGTCTCTTTGGTTACAGATCCATCACCGATCATATGATCGACCTGTCCTTCAGGGATCTCAAAGAAATCTGTTACATCCAAATGTGTGAAGTCAATACTATCTTCAGAAATAAAATTTTCTTCCGCATTATTTTCTTTTTTTTAAAGATGCTTGATAGACATCAACCAGGTACTTTGTTATATGCCAGGTACATGAACGGTGTCCTTTTGCTCCATAATGGGAGCAACTATTCTCTGAATTTTTCATTTGTATTGCTTCATGCTTTTTAATCCTTATTTTTTTCACTGCAGGTGGTGACGGGGTTTTGATGCATAATGATCATCAATGATAAAAGTTTCTTCCTCGACCACAACTGGGGCCACGCCATTTTCCATGCTTTTGGTGGAGGTTCAACTCATTCGCTTATGGGAATGGAGTAGAATTAGTAGGTCGACTTTCATGATTTTCCATTAATAACCCATTATGAAATTCAACGACAAGTAGATAAGAAATTAGTTTTGAATATTTATTAAAAATTTAATATCTTGATATTGCTGTAGGAGCATATTCGAGGCGTGAAAAGTGGAGAATGTTATTTCAAGCATGTCTCTACGAGTGATGTTCTCTCCACACAATTTAAACTAAGAAATAATTCCAAACATGGAAGAATTATACTCACAGATGGTTTTAAAATCTTGTACCCTTAGATGAATCCAGCAATAACATGCTTATCGATCAATTACCATCTTCATGTGGTGATACTGATGCAATATAAATTGGGCCTAAATGACAACCATCAAGAGGCAACCTCGATAGCACAAAGAGTACAAGTGAAGGGCTCCGAAAGCGACTTGAAGATCATACATTGGAGCACCATGGAAGGAGAACCCCTTAGGCGACAAAGGAGAGGCTCGAGTGATGGAACCCAAATTGCATCGAGACTATTCACTCAGAGTCAAGCAAAAGAGATCCAACATGCTCATCTACACTTGGTATGGAAGGGCGTGGAAGATAGGAGCTTTGGAGAGGAGTTGAAGATGCACAGCTTATGCTTCCGTGAGGGAGGACCTCCCAGGGATGGAGGAGGGGCGCCTCAAGAAGTGGGCGGACCTCCCAGGGACGGAGGAGGGGTGCCTCAAGCCATCTTCGACAAGGCAGTGACACGCTTCAGTGAGGGTGAACCTCCTCCATTTGGAGGCGGGGCGCCTCAAAATTCCACCCTTCAAAAATTGGCTAAGTATGGGAAAAGAAGCTCACTGGCTATTTTGGCCTCTCTGGGCGGACGCCCAAGATTTAGGGTGGACCTCCTCTTGAAGGAGGGAAAGGCAACTCACAGGCAAGGAGGGGCACCTCCATTCTGAGGAGGGGCGCCTCCACTGACGGGATTCCCTTTAACTTTTGGGTGTAATTCTGATGCAAAAATAACAACGAAGAACGAAAATAAAGGATAAAAGCAAGACACTCAATGATCTACCAAGAATTGCAAGTAGGAACTAGTCTACTTACCTTCTTGATGAAGCCAAGGAGGACCTATACTAAGCAACAACACTCAAGACAACTAGGAATTGAAAGTTGAATGATCAAGAAGAAGGAAGTTGTTCAATTCGATTCCACACAAAAAGAACAAGAATTCCCACATGAACTAGGTTTTAGCAAAAGCTGCGTTTCTTTTAATAATGAAGTAAGGTCCTGAAAATAAACTAAGTGCTAGGCTTATATAGGTGAGACTCACACGCCTAAAAGGTAAAGAAATAGCCACCAAGTGGGCTAAATGTCAATAGCAACGCAGGGCTAAATATGCACCATAAAATAAATAAGTCTAGCTATGCAAAAGCATGAAAAAGTGCTGAAAAATATAGCGCATTAAGGCCAATAAACGAGCCCTCCACGCGGCTGAATTGTCTAAAAAATATAGGCCGTGTGCCACGCGAGTACCACGCGCCAAGCATTCTTCTAGAACGCCCTTCTCCAATGCTAATCGACGAATTCCAAGGCTTCTAACATACACCAGGACAAATGTTCTCCAAAGAATCTTCTCCAAGCTATCATCCAAGATTGATGAAGGTCTGATAACTCTTTAGCCCAGCTCTTAAAGTCATCCTCAATTTGGACTGCATCATCCTCCCCTTCTTGAAAGGATTTCGTCCTCGAAATCATACCATCATCAACACGGTAACAATGGATATTTATCTTCTCTTCTCGATGGATTACATCTCCTGATGCAAGAATAACAACGAAGAACGAAAATAAAGGATAAAAGGCAAGACACTCAATGATCTACCAAGAATTGTAAGTAGGAACTAGTCTACTTACCTTCTTGATGAAGCCAAGGAGGACTTATACTAAGAAACAACCCTCAAGACAACTAGGAATTGAAAGTTGAATGATCAAGAAGAAGGAAGTTGTTCAATTCGATTCCACACAAAAAGAACAAGAATTCCCACATGAACTAGGTTTTAGCAAAATCTGCATTTCTTTTAATAATGAAGTAAGGTCCTGAAAATAAACAAAGTGTTAGGCTTATATAGGTGAGCCTCACACGCCTAAAAGGTAAAGAAATAGCCACCAAATGGGCTAAATGTCAATAGCCACGCAGGGCTAAATAAGCACCATAAAATAAATAAGTCTAGCTATGCAAAAGCATGAAAAAGTACTGAAAAATACAGCGCATTAAGGCCAATAAACGAGCCCTCCACGCAGCTGAATTTTCTAAAAAATATAGGTCGTGTGCCACGCGAGTACCACGCGCCAAGAATTCTTCTAGAACGCCCTTCTCCAATGCTAATCGACGAATTCCAAGGCCTAACATACACTCGGACAAATGTTCTCCAAAGAATCTTCTCCAAGCTATCATCCAAGATTGATGAAGGTCCGATAACTCTTTAGCCCAGCTCTTAAAGTCATCCTCAATTTGGACCGCATCATCCTCCCCTTCTTGAAAGGATTTCGTCCTTGAAAGGATTTCGTCCTCGAAATCATACCATCATCAACACGGCAACAATGGATATTTATCTTCTCTCCTCAATGGATTACATCTACATCATTCTCCCTCTCTTGGGAAGGATTCGTCCTCGAATCTGATTCCTACAAAATATGGACAACAATAAGTATAGATAACTCCCAAGTCTCAACTAGGCAATAGACAAATAGCCCCACAATAACACACCCATGAGATGACACAAGTGCACCACCAAACTGCCCAAAAAAGATAACACTAATCGCCATGGCTTTAGAAAGCCCAAATATAAGCATAAGCCAAGAAAACATACCGTCCTCATGGAGTTTACAAGTTCGGGTTGCATACCACGATAACTCCCACGGAGTATCTTTCCAACAGCCCTCCACTTGTATTACTTTCAAACACACGGAGTACTTTTCAAAGTTACACATAACACTAGTAGGACATATCAAACCAAAACTCGGGAATATCTTACCAGCCCATTCCAAAGCCATTAAGTCAAGTAAGTGACCAATTTTAAGCTCAATCCCCGGGTCAAAAATCAATGAGGTCAACATATCAAATATAACACATGTCTCAAGAAATTCATATTCTAACAACAAACTGTAGGAACAAGGATGTATCCAATCACAACAATAGTATGCCAGAGAAGCATGAATCATGAGATACAAGTATTTCTCATCCTCTATCCTAGAGTAAGCAAAAGCATCAAGACATGTGTAACAATCAAAATTTTCATCCTTCTCACAAGAACTCCTAACACCCTCATGACCCTCATCATAGGCAAATAAATAGTCAAGAAAAGTGTTTCCTAGTCTAACTTCATCAATGGTCTCCACAACAAAAGTCATATTTTCATAAACATGTATACAGCCAAGCTCAATGCCAATATTTGGACAACACAAAGAAGAAGCTGGAGTTAAACAAAGATTCACACTTCCCTTCTCATGACAATGCCCTCTACCAAGTGAACTACTATCAAATAAGGAGTTACTTCCATCACAAGAAGGAATGATAATAAATTCAAATTCACTATCTAAACAACAAGTATCTCCTCGTAAGAATAGATTCACAAGAAAGGTCTCACTTAAATTCACATCACCATTGACGTCAAAAGTACCAAACTCATCACATAATTCAGTCTCATTACCATGGTTCATTTTGACATCAAAAGAACTCGAAAAGGACTCTACACCTTAAATTCCAGGATCAAACAAGTGATGTTTAAATTCTACTTCTAGGACAACATGAAACCTTTCATCAATGACATCCCTAGAAGCATTACTTTGAAAATCTAGACCCTCAACACAAGTGTCAGCACTAGTTTTCATTATATCAATCACACAAGTAGTTTCAACTTTAGAAGCACATTCAAGAACAACTAGTGTATCGTCACAAATCTTATCCAAATATTCATTACAAGGCAGCGGCAATTTAGGGTCCAAATAAAAAATACCACTACTCATGCTCTCATCATTAACTTGCTCTTCACTAGCTCCTAGAGTATTGAGTGTAGTAGACTTACCTTGAAGCTCAGAAGATTGACCTTATTTACCTTCATTGTCTTCCTCAAGCTTAGAGTCAACACGGACAGACCCTACATCACCATGGGCAGCCCCTAAAACGCCTTCTTCTTGCACTTCCAATAATTGGTGCTCACTTCCAAGCTTGTTTCCAATGGTACCTGCAAGAGATTTTAAACAATTAGAGGAAAAAAAAGAATTACAAGTGTGAGAGTAAAAATCTTCCCTTTTTTTCTTTTCTTCTTTCTTTTCTCTCATATTCATTTCAACTACATCCTCTTCTCTCTGTGGTGGAAGCCCAACTACATTATTCATCCCAAACTTTTCCTTTTGATTATTACACTTCTCTACACGCATAAAAGAGGCATAGGCACTATTGGGACTTTTCTTTGTAAGCGGGAATGGCATTAGAGGCCATCCTTCATCGTCCACCACATGCCTTATCCAATCTCGCACATATGGAACATTGTGATGTAAGAACCATGGCTGCCCGAAACACAAGTCACATGTTTGAAGAGGATACACATCACACCAAACCGTTACAAGGTATTCTCCTCGTGACACTATTACCTTGACCTTCCACTCAACCTTATATCCATCATAGAGATATGGATATCTTCGTCTAACCCATGTTAAGTGCAAAAAATTAACCACTTCTGGTGAAATAAGCATGGCTTCACTCAAGCCGTCAAGCTCTAGATTGAAGCCCTTATAACCATAAACATTTACCTTTAACTTGTGGAACCTCGATGTTGGCATAACTACTTGGGGATTGCCCAAGTTTAACTCATTACAAGTAAATTTTGGAGTCATAGATGTCTGCTCCTTTTCAAGCTCGTCAACACGGGCTCCTATTACTCTTATCTCGGCCCAAAGATCGCCCAAAGTAAGCTCGGGAATACCCTCTTTTTTATCAACTACTCCAGCCATGTACCTGCACATAAACAAAGACTACAAAATATGTTAAGATTAGCAAAATACTTCACCCGCTCCTTCACTTTGAATGACACTCGGGTTCACTCAAATTTAAGGTAGGATCTTACAAACTTGTTCCAAATGGCTTCTTCGAATTGATCAAGTTCTTCAACGACCTTTAGAGTTCACAAATTTACTAGTTCTCTTCGCGGTGAGTGAATTTATGAGACTCTATAGGCGGACAGCTTTTAAAGTGAGCACAGAAAGTCAAAGAATTAACTACGAAAGTTGGAAATTCTGAGTTTTAGCACGAAGTCCTACAAGTTCAAGGATTAGTAATTAACTTAACTAGAAGAATTACCTAAGAATTACTAATTAGAAGTGATGTTCACAAAGAAATAAGGAAATCCTAGAGAAAATCTGAATATACACCCTTAAATAGGCGCACAAGACAAGTCTTTTTAGAGTAGGATAAGTTTTCCCTCTTTTCCCTTGCTTTTCAACTCAAATTTGGAGAACTTTTACCACTTTTTCCAACTACTTTTCACACGTTTTTCCTTGCTGAAATCCCTTGTAAAAAATGTGTAAATCCCCTCCTTGAAGCCTAAGGAAAATTAATTTCCTTATATGAAAAGTGGGTAAACTTTTCCCCCCTTTTTTTCCCCTTGTTTTCCAACTCAAATTTGGAGAACTTTTACCACTTTTCTAACAACCTTTCACACGCCTAATATGCTGATTTTTCTCTTAGAAAAATGTGGGAAACCTTCTCCTAAAGCCTAAGGAAAACTAATTTCCTTACATGAAAAGTGGGTAAACTTCTCCCCTTTGAATTGGGATTTGTTTCCTTCTTGAATTAGGCTTAGGTTTTCCTCCTTCTTTCCACTATATGCAGCTGTTTTTTAGGCCTCCTTAACACCAAAATTTTTAGCAATAAACAAGATCAAAAACGTGTAGAAAGGCTAAAGATTCAAGATCAAAAACAAGTTCTTTCAACCAAACTCAAGAAACACAAGTTGTTGTTCAAGATCTAACAACTTTGTACCGAGAATCACGTTCCAAAGGGCTCAAGAATGATCAATACATGCTGCCCTAATACTTCTTACAAGGATCTAATGTTTTCAAGTATTCTCCTTCAAGAAAAATCAAGAATCAAGCAAGAACGGATGAAAATCAAGAAACACACCAAGAATCTTCAAGCAACTCTTCAAGAATCGTTTCAAACTTCAAGATTCAAATAAACCACTTCTTTGGTAAAGTTTTCTTGTACCCTAGGTGTGTATGATCATCCACAACAATAAACACGGCTGAATTTTCTCTTTTTTCACGTTTTTCTCTTTTTTTTTTAATCAAAAACGAAAATTAATTGGAAATCTAAACTAAGAACCTTAACTAAGGCACAAAGAACAGGATTGGGGATGTAGAAACAAACTCTTTCAAGCTCTGATACCAACTGATGCAAGAATAACAACGAAGAACGAAAATAAAGGATAAAAAGCAAGACACTCAATGATCTACCAAGAATTGCAAGTAGGAACTAGTCTACTTACCTTCCTGATGAAGCCAAGGAGGACCTATACTAAGCAACAACCCTCAATACAACTAGGTATGGAAAGTTGAATGATCAAGAAGAAGGAAGTTGTTCAATTCGATTCCACACAAAAAGAACAAGAATTCCCACATGAACTAGGTTTTAGCAAAAGCTGCGTTTCTTTTAATAATGAAGTAAGGTCCTGAAAATAAACTAAGTGTTAGGCTTATATAGGTGAGCCTCACACGCCTAAAATGTAAAGAAATAGCCACCAAGTGGGCTCAATGTCAATAGCCACACAGGGCTAAATAAGCACCATAAAATAAATAAGTCTAGCTATGCAAAAGCATGAAAAAGTGCCGAAAAATAAAGCGCACTAAGGCCAATAAATAAGCCCTCCACGCGGCTGAATTGTCTAAAAAATATAGGTCGTGTGCCACGCGAGTACCACGCGCCAAGCATTCTTCTAGAACGCCCTTCTCCAATGCTAATCGACGAATTCCAAGGCTTCTAACATACACCCGGACAAATGTTCTCCAAAGAATCTTCTCAAAGCTATCATCCAAGATTGATGAAGGTCCGATAACTCTTTAGCCCAGCTCTGAAAGTCATCCTCAATTTGGACTGCATCAAATTCCAACTATAGCCCTGCGTGGCCTTATTTATTTTAACCCACTTTGGGGATATTTTAGACATTACATTAGGCATAGAAGAAGACTATAAAAGTCTTCCTTAGGCTTTCATTACATTAATATCACCTTGAATATTGTAGAAATATGAGCTATGCTCTCTTTGAACCTTTGTTTGGGGCTTGAATTCGATTGGTGGATTCCAATTGAACATCATCTGTCTTTGATCATTCTATTTGCAAAATTCGGGTACCTCTTGAGGATAGTTGCATAGCGTAGGTGATTCCTTGACATTCACTTGAGGTGTAACGAGACAAGTTTCTTGTTGCTACTTAGGTAATCATTCGAGTCTCGTCTCATTCTTATCTTTACTTTTAGCTTCCGCATTTTACATTGCATCAGTTGGTATCAGAGCAAGGCTCCAGTGTTGTTCATACAAACCCTCGTTCCTTGTTCGTAGTATCCTTATATTGTTATTGTGTTCTTGGAAAGAAAAGAAAAAAAATAGAAAAACTTGAAAATTACAAAAAAATTGTTAGAACTTGTTGGATTGGAGCACCCAAACATTGAAAATTATTGGGGTTTGTTCTGTAATTGATTCATGTTCTATTGGTATCAAAATTTCATAATTTGGTGATGTATTTCAAAATTTAAAGATTCGAATTCCCAAAATTTTCAAAACCCTAGAAATTCTTGCTTCAAAATCAAATTCGATTGATTGTTATTTGTTTGGGGTTAAAACCTATTGGGGAATGTTTAGAATCATCATATACATCTGTGGGTATCATTATAATTGAAAACAACTTGAAATCGTTGGAAATTTGGGTGAAAGAGAACCAAAAATCCGTAATTGAAAACTTGCTCGTTCAGCTCTGGGAGGGGCGCCTAAGTATCTGGGCGGACCTCCTCCACTGGACAGCCTCACTAGTTAATTTTGACAAGTCTGGGCGGAGCGCCTCCAATCTGAGGAGGGGCGCCTCCACTGTTGTTTCATCTTTGGGTAGTTTCTTTAGTAGGATTTCGATTGTTCTTTGCTTGCATCACTTCCGGCTAGTACTTTGAGAGTAACACTCCTATACTAGTTCATTGAGCGATTAGGGTACTCGTGCCTAGAGGAGAGTAGACCTCAAAGAAGTCTAGTAGTTTAAGTTTTGCTTCAAGTGCGCACCTAAATAGCCTAGCGTTCATCGAGTCCCATCAACTCCACTCTTCCCGAAGAGTATTTGGTCTTGTGAATTAGTTTGTTTATTAAGGAGGTTCTTCAACTACGAGGAAGCCTTTGAAAATCAAGCTTGAGTGATCCTACCCAACCACTAAATTGAGTGCACCCAAGTGACGATATTCAAAGATGAGGGAGCGAGTGAGGGCTTTTGCTCTATTCTCTTCTTGTCTTTGACTTTTGTAGGTACATGGCCAGAGACGTGGATGATACCATTAAGGTCCCGGTAAGCCTCTTGGCTACTCTCTTGGCTGAGGTGAGATCAAAAAGTGCGAGAAGCTTGAGAGCCTTGAAAGAGAAGAGATCCCGAGTGTCTCAAAAGATGCCGGAGAAGGCACTTGTGATCGTGTATTGGGCACTCCCCAACCATTGGGCATTCCCCAACAAGTGGGCACTCCCCAAAACTTGGGCATTCCCCAAGGCGTAGCCCGTGAAGATTGGGCGTTAGGCATTCCCCAACAAGTGGGCATTCCCCACAACCTGGGCAATCCCTAAGGTGATGATTTGAAACAAGTGAAGGGTCACCCTACTCCAAATGAAGACAATCTTGAGTCTCATTCCATTGTACTTGAACATGAGAGACAAAAGAAAGAGAGGACTGAGGGAGTGACCAGTGACAATCCTAGAGAGGAAAAAGGATAGGAAGTGAGGAGCGATGTGAGTTGATTGTAACCCGAATTTACACTTGGCCGTGAGAGAAAATTGAAACAAAGTAGAGGGGAGGAAAGACAATATGAGAGTGAGGACACCCTTTATTCTAACTATTCTATATCTTCTTCTTCTTCTGCTTCTTTTGGCTTATGTGTAGGTACTTATGGAGGCAGGCTAGTGGAGCCTCAACCATGTGCTAAGGAAGGAAGGCAAGGTGTTGAAGATCCTCATTGCGAGCTTCATGAAAAGGAAGTTGAACATGATACTTCAAATGCTATGAGTGCTCAAGGAAGAAACTCAATTGTAAGTACTTCATCTTTTCATGAACATGATAGTTCCTTGTCTTGTGAAGACTCAATGCTAGTTGGTTCTCATAATGCTTCTATGGAAGTTGCAACTAGTGAAGAGTCTAATGGTCAACTTGTGTGTGCATGTGAACCGCTAGTCGAGAGGATTGAAAAGCCACGTCATGATGTGAGCCCGATATTTAAAGAACCTCTCTTTAGTGAAAAAGTGGTAGTTGACCTAGCTTTTAACCCTTGCTATGACACCCCACCCATATTTGATAAAGGGGAAGACAAGTTATTTTACTCTACCCTTGTTGATATAATTGATTCTGGTGGATTTGTGTGTCGTAGTAAGGATGATAGTGACCTTGAGGAGTCCAAAATGTATGAGCTGGACAAGGTTGTCTATGATGACTCCTCAAGTTTGAGTGATGAACTTAGTCTTGACACTTCACCTATGTTTAAAAATGAAGATGAGATGTCTACTTTTACTAATCCTTTGTTTGAGGGCATCTTTATTTGTGGAGGTGATTTGTATCGGACTAGAGTTGAAAATGAGCTAGAACCTCCGTGGTGTAAAAGGTTTGAAACCATAGACAACTCCTTTTTCAAGACTTTGAGTGAAGTGGGTGATTCTTCTATTTGCCCTACTCTTGATTGTTGGGTTTATGAAGAGGAATAAGCCATTGTCAATGAATTTCTTAAGAACTTGTCTTGTGAGGAGGATGGTCTAAATGATGAATTTGGAGGTGAGGAGGTATCTCTTGGTGTGAGTAAGAGTGCTTTTAAGAAGGGGAGTGGAGTCATTGATATTAGTTGTAGGTTGGGCTATTTGACTTACTCCATTCCATATGTTGATCACACCTTGAGTATTAAGCATGCCAAAGCCATTGTGCCAAAATGTGACAATGCATTGAAGGCTTGGTATGTTGGATATGGGCTTAGGGGTCGTGGGGAACTTGATTACTACATATTGCATGCCCTTGATCTCTTTGCTTATTATGATTGTGAGTGCTTGTTCTTGTTGAGCCAAGAATTTATTGTTTCCTTTGGGAATATACACTTTTTAATTGGTATTGATGCTTGGCCCTATCACAAGATTGTGTTTTCCATACCATTTGCACTTATTCTTGTTAAACTAACCTAGTTGTGAAGTAGGAAACTTTGGTTGTGCTTGTCTTTGATTGTAGGTCTTGATGGTTTGATTTCGAGGACGAAATCCTTTCAAGAAGGGGAGGATGATGCAATATAAATTGGGCCTAAACGACAACCATCAAGAGCCAACCTCGATAGCACAAAGAGTACAAGTGAAGGGCTCCAGAAGCGACTTGAAGATCATGCATTGGAGCACCATGGAAGGAGGACTCCTTAGGCGACAAAGGAGAGGCTCGAGTGATGCAACTCAAATTGCATCGAGACTATTCACTCGAAGTCAAGCTAAAGAGATCAAATATGCTCATCTACACTTGGTATGGAAGGGCATGGAAGACAGGAGCTTTGGAGAAGAGTTGAAGATGCACAGCTTATGCTTCAGCGAGGGAGGACCTCCCAGGGATGGAGGAGGGGCGCCTCAAGAAGTGGGCGGACCTCCCAGGGATGGAGGAGGGACGCCTCAAGAAGTGGGCGGACCTCCCAGGGACGGAGGAGGGGCGCCTCAATCCATCTTCAACAAGGCAGTGACACGCTTCAGTGAGGGCAGACCTCCTCCATTTGGAGGCGGGGCGCCTCAAAATTCCACCCTTCAAAAATTGGCTAAGTATGGGAAAGGAAGCTCACTGGCTATTTTGGCCTCTCCAGGGCGGCGCGCCCAAGATTTGGGGCGGACCTCCTCCTAAAGGAGGGAAAGGCAGCTCACAGACAAGGAGGGGCGCCTCCACTGACGGGATTCCCTTTAAATTTTGTGTGTAATTCCAACTATAGCCCTGTGTGGCCTTATTTGTTTTAACCCACTTTGGAGGTATTTTAGACATTACATTAGGCATTGAAGAAGACTATAAAAGTCTTCCTTAGGGTTTCATTATATTAACATCACCTTGAATATTGTAGAAACATGAGCTATGCTCTCTTTGAACCCTTATTTGGGGGCTTGAATTCAATTGGTAGATTCCAATTTGAACTTCATTCGTCTTTGATCATTCTATTTGCAAGATTCGGGTACCTCTTGAGGATAGTTGCATGGCGTAGGTGATTCCTTGACATTCACTTGAGGTGTAACGAGACAAGTTCCTCATTGCTATTTAGGTAATCGTTCGAGTCTCGTCCTCGTTCTTATCTTTACTTTCAGCTTCCGCATTTACATTGCATCATACTTGTCCTTCAATTTGTTCTGTAGTATAAGTGGATTGTTAATCGTGAGATATTCCACATTTAGACCTTCATCAAGATGGTGAAACGATATTCGACGATAAATGCATATTTAGAGCCTTGTTTTGCCTATTTGTAGCCTTTATGCATTGATTAAGTCTATATCTTAGTGTTTTTGAGCTTACTACGTATATTTAATTGTGAAAGAATAAATTTGGAAGAGATTAAGATATTTGGAGCTAAAATAAGAAGAAACAGAGCTTTGAAGTCTGAGTAGAAGCCCGAGACTCGAACGGAAATTGGGACATGGATGAAACACAAAAATATAATATAAAGTAGCAGCAACACTACCCTACCGCATTGTTCCCTGTGCAGCTTGTCGCGATGCGGCAGGGGTGATTTCTAGAAAGATGGGTTTCCATCATACATCAGGCAAATTCCCAGCCGCGGCAGGCCAAGCGACGTCCCACGCAATGCGGCAGGCTAAAAAACTACAAAATATTACTTCGGGTTTGTTTTGGATTCTTGATTTGTATAGGTCAATTGGGACGAT
Organism: Petunia x hybrida; assembly: GCA_037355625.1. NCBI lineage: Eukaryota > Viridiplantae > Streptophyta > Magnoliopsida > Solanales > Solanaceae > Petunia > Petunia x hybrida. Next base: position 3,372,123 of record JBBBVM010000051.1, read on the forward strand.
ATAAAAGCCCTAAAATATGCCTAAAAATAGAACTTTGATCTGGAAAGGAGCAAAAGGAGACTATAGTTAGGAGACTTCAAGAGCACAAGAGTTTTTCATAAATTCTTCTTATCTTGTTGTAATTTCTTCATTCATGGATTATATTGACATAATTATGATGAACATTACTGGCTAAGTTACCCCATCTAGGACTTGACGGAACCATTATAGAAAAATGTGTTGAAAATTTTATTAATTTAATCGAGCTTGACATTATTATTTTTATTATTCAACTATATATTTATTGCTTTTGATTGTAGAGCTCAAATTTGAATGTGCCATTTATTCTTGTAAACCCTTAGAAGAATGTTTTGAGTTAGAATTAGTTGAATAACAATACTTTAACCCAAATAATAAATTGTTAAGGAAAGAAGAGCGGGGTGAGTTCAGGAACAATGAACCTTATCGTGGTCATGTGGGTAGTACATCTTATTATCTTGTGTTAACTTAGAAATATAACTCAAGATAGTTATTGCTTCTTATTGGGGAACACACGTGATAAATTAAGATGGAGCTAAGAGCTAAACGCCAACCATCTAGTCAAATAAATTTTGATAATGTTTATGTTGAAAAAGTGGTACTAGAGTCGGACACGAACATTAAAGATGAAATTTACTTGACTCTACTTTATGTCAAAGAGAATGTCAGTATTGTATTGAATTTTGAGCATGATGCAGCTCATTCCATACATTTCTCAACATTGTGCTTAGATGAAGACATGGAAATCGTTTATCCTTCCGAGCCAATGGAAAAGACAAAGGAAGAGGTGCATTGTTACACCATGTTTGTCTAAAGTGACGTAAATTACACTAATGACATGTTATGAACGATTTAAGTAATTTTAAAGTTATAATATGACTATATATGACGTTTATATGTTGAATATAAAGTTTGGAAAAAATCGGATTTAAGTTGCGGAAAGATCGACTAAGGATTTGCCTTGTAATGAAGCTTTTTTAGAAATTAATTCTGTATATTATACGAGGTCTTTGGGGGACATATCATATACCTAATTAAAGGAATTGGAGTGTAGTTTCTAAAACTTTTGACCATTTATTAATATGACGTCTGGATAAAAAGATATAAGCATCTGAAGAAGGGTCATTCCTAGGGTGTCAAGCTAGCACCTCTTTGACTTTTCAAAAGTGGATATATATGTCTTAAGTCTTCTTTCTTCTTTATTTACCAGAAACCAAGAAACAATAACATCTCTAAACTTTTTCTTAAGCTTTCAAAAAGGGTTTCAAGCAAGATTAACATTTCGGATACGAAATCAAGAAGCGATAACATTAGAACGATCCCTACGACGTAAGTATCATTATACCGCTTCTCTTTTTCTTTGTAGTTTGTGTTTTGGAAGGTACTTCATGGTTAAGAAAATACCTACTTTCTGCATTTTACCTATACAAGAATAAGGAAGTGTGTGAATCAAAAAGGACAAGGTTTGGGAGCTAAACTAGTGAGGTATGTAAGGTCTATCTTTTTCTTTCGACTAAGACATGTCTACAGTAACTTTCCAAACTTGTTTTGCCTTCAAAATTGGAATATTTCATGGTGATCTTGACACGACCCGAAATCCGGATAGGCCGTGCGGGCACCCGACATCCTCCCCTAGACCCGTCGGGCGAACCCTTACCAATAAAATCAGGAAAATAAATATAACAATTCACGAATAAGGGAAATATTTAAAAAAAAATAAAGACATACTGATACCTCTAAGCTGTACAAAAGAAATTACAGCTAACTACCCAACATACTAGATTTAGGGCTATCCAGACTAGACATCTAAGAGTACAAAAGAAGACAGATACCTCCTGAAGGGAGCAAAATGCAGCTGAAATAATAACCAATAAACTGGTGGCCATCCGGAATAAAAGCTGGCTCACCCTGACAGCTGAAGTCGTCTTCGCTCCTTCACAACGTGGCGAACTCAATCCTAGAGCAGACCTGTCGAAACGAAATAGATAGACAAAACGAACAACAAACAAGGGTGAGTCAAGAGGACTCAATAAGTGGGGCAGACTAGCCATCTCAAAGAATAGGATAGCTAGCTAGGGAGAAGAAAAACAGATAAACTAAATCCATCTTATTTGAACTATAAACAGGCAAAGCCAGATAATAACTGAAAACACGTATGGAATCATAAACTGCCAGGGACACAAGGTAGACAAAACATATAGATATCCTGAACATGTCGACAATCAAAAATACATCCTGTTGCGGCGTGCAACCCGATCCATATATTCATACTGTCGCGACGTGCAACCCGATCCGTATATTTATACTGTTGCGGCGTGCAACCCGATTCGTATATTTATACTGTTGCGGTGTGCAACCCGATCCGTATATTTATACTGTTGCGGCGTGCAACCAGATTCATATATTTATACAGTTGCGGCGTGCAACCCGATCCGTATATTTATACTGTTGCGGCGTGCAACCCGATCCGATCCATGTATTTATATTGTCGCGACGTGCGACCCGAGATACGAGCCAGAAATATATAGGCAAACAGAGATACGTTCACAACATGGTATACATACCGCATATATAAAACACAACACAATACACACAATAGTCAGTATGCGATGCAATGAGATGGGATGAATGCGGTATGATGCAATGCAGTCACATATGTCTGATACCTATCTCCGGTGCGGGACTCTCATCGTCTACCAGGAGATATATGCAATAATGACCCTTCACCGGCTCGGGACTCTCATCGATTACCGGGAAGTATATGTAATGATGACCCTTCACCGGTGCGGGACCCTCATCGCCAACCGGGAAGTATATGTAATAGTGACCCTTCGCCAGTACGGGACTCTCATCGCCAACCGGGAAGTATATGCAATAATGACCCTTCGCCGGTGCGGGACTCTCATCGCCAACCGGGAAGTATATGCAATAATGACCCTTCGCCGGTGCGGGACTCTCATCGCCAACCGGGAAGTATATGCAATAATGACCCTTCGCCGCTGCGGGACTCTCATCGCCAACCGGGAAGTATATGCGATGCTCAAAACCAGAGTGCAATGCTCATATGTTAAATGCAATGCCAACTACAGGGCATAACATATAATATACAATGTAAATTCAAAGCTAAGGCGTAATGAGTACACCTATCGGCAGCTACACACGTAAGGAAACACGTGGTAGAAAATCCACGAGGCCAGGTGCCTCCAAAGAAATGGATATAAACACTTACCTCTCTCAAAAGTTAGCATTGCGACCAACAACCGCGTTATTCTTTGAATTCATTGCCAAACGATCCCACTGTGATCAATAAGCAGAAAAATATATCACATTAGGCTAAAGGCTTCATTCCCCACATCTTAGGGTAATCCGGTTAGGAACCTCATACCCTATTCGCATACGCAATACGCAGGCAGGCCTATGTACAGGGTTTATGGTCACATAACCAAACCCTAAATAAATTACATTTATATGTTGCCCATAACTCACTGAATACAAATATATAATCAATTCCATTATCGGAGTCCATTTGACCCTTTAAACTATCAATTTACGTCATTAGGGCGATGTCTAATATCCCTATTTTTACCGTAAAAATATATTTAAACACACGTAATAAGCTAAGATAATGAGTTAACATCATTACCTGGATGTTTTGGGGTGAAAATCCTAATTTTCTCCGGCTCCTTTTCCTTTCCCTTTTCCTTCCTCTCCATTTTTTTTTTGCCTCTTTACTCTTGTTTCCCGTTTTTGTTCTTATACATATCATGACCAAGGGCCACCGCCCATGGTCTTTCTCTTTTGCCATTTCTTTTTTTTCCTTTTTTATTTTCTTTTATTTTCTTTTCTCGACGAAAATTAAAACGGTACTCTATGATATTCGAAATAATTCCAACTTTTTCATACAAGTTATACAAAATATATGTAACATACTCGCGAAGGCGGATCTCAAATTGGACTCCCGAAACTCAAGATGCGAATTTAAATGAAAAAAGTCAAATTATTTAACTTTCGGCATTTTAGCGGAAACTAGCCGAACAACATCGAAATTAACTTTCGAAAGTTTACAAAAATCACAAATAATCATACGAACCTAACGGCGCTTTCGGATTTCGAATCGGAGCTCATTCGGCAAAACCGAGCTCGAAAATCTCTTTTTAATATTTATCGCCAATAAAAAAACTGAAACCTTCTTCCGATGCCTATCAAACGAGGTCTGATTTAGCTCAAATTTTACAGATAGGTTCTAATGGATATTACGAATATTTTAAAACTATCGGCACGCCAATTGGAGTCCTAACTTCCGAAACGACTGACCGAGGTCGTTTCATTCTCCTCCACTTAAACTCTCGTTCGTCCTCGAACGAGCCTAAGACTAAAGCAAGATTCACGCAGATTATAAAAGAACTTGCACGACCTTTATGAGCTACTCCACGGGAATTATTTCCTGATTACAGGATCAGAATTATAACACGCATATCGAACTCTTGGATAAAAATATAGCTGGATAATATCATAACGTCGTTGCCCAACTTATTTTGACTAAACCGACCCTTTCTCAATCATGAGAGAGGAGTTTTATATTTTCGAAACAAAGATACACGAAACTTTGAATGGGTTAACATGATTCAGCCGATAATTACCTCTTCGATATACCTTTCGATATGGAACAGGTCGATGGAACTAAGAATTAACTTACGCTTCAGCAACGCCTTAGAGATTTAATATTATGATTTGGTATCAATTGGAGGAAGACTCCTCCACTTAGAGCATTAACTCATACCGCTAACTTGAATAGAAATAGTCATCCTCGCACAGTCTACCGGACTAAGGAAGACATAGCTAAAAGCTGAACATAGGCAGACCTAAACTACCAAATTACCCTTTCGAGTTGCCAACTAGCTGCAACTCTCGAGTTCACAACTCCATACCTTTGCCGTACACACCACCGCCCGATGGATGGTACTTCTATATAAAAATTTTGGCAGAGTTTCCCCTGAAACTGGATGATCCGCAAAAACAGAACCAGCACTATACTATACATGGGAATGGATACCTGGATAAACTGATATTATAAACATGTTAAACGGATAACAAGATGAGACAACTGGACCAAAACAATAATATGCTTCCAAAACAATAATATGCTTACCCGGCCACAATAACACGTACTCTGGCTCAACACAAAGAACGTCACAAGCGGCTACCAATCGCCCAAGCTCACTAGTGCCGGACGAAGAAGAAATGGAAATGGATCGAGGATAGAAATAATTAGAGCTTCAAGAAGTTCATCTTCTTATTTGCTTGGCTACCAAAGCTAGACTACTTACGAGTCAGGCTACCCAAAGAATCGCAATTGAAGAAACAGATATTAAATGAGCTCCATGGAACAACATCCATGCCAATTTAACCTCCAAATAAGAAGGAAGCTCTGACAATTTACCAGAAAACCCTTTTATAACCCAGATAAGCTTATGGGATAACATGACTCTACTAGCGTCTCGAACCAAGAGGAAGACATATAGATCGAATATTACTTACTTATCATTTTGCACCAGAAGAAACGATACCACTTTCTGATGGTGAAGGTGAAGAATCCCATCATCCTACCAACAAAAAATTCCAAAAAGAGAGGTAGACTGACTTGGCATAATAAGAGAAGGTGGCACAAAAGATTCCAAGCAGACCATCCCGACACTCTCTACCAAATTTCTCACATTTAAACCAGATCAACTAGTAGGGTCATCATAAATGCCAGGAATAAATCATATCAGAAGCTCACCCCTCTACCGCAAACGATTCTTAATAGAAACGACATCCAAGGAAACCATCGAAACATGATAAGACACACCATTTCTAGATCGATCGAAAGAATCAAATCTTACTCACATTTAAGAGAAGAAGAAATACTTGGGTCTACTACATCGGATGCCTCAGCATCATGCCAGACTGGCAGTTCTTAGAACTGCCTCTGCGGCTGAGCCGAGCCACTACCTTGATAATCACCTTCTGAGGAACCATTGCCATCACGCTCTCGACCTCAACTGGATGGTGGCATTTCTCTGATTGATTAAGATCTAAATGAAATTCCCTGCGACTGTGCAGGTACCTGATGACAAGAGAAAGGACGGCTGCTAACTTATCGGAATAAGGAAAAATCCTCAAAGAATAGCCAGACTCACGACAATGATAACACATTTTCGCTGAATATAGGAGATGGAAAGATTGTTGATAGCTGTAAAGAAAAAACCTAATCTGATCCTGACAAGCTACTAGCGCATTTTAAGAATCACGTGACACAAGCTGAGATAACCTAGAAGGTGACCTCCCAAAATAATCAAAACTCTTACCTCCAAATGAGGTACCATGGTTGCCCACTAGGGCCACAAAATTTCTTGGTCTCTCGCTTTTACTCGTCTTGCTCTAACTTATGGTATGCCTCGTACCTCCGAGCAATATGAACAACCACATCAAATGAAATCCCGACCTCAATCTCTCGAGCCATCTGGGATCTCTAGGAAAAAGAAAAGTCATCAATAAATCTTTGAACATTCTCGGAAGGTTCATGGACTAGTTCTAGTGCATATTCAGCCATTTTTTTAGAATTCAATCTCATATTCTGAAGCATCAACAGGCTAACCGACAGGCTACCCTGTCCAATCCACTCAAACTGGCAACACTTTTCATCTTGCTCGCTACTCGAAAGGAACTTTTCCACGGATCTAGAAGAAAATCGAACCAAGTTAGCTAATAAGAGAGCGGCCCACCAATTCAAGGCTGGACCCTGAATCTGGAAAGAAGAATAATCAACAACATACAACTCGATATAATCAGGAGCCTGACGGATACGCTGACATCATTTTATTTTAAAAAATCACGAGGTTTATCTGATGCATTGCTTAGGAATATCGGAAGGTTCAACTGCATAAAATAATGCAACCTCTTTAAGCACTCGGACCGAGCAGATACCTCGGCTGGCTAACCAGCCAGGACAATAAGAGGTACAACACATGCTGCCTCCGGAACATACTTTACTGCGGCAATATTAAGAACTGGAATAGAAGCTCCCTGAGACTGAACATCTGTATCTGCGACAACCTGATAAGCTTCCTAGCAAATAATAGATTCTTACGGTATCTGCATCGCCAAGATTCTCATAAAAGCATCGTAGACAGCAAAGGGAACCACAAGGCCCAACTCCCTTACCCATCACGAGCTCGTACAGCTGGGACCTCCATAACTAGATCGTCAGCACGATAAGAAAAACTCTCGGCGCTTCGTCAGTGCTAGCCCCTGGCTAGACTGCTTCATCTTGAACTGATACCGTTTGCTGATTCGTCGCACGAAGGTTCACAATTACCACGAACGAATTAGCGAAAATACTTTTGCATACTAGTCCGACGCACGATCAGAAAAAAAAGAAGTGAAACTTCCTAAATGCCATCATAGCCTCTCGTAGATAAGTACGGACGTCTACGTACCCATCAGCGAGACTCTACTAGACACTGTCTTAGTCTGGATAGACTCTAAACTGGGCTCTGATACCAACTGACACGATCCGAAATCCGGTTAGGCCGTGCGGGCACCCGACATCCTCCCCTAGACCCGTCGGGCGAACCCTTACAAATAAAATCAGGAAAATAAATATAACAATTCACGAATAAGGGAAATATTTAAAAAAAAAAACACAGACATACTGATACCTCTAAGCTGTACAAAAGAAATTACAGCTAACTACCCAACATACTAGGTTTAGGGCTATCAAGACTAGACATCTAAGAGTACAAAAGAAGACAGATACCTCCTGAAGGGAGCAAAATGCAGCTGAAATAATAACAAATAAACTGGTGGCCATCCGGAATAAAAGCTGGCTCACCCTGACAGCTGAAGTCGTCTTCGCTCCTTCACAACGTGGCGAACTCAATCCTGGAGCAAACCTGCCGAAACGAAATAGATAGACAAAACGAACAACAAACAATGGTGAGTCAAGACGACTCAATAAGTGGGGCAGACTAGCCATCTCAAAGAATAGGATAGCTAGCCAGGGAGAAGAAAAACAGATAAACTAAATCGATCTTATTTGAACTATAAACAGGCAAAGCCAGATAATAACTGAAAACACGTATGGAATCATAAACAGCCAGGGACATAAGATAGACAAAACATATAGATATCCTGAACATGTCGACAATCAGACATACATCCTGTTGCGGCGTGCAACCCGATGCATATATTCATACTGTCGCGACGTGCAACCCGATCCGTATATTTATACTGTTGCGGCGTGCAACCCGATTCGTATATTTATACTGTTGCGGCATGCAACCCGATCCGTATATTTATACTGTTGCGGCGTGCAACCCTATTCGTATATTTATACTGTTGCGGCGTGCAACCCGATCCGTATATTTATACTGTTGCGGTGTGCAACCCGATCCGATCCATGTATTTATATTGTCGCAACGTGCAACCCGAGATACGAGCCAGAAATATATAGGCAAACTGAGATACGTTCACAACATGGTATACATACCACATATATAAAACACAAAACAATACACACAATAGTCAGTATGCGATGCAATGAGATGGGATGAATGCGGTATGATGCAACGCAGTCACATATGTCTGATACCTATCTCCGGCGCGGGACTCTCATCGTATACAATGAGATATATGCAATAATGACCCTTCACCGGCTCGGGACTCTCATCGATTACCAGGAAGTATATGTAATGATGACCCTTCACCGGTGCGGGACCCTCATCGCCAACCGGGAAGTATATGCAATAGTGACCCTTCGCCGGTGCGGGACTCTCATCACCAACCGGGAAGTATATGCAATAATGACCCTTCGCCGGTGCGGGACTCTCATCGCCAACCGGGAAGTATATGCAATAATGACCCTTCGCCGGTGCGGGACTCTCATCGCCAACCGGGAAGTATATGCAATAATGACCCTTCGCCGGTGCGGGACTCTCATCGCCAACCGGGAAGTATATGCGATGCTCAAAACCAGAGTGCAATGCTCATATGTTCAATGCAATGCCAACTACAGGGCATAACATATAATATACAATGTAAATTCAAAGCTAAGGCGTAATGAGTACGCCTATCGGCAGCTACACACGTAAGGAAACACGTGGTAGAAAATCCACGAGGCCAGGTGCTTCCAAAGAAATGGATATAAACACTTACCTCTCTCAAAAGTTAGCATTGCGACCAACAACCGCGTTATTCTTTGAATTCATTGCCAAACGATCCCACTGTGATCAATAAGCAGAAAAATATATCACATTAGGCTAAAGGCTTCATTCCCCACATCTTAGGGTAATCCGGTTAGGAACCTCATACCCTATTCGCATACGCAATACGCAGGCAGGCCTATGTACAGGGTTTATGGTCACATAACCAAACCCTAAATAAATTACATTTATATGTTGCCCATAACTCACTGAATACAAATATATAATCAATTCCATTATCGGAGTCCATTTGACCCTTTAAACTATCAATTTACGTCATTAGGGCGATGGCTAATATCCCTATTTTTACCGTAAAAATAAATTTAAACACACGTAATAAGCTAAGATAATGAGTTAACATCATTACCTGGATGTTTCGGGGTGAAAATCCTAATTTTCTCCGGCTCCTTTTCCTTTCCCTTTTCCTTTCTCTCCATTTTTTTTTTTGCTGTTTACTCTTGTTTCCCGTTTCTGTTCTTATACATATCATGACCAAGGGCCACCGCCCATGGTCTTTCTCTTTTGCCATTTCTTTTTTTTCCTTTTTCATTTTCTTTTATTTTCTTTGCTCGACGAAAATTAAAACGGTACCCTATGATATTTGAAATAATTCCAACTTTTGCATACAAGTTATACAAAATATATGTAACATACTCGCGAAGGCGGATGTCAAATCGGACTCCCAAAACTCAAGATGCGAATTTAAATGAAAAAAGTTAAATTATTTAACTTTCGGCATTTTAGCGGAAACTAGCCGAACAACATCGAAATTAACTTTCGAAAGTTTACAAAAATCACAAATAATCATACGAACCTAACGGCGCTTTCGGATTTCGAATCGGAGCTCATTCGGCAAAACCGAGCTCGAAAATCTATTTTTAATATTTATCGCCAATAAAAAAACTGAAACCTTCTTCCGATGCCTACCAAACGAGGTCTGATTTAGCTCAAATTTTACAGACAGGTTTTAATTGATATTACGAATATTTTAAAACTATCGGCACGCCAATCGGAGTCCTAACTTCCGAAACGACTGACCGAGGTCGTTTCAGATCTTACATAGAATCATTACAACCTTGTATAAGTATATTTTAGTGACAAAAATCTAGGTATAAGGGTATCAAATCAGTGCCCAAAGAGCAGCACAAAAGATGGCTCAAAACTGTGAAAACCCATTTTTCACTCAGATAGTTGTTAGTAGTTTGAACATAACATTTTTTACAAAACTGATATTGGGGTGATTTAGGATTTTTTGGAGCCGCAAGACATATATCTGCAACTTTCATTCAGAATCTAACGTCTATATTTTCCATTTAGGCACTGAAAACCTCTATTTTAAAAGGCAGTTTTGGGACTCGCCCCGGGGCGGGGCACTTGCAAAACGCCCTGAGACTCTCGGGCGGGGCTTAGATCCGTGAGTCTTACGCCTCGAGCGTCCGACGGTGCGCCCAGAGCACGCTCAACGCTCAATGCTCGGGACTCGCCTTATAGAACCTATGCAAATGATCTGTCCAATTCCCTAATTAAGATTGTTCATCCACAATTTTCTTTAAAAATGAAGTTATATTCATCTATAGAAATTCAAAAATTGAGTGTAGCTCAATTAACGAGATATAATATTACATGTATTATAATTGAGAATACCATGAGGGTGAATATCATCAGTATATTTAATCTGAAAATGCATAGTAGATGTTTATATCATCACTTGTTATTGGTTTAATTGTATCTCATAAAAACTGTAATATTATTTAATTTCTTACAATTGTTAAAAATATTAGATCTTTTGTTACTATAATCTTTTTTCTTATTTTTAATTTTCTTAATTTTTTATGTACTTTTGATATTTTTTGGCTCATTATGCTATTTTATTAAGTTAAAATTAATTAAAAAATAAGATCCATGGGACTTACGCCCCATGTCTCGGGGCTTACGCCTTGCCCCGTTGTAAGTAAAATGCCTCGCCTTGCGCCCCCGCCTTTTAAAACATTGCTGAAAACTATGATTTGATATAGGATAGTGGTACTTCCCAGAAATTCTGTAGAGCCGTGGAATTGTTTGTCATCCGATCGTTTTGTCTTCTTGGTCATTCAATCTTTTTATGTAATCTATTAACCTATGCATATCCTATATCATCTCTTATGAATGTGTAAGCTAATATAGTATGTTTAGGTGCTCAGTTTTATCCTAAATCAACAGTAGAAGCTTATGTTCTAAGTTATAAAAATATTGGCCGACATTACGTTCATAATTCTTTTTTGTCGCTTGTTTTGTGGATAGCTGAACTTTCTTTTGCTCGATGTTATTATTCTAACCGCGTATCCATTCCCGTATATATTGTAGTGCTGGTTTTTATTTTTGTGTATCATCCAATTTTAGGGGAAACTCTGCCAAAATTTTTATAGAAATTCAAAGAGTTGGATAAATTCTATGATTCCATCTAGGTTTTCTTATGATTCCATCTAGAGTTTCTTATCATTTCTTTGAGTTCATATCTGCTGTTGTCATATGTGTTATACCTCATACATGTTTATGCTTATATTGTGATCATATTATGTGTGATTTGGAGTCCCCCAAAGAGGCAGGACATTGGATACTATCCATCTGGGGGACACAACCCTTTTGGTTCAGGCAGAAATTGAAACACCTAGTGTGACCGGGTGTCATTCACATACTCTGACCAGAGAGACTACATATTATTGGCTGGGGGGACATAGCCCATAACACCAGCCAGGTTTGCTATATATGCATATATAGCCACAGTATGTACTGCATGACTATACATGAGGCAAGTTCAGCTGTTCAGTTACCTGATTTAGTGGGATACACCATATAACACCAAACAGGTACCAGTTCAGATAACAACTCAGTTTTAGCTCAGTACCAGTTATCAATTCTCAGTTATCAGCTATCAGTTCTTAGTGTCAATATCAATTGACAGCTATCAATTCTAGTTTCTACATACTAGTTATCAGTCATGTTACAGTCAGTTATCAGTATAGTTCAACTCAGTCTTTAATATATATTCAGATCATGTTTAGTTCATATTTCAGATTTTCAGCTACACTGTTGTACTTCAGTATAGATTTACATATTTATGTTCCAGCCTTACAGTTCCATTCAGCTATGATATAATATATGCTCATTCCTTACATACTTTGTACATATCATACTCACGCCTTTTTCTGGGGCGCTACGTTTCATGCCGTGCAGGTATAGATAGATCAGCACTTGGGCCATATTAGTAGGCCATCCATCAGCTGTTGGAGTTACTCCGCTTACTTCCAAAGTTACTTATCTTTTGGTATGTGTACAGTCAGCAAGTTTGGGTATGACGAGGCCCTATCCCATCCAGTACTTATGCAATTCAGCACTCCTAGAGGCTTGTAGATATGAACCTCTGCAGTTAGTATGTCTTTATATGTCGACTTATATTAGCCTTGTCGGGTTTTCAGATTGTACAGTTCTTATCAGCTAGGCTTATGCTTGTTATGTTTATTAGTTCTAAGCATGGTTAGCAGATTATCAGTAAGTTTAGTGATGATCGGCACTTAGTGTTTGTTATCCGTTGCGGCCCTAGGCTGGGGTCGTGACATGCATGGTGCTTACATTCTTAATTTCGCATTATCATCTAGGAAAGATGACATTCCTCGATTGAAGGCCAAGAAGTGTAAGAGTTTACATATGGTACTTGGCCTATTGATATTTTTACCGCCACCATGAGAGCACAACCAAAAATTGGAATCAAAATTGGGGATTCAATTCATAAGCTCGAGGTGGAAAAAAAAGTATTAATGTTGGGGTATGTCGTTCCACCACGTTAAATATGGTGCTAGTTGGCAGGCAACCCAATATTTCTTGCTTTATTTCACTTTGTTTTTCTTTCATTTTGAATGATGTTACTTGGTGAGCTCTTGATTTTGCAGATTTTGAATAGTTTGGAGTTTAAGTGTGGGGTGTTTCCAAACCCTTATTCCTGAAGATAAAGTCATGTTTGGGGGGGGGTCTGAGTACTCACTGCTCTAGGAAGCTAGCAAGGATGTTCGATGGGCTTAGAGCCTTAGGGAGTTTCTCTATAACCCTTGTTTTGAATTTAATGCATCGAGGGTAATGCATGATTTTAGTGTGGGGTGGGAGTCCTCTAATTTGTGTTAATAATCCCCTTTGGCTTTTATTTGTGCCTTAGTACATTTCCAAAGGATGTAGTTTGAATCGGGTGTAGGATAAACTTTTTTTTGGATTAGAAGTAGGAAGGATAATTCGTGTAATCTTGTATTTGTGGCATGTTTTATATGAATAATTAGGCCAGAATATGTGGACTTCATGCATTCTTCATGATTTTGTATTGTTATACCTTGAAAATTTTTGAGTGCCCTTGTGTGACGCCTAGGCTCTAGTTTTTGACTCTCTTATGTTCACTATATAAATACATGATTACTTACTTTGATTTGGGAGCTGGAATAGAACCATCCTTATTAGAACATGTGCCATGTGTGTGAGAGATTCTTTGTTGCTCTATGCTTATATTATGACGTCTAGAACTTGCCCAGCGAAATGATGAGTCTTGCTCGGTTTAGGAAGTGATATAGCCATTTCTTTGTTAATCAATGAATTGTTTGCCTATTCTATGAAAATTGACCCTAGTTAAGCCCTTTGAGCCTAAAATCTTTTCTTTGGTAGCCATATTACAAGTCAAACTCCTTTGTTTAGAATTGATCATATATTGAACCCTTTTACCTCTTTTGTGCATTTGTGTTTCCTATAAGCTTTGATAGCTATAGATAATGTGGTGGGTATTGATTGAGATATTTGAGATGGAAGAAAGGTGCATTACTAGGAGAAACTGTTAGTAAGGACTGAAAAAAATATATGAAGAAAAAAAGAAGAAAGAGAAAATAATGTTAAAATGAAGAGAAAAAAAGAGAGGAATAAAATATAGTCCTTTACTAGTAGTGACTCTTGAAAGCTTAAAGAGAAGGGAAGTTTTGGATGATAAAAGAATTGAGAGAGTAAGAAGAGTTGGGTGAAAAAGAAAGTGATTTGATTATGTGATGTATTGAAATTCTCGAGGGAGGTTAGACACTATAAATAAAATGTATTCTACTTGTCCTGCAGCCTACATTGCAATATATCAAATTCCTACTTGATCTTAGACTGAACGAGCTAACATTAGTCGAGTCCTACATCATGGGCAAGCCTATGGTATGTCTAGTGTGGTACATGACTTCTTTTTTAGAGTGAGCAAGTCTTGCATTTGTTAAGTCACAATGTTACTTGAAACATTTTGTGTGAATGGAACAGTTTTCTTGTTGTGAGGACACATTATTTTTTAGGGATTGGTGAAGTTATTAGACTTCTCAGTTAGAGCAGGTGAGTGAGTATGAGAGTTAGTGCTAATGAGCCGACTCTTGTGGTTAGGAGGTCAGGAGAGGGAACTTGATTGTTTCAAACATTCGTGGCATTGATATATTTGCGAAGGATAGTGTTAAAAGTACATATGTGTCGTTTTAAGTTTTCGCTTCAGTCATTGCCATAGGCAATGTGGCCACTCCTGCTTAAGCCCAGGTTTTGCTCGAGGAAGAAAAAAAGGCTCAAGTGTGGTGTATTGATATTCGGCGAGAAATGTATATTTAGAGTCTTATTTCGCCTCATCTTTGTAGTCTTTATGCATTTATTAAGTCTATTTCATAGCGTTTTTAAGCTTATTACTTGTATTTGATTGTGCATGAATAATGTTGAGGATATTGAGGGATTTGGACCTAAAATGAGAAGAAACAGAGCTTCGAAGTCTGAGTAGAAGCCCGAGACTCTACAAATACCGAGGCGTGGATGAAAAATAAAAAATAAAATGTAAATTAACAGTGAAACTACCGCACTGGGCACCGCATGGCCCGACGTGGCAGGGTTGACATCCACAGAGATGGGTTTTCATCAGACATCAAGCAAATGCCCTGCAACGTCTCACGCGACGGGGCAGGCTAAAAAACTGCCAAATATTACTCCGGGTTTGTTTTGAACTCCCGGTTGTGTGGGTCAATTGGGACGATATAAAAGTCCTAAAACACGCCCTGAAACATAATTTTTGACCTGAAACTGAGCAAAAAGAGGCTAGAATTTGGAGACTTCAAGAGCACAAGCGTTTTTCTTAAATTCTTCCTTTCTTCTTGTAATTCGTTCATTATTGAATTATCTTGACATGATTGTAATGAATATGAGTGGCTAAGTTCCCCAACTAGGGCTTGACAATACCATTATTAGATGATGTGCTGAATATTTTATTAATTTAATCGAGCTTGACATTATTATTCCTGATTATTCAAGTATGTTTTGAATACTTTCGATTGCAGAGCTCACTATTAAATGTGTCATTTATTCTTATAATCATTAGAAAAGTGTTTTGAGTTAGAGTTAGTAAGATAGCGATATTTTAACCCAAATGATGAATTATTTAGGGAAGAAGAGCGGGGTGAGTTCGGAAACAACGAACCCTTATCGTGGTCGCATGGGTAATCGATCTTATCATCTGGTGTTAACTTAGAAAATAACTCAAGATAATTACTACTTGTTATTGAAGAATACTAGCGATTAATTAGGATATCATGATCATTAGGGATAGTCAAGCGAGATTGAGTACATAATATTCGGTACATCACTCCAATAATTGGGGAAGTCCTGTCCTAGGCCTTTTATTCATGAGATCTTCTCTTGTAATTATTACTTGCTTTTAGTTAATTGTTATTTATTTCTAGTTTTTGCACCAATATCATAATAAATTGCTCCTGAAATTGTTTGAATGGGAACTTGGTAAAACTTGAGTTGCTTATAGCAGCCAAGGAAGCCAACCATCACAATATCAAGAAGAAGCTATCATCGGAACACCAAGAAGATCGTTGACCAGATCACAAACTAGAGCAATCCAAGAAAAGCTTCATGGATTCCAAATCAAGATTAAAAGGTGCTTGGTGATGGAAGATAAGTTCAAGGCTTTGGAGGAGATCCACAAGAGCTACAATGTATTTGAAGTGCAAATTATGGAGATAGAAGATGGCAAAGCAATGTCTAGCATTTAACAGCCCGGGAGAGGCATTTTCACGTGATGACCAGCAAGCTTGGATGGTGTGATATTTCGTTTGACCAAGTAACCTTGTTGGAGCTTTGGGACTTAGTTCTTTCATTAAATTTAAGTAAATAAGTTGCACATGCCACATGACTGATTTTAGTATTTTTAAATTTTATTTTTATTTATTTTAAGGGGTAGACTTATTAATAGGCGTGTAAGACTCTTTTTGGAAAGACTAGGTGATAAGGATCGAATAGAAACAAAGAAAAAACGATAGGAGCGAGACTTGTCTCGAACTCCCTACGGGGTATCCACGAAGAACTCAATCTGTGAAACCCCCGTATCGTGTCAAGATACGCCTACGCTAAGCAACCACCCTCGAGTCGCACTCGGGACCCGCAAGTAGAATGATCGGGTGTTAGTTCGTCAATCAATTAGGATCCGCTAGAAGAATTCAAGCCAACAAAAGGGTTCTTTCCATTACTCAAGAGTTCAACTCTCACAACATTCATCAATCATAAAAAACAAGCTAAGGTTCAACTGAAGACTAATGAAGTATTTATAGGCTTCACCTAGACATAATGAAAGCCCTAAAGTACCCCCCCCCCCCAAAGTGAGTTTAAATAATAAAGGCCATGTAGGGCTATAATAGTCAAAATATAATAAATAAATGAGGTTTCCTGTCTAGGAGATTAAGGGGTGGGCGGTCCTCCCCATAAAGGAGGCGCCCCGCCTCTTCTCAGTGTAGATCATGGGCACAGAGGAGTGGGTGGTCCGCCTGTGTACAGGGGCGTGGTCCGCCTACTCCAATCTTCAGAGATTCAGAGAGTTTAGGGGGCGGTCCACCTAGTAAAGTAGGCGGTCCGCCTCCTCCTGTGGCTCATTGGAATACCTCAAAATGTGTCCCGGATGCCTCTCCAAGTAGCCTCGGCGATCCTCCATCCATGGCACTCCAATTCATGATCTTCAAGCCGCTCTCGGAGTCTTCTTCCATTTCCTTCCAAGTCAAGTGAAGATGAACATCTTGAATCAATTTGGCTTGACTTCTAGTGAAAGGCCTTGAGGTAGTATGCCCCGCATCATCCTCCCCTTCTTGGGAAGTTTTCGTCCTTGAAACCATGGCCTCCTCCTCCCCGGCATCACCATCCCCTACATCAAAAGGGGTCAAGTCAGTCACATTAAAAGAGTTTGAGACATTATACTTACCGGGTAGATCAATCACATAGGAGTTGTTGTTGATCTTGGAAAGCACTTGGAAAGGTCCATCTCCTCAGGGTGCCAACTTCCCTTTTCTAAGGTTTGAAAACCTCTCTTTGCGGAAGTGCACCCACACCCAATCCTCTTTCTTGAGTTCTAGCTTCTTCCTTCCCTTGTTCTTTTTGGAGGCCACCTTGGCATAGGCTTCCTCCAAATTCTTCTTGGCTTTAGCATGGAGCTCAAGCATAGCCTTTGCTCGGCATTTACCTTCAAAATTAGCAACCATTTCCCTTGGCAAAGGGGTTAGATCAAGGGGTTAAAACAATAAACACACTCAAATGGAGTCATGCCAATCAAACTATGCAAAGTACGGTTATATGCAAACTCCATAAGAGGCAACTTATCAACCCACGTCCCAACCTTACCTCGGGTCATAGCTCTAAGAAGAGCACCCAAAGTTCGGTTCACCGCCCTGATTTGCCCATCCGTTTGAGGGTGGTGGGACGTAGAGAACAATAGCTTGGTGCCAAAAGCACCCCATAAGCTCCTCCAAAAATGGCTAAGAAACTTGGTGTCCCTATCATTCACAATGGTTTGAGGTACACCATGCAACTTTAACACATTATCAATGAATAAAGAAGCAACATGTTGTGCATCATCACACTTTTTACATGGAATGAAGTGAGCCATTTTGGAAAACCTATCCACGACAATATAAATGCTATCATTTCCCCCCAGACCGTGGCAATCCCATAACAAAATCTATAGAAATATCTATCCACGGCCTAGTAGGTTCGGGGAGAGGAGTATACAAACTATGGGGGTTTGTTTTAGATTTAGCACGCTTGCACATAAGGCAATTTTGGCAAAGCTTTTCAACTCTCACCCCCATCTTGGGCCAATGGAATTATTCCATGAGAATGGCCAAGGTCTTGTTTCTCCCAAAGTGACCCATCAAGCCCCCACAATGTGCTTCACGAATAAGCAATTCTCTCCAAGAGGACTCGGGAACACAAACTCTACCATTTTTAAAGATATAGCCATCAACCCATTGGTACTTCTCAACTCTTTCTCCCTTTTCAAGAGCTTCATGAATGCTCTTTAGCTTAGGGTCTTGAGCATACATCAACTTAATGCTCTCAAAACCCATGAGCTTGGAGGCAAGAGTAGTGGCTAGAGCAAACTTCCTAGAAAGTGCATCCGCCACAACATTGTCTTTCCCTTTCTTGTATTGAATGACATAGGGAAAAGACTCAATGAACCCTACCCACTTGGCATGACGCTTGTTCAATTTCTCTTGGCCCCTAAGATGTTTGACTGACTCATGATCACTCTTAATCACAAATTTCCTAGGCCAAACATAATGTTGCCAATGAGCAAGAGCTCTCACCAGGGCATACATCTCCTTGTCATATGTAGAGTAGTTCAAGAAGGCACCCTTCAATTTCTCACTAAAGTAGGCTATGGGTTTTCCATCTTGTACTAAGACACCACCAATTCCCACCCTCGAGACATCACATTCAACCTCAAATGCCTTTCTGAAGTCGGGCAATTGCAATAGAGGGGTGGTACTCAACCTACTTTTCAATTCTTAGAAGCCCTTCTCTTGAGGCTCTCCCAAAACAAAAGGTTTGTCCTTCTTCACCAATTCGGTGAGTGGGCGGCAATGGAGCTAAAGTCTTTCACAAATCATCTATAAAAACTAGCAAGACCATGAAAGCTCCTTACTTGAGTCACGGTAGTGGGAGTAGGCCAATCAGGAATGGCCTCTACCTTGGACTCATCCACCTCCATTCCTTGGGCACTCACAACAAACCCAAGGAAGACTACCTTCTCAACACCAAAGGCACACTTTTTAAAATTAGCGTAGAGCTTTTTGGCTCTCAACATTTCAAGCACTTGCCTTAAGTGATCAACATGGTCGTCTATTGATTTGCTATAGATCAAAATATCATCAAAGTAGACGACCACAAACTTGTTGATGAATGGCTTTAGCACATGATTCATTAGCCTCATGAAAGTACTAGGTGTGTTGGAGAGGCCAAAGGGCATCACCAACCATTCATATAGACCAAACTTGGTCTTGAATGCGGTTTTCCATTCATCCCCGGGTTTCATCCGGATTTGATGGTAACCGGACCTATGGTCTATCTTCGAAAAGATGCTAGGACCACTAAGCTCATCAAGCATATCATCTAAACGAGGTATGGGATGTCGATACTTTATCGTGATCTTGTTGACCGCTCGACAATCCACACACATCCTCCATGTGCCATCTTTCTTTGGGACCAGAATGACGGGTACGGCACACGGACTCAAGCTCTCCCTCACCAAGCCTTTGGTAAGCAATTCATCCACTTGCCTTTGCAACTCCATTGTATCCTCGGGATTGCTTCTATAGGCCGGCTTGTTTTGGGATTTGAGATCCCAGGACAAAGTCAATTTGATGTTCAATACCCCTCAAAGGAGGTAAACCATCCGGCATCTCATCCGGGAACATGTCCCCAAAATCCTTCAAAAAATTTTCAAAAGCACTAGGCAAAGGGTTAGAAGAATAATCAAGTTCGGAAGTAAGAATCATATCTTTGTGCACTAGGCAAATGAGTAGTTTGTTGCCATCATTCCCTTTCAAAAGCTCACCCGGTTGCATCATGGCACAAATGCTACTGGTAGAAGATGGTGGAGTCACCACCAAGCTTTCGGCTAAAGGACTAGTCTCAACAACCGACTTAGCCTTTGCCGCTTCCCTCAATTCCCTCATGCGCCTATAGTCATCACTTACTTGCTTGGGCGACAAGGGTCTGAGCACAAACTTTTTCCCTTCGTGCTTGACCGTGTAGATGTTGGCACGGCCATCATGAACCACATGTCTATCAAATTGCCAAGACTTACCAAACAACAGATGGCAAGCTTGCATAGGTACAACGTCAAACATGTGTTCATCCACATAAATCCATATCTTGAACTTAATCATGACTTTCTCAACCACCTTCAATTTACAACACTCACTAAGCCATTGCAAACGATAAGGATTGGATTTCAAAGTAGGTATCTTCAATTGGGAAACTAGTGTTTGGCTAATAACATTGGCACAACTTCCCGAGTCAATAATCATGGAACAAACAATACCTATGACTCGGCATCTAGCATGGAAGAGGTTTTCCCTTTGCAAGTCTCACTATCCTCCACAACCATGGCACCTAAACTTCTCCTCACGACAAGGAAGGCATGAGGATCATCATCCTCAATTGCATCCTCCTCCACATCAACCTCCTCATCACCCTCTACTCCCCCATCCTCGGGCTCACTATCTTGTTCATACACTAATTCACCCACCACAACCATAGTTTTCCGGGTAGGGCAATCTTTGGCAATATGACCATACCCCTTACATTTATAGCATTGAGTAGAAGTAGAAGTAGGATTGCTCAAGTGAGTTTTAGAGTTACGTCCTACATATGGTGTAGACTTCTCATAAGGCTTCTTCGCATCTTTGCTAGCAATTGCACCACTTGTATTTGGGAACCTTGTATTTGGAGTAGGAGTCTTCCACTCCTTTGGCTTACTCATTGGAATAGTAGTGCTACTCTTGTAGCGAATGGATTTCTCATCTTTGAGCCATTTCTCGGCTTCAACTGCATCTTTGTATAGCTCATAGTGGTCTTGATACTTGTGAAACTCCAATTGTGAAGCTATGTCTCGGTTCAAACCACTTCGAAATCGAATCACGGCCGGTTCATTATCCTCCCCATCCAAGTCTAGGGCCATCCGGATTTGCTCAAACTCATTGAAGTATTCCCCAACCGTCTTGTAACTTTGCTTCAACTCATAGAGACGTTTGTATTGGTCCACATGATATTGGTGAGTCAAATACTTCTCATCCATCACACGGATCAATTCACCCCAAGTCACATTGATAGCCATACCATTCCTCCTTCTATTTCTCATGACTGATTCCCACCAAGTAGAAGCAAAGGATTCAAAAGAGGATATAGTATATTTGTCCTTCTTCTCCTTGGCCATGTCATTGGTGTCAAACACCCTCTCCATGGTCAACTTCCAATCAATGTACTCAACCGGGTCACTACTTCCTTTGAAGGAAGGAATAGTGAGATTCACACTATTAAGATTGTTGTTATCACAACCCCCTTTGTAAGGCTCCAGTTGGCCTCCAAAGTTGTCTCCATAACCACCATAATCTCTCCTAGCATTCTCTCCAACATACCCCATGGGTGGCCCTCGACCTCGGCCTCTACCCCTATCCACATTACGTCCCCAATTCATGGCTCTCCTATTTGGATTAGGAGCTCCATAGTCACTACCACCGTACTCTTCCTCCTCCCCTTCTTGAGCTTCATCAACTTGCTCAAGAGGTTGAACATTTCGAATGGGTCCGGGAAGTAGAATGTTTCTTTGGGGATTGCCCATAAGGTGGGAAATGCCCATTCGTTGGAGATTGTCCAACACTTGTTCATTTCTACCACGGTCTTCCTTTACCCGTTGTTGTTGCCTAAGCAACTCAACAACTTGTTCCGGGGTAAAGGTGGAACTACTTGTACCTTTAAAGGCTTCAACTTGGACACTCGGGGTCCCTTTCTCAACTTGGACACTCGGGGTCCCTTGCTCAACTGGGGTACTTGAGGTCACCCTTTCAAGACTTTCAATCCTTAGATTCATACTATCCAATTTGGCAAGGATAGTAGCAAAGGCATTCTTTGTGAAATCATCAGCTTCATTGGCCATTGTACCTACAAAATGAGCAAACGTTAGTGAAATCACCTCACTCACTCCATCACTAGTGTTTCACTCGGTTCACTCGTTTAGTCACTCAAGCTTGAAAACTAGAAGCTTCACTAAGTTGATCAACAAACCTCAACTCAATCACTCAATCCACAAGTCAAGTGCACTCCGGGCGAGTGGAGTTTATGTGACTCTATGGAACGATAAGCTCTTTAAAGTGAGGACTTGAGTCAAAAGATGCTACGACTCTTCTTCAAATTCTACTCTCCTAGCTAGGCTTGAGTTTCCTAAAAGCTTCAAAGGGCTAGCACCAATTAAGTAGGAAAGTTACTCAAATAAGTACTAGCTAGATGCATTGCAATCAAAGAAACAAGAGATCCTACGAAAAACTACCCAAACACACAATTCAGCAAAACAGGCGCCCCACCTGTTTCAGAGTAGGCGGTCCCCCTAGACACAGGGGCGGTCCGCCTCTTTGAACTTCAGAGGATTGACAAAAAAGTGGGCGGTCCGCCTAGACACAGGGGCGGTCCGCCTACTGTGTTCCTCAGTACAGTTCAAGCTCGTGTTTCTTGATTCAAGCACCCAAAAATCCAAAAATTTTCAAGATGTTTTGGTAATCCGAAGGTACCCAAATGTGTTTTCAAGAACAAGAATCAAACCCCAATGAATTTAAACAAACCCCAATAAAAAAAATCAAATCACCATGTTCATCAAGTTCATAGCTAGGGTTTCAATTTTTCAAATCTTCAAAGGGTTTCAAATTTTCAAATCTTGTTTTACAACTCCAAATCGAGAGTTCTTGGTACCAAAATGACGGGTTTCCAACAAGGAATAAACCCCAATATCAATCTAACAACGGGTCATCAAATCCAAGAACACATGATCAAATTTTTTTGGTGTTTTTCAACTTTTTCTATTTTTTTGTGTTTTTCTTCTTTTCAATAATAACAAACAAGAAACTAAGATAGAAACAAACCTAGGCATGAAGAATAAAGGGTCGGGGGTTTGTAGAAACAAAACCAAGCCTTGCTCTAATACCAAGATGATAAGGATCGAAATAGAAACAAAGAAAAGAAGATAGGAGCGAGACTTGTCTCGAACTCCCTACGGGGTATCCACGAAGAACTCGTTCCGTGAAATCCCCGTATCGTGTCAAGATACGCCTACGCTAAGCAACCACCCTCGAGTCGCACTCGGGACCCGCAAGTAGAATGATCAGGTGTTGGCTTGAATTCTTCTAGCGGGTCCTAGTTGATTGACGAACCAACACCCGATCATTCTACTTGTGGGTCCCGAGTGCGACTCGAGGGTGGTTGCTTAGCGTAGGTGTATCTTGACACGATACGGGGGTTTCACGGAACGAGTCCTTCATGGATACCCCATAGGGAGTTCGAGACAAGTCTCGCTCCTATCGTCTTTCATTTGTTTCTATTCCGATCCTTATCACTAGGGTTTGTTTTAGTATATATAACACCTCTTTTAGAAGAGGCAGGAGTTCAGAAACCCTTATTGTTCTTTTGAAACTCCTTAGATTATCCACTCAAGTGAGATGATCTTTGAGGTAATCTGGATTTCACTTATTAATTGGTATCTTTGGGTCTGAGTTAGTAATCTATTGAAGGTGTAGTGTTTCTAGAAATTATCCATTCATTAGATATTTAATTTAGGGTCAATATCCCTTTTATTTGTATTTTCTTGAATCTGGAGTTGTTCCTCTTGTGTTTCGTGATCTTGCTATGATATTCTTGACTAGATCTTGTTAGTTCTGGAATCCATTAATGCAAGTTAAAGGAAACATAAAATATGATTGTGTCCATCCATGTTGTTCTTGTGATCTCTTGAATTCCTTTTTAGTATCGTTCTTTCTTTCTTTCTTCATTCCGTAATTCGTTCTTGCTTTCATAATAATTTGAGCGGCCAATAGAGCTTACCTACGGCACCTGGCTTTCTCCGGCGAGATTTCTATCGTAAAGCCCACTCCGCTATCAACTTGGTATCAGAGTGGTGGATCAAAAATCCTCATTCTTGATCATCTTGGGCTATCAATGAAAAGAAAAACAATCTTAAACAAAAAAGAAAAATTGGGGTTATTGTACTTTTCAAGTTAGAAAGACAAGACTTCTAGGGTTTGTTAGCTTTTGGATGTGAAAAAAAAAACGTGAATGGTACTTGGTGGGGCAAGAAACCCTTATTGTTCTTTGGAAACTCCTTAGATTATCCACTCAAGTGAGATGATCCTTAAGGTAATCTGGATTTCCCTTATTAATTAATATCTTTGGGTCTGAGTTATTAATCTATTGAAGGTGTAGTATTTCTATACATTATTTATTCATTAGTTACTTAATTTAGGGTCAAGATCTGTTTTCCTTGTGTTTTCTTGAATCAGGTTATGTTCCTCTTGCATTTCGTATCTTGTTTTGATGTTCTTGACTAGATCTTGTTAGTTCTAGAATCCATTAATGCTAAAGGAAACATAGAATTTGATTGTGTCCATCAATGTTGTTCTTATGATTTATTGAATTCTTTTCTAGTATTGTTCTTTCTTTCTTCTTTCCGTAATTCGTTTTGCTTTCACAATAATTTAGTGTCCATTCCACTCCGCTATCAGTTACGAATTAACATTTGCTTCTTGTGGGATTCGACCCCGAACTTGTTAAACCAGGTATTATTTTTTTGTTGCAGTTACCGCTTTGTCCTTTTTAAAAGGTATAGTTGGGTGTGATCAGTGACGTAGGAATATCATCGCTTTAGCACGATTTGATTAGATACTTGATTATTATTCTTGATGGTGTCTCCAAGAACATCGCATCCAAATGGATTTCGGCATCTAATACCCATGAAAAATAACTTTTGCCTGATATATCAAGGGCTTTAAATTCAATTTTAGAATTATTTTTCATGTGTTTAGAAAAGAGAATCCTTACCTTAGACTATTTCCAAGTATTTTCTCCAGATGGCATAGCATTGTGATGATTGATACGTGTTATTACTTAAATTCTCAAAATTACAGCTTAAACCTTATAAGGAACTCACAATTGGCAAAATCGCCAAATTTCAAAAGATTTTGGCATAGTCTTTACCAAAACTGGATGATCCTTGCAAATCTAAAGCAACAAAACAGCAGTCTCAAGAATGTCTCTCGACTGGATGACTTGCCAAGCTTACTTAATCAATAATAAATAAAGTGCAATAAGCATAATTAGACCACACACAGCCGCACAAAAGGCTAAATAACAGCATGGTTAGCAACTACAAAATCGAGTAATAATACAAAATAGAGAAACCGTGAAATCAGGTTCGACTCTGCTATGATATGCAACCGATCAGGTTTTACTCGTCTAATCCAATAATTCCTTGGTGTTGCTCATCCAGTTAAATGTGTTTTAGGTATTACTACTCTGATACATATCGTGATATGAATGTATCAATATGCAAGCTCAATAAAGCAAGGAGATACCAACTTAGGAGTCGTTTCGTTTAAGGGATTGCTAAAACTGGATATTCTATAATGTTGGGATAAATATTCCTAGGGATTAAAGTTTGGGATAACCTATCCCACCCTCTATATGGGGTAAGATAATCTTATAATTGTGGGATAAGTTTTATCCCATTTTATCTAATAGTGAAAATCAAACGGTTGAGGAGAGTTGTTCCTGTTCAATGTGAAATTAAAGGTCAATGTGTTATTGGTGCGCTTGATAATAGAAATATTCTTATTCGTTGTTCATTGGTGGAAGATTATATTCATTTGCTCTCCAAAGGTTTTTGGCTTAAAGTTGGTAGTACTAGTTACTTGATGCGAACGTTAAAATGGGGTCCTTGGGATGATATTAGAAAAGAAACCTCAATGGCAAATGCTTGGCTATCGTTTCTTAATCTGCCTCCTAATTTTTTTTGCACAAGAATGTGTTTTTTCTTTGGTTTTTGCCGTTGGAAAACCCTTATATGTTGATGCAGCAACAAGGAATCATACTAGGCCTAGTTGTGCTCGTGTCAAAGTTGAAATAGATGAGGAATCGGGCAAGAAACATTCCTAAACTGTCAAGATTAGGTATGATTATCTTCCTAAATATTATAGAGAGTGTTGTTTGCAAGGCCACATTGATGAAGAATGTCGAGTTTTACACCCTCAACTTTATGTTGACAAGTCGAAAGAAGGAAAAATAGTTGCAACTGATCAATCCAAGGAGCATGGAATGCGAGACAAAGGAAAGGGTGTTGGGCAAGTTGTTTACAATCAGGAAGTTAAAAGAAGCACTACGATTAATCCTAATAGAGATCCCAATGCATGGAAGGTAGTGGGCACAAAGAAAAATCAACAACCTGTTGACAAGGGTACGAATCAATTTCAAGAGTCAAAAAATTTGTATGCTGCTTTGGAAGATATTGTAGAAGATGGGGAGATTGTGGCTGTGGACTATGTTGATGGCAATAATGCTAAGGATATGGAGGAGCTGGCTAATAGTGTGCGTACAAATAATGAACGTGGTGCAGTGGTCAATAAGGCTGGGCAAAATGTTGATAAGGTGATAGAAGTAAGTCGTACAAATACTGAGCTCGAGGCAGTTGATAAAGCTTTGGGTAAGCAGTGTAAAGATGTAGGAAATCAAGGTGCAAAGGGAGAGGTGTTTAATGCTTTGATTGATAAAGCTGGGGGTGAGAAGCTAGAATTTAATGAGGCTCAAAAAGTGGTGGAAAATTCTAATAGTTCCTCGATGCAGGGAATCATTATTACAGGAGTTTGGAATGACGAGTCTGGGAGCATTCAAAGAATTAAAGCTGTGGGATTTCAAGGTGCTAAGGGTGACGTATTTAATGCGGCTCATGATGGGAGTTTACAAGGATTTAAAGTTGTGGATAACCAAGGCACAATAAAGCTGGGAGTTAATGCATATAATGGGTCGACGGGTAATAACGCTGGGGGTATTGAAGTGGGAACGTCGGGCAAGGTTGTGGAAGCTATGGGATATGACGTAATTAATGAAACTCAAAGATTATTAAATGTGTATATGGTGTCAACAGATGTTGGAAGTCTTTTAAATACTAACGGCGCAATTAATGCTAAGTTAGTTTAGCGTGTTATTGAAGCTGGGAGGTCTGATGCTGCGTTAAAGTTGGGGGAAAGGCAAAGTTTTAATGAGCAGGCTATTATTGTGCCTGATGCAACTATGGGAAACACATTTAATGAGGAAAGAAGTGTGGACAAATTGAATGTTGCTTTGAATACTGAAGAGTACTCCATCCCTTCTCAGAGTTCACAATGGAATGCGTGTCCTAGTTTTGCTAAAATAGGCTCGCAGTTTCACATCAATCCACGTCTCCTAAGCATTATGGGACTGGAATTAATTTAACTTCCCAGGAGGCATCCACACAGTAGCTTCGTATTTAAAAGGATGTAGGGAATTTTTTTGGGTCGAAGCAGGTTTTACGCGATCTGAACATCAAGTATTCAGCGCCACAAAATGTTATCATTCCAGTAGAAGGTGATGGGTCTGAGGCCAATACGAATTATTCTCTTTCCACTTTGAACAAGGAGTTGTTGATTAAAGAACTCAATGAGAGGCAGGCTATAGCGAGAAGAGATGCGGCTAACATGGAGCTTGCCAAAAGGCTTACCTACAGATGATGATCTTATAGCCAACAAGAGTGAATTGCCTAATATTATTTTTCCTACTCCAGCCATGGTGTACAGGTTACAAGATGGTCCTTTAAGCCCGGGAAGATTGTTAGAGGAGGAAGAAGATGAGTCTACAGCTCACAATTTCGATGAGGCAGCAGCTAGGGCGCAGATTTCTCCTAGAAAACAAACAAGCAGGTTGAGTCCTTTGAAGGTTTTGGAGAAACCAAGTGGTGATAACAATGAGCTGGGGAAGTCTTTGAAGAAGTAGAGGCAGACAAAGAATGACCTTGCTATTGCTCCTCAATGAGTTCAACCTTCGAGGTCCGTCTCGACAAAAAAGAATTAATTGATGGATAAAGCTTTAATATGGAACATTAGGTCGGTCAAGACCAAAAAAGCTTTTCAGCGTCTTACAACAATGCATAATAGATATAAATTAAATTTTGTGGGGTTGATGGAATCATTTCAAGCAGCTAGACACATTGATCGTTATAGAAGAAGATTGGGGATGCCGTTTGCTATTGCTAATTATAGTAATAAGGTTTGAGTGTTTGTAAATGATGGGTTTGATGTGACTGTAGTGCAGGATCATGCTCAACATCTCACTTTGAATTTGTATAGCCAGGAGTTGGATCAAGATTTCTTATGCATGTTTGTTTATGCAAAATGTTCAAGTGTTGAAAGAACTGATTTGTGGGATTCTTTATACTCTTTGTCCGAGGGTGTTGATAAACCTTGGATGGTTGGTGGTGACTTTAATGTGATTCTTTCTGATGAAGAAAAATATGGTGGGCTGCCAGTGCTTCTCCCAGAGTATGAAGAATTTGCAAACATGATTGCGAATTGTGGGCTTATTGATTTGGGTTATATAGGCAGCGTGTTTACTTGGTAGAATGGTCGCTTTGATGATGAGTTTATTCTTAAACGACTTGATAGACGCTTGTGTCATCAAGAGATGAGGGAGTATTTTACTTCCATTGAGGTGGAACATTTTCCCAGAGTTGGCTCGGATCACGCCCCTTTGCTTTTTTTCATGCAAAATTGATACGCGCACTATTGTCAAACCTTTTAGATTCTTGAATATGTGGCTACAACATGCTGAATTTTTAGAGGTGGTGCGCCAGTGTTGGGGTGATCGGGTGTGGGGCAACACATTTTTTAATTTTTACTCCAAGTTGAAGAAGTTGAAGGTTGTACTTTCTAGATGGAGCAAAGACACATTTGGCAATATTTTTGATAGAATTAAATCTCTTGAAGATATTGTTAAAATTCATGAATTACAATTGCAAGATACTCCTAGTGCAGCTAACAGAGAGGCACTTAAGAGAGCTAAGGTTGAATTAATTAAATATCATGCTCTGGAAGAAGATTTTTAGAGGCAAAAAGCAGGCATGCAATGGTTTCAGGAAGGTGATAAAAATTCCAGATTTTTTCATGCTCATGTCAAAGGTAGAAGGAATAAGCTCCAGGTGCACAGAATTAAAAATACATGGGGTAATTGGATTAATTCTAAAGAGGCGATGGGGAATGAGGCTGCTTATTTTTATGAACAACAATTCAAGCAAGATGAAGAGCCTTCGAATTTTGATCTCCTTATGCATGTTCCTTCCATGGTTTCTGAGGCGCAGAATGATGATTTAATTCAGGCTCCTTCTTTAGATGATGTTAGGAGGGCAGTGTTTGGCCTGAATAGTGATAGCGCAGCTGGTCCGGATGGTTTCAATGGTAAATTCTTTCAGGTTTGCTGGGACATTATTGGAGAAAATCTCACCTTATTAGTGAAAGCTTTTTTTTCCAGGCAATTTTTACCTAAGTACATTACTCACACTAATTTGGTTCTTTTACCTAAGAAAAATGATGTTGCTACTTTTTCAGACGTAAGACCAATTAGTTTGAGTAATATTATTAATAAAGTGATCTCTAGAGTTATTCATGATCGACTTGCTCCTGTTCTTCCTGCTCTAATTTCTCCTACTCAGGCTGGTTTTGTCAAGGGCAGGAGTATTACTGAGAATGTGTTGTTGGCTCAGGAGATTGTTCGTGATATAAAGGAAAGGGTCAAGGTTGCGAATGTGGTCATTAAGCTGGATATGATGAAAGCTTATGATCGGGTCTCATGGTTATTTCTCTCTAAAGTATTAATGAAGATGGGTTTTTGACATGCCTTTGTTGATATGATTTTCAAGTTGGTGAGCAATTATTAGTATTCAGTTCTTTTTAATGGTCAGGCCACTGGTTTTTTCCATTCTTCTCGGGGTTTAAAGAAAGGTGATCCGCTTTCGCATTCACTTTTTATCCTAACTGCTGAGGTGCTCTCTAGAGGTATGAATTCTCTTTTTCAAAATAATCTGTATAAGGGGTATCAAATGCCTAAGTGGAGTCCTTTCATCAATCATTTGTCGTATGCCGATGATACAATTTTATTCACTTCTGCGGACAACAATTCTTTGAGATTGGTAATGGGTGTGTTGGGTGTTTATGAAGAGGCCTCGATGTCACGACCCAATTTCCAAGGGCTCGTGATGGCACCTAAACAACATTTGCCTAGGCGAACCAATGAAACAAGATGCGGAAAAGAACAATAATGTGAAAAGATCATAAATGGATATATAAATATAAAAGTGTGAAGTCCAAAAGAATATATCCACAAAAGAATTGGAGCATTCTAAGAGCGACTCAATAAAGTATGAATATACATCAAAGAAATCTGAGTCCTATCTCTAAGTGACTCCGGCGGTATGCCACCACGGTCTGTGTGGTCGGCTCACCTCAATCAAAAGTCTCAGAAGCCTCGGGAACCGCTAACGTCCGGGCTGCTGACTGGATGAAGGACCTGCGCACGTAGTAGAGTAAGTTATGAGCCGAAGCCCAGTAAGATCACCGACAGGCCCGCTAAGGTACCCTTGCGGGACAAGTCGCTACATGCATCATAAGCACAACATACTATAGTAATCATACAATAAAGTAGTGAAATCACAAATAGATGTAACACATTCCATACACACAAGTAGTAACCAGAAGTCTCAAGGATTATGCCCATCCAACGTAAGGCATAGGTCAACTCAGCGGCGGTTTGGAGGTCCAATCTCTACTCCCGTGCCGACTAACCTAGACCTACGATGGACTAGCAACACCACTACTAAGTATCAACCATATACCGTGACCCGAAGTCACTATCACAATCATGAATAAGTAGACCAACGACCCGTAGTCGTTGGCTCATCTCAAATCTGTCTACGATCGCACCACACCCCCTGTCAAGTGCGTCGTATCTCAATAAATCAAGTGACCACACCACACCCCCTGTCAAGTGTGTCACATCTCAAAGATCAAGTGTCCACACCACACCCCCTGTCAAGTGTGACACATCTCATAGTATAGGCGACACCACACCCCCTGTCAAGTGTCCCTCTAACAGTATTAATATCCATGACATTAATAACAATAACGGAAATAATAACAGAAATATTAATAACGATAATATTTCACAGTCACCGTAACCCAGGTTGGTTATGCTAGTTGAACGTAAGGCGAAGGTTAACCCGACCACAGTTTGGGGGTACAATCCCTACTCCCATGTCGTCCAACCCAAGGTTACGTATAGACAGCACTACCCAACCCGGCACTTGAACAAATCAAGTACCAATATCATACAAAAGCTGGCAAAATCCTCGGCAAGACATTTATCATGACATGCCGGCAACATCCTCGGCCATGTCCCAAGTTCTTGCTATCTAAGCATGGCGTAGCAAGCGTTACTACGATATAAATTTAAGCTACCTCGACGTAGCGTTTAGACCGGCACATACCTCGGTCGAGTCACAATCTCGCTATTTATAACAAACAATAATAGCAAGTAATTCACATCATTAATCCTAACCATTGTTAGGTATATATATGCGTACATGAAGCATACTAGCATGAAGGAAGAGTCCACAAGCACAATAGAGGTCAAGTCTCACTTACCTCGAAATTCGGGCTCAAATGCCGGGAAGAATCTCCTTTCCGGCTCGCCTTGTCCGCGAAGGACTCTCCGCTAGGTCTATTAAGACAAGATATAGCACATATGAGTGCTCAATTATAGCTATTTAAGCCTATAGGCATCCTAGGGTAAAAATTACCAAAATGCCCCCGGGTAGGGCCAAGCCCTAAATTTACAAAATATACTTTTCCGGACTCCCCACGCTCCCGTGAGTCCAAAAGTACACTTAGATTCAACATGCGAGCCTTGCTCGATGTCTTTCCCCAATTCTTAAGAATCTAGGGTTCTAACCCATTTCCAAGAATCAACCCTTTGATTCTTGTGTTAATCAATATAAAGATGGATTGAAAGGGCTTACCTTAAGTGTAAGTATGATTGGGTCTTCAAGAAATACCCAAAAATCGCCTCAAGAGCTCACCAAATGATTTTTATAAGTTATGAACCGAAATGGCCCGAAATGACCTTTTTATAGAAGTTTTTTTTTTTGCCTCTGTGACAGCTTCTTTTGAAAAAATCATAACTTTTTATATGAATGTCCAAATGACCAGACACGGGTGCCATTAGAACCACAACTCAAAGGGCTACAACTTTCATGTTTTGAGTTTTTCCTAATTCCTTACGGATTGGCCGGAAAAGCAGCTTTTATCTGGCTGTTTGCGCCAAAACAGAACAGAAAAGTCGCACCAGATTTTCTACTGTTTTAGGGGCAAAACGGGACCCTACGAAGCTCGGAATGATCCCAAATTTTGCACACAAGTCATAAAATACTTGGGTGACATGCTCGTCAAGACGGAACTCCATTCGGACCTCCAGAACTCAAAAAGTGGGTCCCACGGCAAAGGTTCAATTTTCGACTTTCGCCAAAATAGCGAAATTTAACCAAACGACCTCGGAATCCAATTCCGAAAGTTGCTACAAGTCACAAATGACTATACGAACCTAACGGAACTTTTGGATCTCTCATCGGAGCTCATTTGCTCAAATCGAGCTCGGAAACCTCTTTTAACTCTTTTAAACTTTCGAAACGGGGACTTTATCAAAAGTCCTATCAAACGAGGTCCGTTTTCAATTTTGAAGGTTGCTACATATCATAAATGACGAGACGGACCTAATGGTGCGCTCGGATTTTCCATCGGGGTTCGTTTACTCAAAACGACCTATCGAAACCCCAAATTCCTTTCCGGAATTTCATAAACGGATCCTTTTCTCGAAAACCTATCAAACGGACTCCGTTTCGACTCAGATTTCACAGACGTGTCATAAATGACCTAACGGAGCTTTTGGGACTGTCGACACGCAAATCGAGGTCCCGGATCCCGTAACAACTATTTGAGGGTCGTTACATTCTCCCCCACATAGACTCTCGGCCGTCCTCGGACGAGCCTAAGTCTAAGGTAGGATTCACACACTAGCCACGGAGCTGGCACGGATTTCGAGGACCCCTCGGTACCACCCGAAATCAATAAAACTTAAAAATGCAAATTCAGGCTTAGAAAATACAAGGATTTCATTCCTGAATCATCGAACAAGCGCGGATGCCTCTCACGCATCTCGGACTCAAGCTCCCAAGTGGCCTCGGCAATGGAGTGATGCCCCCACTGAACTCTCACAAGCGGGATCACCTTCGATCTCATCTTACGGACCTCTCTAGCTACAATAGCAATAGGCTCCTCCGAATAAGCTAAGTCGCCATCTACCTCCACGGAAGCCATATCGATCACATGAGACAGATCGTGAACATACTTCCGGAGCATGGACACATGGAACACCGGATGAACAGACAGAGAGGGAGGCAAAGCCAGTCTATAAGCAACGGTGCCAACGCGCTCCAATATCTCAAAAGGCCCAATGAACCTAGGACTGAGCTTGCCTTTCTTCCCAAATCTCATAACACCCTTCATGGGCGACACTCTGAGGAATACCCGGTCCCCAACCATGAACTCAAGATCTCTCCGCCTCCGATCTGCATACGATATCTGCCGGCTCTGAGCCGTGCGGAGTCGATCCTGAATAACCCGGACCTTATCTAAGGTCTGCTGCACCAAATCGGGCCCCAACACCTGGACCTCACCAGACTCGAACCAACCGATAGGCGAGCGACATCTCCGACCATACAATGCCTCAAACGGAGCCATCTGGATAGAAGCCTGATAGCTATTATTATATGCAAACTCTGCTAGCGGCAAATGGCTATCCCAATGGCCTCCAAAATCAATAGCACACGCCCTCAACATATCCTCGAGGATCTGAATGGTCCGCTCAGACTGGCCATCAGTCTGCGGGTGAAATGCAGTGCTGAGATCGACCCGAGTACCCAGCTCTCTCTGAAAAGATCTCCAAAACTGAGCTGTGAACTGAGCACCTCGGTCAGAAATGATAGAAACAGGAGCACCATGCAATCTCACAATCTGCTCAATGAAGATACGAGCCAGACGCTCCGAGGTATAAGTAGTCCTCACTGGAATGAAGTGAGCCGACTTCGTCAGTCGATCAACTACTACCCACACCGAATCATGCTTACCCACGGTCAGCGGCAAACCAACTACGAAATCCATAGTGATCTGCTCCCACTTCCACTCGGGAATGGGCATAGACTGGGTCACCCCGGCTGGCCTCCGGTGCTCATACTTCACCTGCTGGCAATTCAAACACCGAGATACATAATCAGCAACATCCCTCTTCATCCTTTTCCACCAATACAGCTCTTGAAGATCATGATACATCTTCACAGTACCCGGATGAATGGAATATCTCGAACTGTGAGCCTCTGCCAAAATCATCTGCCTCAGTTCCACAATGGCTGGAACACATACCCGGCCGTTAAGCCGCAAAGCACCATCATCACCAATCACGAACGAGGACACTCCCCCACTCAGGACCCTGTCCCGGAGATCTCTCAGATAAGGATCCTCGAACTGCCTTTCCCGAATCTGGGAAGCTAAAGACGACTGAGACCCCACATATGCAAGCACCCGGCCTGGAACAGAATCATCAAACCGAACCCCACTAATGGACAAAGCCTGCAACTCACGGGCCAACGGCCTCATATCATCATCAAGATAGGCGAGGCTACCCATGGACTTCCTACTCAAGGCATCGGCTACAACATTAGCCTTTCCGGGATGATACCGAATAGAACATAATAGCAGCTCTAGCCAGCGGCGCTGTCTCCCGTTCAAGTCCTTCTGAGTGAACAAGTACTGGAGACTCTTATGATCGGTGAATATCTCACATGGCTCGCCATAAAGATAGTGCCTCCACAACTTCAGTGCAAACACGACAGCTAACAGCTCCAAATCATGGACAGGATAATTCTTCTCATGGACCTTCAGCTGTCTCGAGGCATAAGCTATCACCTTACCCTCCTGCATCAGAACGCTACCCAGGCCAACACCCGAAGCATCACAATATACGGTGAATCCCCCAAATCTACTAGGCAAGGCCAACACTGGCGCTGAAGTCAACAGAGTCTTAAGCTTCTGAAAGCTAGACTCACAGGCATCGGACCACAGGAAAGGAACATTCTTCTGGGTCAACTTCGTCAGAGGTGCTGAAATAGAAGAAAACCCCTCGACGAACCGCCGATAATAACCTGCCAAGCCTAAGAAACTTCGAATCTCTGTAGGAGAAGTAGGCCTAGGCCAACTCTGAACGGCCTCTATCTTCTCCGGATCAACACACACCCCATCCTTGGTCACCACGTGACCTAGGAAAGATACAGAACTGAGCCAAAATTCACACTTGGAGAATTTGGCATACAACTGCTAATCCCTCAGAGTCCGAAGAACAACTCTCAAATGCTGCTCATGCTCCTCCCTGCTCCTCGAATAAACCAAGATATCATCGATAAACACAATGACGAAGGAGTCAAGGTAGGCCTTGAACACTCGGTTCATCAGATCCATGAAAGCAGCTGGGGCATTCGTAAGCCCGAAAGACATCACCAGAAACTCATAGTGGCCATATCGGGTACGAAAAGCAGTCTTGGAAACGTCCTCGGACCGAATCCTCAACTGATGATACCCCGACCTCAAATCAATCTTCGAGAAAAAGGTAGCACCCTGAAGCTGATCAAACAAATCATCAATACGCGGCAAAGGATACCTATTCTTGATAGTAACCTTATTCAGCTGCCGGTAATCAATACACATCCGCATAGAGCCATCCTTCTTCTTCACAAATAATACCGGGGCACCCCATGGAGACACACTGGGCCTAATAAAGCCCTTATCGAGCAAATCCTGAATCTGCTCCTTCAGCTCCCTTAACTCAACAGGAGCCATACGATACGGGGGAATAGATTTAGGCTGAGTGCCTGGCAATAGATCAATGCAAAACTCTATCTCCCGCATAGGCGGCAAACCCGGCAAATCATCAGGAAACACATCCGGATACTCACAAACAACCGGAACTCTATCAAGGGATAACTCCTCTGCCCGGACATCCCGAATTGAAGCAATATATCCCTCGTACCCACTAGATATCATCCTCTGCGCCTCCAAGAAAGAAATGATCCTACTCTTCAGAGAAGGCCTGGAACCTCTCCATACAACCCGAGACTCACCCTCTGCCCCGATCGTCACGGACTTGGCATGGCAATCCAAAGTCGCATGACAGGAAGCCAGCCAATCCATGCCCATAATGACATCGAAATCAGACATATCGAGCAGCATCAGGTCGACTAAGGACTCTACACCACAGATGGAGATCATACACTGCCGATAACCCCTATCTACACAAATAGAAGACCCGACAGGGGTGGCAACCATAAAGGGATCATCTAAGAAGACCAGATCCCTGCCCAAGTAAGGGGAAAATCCCGGCGACACATACGAATAGGTAGACCCCGGATCAGTAAGAGCATAAGCATCGCGGCCACAGACAGAAATAATACCTGTGATGACATCATTGGATGCCTCAGCATCCTGACGAGTCATAGCATAGACCTGCGCCGAGCCTCCTGAACCCGGAGCTCTCTGAGACTGCTGTCTAGGAGAAATCTGAGAAACGGGCCTGGCGGCCTGAGGACCAGATGGTACCATAGCTGCGGATCCTTGGCGACCTGATGAAACATAAGGGCAACTCCTGACATAGTGCTCTGGAGACCCACACTCAAAACATCCATCACCTCTACCTCCTCTACCGCCTCTACCACCTCTGCCACGACCACCTCCAGACGAACACCTCCCATGATGCCTCTGATGGCACCTCCCGCACTGCGGCGGACCAGACTGCGAAGAGCCACCCCGCCTCTGGGATGACTGAGGCCTCGGGGTCTCTGAAGAAAAATCCTGGGCAGGCAAAGCAGCAGCCTGGGGCCTAGACTGAGAACGGCCCTGATGACCCTGACCCCTCTGAGCGGATCCACTATACCCACCAGACTGACGCGACCTCTTGGCCGCCCTCTCCGCGTCAGCCCTGGCGAAGATATCCTCCATCCGCCGCGCCACATCAACTATCTCAAAATATGACTTGTTGCCCATATCAGGGGCAACAGCTACCTGCAAGCGGGGATGAAGACCCTCAACAAACCGGAGGACCTTGTCCCTCTCCTGAGCCACCATAGCCGGCGCAAACTGAGACAACCACAAGAACCTGGTGTCATACTCTGAAACAGACAGGTTTCCCTGCCTCAACCCCTCAAACTCGCGCCTCTGAGCATCGTGCTGACTCTGGGGCACGAACCTGCTCATGAACATAGCCACGAACTCAGCCCAAGACAAAGGAGGGAGGTCACTAGACCTCTGCCGCATCATGGAGACCCACCATGTCTCCGCATCTCCCGATAATCTGAAAGAAGCACACTGCACCCCTAAGGTGTCTCTACTACAAAGAACTGTCAAAATCTTCTCACACTTCTGAATGTACCTCTGGGCAGTACATGTAGCTGAGGTACCATCGAACTCTGGAGGCTGAAGCTTCATGAATGACCCTATCCTCCTGGCAACCTCCTCAGTGCCCATAGGAGGAGTAGAAATAACAGGACCTGCCTGAGGAGCAGAAGCAGAAGGCTGGGCAGTATGATCAGGAGCAGCCTCAGAAGTAGGCGTGCTCATAACAGGTGTGGTCGGCTGAGGAGCCGAAACAGGAGCTGCAACATCATCTCTGACAGGGACCTGATGGCTAGACAAGGCCATCAGTCTCATATACTCCTCTGAAGAGATCACAACGGTGCTTGGCACAACAGCAGGCACAGGGGGAATAGATGCTGACAGAGTCGCTGCGGACACCGCAGGGATAGCTGTGTCCTGCCTAGTGGCTGACGGGCGACCTGCCCGAGTCTTCTTAGCAGCTGGCGGCAGCGTAGGTGCTGATGGCTCTCCCGCAGACGTGGGTGTAGAAGATGCAGCCCTCCTGGCTGAGGATGCTCGCGTCCTCGCCATCTGATACAATACACGAAAAAGGGTCAGCACCTATTTAAGCTACTCAGCACGAATAGAGATGAAACGAAGGGAAAACATTTCCTAACATGCCCTTGTAGCCTCTCGCTCATAAGTATGGTCGACAACATACCCATAAGCAAGACTCTACTCAGACACTGCTCCAAGACTCCTAGGACTCGAATTAGAACCTAGGGCTCTGATACCAAACTATCACGACCCAATTTCCAAGGGCTCGTGATGGCACCTAAACAACATTTGCCTAGGCGAACCAATGAAACAAGATGCGGAAAAGAACAATAATGTGAAAAGATCATAAATGGATATATAAATATAAAAGTGTGAAGTCCAAAAGAATATATCCACAAAAGAATTGGAGCATTCTAAGAGCGACTCAATAAAGTATGAATATACATCAAAGAAATCTGAGTCCTATCTCTAAGTGACTCCGGCGGTATGCCACCAAGGTCTGTGTGGTCGGCTCACCTCAATCAAAAGTCTCAGAAGCCTCGGGAACCGCTAACGTCCGGGCTGCTGACTGGATGAAGGACCTGCGCACGTAGTAGAGTAAGTTATGAGCCGAAGCCCAGTAAGATCACCGACAGGCCCGCTAAGGTACCCTTGCGGGACAAGTCGCTACATGCATCATAAGCACAACATACTATAGTAATCATACAATAAAGTAGTGAAATCACAAATAGATGTAACACATTCCATACACACAAGTAGTAACCAGAAGTCTCAAGGATTATGCCCATCCAACGTAAGGCATAGGTCAACTCAGCGGCGGTTTGGAGGTCCAATCTCTACTCCCGTGTCGACTAACCTAGACCTACGATGGACTATCAACACCACTACTAAGTATCAACCATATACCGTGACCCGAAGTCACTATCACAATCATGAATAAGTAGACCAACGACCCGTAGTCGTTGGCTCATCTCAAATCTGTCTACGATCGCACCACACCCCCTGTCAAGTGCGTCGTATCTCAATAAATCAAGTGACCACACCACACCTCCTGTCAAGTGTGTCACATCTCAAAGATCAAGTGTCCACACCACACCCCCTGTCAAGTGTGACACATCTCATAGTATAGGCGACACCACACCCCCTGTCAAGTGTCCCTCTAACAGTATTAATATCCACGACATTAATAACAATAACGAAAATAATAACAGAAATATTAATAACGATAATATTTCACAGTCACCGTAACCCAGGTTGGTTATGCTAGCTGAACGTAAGGCGAAGGTTAACCCGACCACAGTTTTGGGGTACAATCCCTACTCCCATGTCGTCCAACCCAACGTTACGTATAGACAGCACTACCCAACCCGGCACTTGAACAAATCAAGTACCAATATCATACAAAAGCCGGCAAAATCCTCGGCAAGACATTTATCATGACATGCCAGCAACATCCTCGGCCATGTCCCAGGTTCTTACTATCTAAGCATGGCGTAGCAAGCGTTACTACGATATAAATTTAAGCTACCTCGACGTATCGTTTAGACCGGCACATACCTCGGTCGAGTCACAATCTCGCTATTTATAACAAACAATAATAGCAAGTAATTCACATCATTAATCCTAACCATTGTTAGGTATATATATGCGTACATGAAGCATACTAGTATGAAGGAAGAGTCCACAAGCACAATAGAGGTCAAGTCTCACTTACCTCGAAATTCGGGCTCAAATGCCGGGAAGAATCTCCTTTCCCGCTCGCCTTGTCCGCGAAGGACTCTCCGCTAGGTCTATTAAGACAAGATATAGCACATATGAGTGCTCAATTATAGCTATTTAAGCCTATAGGCATCCTAGGATAAAAATTACCAAAATGCCCCCGGGTAGGGCATTTTTATAAGTTATGAACCGAAATGGCCCGAAATGACCTTTTTATAGAAGTTTTTTTTTTTACCTCTGTGACAGCTTCTTTTGAAAAAATCATAACTTTTTATAAGAATGTCCAAATGACCGAACACTGGTGCCATTACAACCACAACTCAAAGGGCTACAACTTTCATGTTTTGAGATTTTCCTTATTCCTTACGGATTGGCCGGAAAATCAGCTTTTATCCGGCTGTTTGCGCCAAAACAGAATAGAAAAGTCGCACCAGATTTTCTACTGTTTTAGGGGCAAAACGGGACCCTACGAAGCTCGGAATAATCCCAAATTTTGCACACAAGCCATAAAATACTTGGGTGACATGCTCGTCAAGACGGAACTCAATTCGGACCTCCAGAACTCAAAAAGTGGGTCCCACGGCAAAGGTTCAATTTTCGACTTTCGCCAAAATAGCGAAATTTAACCAAACGACCTCGGAATCCAATTCCGAAAGTTGCTACAAGTCACAAATGACTATACAAACCTAACGGAACTTTTGGATCTCTCATCGGAGCTCATTTGCTCAAATCGAGCTCGGAAACCTCTTTTAACTCTTTTAAACTTCCGAAACGGGGACTTTATCAAAAGTCTTATCAAACGAGGTCCGTTTTCAATTTTGAAGGTTGCTACATATAATAAATGACGAGACGGACCTAACGGTGTGCTTGGATTTTCCATCGGGGTTCGTTTACTCAAAACGACCTATCGAAACCCCAAATTCCTTTCCGGAATTTCATAAACGGATCCTTTTCTCGAAAACCTATCAAATGGACTCCGTTTCGACTCAGATTTCACAGACGGGTCATAAATGACCTAACGGAGCTTTTGGGACTGTCGACACGCAAATCGAGGTCCCAGATCCCGTAACGACTATTTGAGGGTCGTTACACTCGAGGCAGCGTGTTAATAAAGAAAAAAGTGTCATTCATCTTCACAAAAATGTTGAGGAAGAGGTTATTCAGCTGATGCAAGGTATTACGCAAATTTCTATTGGTAGTTTTCCTTTTTAATTATTTGGGGTGTCCCATTTTTTAGAAAAGGAGGAAAAAAGATTACTACAATGATATTCTTGATAAAATTATGAGGAGGCTTCAATCTTGGAAGGCCAAGATGCTATTATTTGGAGGTCGTGCAGTTTTGATCAAATCTGTGTTACAGAGCTTGCCAATGTATTTGTTGTCAGCCATAGGTCCTCCAAAGTGTGTCATGAATCAAATGCATAAACTGTTTGCTAATTTTTTCTGGAGAAATTCTCATGAAACTCGGTGCAGGCATTGGGCTTCTTGGAACACTCTTTGTCTTCCTCCAGGTGAGGGAGGACTTGGTTTTGAATCACTCTATGATGTTTCGATGGCATCGTTTAGTAAATTATGGTGGAATTTTAGAACAAAAACATCGTTGTGGGGTACTTTCATGGCAAATAAATATTGCAAAAAGCTTAATGCAGTTGTTGTTCCATATAAGAAGGGGTCAAATGTTTGGAAAAAAATGCTCTTGGCAAGAGACCGTATTGATCAACAAATTTTTTGGCAAGTTACGGGTGGAAAGTCGCACTTTTGGTATAATAATTGGAGTGGTTTGGGTGCTATTCATAAGCTTCTTCCTGCTGGTTGGACGGTTGATGGTTGCTTTAATTTAGTTTAGGATTATGTTGATGGTAATGGTTGGAATGAAGAGCTAGTTCGAGAAAAAGTTCCGGGATCTATTACGGAACACATTTTGCGTTTGCCTTCTATTATTCAGGGAGAGGGCAATGATCAACCTTGGTAGAAATTGACTCCTAATGGTAAGTTCTTTGTTAATTCGGCATGGAATTTTATCAGGCAAAAAGGTGCATTGCATGATTTTTTCAAGAAGATGTGGGTGAAAGGTCTGCCGTTTAAAATTTCATTTTTAATGTGGCGCTTGTGGAAGTTTAAATTACCTCTGGATGACACGCTTAAGAAGATGGGTTATTACTTAGCGTCGAGGTGTTATTGTTGTAGAAATCCCAAGGAAGAAACTTTAGAACTTGTGTTTTACACTAGCCCTGTGGCTGCGAGATTATGGAATTTTTTTGTGTCTAATACTGGCATTTCTCTTGTTAATTGTGACTTGCACTAAAGAATTCGTAAGTGGTGGTCTGCTCATGCTCGTCCATGGTTAAAGTTGTGTTTGAGAGCTGCGCCTTCTATTATTGTTTGGGAACTTTGGAAGCGACGTAATACACTTATGCATGGAGGCCAAGTTTCATATGTTGGACTTGAATTTGAGGTCACTTCTACGCTTCACAAATTGCTCGTAACAGTATGCCCAGGTATGAATAATTTGCCTTTCTCTTGGATTGATATGGTTGATCATTTAAGGGATTATGTTCCGAGGTTGAGACATATTTTGCTGAGGTGGATTCCACCACAAGTTGGGTGGCATAAATGTAACACTGATGGCGCTTGTCGTGGGAATCCGGGGTTGGGTTCATTTTGTTTTTATATCAGAAATTCTAATGGGGATGTTGTCAGGGCTGGATCTAAACCTTAAGGAGT
Source organism: Petunia x hybrida (assembly GCA_037355625.1). Taxonomy (NCBI): domain Eukaryota; kingdom Viridiplantae; phylum Streptophyta; class Magnoliopsida; order Solanales; family Solanaceae; genus Petunia; species Petunia x hybrida. The sequence goes on from JBBBVM010000051.1 coordinate 3,414,778, forward strand.
TTGTACAAATGTTTTCGCAGAGGCTAAGGCAATTTTGGAAGCGATGCGATGTTGTTTAGCTTTCAATTTCATGCCTACTGTTTTTGAGACGGACTCGTTGCTATTGAAAAATATTATTAAAGGTATTTGGGATTCTTCCTGGGCTATTGCTAGTGTTGTAGACGATATTCATTCTATCATGGGGTGGCAATTTAAAATCGTCCACACATTTCGAGAAGGGAATCATCTTGCGGATTTTCTTGCTAATAAGGTTTTGGATGATGGGGGTGAGTTGTGCTACATAAGTGTTAATGATTTTGCTCGCAAAGGATGGTTGATTTTTAATTTGGACAAGGTTCAATGCCCGTCTATTCGATCAGTCGTGGTGAAATAATGATTGGGGAGAGGAGAAGGATCACGCTGGACTTTTTTAACTCTCACATCATTTATTGTTTTGCAGGTACATTGGAGGAGAATCAAATCTTACTTGCTTGCTTTTTCTTGACGCTGGTCTATGTTATTGTTCTCATTGTTGCTGATTATACAAGGCAGTGCACAAATATATTCAGTTGGAAGAATGAAAATACGTGGTTTGTTCAAGAAATTCATAAATGTACAGGTGGGTTGAGGTTTGAAAATTTTTTAGCTGCTGCACACGAACAGCTGCGTTGTTCTCTCTTGATTATTCTTGCACAAGGATTTCAAAGCTTTACAGCGTGTGGGTTGGACTTTGTTGATGGTACGGTTCTTTCGATTGTTTCATGCCCCTGGAACCAGTTGGTATACTTGTTTCTACTTCCTGGATGGAGCTTTAATTGTGTTACGTCTCAGCTTTTGGAACCTGTAACGAGGCGCTGCATAAGGTTGAAGAGGAGGTGGTCTGTTCCCTTAGTGGATGCAGCCTACTCCATGTGTGTTTTAGTTGGGGAATCTCACGAGTTCAACCTTTTACAAAATTCCAGGTGGTACAGTCCTCCGTGCGACGCGTCCTACAATGTTTTGGTTGGGACGTTTGCGCCGATTTTGGACAGTGTTGTACAGCCATGGCGCCGGCCGCTGTTTGATGGTTGTGCGCGAGTTTCATGGTATATTGGCCTTGGGGCGACGCGAGGCAGGCTGTACTCATATTCTTGCTGGTTGCGTTGGTTTTTGAGCAATCTCGTGACTTCTGGAGGTCTTGTATACATGAAGAAAGTTATACAAGTTACTGCATTAGTTTATTTAGAACTCTTAGCCTAGTAATGGATTGTTATATTGTATTGTACTATTTTAATTTATTATATTTGTCTTTAATGGTGGTATTAGCACTTTGTGCTCAATCCATTGAGATGAATATGATAGAGAGAAATAGTACACTTTATAGGCTAGGCTACATAGCATTAGTTTTTACTTTATATTTTTCTAGTAAGACTTTATTGCTTTTTTTGTGTATTATCAATAAAATTAGCCGCTAAGCTACGAGCTTAGTGGTATTTGCTAAAAAAAAATACAATAATCTCAAAATATTATTTCCACAAAATCAAAAATCATCCCCAAACAAAAAAATCATCCCCTAATTCCTCCTTCAATCTCAAATACTAGAACAACCAAAATGCAGGTACAAATTTCTTTCTACTATTTGTGGGTGTGGTTTATTCTTGTTTCTTTCTACTGTTTTGGTTCATTTTTTTTTTTTGGGATTTTACTGAAATATGGTTTTTATTTTATTGAATTTTTTTTTCGGTTTTGCTTAAACATGATTTATTTTAGTGTTGATCAACTCTAGTTTTAATGGGTTTTTGCTGAAATTTTTTTGGGGTTTCCTTTTTTATTTTTGTCTTATTTTTTGTTTATTTGTGAGTTGTTTTGCTTGAAGTGTGTGTTATGTCTTGAGTAAAGGTATATCTGCAGAAAAATTCGGTACTTTTGTATTTTTGGTGAAATATAATTTTTAACTTTGTGGGTCTGCCTGTTCGTGACTGATTTTTTCTGCTAGTTGCTGAAAATTTTGTCAAGTGTATTTGCAGTCTTTGAAATCGTTCTTTTAAAAATAAGCAGCTGTTTATTTAGAAATCTAAACATATTCATTTTAGTCATGGTTGATAAGAGTTAGATTGAGAAGCCAATTAGACCCGAAGAATTCATTGATGGGGTTGTTCAATTCTTGGACTTTGCTTTTTCAAATGCATCTATAAATAGACAAATTTTGTGTCCGTGCATTACTTGTGGTTTTCACGATATGCACAATAGAGCTGAAGAGTATAGTCATCTTCTTCAAAAGGGCTTTCCAAAATCGTACACATGTTGATTCATTCATGGGGAGAAAAATGTTCAATCAAATGTAGAGTCGACACCTCGGGAACAAGAAGAACCAGTTGGAAATTATCCAATGCAAGATATGTTAAATGATGCTTTTGGTATTTTAGATAATCATGAAACTCAAAATTCTGGTCCATCAACTCTACCAATTAGTGACCACCTTGAGGACGCAGAAGATGTAAGTCAACAGAAAGAAAAACTTAAAGAGTGGTTAGAGGATGGGAATCAAGAACTCTATCATGGTGGTACTAAATTTAGTAAATTGTCGTTCATTGATCGTTCGTATCATATAAAGGTCTTATGTTTTGCAACCGATAAAACATTTTCAATGATCCTTGACCTCTTAAAGGATGTTTTTCCCCATGCTAAACTGCCAAAATCTTCCTATGAGGCTAAAAAGATGATTAAGAGGTTAGGCTAAGGTATGAAAAGATAGATGGTTGTTCGAATCAATGTATGTTGTATTAGGGATCATTGGAGGATAAAAACAGAGATAAATACAAGAAGTGCAATACATCCAGGTATAAATCAACTGAAAATGATACTGGTGCAAATATTGTGATTGACGGCCAAAAGAAAAAGAAACCAAAGCCAGCCAAAGTATTGCGGTACTTCCCACTTATACCTCGATTGAGAAGGCTATATTTGTGCTCTAAAACTGCAGATCTCTTGAAGTGGCACGCTACAAATCCTAACCCAGAAAGATTGTTAAGGCATCCTAGAGATAGTAAAGTATGGAAAGAGTTTGACTTATTATATTCATATTTTGCTTAGGAGACTCGTAATGTACGACTTGCTTTAGCTACCGATGGCTTCAATCCTTTCGGAAATATAAGTACCAATACTAGCATTTGGCTTGTGATGTTGTATATTTACAACTATCCTCCATGGTGTTTTATGAAGCAAACTTCTGTTATCATGTCGATGATAATTCCTGGTCCTAAAATGCCGGGAAATAATATTGATGTTTACTTGCAGCCCCTAATCGTTGAATTAAAACAATTGTGGTCTGGTGTAAATGCTTACGATTCTTCGAACTAAAAAAAATATTTCAGCTACGTGCTTCATTGTTTTGTACAATCAATAACTTTCCAGGACTTGATAACTTGTCGGAGTGGAATACACATACATTGCATGCTTGCCCATTGTGTAACTTTGATACAGAATCTAAAAGGCTGAAGTTTGGTAGAAGAAATTATTTTATGATACATCGTCGATATCTGCCATTTGATCACAAATATAGGTATGATAAGCAGTCCTATGATGGTTCTGAAGAGGTTAGACCTGCACCTATCTCGCTATAGGGTTCAACCATATTAAGGCAAATTAAGGAGAGTCAGAAAAGGTCTCGTGATAAGGGTAAACGGAAGGTTGGCCAAGAACAACGGAAAAAGAAAAGTATATTTTAGGCTCTACCTTATTGAGAGCAGAAATATGTCTTCTTAAAAGTTATCAATAGTGTGGTTTTTTCGGATGGTTACTCATCAAACAATACAAGTGGCATTGATCTTAAGAAGCACAAGATCTCTAATATGAAAAGTCATGATTCACACATTCTGATGGAGCATCTTCTGCCAATTGTTATTAGAATATCTCTGCCTAAAGAAGTTTTTTCAGTGTTGATTGAGCTATCTAGCTACTTTAGAGAACTATCAAGCAGAATTTTAGACGTAAAGAATTTAGAGAAACTCCAACAGAGAATTGGTCTTAACCATTCAAATATGGAAGTTATATTACCTCCATCTTTTTCAATATTATTGTTCATCTTGTTATTCATCTTATAGAGGAAGCAATGCTTGCTGGTCCAATACCTTACAGATTGATGTCCCTCATTGAAAGTTATGTTTGTTATTTTATTAAGTTGGTGTATTCTTTTTCTAGTTTTATCATTTTATGATTAATTTTCTTTCTTATATTGTTAGGATCCTCGGCCATTTAATACCCTATGTTCGTAACAGATCTACAACAGAAGGTTGTATAGATGAAGGGTACATTATTGAGGAACGCCTCACCTTTTGTTCTAGATATTTGGAGGATGATGATATTGAAACAAGGTTTAGTCGGCCAAGACGTAATGATGAAGATAATGATGCCAATGCTAGTAGTGAATCTCCCATCTTTTCCAATTTGTTTCCTGCATCAGGCAAGTCTGCTGGGGCTATCAAGACTCTATCTTTACCTCTCTTGAAAACGATACATGCTCATCAATATGTGTTGGCTAATTGTGAAATAGTTGATGCATTCCGCCAGTAAGTTCTTTCATCATCTACATAGTTCATTTTTTTAATTTATTCAATTTTCTATTACTTTATTTATTTTTTCTACTTTATGAACATCCCCATCCAGGAAGTATAGAAGTGAGGTTGCTAGAATGTATCGCGGAAAAAAGAATTCCTCTAAAGCTATAGAAGAACATGTGCACAAAAAATTTCACCAGTGGTTTAAAGAATATGTAAGAACTATTTCATTCCATCTTTGTTTAATGCCAAATGCTCGTAAAACATATTCACAATGTTCCAAATGCATTTCAAAAACTACTGATTGCAAAAAAGAATGATACAGACATCACAACTGTAATATAATGGCTTGCGCAAGGGCCAAATAATATGGCAACAAGGAGATTTAGTGGGTAGAACGTTCATGGATTCAAGTTTTGTACTCTTGAGAAAGAGCAAGGATTGAAAACACAAAATAGTGGTGTTGTTATGTCTTCTATTACCAAGAGATTTTCACGTGCTAGGGAATCTATTGAACAATCAAGTGATGATATGTATTATGGTATATTGGTTGACATCATACAGTTAGATTTTTATGGTAAAGTTAAGAGTTGTGCTATTCAAATGAATTTAGGTAGACACTACACTTAATAAGGAATCAAGATAGATCAATTTGGGATTCAAGTGTAAACTTTTCTCAATTGATACACACTGGTGCAAATGAAACAGACGAACCTTTCATCCTTGCTACTGATGCTAGAATGGTATATTATGTTGATGATAGTTGATCAAGGCTGGTGTTGTATTTGTCATATGAAGCCTAGAGACATATATGATATGGGAGATGTGAATTCTATGGATTTAGATGAGCCAGCGATGGAGGACATACCTTTTTGTGAGCAACACATAGAAGACATTGAAGACTTGCAGTTAGTACGAGTTGATCAGTATGAATAAGAACAAGATGAAACAAATCACAATGATTGTGATACTGGCAGTGACGAAGATGACTGAGCTATGTTAGACAAGTTTAGTTATGTTGGATATTACCTTATTAAGTTAGATCTAATTTTCTTCTTTTGTTCTTTTTTACCTGAAAACGTTCTTTGACAACTCGGATACATACGATTGTTATTGTTTGTTACTTTTATTTTAATGTAAACTCTACTCCCTAAGTATTGGACTATCTCGGTGCTTATTGTTCTATCTATGTGGCTTTCCATTAATTTTGTATTTCTTTAAATAACCCTTGAAGAATCATACACAAAGAGTAATATGAGGCAAAAGCGCAAGAATTAAGCAGTCGCAATGTTGAAAGGACAACAATGTGACAACAATGACATGACTTTCCTAGATTTACAACAATAAATTAGTGAGCTACCTGATCTCGGACTTGTACATGAGGACATAACAACTCCTCTGTTAGGTAGTGACAACTTAAACTCTTCATCAAGTTCAAATGGAACTCAATTAGAGGCGAAACAAGAACCCTTACTTTTCAAGATTAGAGGTAAGAAAAAGATCTTGTTTCCTCTTTATATGTTCTGCTTCTTCTTTCTCTATTATTCATTCATCTTGCTTCCATTGTTCCATTGGCCCGGAACAATAGAAAAAGAAAAGTATATTTTGGGCTCTACCTTATTATGAGCAGAAATATGTTTTCTTAAAAGTTATTAATAGTGTGGTTTTTCCGGATGGTTACTCATCAAACATTTCAAGTTGCGTTGATCTTAAGAAGCTCAAGATCTCTAATATGAAGAGTCATGATTCATACATTCTGATGGAACATCTTCTGCCAATTGTTATTACAAGATCTTTGCCTAAAGAAGTTGCTTCAGTGTTGATTAAGCTATCTAACTACTTTAGAGAACTATCAAGTAGAGTTTTAGATGTAAAGAATTTAGAGATACTCCAACAGCGAACTGGTCTTAACCATTCAAATATGGAAGTTATATTCCCTACATCATTTTTCACTATTATGGTTCATATTGTTATTCATCTGGTAGAGGAAGCAATGCTTGATAGTCCAATAACTTATTGACTGATGTACCCTATTGAAAGGTATGTTTGTTATTTTATTAAGTTGGTGTATTCTTTTTCTAGTTTTATCATTTTATAATTAATTTTTTTTGTTATATTGTTAGGATCCTCGGCGATTTAATACCCTACGTTCATAACAGATCTGCAACGGAAGGTTGTATAGCTGAAGGGTACATTATTGAGGAATGCCTCACCTTTTGTTCTAGATATTTAGAGGATGGTGATATTGAAACAAGGTTTAATCGGCAAGGACGTAATGATGAAGATAATGATGCCAATTCTAGTAGTGAATCTCCCATCTTGTCCAATTTGTTTCTTGCATCAGGCAAGTTTGCTGGGGCTATCAAGACTTTACCTTTACCTCCCTTGGAAATGATACATGCTCATCAATATGTGTTGGCTAATTGTGAAATAGTTTATGCATTCCGCCAGTGAGTTTTTTCATCATTTACATAGTTCATTTTTTTAATTAATTCAATTATTTCATACTTTATTCATTTTTTTGTACTTTATGAACATCCCCATCCAGGAAGTTTAGAAGTGATGTTGCTAGAATGTATCGCGGAAAATAGAATTCCTCTAAAGCTATAGAAGAGCATGTGCACAAAACTTTTCACCAGTGGTTAAAAAAATATGTAAGAACTATTTCATTCCATCTTTGTTTAATGCCAAATGCTCGTAAAATATATTCACAATGTTCCTAATGCATTTCAAAAACTACAAGTTGCAAGAAAGGATGATACAGACATCATAATTGAAATTGAATGGCTTGCGCAGGGCAAAATAATATGGAAACAAGGAGATTTAGTGGGTACAACGTTCATGGATTCAAGTTCCGTACTCTGGAGAAAGAGCAAGAATTGAAAATACAAAATAGTGGTGTTGTTATGTCTTCTATTACCAAGAGATTTTCACGTGCTGGGGAATCTATTGAACAATCAAGTGATGATATATATTATGGTATATTTGTTAATATCATACAGTTAGATTTTTAGGGTAAAGTTAAGAGTTGTGCTATTCAAATGCATTTGGGTGGACACTACACTTAATAAGGGAATCAAGATAGATCAATTGGGGATTACAAGTGTAAACTTTTCCCATTTGATACACACTGGTGCAGATGAAACAGACGAACCTTTCATCCTTGCTAGTGATGCTAGAATGATATTTTATGGTTATGATCCAGTTGATCAAAGCTGGCGTTGTATTTGTCATATGATATAGGAGATGTGAATTCTATGGATTTATATGAGCCAGCGATGGAGGACATACCTTTTTGTGAGCAACACATAGAAGACATTGAAGACTTGCAGTTAGTACGAGTTGATCAGTATGAATAAGAACAAGATGAAACAAATCACAATGATTGTGATAGTGGCAGTGACGAAGATGACTGGGCTATGTTAGACTAGTTTAGTTCTGTTGGATATTACTTTATGAAGTTAGATCTAATTTCCTTTTTTTGTTCTTGTTTACATGAAAACGTTCTTTGACAACTCGGATACATACGATTGTCATTGTTTGTTTCTTTTATTTTAATGTAAACTTTACTGCCTAAGTATTGGACTATCTCAGTGCGTATTGTTCTATCTATGTGGCTTTCTATTAATTTTGTATTTCTTTAAGTAACCCTTGCGAGATAATACACAATGAGTAATATGAGGCAAAAGCGCAAGAATTCAGCAGTAGCAATGTTGCAAAAGCTGCAAGGACAACAATGTAAGAAACGTGACTTCCCATGATTTGCAACAACAAATTGGTGAGCTACCTGATCCCAGACTTGCACATGAGGACATAACAACTCCTCTTTAGGTAGTGAAAACTTAAAATCTTCATCAAGTTCAAATGGAACTCAATTAGAGGTGAAACAAGAACCCTTACTTTTCAAGATTAGAGGTAAGAAAAAGATCTCGCTTCCTCTTTATATATTCTACTTCTTTTTTCTTTATTATTCTTTCATCTTGCTTCCAATTTTCCATTGGCCCGGAACAATAGAAAAAGAAAAGTATATTTTGGGCTCTATCTTATTATGAGCAGAAATATGTCTTCTTAAAAGTTATTAATAGTGTAATTTTTCCGGATGGTTACTCATCAAACATTTCAAGTTACGTTAATCTTAAGAAGCTCAAGATCTCTAATATGAAGAGCCATGATTCACAAATTCTGATGGAGCATCTTCTGCCAATTGCTATTAGAATATCTCTGCCTAAAGAAGTTTTTTCAGTGTTGATTGAGCTATCTAGCTACTTTAGAGAACTATCAAGCAGAATTTTAGACGTAAAGAATTTAGAGAAACTCCAACAGCGAATTGGTCTTAACCATTCAAATATGGAAGTTATATTAGCTCCATCTTTTTTCAATATTATGGTTCATCTTGTTATCCATCTTATAGAGGAAGCAATGCTTGCTGGTCCATTACCTTATAGATTGATGTCCCCCATTGAAAAGGATGCTTGTTATTTTATTAAGTTGGTGTATTCTTTTTCTAGTTTTATCATCTTATGATTAATTTTTTTTCTTATATTGTTAGGATCCTCGGCCATTTAATATCCTATGTTCGTAACAGATCTTCAACGGTAGGTTGTATAACTGAAGGGTACATTATTGAGGAATGCCTCACCTTTTGTTCTAGATATTCAGAGGATTGTGATATTCAAATAAAGTTTGATCGGCCAAAACGTAATGATGAAGATAATGATGCCAATGCTAGTAGTAAATCTCTCATCTTGTCTAATTTGTTTCTTGTATCAGGCAAGTTTGCTAGGGCTATCAAGACTTTACCTTTGCCTCCCTTGAAATGATACAGGCTCATCGATATATGCTGGCTAATTGTGAAATAGTTGATGCATTCTGCCAGTAAGTTCTTTCATCATTTACATAGTTAATTTTTTTTAATTTATTTAATTTATTCTTACTTTATTCATTTATTCTGTACTTTATGAACATCCCCATCCAGGAAGTTTAGAAGTGAGGTTGCTAGAATGTATCGCGGCAAAAACAATTCTTCTAAAGCTATAGAAGAATATGTGCACAAAAAACTTCACCAGTGGTTTATAGAATATGTAAGTACTATTTCATTTCATCTTTGTTTAATGCCAAATTCTCGTGAAATATATTCACAATATTCCTAATGTATTTCAAAAACTATAGGTTGCAAGAAAGGATGATGTAGATATCACAACTGAAATTGAATGGCTTGTGCAAGGGCAAAATAATATGGCAACAAGGAGATTTAGTGGGTCAAACGTTCATGGATTCAAGTTCCGTACTCTGGAGAAAGAGCAAGGATTGAAAACACAAAATAGTGGTGTTGTTACGTCTGCTATTACCAAGCGATTTTCACGTGCTGTGAAATCTATTGAACAATCAAGTGATGGTATGTATTATGGTAAATTGGTTGATATCATACAGTTAGATATTTATGGTAAGTTAAGAGATGTGCTATTCAAATGTATTTGGGTAGACACTGCACTTAATAAGGGAATCAAGATAGATCAATTTGGGATTACAAGTGTAAACTTTTTCCATTTGATACACACTGGTGCAAATGAAACAGACGAACCTTTCATCCTTGCTACTAATGCTAGAATGGTATATTGTGTTGATGATCCAGTTGATCAAGGTTGGTGTTGTGTTTTGTCATATGAATCCTAGAGAGATATATGATATCAGAGATGTGAATTCTATGGATTTAGATGAGCCAACGATGGAGGACATACATTTTTGTGAGCAACACATTGAAAATATTGAAGACTTCCAGTTAGTACGAGTTGATCAGTATGAATAAGAACAAGATGAAATAAATCACAATGATTGTGATAGTGGTAGTGACGAAGATGATTGACCTATGTTAGACTAGTTTAGTTCTGTTGGATATTACCTTATTAAGTTAGATCTAATTTCTTTTTTTTTGTTCTTGTTTACATGAAAACGTTCTTCAACAACTCGGATACATACGATTGTCTTTTTTTGTTTCTTTTGATTTAATGTAAACTCTACTGCCTAAGTATTGGACTATCTCGGTACGTATTGTTCTATCTATGTGGCTTTCCATTAATTTGTATTCCTTTAAGTAACCCTTGCGGGAAGCGCAAGAATTCAGCAGTAGCAATATTGCAAAAGCGCAAGAATTCAGCAGTAGCAATATTGCAAAAGCTGCGAGGACAACAATGTGACAACAATGACATGACTTCCCTACATTTGCAACAACAAATTGGTGAGCTACCTGATCCCGAACTTGCTCATGAGTACATAACAACTCCTCTATTAGGCAGTGACAACTTAAACTTTTCATCAAGTTCAAATGGAACTCAATTAGAGGGGAAACAAGAACCCTTACTTGTCCAGATTAGAGGTATGAAAAAGATCTTACTTCCTCTTTATATGTTCTGCTTCTTCTTTTGTAACTAACGTTGATTTTTTATAACACAATGATTAGATACTATTAGTAGAGAAATTACTAAGCGAAAAATTAAACCAGATCTAGTTTGGCATTTTGTGAAAAATAAAAATTATTGTGGAACTCAATAGTGATGGACAAGGCTGTATAATGTTTCAAACTTGCTTGTGAGGTTTATTGGTAAGCTTTCTCAAAATCTAACAATTTGTCCCATATCAACTAAAGGATGGGATAGGATGCCAGCGGCCAATAGCCGCCAACAATGGCATTACATTGAGTTAATTTTTTCTATTTCTTTCAAGATCTATCATCTTTTCTTTTTATTAGATATTGATTTATGAATGTGATAATACTTGAATGCGAAATTTTAGTTTGATTATGTTGCTGGAATTAATGGGTGATGCATACTTTATGCGAAAGATGGAAGGCTTACAAATATCACTTAAGAAATAAGCAGTTCTATCCTAATAAACGTAAGCAAGGTATACTTGCTAATCCTCCTTCGGGTGTGGATTCTACTGACTGGACCACTTTTGTCCATCACTATAAAGGGGAGAAGATGAAGGTGAATTCTTTCTCATATATTATTTTGACTCATGTCTAGCAAAATTTAGTTTATAATTACTGTTGTTGACACCCAATTTTATTTTAAATTGTTCGAATTAATGTCTAATTATTTTAAGTAAGGTTAATTTTTAAAATTAAAGGCAAATCGATTAATTTTGAAAAAAATGCCAAAATCGCAAAACAGCCCTAATTCTGACCCACCCTGCAAAATACCCAATCCCTAAAATTCTTTTGCCCATTTTCAAATGTAAAAATTTCGCGTGGGAGCCTGTTAGGCACGCGCTAATTGATCCGTAGCCACCACGTACAAATTTGCTGAGAAATAGCCATCTTCAGACAAGTCCCAGTATTTTATACTGAAATTTTGAACATGTTAGTTCAAAGTCCCAGTATAAAATATTGGGATCACTTTGATACTAATCCTAGTATAAAATACTGTGACTTTGAACATGTTAGCTCAAAGTCCCAGTATTTTATTCTAGGACTTTATATATAAAGCTCTAGGAACAATAAACATGAATACCAGTATAAAATAGTGGGACTTTGAACATGTTAGTTCAAAGTCCCAGTATAAAATAACGAGACTAGTCTGAGGTGTTTGCCAATTCTAATGGAGTGTAAGTGTGCGCACAGATTTTTTATTATTCCTCAATTAATTTTGAAACGGTGGATAAAACTCATTTAGCGCATCCAAAAAAGGGTACGCATCAAAATTTTCCTTTTCAAATCCACAACCCAATTGACCCGGCGATGCCCTCTTCAGTTCCCCAAATCCAAATACCCAAAATCATAATAATCCACGTTGATTTCCAGCTCAGCGATCGTACTATGACGAATAGGAAAGCTCCAAGTTTGTCCTTGCATAGCTCTAATCCAATGTTCGAATCTGGATCGAAAAAAAGGTATATTCCCCAAGATTTTTATGTTTTGGGGGGAATTTTCCCTCCTTAGTACAACTTTTCAAATTGATTCTTATCCATTTTGTACCGTTAGAGGGTATTAGTGTAAATTGGTCCTCAAACTAAAATCCTAATGAAGCTCATATAAATATCCCATTAAAAACTTGATGAAGGGCGGCCGTTAACCAAGAATTTTCCTAAGTTATTTTTTTTGTTTAAGATTTATTCCGGAGTTTCGTCGCTTGGTCATTCAAGTGTGGATTCTTCGAATCGATTGCCTAGTTCACTACCCGAAAAAAGGTAATTCTCTTCACTATTTTATTTTCTTGTTTGTATGTTTAATATGCTTATATTATGTATTGTTTATTAAAACCATGAAATTGATGTGTAGTATTAAGAAGCTTGGTTTTGCTTGTGGATTATTTTAGTCATACTTGTGTGGCATATAAGAGCTTGATTAATAACTGGATGATAAATGTTAATAAGTTTCAACTTTTATAATCTCACCTCCTTAGTCTAGTTTGCTATCTACTCGTTATTTTAAAACTTGTAAAGGTTAAAGATTGAGCTTTGGTCTAGTTAGTCACCACATGTGTTTAATTCTTGAGTATTTGAATGTTGCTTCTTGCTTAAAGCTCAGACCTTGCATTTATAAAATGTGGCTCTTTCCTTAAACTTGATATTATTGGCTTAAGTTGAAAAGCATTCATCTTAATAGAAGTTAGTATTTTCTCCAATGCGATCCTCTGAAAATTGGCACCCTTATTCCATGTTAAGAAGTAACTAGTTAATGACTTATAGTGTTAATTTATAAGGTAATTCTTGCAGAGTTTCCTTTAGTATTTTATTGAAAGTCTGTGAGTTGCTTTGCTTTATTTGTTAATCTGGCAATGTAATAAGTTTAAAGTCATGGACATCCTACTTAGTTTATATATAAATTTTCTTTCTCGATTAGTTATTGCATATCCTTTAATCAACTTGCTAACTTTGCATGAAGAATTAAATTATACCATCCTCATTGTCCTCTGCATGTGCAAAAGCTTCTCATGTCTGCTATTTCCTTTATTGCTAAGACTTTAATGTGTCAAGATCTGTCCTTCTTGGTCTTTATAGTTAAAATAGTATTAAAGATCCAAGCTTTATCATTTTCTTTTGCGCTGTTTAAGTTAAGATTCAGTCTCAATAAGGTTTGATCATTGTTCTTTCATCTTGTTAGAATCTGGGCAAAAAATGTTTTCTTTTTAGATTACATGGGAGATTTTTTTTTTTTGAAAAACCTTTTTGTCTACTGGGAATTAATGACCTTTCATGATTGATTTAGTTTGATACTTAATTGAGAATGAATATAATTTTAGGATTCCATCAATAAGGCTGGAAGTACTTTTTTTTATGTACTAGTTTAATTCAAGGCCTCCCTCTTGTTTTTCTTATGTGTAGTATCCATGTTTGAGAGGGATTATTGCTTGATGCATCTTATTCGTTATGAACTTATGTGTTTCAAATGTCCCTATATGAAGAATTAATTCTGGTGCTTAAAGGAATGTAGTGTAAAGGTTAAAAATATTTCAGTTGTCACATATTGTAGTGCTCTATTTTGGAATGAATTTGCACTTGACATGCCTAATCTGTTAGTTTGAGTTAATTTTATTCTCATGAAGCCTTGAGGATGGACTGATGTTTATCTCTTTGATTATTGTGTTTTTTGCCTATATAATTGGTAACATAGAGTTAGAACCCTCTTTCGTTGATTAAATTGGATCAAAAAATGAAGCTTTAGGTGCAGACATATTTGAGCTATAACCTGGGATGCCCTGAGCAAATCATGATTAAGCTTTGGCCTTAGTTTGTTAGCCTGCTCGTTTTCCAAATGGTATGTTCTCTGATGGTTCTGTATATTTACATATGGAAGTTTGTTTTGGTGGCTGGAAGATCAACTTAACTATTTTCTTGGTTATGCGTCAAAAGTCATGCTCTGTTTCATTTTCTTTCATGTTGCAATCATCGTGCCTTTAAGTTTCTGTTTCTTTCTTAAATTGCGTAGGTGTTTCTTTCATTTCATTATTTTGCTCAAATTGCAAATTTATTTTACAAGTCATCCTTAAGCATATATTAATCCTAATTTTTATGTCTTCTTTGCATGATAATAATTCTGGGTGAGTTCATTTCGAGAACTCAAGGAGCAGAGTCCATTCTGTTGGACTAAATCGACGTTGCAATTGCATTTTCTGGTCCACGACGCATCTGTCCAGCCCATGTCTAAAGTCTGAAGCAGACTAGCTAATCTTTTAGTCAAAATGTTTCTATCCAGGCTCGCTTGCGAGTTTGCCCTTTCCGGATTCTATCTTTCAAACTTTGTCTTCCCCTCCCCTTAGAATATTTATGTAAATAACTTGTAGAATAATTCATTTATTAATACATATTTGATTGATTGAATAATTTTTTTTTAAACTTATGTTCGTTACCTTTAATATTGGAGTTGTCATTTATTACAAATTGGGGCCATTTTATTAAATGCGTGCAAATTAAATAATTTTCGTAAATAAATTTTATTTCAATTAATTACTTTTAGATATTTCTTTTAAAAGTGCACTTGTAAATCTTTTGGAAACCTGTCGGATTGACCGCATTTACGGAATTCTGAAAGTACCTTAAAATCCTTCTTTCAAAATTAATAAAACCTCTTATTCAGAATCTCTGAAAAACCTCGCTTTTCCAAAAACAGAGTCTTGCACGCATTAGCTTAATTTGGTTCCCTGTTTTTCTTAAATTGGGTGGCGACTCCAAAAACTCCAAAAGAGTTAGTCTATTCAGTTGATATTCTGATTTTTACCTTAATGGGTAATGGGGTTCAACAACTTCATAGTTGAGAATTTTAGGAACAAAGTTTACAAAACACAATCAATCGCAAGAACCTCTAGGTCTCACATGTCGATGGTACTAAGAGCAATGCTAGGAGAGATCGTCAAATGATAAGTTCTTTACATGGATTATATTTGTGGATTCATTATAACATGGAACTTATTCTTGATTTTATATTTTATTGATGATGTTAGGAGAAAAAATTGGGAAGGCTTATATGTCGTAGTGAGGTTGTTCAGTCAACTTTGCTGGAAAAAAAATAGAAATTATGTGAATGAAGAAGGAAAGATTTTAGTTGTAAGTAATTGCTTAATATATATTTTGTGTTAAGGTTGGACAATTTACTTCCCTGAGTGATGCTTGTGTGTATGTATTTTATGTGAATGGGTGTACATTATTGAATTTTATTCTTCACTTTGTAGCAGTATTTTGGACAGGGTAAGGCGCCAAAAGACGACAAGGGTAAATTTCACCGAGGCGAGAGGCGAGGCGCTCGCCTTTTTAAAGTGAGGGCGCCAAATAATGCCAAAAAATAAAAATATTATAATGCATATAGAAATAACCAAAATCTTAATAGCATAATAATAGCAAACATTTCAATTTAAAAACTAAAAATAGATAGTTTAGAACTTGCAATGACTCAATAATTCATTAGACAAGCAATACTAAAAATCTATTCTTCTTCAAGATCTCCAATTTCTTGAATTCCAAGACTATAAGAATGATATTGCCCCTCATCAGCTTCCTCCTCCTTAGACTCTTCATCAACTAGGGACCGACTAGAACTTGAAGTAGGCGTAGCTAGTCTTTTGTTACGTGACCTTGAACTTGAAGAATTCCCCCTAAGACCATAGATTTTCTCATTAACTCCAACTGTCGAAGCAACAGTACCCCAATTTAGATCATCTCCCTCATATACTAGTTCTTCATCTTCAAGGCATCCATCTAACCATTCATTTGCCTCATCAATATTATCCAAGAGAATTGGATCAATGTCAGCTCGCAACTCATAAAGTCGCTTTAACGTTTTATTATACTTAATGTACACTAGATCATTGAGACGCTTTAGGTCAAGCCTATTCCTCTTTTTGGAATGAATCTGCGCATAAGTTGTAGGGATTAATTGATTGATACTAATAGTAATGTTATATAAAAATTAAAACATAATAAATTTTCTACTCATATGTTCAAATACACTCCAATTTCTCTCACATCTAGATAAACAACATGTTAAACTTAGTACTCTTATAGAAAACTTTTGCAAGTTCGGAGTTTGATCACCGAATTGATCCCACCATTCAACTATATAAAAAATAAATTTAAAGGTTAATATGTATAATCAAGCCAAGTCACTTAATTAAAACTATAAGTACAACCAAACCAACTCATTTACCTGGCGATGTAAAGTCTCTTGCTCTAACAGTTTGACCACAACCAAACATCCCGGATGCTTCTTTGTACTTAGGAAACTCAAGTGTTGTTGCATCTTGTACTTTTTCATCCGGTAACATCTTCTCAACACATTTATGGTAACCCAACCAAACTTCTGCATCTATGCCACTGGTGGATGAATTATATTTGTAAAACTATCATGGGTTCAAAATATGGGCTGCTGCATGCAAAGGTCGATGAAGTTGGTCTGTCCACCTTTTATCAATAATTTCAAAAACTTTCTCATATTGCCTCTGATCGCCTTTAAAGCTCATTTCAATAGCTTCTTTGGCTCTATCCATTGCTTCATAAATATAGACCATAAGTGAATTTTTTTCTCCATCCACCAAACGAAGTACATTGAGCAAAGAACCACCAACTCGAAGTGACCGGACAACTTCATTCCAAAAGTATGTAAAAAGAATAGTTGTGGCAACTTTATTTCCCCATAATTTCATTTCTAAATCTACTTTCTATCCACTGTGGTGAGATCTCCATAGTTCTCAAAAATTTCTTTTGCAAGTAAAGAGCTTACAAAGTCAAGAAAGCCGTTGTAAATCTTGCCTTGCCCGGTTTCACCAAATTTCTATCATTTGTAAATGTTCTCATCAAGTTAAAAAACAATGGCCTCTAATAAATATAGGAATATATCTTCACCGCCTTCTTAAAAGCTATAAAAGTAATGTTTTAGTAGCCATAAGTATGAAATATAAAGAAAAATATATTAACTTTAAAAATTTACCTGAAGCATACGGATTTATCTTGAAAATGTCACCAAACATCAAATTGATACAATGGGCAGCACATGGAGTCCAATAAATTTGTGGATATACACCCATCGTCAAGTTTCCCACTTTCACTTTCTCACTAGCATTATCAGTCACAACTTGTTCAACATTATCAGGTTCAATTTGCTCAATAGTTGTCTCAAACAATTTGTACATTTTGGAGTGATCTACAGATTCATAGTCAGCATCATATGATCCAAGAAACACACTACCTCTGGGAGAATTCACCAAAATATTGATGACCATTATCCCATTCGTGCTGTTCATTTGTCCATCATAATGGAACAACCAAACTTTGTCCACTGGACTCTATGTCTTCAACAATATCATCATCTTCTTCACCTATTTTTTTAGATGAGTCACCCTTACTTCATGATAGGTAGGAGCAGCCATTCCAGGGTCATGTTGTCCTACAAGCTCAATAAAATTATCAAAAGTAGGGTAATTGACACAGTTGAAAAGGAGCCCTGCATCATAAATCTATGCAACAAAAGCACTTACAGTCCGCTCCCTTAAAATCTTCTTGATTTCATCAGCTTTTCCCTTTCCCGAGGGACCCGAGCCAACCTTTCCCTGTAATTTTTCTGAGAAATAAAGATTGAGAGGATCTTTCGTCACGTTCTTGGATGATCCACTAGATGACATTTTTTTTATTTTTTGAGGGACGAGACATCATTTTATCATATTCATCCATTTCATCATCTTCATCATTTAGATAGACAAAAGATGCCTCATGTAACATTTGAGCTTTTAACATATTTTTACCATCAACATAAGCTTTCATTTCCTCCCTAACTTCAGCCGGACAGAGATCACATTGTTTAACAATTTTATTCTCGCCAATTAAATGGTGTTTATGGCGACTTATACCACTCTTAACATATATTTTTACAAAATAAACATATCACAGAATTTCTAGTAGGGCCTGCCATACCATATTTCCAACCTGGGTCTTTCTTTTTATCATTTTTTTTTTTGCTACAGTATCCTCTGCACTTATTTTACTGTTTCAAAAAAAAGACACTGTGAGCAGACCGGAAAGAAGAGGAAGAAGGAAAAAAAATCTGCTGGAGAACGAAATAACGGGAAAATAATGAAGAGGAAGAAAGAAGATAGAAGTTTAAGAAGAAGAAAGAAGAGGAAAATAATGAAGTTAAGAAAGAAAGAAGATCTGTACCTTTTGCTGGACAAGGAAATAACAGTAAGATGAGAAAGATGTGCAGCTTTTTTTGTGTTTTATGAAAACCCTAATTTTCGGTTTTTATATTTGAAGTCAGCAGTCCTCTTTTGAAGAAAAAAAAAGGCGTTGCCTTTTATCGCCTCGCCACAACGCCTTACATGCGCCTCAGTCGCCTTTTATTACCCAGCTCGCCTCACTGTAAAAAGGCGAGCAGCCCTCGTCTCACCTTGCCTCAGTGCCTTAGGCGAGAGGCGCTCTCATTTCAATACATTGCTTTGTAGGACCTAGTACAAACTTTATAAGGCTGTGTTTCCAAAATTCTATTTCTGGGTTGTGTAGCTCACATGCTGATGATGTACAAACTCTCCTTTCTCAGTCCAATGCAACTGCAATGTTGATCTAAAAATTTGAGTTCTAAGTACAGAAGGACCTTGGAGAGGCACACTTATCTACTTACAGTATTTAGTGAAATCTACAGTCAAATAAAATCCAAAGTTCTGATGCTCGAGAGTATTGAAATCTGATGTATGTAATTGTTAAGAACCAGATCTGTTAATTCCTCCAAAGGTTGGCTGGTTATTGTCCGAGGTGATCATGTAGCATGCATTGTAAGACTATTAGGTGTATAATATCAATTCTGATGAGAAAAAGGTGAAAAGGCGTACTAAATTCAATGTCAATACTGTACATTTAATCTCCATAGACAAATTTTTGCTAGCTAAAAGTTGCCAATACATGTAAACCCTTCAAAACACTAATGAATGTGAAGAATGGAAGTTTAGCTAGTCCTTGAAAGTACCAATATGGTGAAGGTGTTTGAGTTTTTTTTTTTTTTGAGAACTTCGGTTCTTAGATATTAGGAGCCTGCAAAATTCAAAATCCATAAAAGAAAATTTGGATAGAATTCTGGACAACTTTGTCCAAGATGAAATTAATCTCCATTGACATGGGATGTTCCTACTATCTCAATGATTTTATAGGAGTACAACTTCTTTTACATCATTTGCTAGTGTAGCTAGATCTGACTTTTAAAGTTCTGTTAAATGATACAGTAATGCATAAGTTATAGTTGTTCGGTTGTCCCAACCTTTGGGGGTATAAAATGAATGGATAACATCATATAAAATTACATAAGAGAATCTCATTTAAAGATAGTCTTTTTCTTACTTAAGATCATAATTATGACATAGTCTCTTAAAATGGACTGCTTTGAACGTGAAATTAAATAAAGAACAAAAGAAATTTCATATCTTAGACTTGTATACAGGAAGTGGTTATAGTGAGACACAAATGAAACATAAAAAGGAGGCAAACTTACACTCACCAACTCCACTGCTTGTTAGCCTATTGTGAGCATAATCTTGCTATTGACTAAACACGTTGGGTTCTGCACTATATTGTTGGGGCCAAATGTACTATAGGTATGACTGGTTTCTTGATAAGTTACTATAGGCATGGCATTATGATCTCCCCAGTCTCTGATCTTTTGCTTGTTTTCGTTTTCTTCTTTTGTTTCCTATAGTTGGATATAAAATGTCTGTGTTCTGATCTCTAAGTTTATTTTTATGATTTACCGGTTGATGCTTGACAATGAAAAGCCTATAGCTAATAATAAGTTGCCTTCTTCCCATCCTTGCTACACTTGAACAGAAAGTGAAATTTGTCAAAGATTTGTCTATAATGAGATATGAAGTACACTGTCAGGACATGCACATTGCTAGCTATATTGCTGCTTCTATTCTAACTTTTTTGTTTGACTTTTTTGTAAATGCATATCTATAATAAGAGTAGTAGCTTAGTGATTTGGCCTAGAACAAAAAGGCAATTCCCATTCACAAATACTCTTAGGATCAACTTCAGGATCAAGATAGATTATTCTCCATTCTCCCCTGCTCCAAACCAACTCTTAGAGGGGCTAAAAATTTGAAAAGAAAAGGGGTTGAATTTGAGTTGAAAGAAATTGATGCTCTTAAAAGTGCTAAAAGTTTGAGGGTTGAAGTTAAACTAGTGAAAAAATGGTCTGCTAGAGATTTTGTTACTCTTTTTTTCTTCTCTGTTTCTTGCCTTATGCTTGTCTTAACGGGGCTTTTGGCTTCTATAATCATGTAGTAGTTGAAGAAAATTTGACTATGGGAGGTGAAGGGAAGTAGCTGAATATACTGTTCTGCTCTTTTGATTTATTTGGTATTTATTTTTGTATCTTTTGCAGTTAATAAAAGCTTATTTGGAAATAAAATAAAAAAGGATCAAGATAGATTAGTTCAACAGTAGGATTTTCTTTCTTCTACAATATTGATGAAATGAAAGTACTTTAAAAAACTGAACATGATGGAAAATGAATAGACTTAAGCTTGTCTTTTGGTGCTTTGCAAGTGTTGGAAAGAACTGCCAGGGGAATTCAATTAAAGAAGTTAAATGAAAAATTGGTTTATGAGTTTGAAGTGTAAAGGGTGACTGATTCTTGAAACAATAAATCTTAGTGCAGCCATGAAAGCTAAATTTTTAAGCAGCAAAGGAAGTAACTCATTTTTAAGCAGCAAAGGAAGTAACTTG
Organism: Petunia x hybrida; assembly: GCA_037355625.1. Classification (NCBI taxonomy): domain Eukaryota; kingdom Viridiplantae; phylum Streptophyta; class Magnoliopsida; order Solanales; family Solanaceae; genus Petunia; species Petunia x hybrida. The sequence goes on from JBBBVM010000051.1 coordinate 3,435,987, forward strand.
ACAGTAGCTATTGCTAGTAATATTAAGGGTAAGAATTGTTAAAAGATGATAGACATACATAATAGTAAGAGACATGGCCTAAATGTTTGAAGATAAATTTTATAGGATAAGTATGCAACTTCATTTGTCAAAACTGATTGACAGAATTTCAGGCCTGGCAGGTTCATGCTACATACTGCCAGGGAATAGGATTTAGTCATTCTTGAACAGATCGCACCAAAGAGGAAATGTGAAACAAAGATAATACGAGTGGACACTGATTAACTTAGGATTCTTGTCAACAATTGGTTGTATATATACATTTGAAGATGCCAATTAAAGACCTAACCAATAATATATTGAAGAGATAAAATGTAGCTCCCAATTTTATGTAAATTAAAAGGAATTAAACACACACATGTAGAGTTTGTTGATGGATTGGGCGGGGGAGAGGGAGTAGAAGAAAGGTGAATGAAATCTAATATCTTCCACATAAATTTTGGCATCATATAGCCGTAAGATCTTATGAAGCTAATATTCTGGATGTAAAAGATTGCGTATGTGTGGCTCATGAATAGTTTTGATTACGGCTAAGTTGTTCTATAAAAAGTATGCTAGTTCCATACAAAATAGAGATTAACTTGTCTTATTTAACTTGTCTTATATTTTACTTGTGGGATAATATTTTGGAAGATTGATGCGGGGCAAATTGTATCGACACCCACACTCGGTCTGGAAGTCAAGGCATGGATGATATGAGCTCGGGGACAACTTGAAGACCATGCATTAGAGCTCAATCAAAGTGGAGGCAGGGCTGAAACCAGTGCAGGAAACAGGGGAGCCAAAGCAGGGCAAAACAGGGCAGCACTTTTTGAGCTTACTGCCTGACGAGGGAGATCTGTTCTTCGCGATCGCGTGCATGTCTGCGCGATCGCGATGAGTAAATCTTTGCCCTTCGCCTTCGCGCCACTCTCCGCGCGATAGCGCGCCTCAAGAAATCCTTGCCCTCGCGTTCGCGCCACCCTCAGCGCGATCGCGCGCCTCAGCCACCAAGTGCCCACGCGATCGCTATTCCTTGCACGCGATCGCGAAGACCAGTGGAGCAGTGCGGACCAGAAACTTGGCAAATGTTGTAATGGGAAACTATAAATACTCCCTTAGTTCATTTATTGCATTTTAGCAAACTTTGAATGTAGAATGATATTTTCTTTGAGTGAATCTCAATGTTGAACCCGTGAACGGGCATGATTTCACTTGGTGGATTCCGAGTTGAACATCGTAACCTCTCTGATCATTCTATTTGCAAGGGCCGGGTGTCCCTTGAGGGTAGTTGCATAGTATAGGTGATCCTTGACTTCACCCGGGGTGTATCGAGACGAGTTCCTCGGTGCTACTTAGGTAAACGTTCAAGCCTCGTCTTGCTTTTTATCTCGATATCTTCATCGATATCGCCTATCTTGTTCTCGTTTCCGCATTTTGTATCGTCTTTTCGTTTCCGCGCATTTTAGTTTACATCAAAGATCTATCTCAAGATCAGGAACATGTTGCAACTCTAGGTGTTCCTTTGAAGATAATTGCTCATCCTAATGACGCAATTGAAAAAGTGTATTGGGTAAAACTCGACGTGCTCGGATAGCACTTCGGTATCATGAACTGAAGATAATTGAACTGATGTTCCGAAGGAGAAAGATCGAAGTCAGCGATTGAACTACCGAAGGCGAGCTTCAATGCCACAACCGAAGGCAGACCACGAACTGAGCTTCGGTGACATTCCCTTCAACCGAACAGCAAGGTCATGCCACCGAGGTCATACACTTGAGCCTCGGTGGAACACCTCGGTTCGAGCGGCTCAGCAGCCCACTAACTCTCCTATTAAATGTCCAGAACATGGGTTGAAGCATGATCAGTCATGGAGAACGTGGCAATGACTCTTTAGCCTATAAGTAGCACTTCATTTTACGTATTGATTCAGAAAGATATACTGAAACTCTGGCAAAATTTTTACTCACAACAATATATTGAAATCACGCTATTTTCTCGCATTTACGTTTATTCTTAGCATTTTCTTGACTTTGATACGAAGATTTGCTTGTGTTCCAACCCAAATTCGATTTGTGATCCTAAACTGATTTAGGCCCATACAATTTGGCGCCGTCTGTGGGGACTCAGGCATAACGCTTTGTTCCAAAGTTATAGTTCTTAATCTTTTGACGACAAAATGGCCGATAGTAGTAGAAATCCTACTGAACACCAGTTGACTCCCGATGGACAGACTGGCGTTCAATCAGATCCTACTTCTTCATCCCCGATGAAAACCGAAGCCTTTCAAGGTTTTGTGGTTGCTTCACTAAGAGCTCTTCAGGAGCGAATGGATGAACAAGCTAACATCAACGCTGAATTTTGTGCCTCGATAGACGCGAGGAATAGCTCCACCCTGAATGGAGCCTAGCCTGTGGCCCCAAATAGAGGCATCTCGCTCTTCGTTCCTACGGGCGCGATAACAGGAGGACCTCGATAGACGCATGGAGCTACCTCCAATGGATGATACTCTAGCCATCATGGCGTTTGAAAAGGGTATCAATATTCGCAACTCCGATGCCGCTGCTGAGTAGCGAAAAGAGCTTCAGCAGTATCAAACTCTGAAGTGGGATAATTTAAACAAACGAGCTTACACCAAGATAAGGCTGGAGGAAGCCGAATTTAAAAACAACGGCCGAGGTCACAACTACAAAAACCAAGGCAAATCCTTGTATCGCGCCGAGGCATCGTGAGCAAACTCGAAGAGGAGGTACGAGCCATACACCTCCTCAAGGCAGCCTGTCAGCCAAAGGCTGGGAAATTCCTTTAGAAACTCGTTTGTGAGCCTATATGTAAGCCAACGGCTCGGAGGAAAGGTTCTTCCCAAATCGAACTAAAGAAATTCCTCAGGCCCGGTTTTGGTCTCAAAAACAAAGAATTACCACGGATCCTTGACTACAACTTCAATATATCGACCTCGGAGCTGGTCAGCGTAGTAAAAGGAACCGCTGGGGTAAGAATACCCAAAGACATGAGGACTCCAGCACACAAAAGGGATCAAAATTTGCACTGCGAGTTCCATGCAGATTATGGCCATCGCACCGAGGACTGCAAAGCATTGCGCCTCGAGGTGGCACATTTGTTGAAGAAGGGTGTGTTAGCCGAATTCCTTACCGACAAGGGAAAAGACAACTACACCAAGAACCAAGGTGATGGACAACCACCTCGGGCTCCACCCCCTGAGAGAGTTGTAAATGTTATCACTGGGGGGGTCAGAGGTGAACGGGGTGAACTTTGCAGCTGCAAAAAAGTTCGCCAAGCTGTCAATCACCATGGAGAAGAGGACTCGAGTGGGAGGCTCGGGTAAAGAGATTGTTTTAATGATGACGATTGGGATGGTATGATGTTCCCTCATCATGATGCCCTGGTCATCATGTTGAGAATAAATGACTCGGACATCAAACGAGTTTTGATTGACCCCGGTAGCTCGGTCAATATAATCAGCTATGGGGCCATTAAAAAGATGTGACTTAAAAGGGAAGTCATCCCCAAGGCAACAGTGTTGATTGGCTTCATACACTCCACGGAGAAAATATTGGGTGAAATCACACTCAAGACATTTGCTGAAGGAGTTAGCAAGGAAACGCTATTTCAAGTCTTACCCGAGGACATGGCGTACAATGTCATCCTCGGTAGACCATGGATCCATTCCATGGAGGCTGTCCCATCCACTCTTCATCAAGTGATCAAATTCTATATCCCATGGGGAGTTCGATCAATAAAGAGAGAGTAACGAGTAGCAAGGGAATGTTATTCGGTTGCATTGAAAAGTGGAGTCGCCCCGACTGTGCCAAAACAATAGCAACTAATGTAACCGGGGTCAAGCAAGGTGGACCCCCGAGGAGAAACTGAAAAGATCCTATTATGCATTCGAGAGCCTCGGAAACAAAAGGTCGAGGACTCAACCATTGAAGAGTTGGAATTTTTCACGATATTGAAAGATTTTCCTGAAAGAAAGGTGTTTGTCGGCTCGGAGTTGGACCCAAAGTCGAAAAAAGCTATCATCGAAGTCTTAAAGTCCAACAACGATTGCTTTTCTTGGTCCCACTCGGATATGGTCGGTATCGATCCGGAGATCATGACCCACAAACTGAATGTAGACCCCAATTTTACCCCGGTGAAGCAGAAAAAAAGGCCTCACGCCGGGGTCAAAAAGAAAGCAATCGAAGACGAAACTACGAAGCTACAAGAGAATGGCTTCATAAGAGAGGTAAAGTACCCCGAGTGACTGGCTAATGTGGTCGTCGTGCCCAAGAAAAATGGCAAGTGGAGGATATGCGTAGATTACACTGATCTAAACAAGGCCTGCCCCAAAGACTCCTACCCATTGCCACAAATAGACAGGTTAATAGACTCCACGGCTGGACACAAACTGTTAGCCTTCTTGGATGCTTATTCGGGTTAATACAATCAAATCCTCATGGATCTGAAGGACGAAGAGAAGACCTCGTTCATCACTGACCGAGGTACTTTTTGCTACAAAGTGATGTGCTTCGGTTTGAAAAATGCTAGGGCGACATACCAGAGACTAGTGTGTCGCATGTTCAAGGAGTATATTGTAAAATCCATGGAAGTATATATAGATGATATGCTAATCAACTCAATCCGAATAGAGGATCATCTAAATCATTTGAGGGAAGCTTTCGTTGTTCTGAGGCAATACGGCATGAAATTGAATCCTAAGAAGTGTGCCTTCGGTGTAGGGTCAGGCAAATTCTTGGGATTCATAGTCTCTGAACGAGGGATTGAAGCTAACCCAGATAAGATCAAATCCATAGAAGAAATCCCCAAGGAGCTCACCGGAGTAAAAGAAGTTCAGCACTTAAAATGCTAGGGCGACATACCAGAGACTAGTGTGTCGCATGTTCAAGGAGTATATTGTAAAATCCATGGAAGTCTATATAGATGATATGCTAATCAACTCAATCCGAATAGAGGATCATCTAAATCATTTGAGGGAAGCTTTCGCTGTTCTGAGGCAATACGGCATGAAATTGAATCCTAAGAAGTGTGCCTTCGGTGTAGGGTCAGGCAAATTCTTGGGATTCATAGTCTCTGAACGAGGGATTGAAGCTAACCCAGATAAGATCAAATCCATAGAAGAAATCCCCAAGGAGCTCACCGGAGTAAAAGAAGTTCAGCACTTAAAATGCTAGGGCGACATACCAGAGACTAGTGTGTCGCATGTTCAAGGAGTATATTGTAAAATCCATGGAAGTCTATATAGATGATATGCTAATCAACTCAATCCGAATAGAGGATCATCTAAATCATTTGAGGGAAGCTTTCGCTGTTCTGAGGCAATACGGCATGAAATTGAATCCTAAGAAGTGTGCCTTCGGTGTAGGGTCAGGCAAATTCTTGGGATTCATAGTCTCTGAACGAGGGATTGAAGCTAACCCAGATAAGATCAAATCCATAGAAGAAATCCCCAAGGAGCTCACCGGAGTAAAAGAAGTTCAGCACTTAAATGGCCGAACCGCTGCCTTGAGTCGATTCATCTCAAGGTCTTCGGAGCGATGCCACAAATTTTTCTCTGTCTTGAGAAAGAATAATCACTTCGAGTGGACACCGGAGTGTAAAGAAGCGCTAAGGGGGTTGAAACGTTATCTGGCTAACGCGTCGTTGCTCGCCAATCCAAAAGATGGTGAAACCTTACTAGTTTACTTGGCTGTGTCCGAGGTGTCAGTCAGTGCTGTGCTGGTCCGGGAAGAGGATGGCAAACAACAGCCCATCTACTATGTGAGCAAGACACTCCTCGATGCTGAGACCAGGTATCCTCACTTGGAAAAACTAGCACTTGCTTTAATTGTTATTGCTCGGAAACTACGACCTTATTTCCAATGTCACCTAATAGCAGTATTTTCTACCTTCCCTTTGAGAAGTATATTGCATAAACCTGAGTTATCGGAGAGGTTATCATAATGGGTAGTAGAATTGAGCGAGTATGACATCACTTATCAACCCCGAACAGCCATCAAATCCCAAGTCTTGGCTGACTTCGTAGCTGATTTTAGTGTTGGGATCCTACCCGAAGCCGAAAAGGAGAACTCAATGTCGAAAGGAAAAACTTCGGGACTATGGATACTTTACACCGCATAGTGTTGAAAGCGCCTATCGAGGAGAAAATCAGGCACTCAGTTCGGTTAAAAAATGTGACTAACAATGAAGCCGAATACGAAGCAGCCTTAGCGGGCTTGGATTGGCTAAAGAAATGGGGGTAGAAAGAGTTGAGTTGAGATGCGACTCGCAGCTGGTAGTAAATCAGGTGCTCGATGAATACACGGCTCGGGAGCCCAGAATGCAGCTTTTCTTAGACCGAGCAAAGAGGATTTTGGCCCAATTCCAAGAATGGAAAATTAAGCAAGTTCTTCAAGAGGAAAATACCGAAGTTGATGCCTTAGCAAATTTGGGTTCGGCAGTCGACGAAGCCCACTCGAAGACTGATTCAGTGGTTCGGTTGCTTTCTGCGCAAATGAGAGAGATGAAACTGCAAGTCAACTCGGTGGACCACAAATGCGATTGGCGGAGTAAGTTTATCTCTTACTTCGACTCAGGGACTGTCCCCCAAGATAAGAAAGAAGCTAAAAAGTTAAGGACCCAAGCGGCTTCATACTCTATGATCGAGGGTAATTTGTATATACGGTTGTATTGCGGCCCGATGGCCAAAAGTTTGAGTCCAGACGAAGCTAGATATGTGATGGCTGAAATACACGAGGGCGAGTATGGCAATCACTCGGGGAGAAATTCTTTGGTGCGCAAATTACTTAGAGCGGGGTACTATTGGCCCACCATCAGCGCAGATGCTAAGGCCTTCGTGCAATAATGTGATAAGTATCAACGCCACGCTCGAATGATTCACCAACAAGCCGAACCTTTGCATTCGGTCATGTCACCATGGCCCTTTATGAAGTGGGGAATGGATATTGTTGGTCCATTACCGAAGGAAAAATGTGGTGTTCCGTTCATTCTAGTTTTAACTGATTACTTTACAAAATGGGTGGAAGCAGGAGCCCTCACCGAGGTGAGACAGAAGGAGGTAATCGACTTTATTAGAAAGAACATCATCTACAGGTTCGGCGTCCCAAGGGAAATCGCTTGCGACAATCGTAAACAATTCATGGGAGCAGCCATCACCGAGTCTTCAAGCAATGGGGAATCAAAAGAATTGCTTCGACCCCCTATCATCCAAGTGCCAATGGCTAAGCGGAGTCTTCGAACAGAATAATAATAGAAAACCTTAAGAAGAGGCTTGATGAGAAAAAAGGCCATTAAAAGACGAGACGTCGTTCTAAGTTTGCATCGGTTTTATCTAATTAAGTCTTGCAAGCAAATTACTTTAAGTGTTCGGTTCATACAAGAGCTAACACTTAAGGCGAAACGCAAAATCATATTATTAAAAGGCCCGGAGGCTAATTGTTTACATCAAAAATAAGTTGACCGAAGGTCAAGATTATATACATCAGAAATCCCGAAGGCTTACACCAAAAGGCATAAGGGCCTAAACAAACAACACAATACACAAAAGATGAACTACTTGTTCCTAAGGGTTCCCCCCTTCGGCATCTTCAGTTCCCTCTTCGGCACTTTCACCCCCCTCATCACCTTCAAATTCACCATCATCCGAACCCTCACTGGAGGGAAGGTCATCTACAATCTTTTGAGCTTCGGCAGCAGCGTCCCTGGCTTTAGTTATCTCCTCTTCGAGCATAATTTGCCCAACTTAGACTCGCTCGAGTGTGCTGAGTCTAGTCTTAACGACAGCCCAAGCCTCCTCGAACTTCGCCCTCGTCACTTTGACTTCGGCCCATTCGTTAAGGTAAGTAATTCTTCCTTGGAGTTTTGAGATGTTGCCCTAAAGAGCAGGCACTTGATCTACCTGGCTTTGCAGCCCAATAAGCTTGGCATTGTATTCCTCCAACTTTCCACGATACTTTTCGCCTGCTTCAAGCACTTCGGTTTAGGCTTTAAAGATTTCGGCTTCAAGTCGAGCATTTTCGAGGCTCAGCCTCGAACGCTCATTAGTAAACTCGTTTGTCACAGCCTGAACCCTAGCCTCAGCGGATTCTAAAACCCCATGCAGGTCAGCCTTAGCTTTAGCTGATGCCTCGTTAGCAGCTCTAACTCTTCATTCAAAGTAGCAAATTGGGCTTCCAGCTCGGCGATTCTACCCACAAATTCCCTCTTTTGCTCTCCCAAGGCAGCGGACGCTGCCTGTACTTGCTCGGCTCGGTCGCGCTTGAGGTGGATAGCTTGCAACGCCAGCACCAAGCTCTGCATAAGACTAAAGTATTAGCATCGAGAGAAAAGAAAAGGTAAATCATGCGAACAAAAGTGCATGAAAACTTACTCGAAGGGCAGAGCCGGCTGAAACACCCATCAAACTCATGTGCTGAGATTCTGAAGGGCGTGAGACTCGGTAGATCCAAGCATAGCATCAAGGGCGGCGATGTCCTCTTTGGTAGGATCCAGCAGATTGGCCTCAGGGGAAATTTCCAACACCCGAGGTGCAGCGTTCGAAGCCTTAGCCAAAGCTCGGGAAGCCTTAACCATGCTTTTGATCAGGCCCTCGCCTGCTTTAGCCTTGCCCTTCCGCTTGGCAGCCTCTTGGTCAGACTCTTCCATGTTTATCACCTCGGTCACCAAGGGACCTCGGTAGCTGGCACTGAAGTCACCTCGGGAATTGGCTCTGGAGCTACCTCGGGAGCCGCTGGATAAACCCCTTCGTCGCTGGACTCGTCGACAAGACCTCAGCGCTTTGTGGTCACCGCTTCGGAAGCGGGGGCGACAACCTCCTCGACCCGAGGTCCTTTCACCTTAGTGGCTCTCTTAGACTCAGCCCTCTTCCTTTTAGAGCCTGGGGAAGGGAGAGAAGCAATCTCATAAGTATGAGATGAAGTAGAAGTGGGTATGCATATGAACCAACCTATAAAGACGTCATCACCTTGTGAAGATCCTTGGCTCGACGAGCCCTTAGCTTTCTTGTCCCCGGCGAGCTTCTTCGCCAAATTCGCCATTTGGGTGACGCCTTCGGTGGCGTCAATCGCCTTCTTTTCCTTCTTTTTCTTCTCCTTCTTCTCTTCCCTTCTCCATCTCCCCTCTCTTCGGTTTCCTACTCCTCTTCCTCTTCAGCATCTTTAACAGCCCTATTGGAAAAACCTAAAGAAAGGGGGAAAAGAAAATATTAAGGAGCAGTTGCTCAGAGCAAACGTTACGAAATTTCAAACATCGGTGATCAGCTTACCATCCTCTTGCACGACCATCGATTTCCCTTCGGAGCGGCTAAAATCATCCACTGCCGATGAGGACGCGTATCCTGCTTCATGACCTCGGTGGCCCATTCGAGCAAATACCCCGGGGGTTGACTGGAACCTTTTCAGCTGCAAGTCACAAACAGGAAAATAAGCGCAAGCTATGGCGATCGAAGGCCGAAGGTAAAACAATAACACTTACGTTGAGCATTCTACGCTTCGGGGAAGCCAGGTTCGGTTGACAACAACCTTGTGGGAATGAGCACATAACGATCATTCTAACCTCGGTCACCGTGGTCTTCACTCTTGCTCAGAATGGCGTAAGATCCCCGGGGTAAGAGGGCTACCACCCCGGCTTTGTGAAAATAGGGATAGTAGAGGGAGATCAAGTGTTGAAAGGTGAAGGGCAATCCAGCTAATTTACTTAAGTACTCAAGGGCTGTACGACCCTCCAAACCCTGGTCCCCAATTGAGCCAAACACAAATCATACAATCTACAAAATGTGTCGATTATGGGGTGGACTGGGAAATCGAATCCTATGGTGAAAGGGTATGTGAAAGCCGAAGAATACCCTACAACGTGAGTGGAGACAGCTGAGCCTGGGGCTGGAATCCTAATTTCCACCTCGGAACCCCATCGGCAATCGGCACGAACAGTTTCAATCACATCCTCGGTTATCACACTCGGGGTGACGTGCACCGGTATATTTCTCTTTTTCCCCTTTTGGGCATCGGATTGAGCATGGACCTTTAAGTCCTTATCATTGTTAAAATTCGAAGGGATGACCAACCGAGGGGCCTATCTCCACCTCGAGAGGAATCTTCTTCCTCGACTTCTTTGAAGTGCCAGCTTCGGTCTGAGACCCCTTCTTGCTGGCTTCGGCTTCACCTCTTTGGCCACTTGCCTCTCTATGGACTTCGGTCTCGCCCGCTGGGCCGACTACCTCATTGGCGTTGGTGACGTCATCACCAGCGACGTCACATCTGTCATCATCGTGATCATCATCACCATCGTCGACAGCAAAGCTCACTTCAGCCTTTTCACAACCAGCCCTTTCCTTGCGTCGCCTTGGAGCGCTAGCCGTCGATGTAGCTTCCCCACAGCCTTCTGCCTCAATCATTTGCAGCGGCGGCACAGTGGGGATAAAATCTCTACCCATAATCGCAGTGGCGAAATGCTCCGCCCTCTCGCCAGAGTCACTAGAGCCATGACCGAAATTTGCAGCTGACATAATGCTAGATCGGAAAGAAGATTAAGATCAAGAAGGCTGGTTGAAAACTGGAAGCTTTTCTCTTTGTGATTTCTATTATTTGCAAGAGTTTTGTCAAGTGACGAAGAAAACCTTCAAGTGAAGTATTTATAGAGAGTATACACATGCAAGTGGCGGGGGGAAATGATGACTGTAACGTTGGAGAAAGCGAGAAAGTCAGCGCGACCGTTCGGTAGCCAACGAACGGTCACCACGTAATGTGGAACAGTAATTTGAACAGGCGTATGACTTTTTGAAACTCTTGGTTGGGGTTGAGCCACGTCAGCTTCCTTCTCAAATTCATTCCACTCCTCGGCGACCTCGGCACTTATCCGAGGATGGGGGACTATCTGTATTGGGTAAAAATCGACGTGCTCGGATAGCACTTCGGTATGATGAACCGAAGATAATCGAACTGATGTTCCGAAGGAGAAAGATCGAAGTCAGTGAGTGAACTACCGAAAGCGAGCTTCAATGTCACAACCGAAGGCAGACCACGAACTGAGCTTCGGTGACATTCCCTTCAACCGAACAGCAAGGTCATGCCACCGAGGTCATACACTTGAGCCTCGGTGGAACACCTCGGTTCGAGCAGCTCAGCAGCCCACTAACTCTCCTATTAAATGTCCAGAACATGGGTTGAAGCATGATCAGTCATGGAGAACGTGGGCAAGGGCCCTTTAGCCTATAAATAGCACTTCATTTTATATTGTATTGATTCAGAAAGATATACTGAACTCTGGAAAAATTTGTACTCACAGCAATATATTGAAATCACGCTATTTTCTCGCATTTACACTTATTCTTAGCATTTTCTTGACTTTGCTACGAAGATTTGCTTGTGCTCCAACCCAAATTCGATTTGTGATCCTAAACTGATTTAGGCTCGTACAAAAAGTATATGAAGCTGAGCATTCAGGCCGTGTGCGTGGTTTGGGTAGCTCTATTTGCCCCTCTACTGCTTTTGGAATACGTCGAAATATCACGGGTTATGTGAATAATGGTGGCTCTAGTAATAATATGTCCCAAGGACGTGTTGAAGATCTAGTGAAAGAAGTGGGAACTTTGAAAGAGAAACTGGATATGACGAGATCAAGGAACAACTCCTGCAGACTAATGAATAGCTTGCACGAGCTCAGAATGACTTGGCAACTCTTCATAAGTTTTTACAAGCTAAATTTGGTAGTGAACTACCTTCTCTCAACCATGTAAGGTTTCACTTAAACTAGTGTGCACCGTATATTCTTGAACTGCATTGTCAATCCTCCTATCTTTTTGCTAACAGTTATGATTTTTGGTGGATATTAGCTGTTTGGAATTTCTGCATAATGGATAAAATGTAAAGTTATAAGGCTTTGATTGTTATTAGCAAGTAATTGGTCTGGGAATCTCATTATTAGTAGTATATACCTTTTTTATTAAGAATGTACGGATATCAGGGAGTAACCAGAAGTATTAGTAGTTTTATATTTTTTTTTTTTTTAAAAAAATGTAACACTTTAGCCACGGTTTCACCGTGCCTAAAAACTGAAAGCTATTTCCTCATTAGCCACGGTGATGCGTGGCAATATCGTATATTTGTTTTATAGGAGTAATTATTTTGTGTCTATACAAATTAGCAATACGAATACCCGTGGCTAATGTCATAACGCATAGCTAAAATTGCGCTGCCACGGGCAAAAAAAATAGGTGGTAAAATTGATTGTGACGCCCCCTTTAAGCACCCTTGTGACCGTAGCTAACTAATCGTAGATAAAGGTATATAGCCACAGTTTTTCTTTGTATAGCCTCGGTTTCGACCGTGGCTGAAAGGCGTTTTTTTTAGCCAGTTGTATAGGAAAAGAGTATGCATCCAATATGGTATAAAATCACCCGTACAACAGGTCATTATACTTGCCACGAAATCGATTCATGTCCACGTGGACCAACTTATCATGAACATCCCACTTGAAAATAAAATCACGTTCCCAGAGCATTAGTGCACCGAAATCTACATATGTTATAATGACGAAAAGCTAAAATAAGCATGCAATCGTGTTGTTATTTGATTGAGTAGAAATGTTTGAACGAGTTAAGTAGGTTCACTCAGTTGGGGTTGCCGGGTGTCAGTCACGGCCTATGAAAATTTGGGCCATGACACATAAACCAGTATCACAAATCTTCCTGAAGGCTTCACGCAATACAAGTAGAGCTTGGAAGAGCGAAAAGCCTAGCTTAAATGCAATCATCAATACGAGTAGTTTTTTAAAGGGAAAATTAGTTTAAGTGCACCTAACACAAATAAACACGCCAGAGATTCAAAAGGCAAGCAAGATGACCTTATAGTCCATCAAATTTTCATACTTGTGTAGTTGTGTACTATTAAGGTGATGCATCCAAAACACCTTTTCTCATATTCACCACAGTATTTGCATGCAAATTTGAAAAACTGAACCTTTTTTCAAAAAAAAATTAAGTGCAATTGGTGTTCGGTTGCAGTGATATGAAATATTGAACTAAATCTTTCCATATGAACTCTTATGTTAAAACGCATAATGATGAAAGGTTTTAGTGGAATAAAGCTGAGTGAATGAAGGAATATACTATAAAGATAAAAACAAATCCCCTAAAATTAGTGGGTAGCTTTTAACTTTTTATGGGGTTGCTAATTGTATACGTAAGACTCTAAGAGAGCTCAAATTGGACAGCAGAAAGAATGAGTTATTAATGATGAATGGGGTTGTTCTTTACAGTGAGTACAATCAAAGTTTGTAGCTCAAAAATATCTATATATACTTGCAGTTTGATTCCCTCACCTCGATTACCACCAACCGCTTTGCATTGCCCTCCAACTTCAGCTGCTTTTTCAGTGGGCTGTTGTTCTGTTGCTTCTACTGCTGACTTAATTCATAGCTGATTTAAATTGGTTTTTCTGCAAATATAACTCAGACGCAAAGCAATTGTTGCCACAACACAGATTTTTCACTTATTAAGGACAGCTCGGTGCACAACGCAAGTGTTCACGCAGGGTTCCGAGAAGAGCCCAACCCCAAGAAGTGTGATGTATGCAGTTTAAACTTATGCAAGCATAAGTGGTTGTTTACGTTTGATAAATGAACGAGGAAAGAATAGCAAGGAAATGATAATCGTCCTGGATCAACAAATTTTTCTCCCTAACATCACGCAGAGACGTTAACCTATCGTCTCCCTTTCGGATCTAAGCAAGACAACCACGAATCACTCCCACTCATTTTGAGTGTGCTCTCCCAGTGTATGATTTTGCATGCTTCATTCAGAAGCTTAAAAACAAAACTACTTTTGCAAGTCTCTTTCCGTAATCATCATCAACCTAAAGAGCCAATTATGGGGCTTAGGAGATTCTAGGACGGTAAAACACTGCTTTCCGCCCTTTACCTCAAAAGAAATATCCTAACCGTGCAAAACATAGATTGTACTTCCATTTCCCATAAAGTAAGTATTTGAAGCCCAAGATTTACTGCACAAAGGCAAAACTTTGGATCTTTTTGACAACTACCCTGTATAAATATAATCCTCCTCTACACGAGATTGCAAGAATAAAATCATCGGCAAGCACCTACGCTTTACACTGCAAACCTGAGTTTTAGATCTTGAATTTACAATATCAAGTTGACTGGAAAATAATCAATCAAAGTGCAAGAGTGCAGCTCGCTCAAAAAGGATCACATAGAATCTACGTTTGGAGATCTTATCGACTCAACAATGAGGTGCTCTAACCAATAAAGCCTCCATTTGGTGTTGACCTGCCATTCATGCTATCCTGAGAATTCCTAGGAGGTTGTGCTCCTGAAAACATATCCATGACAGACCTCAAGGCCCCCGTCAACTCCTCAGGCATCTGTTCACCAAAATTGACATTGATATTCCTGCCTAATCTAATTCTGGGCTCGTCAGTAGAATCAGCATTGATGTTTCCTTCAGGCCTGTTTGGACCATGCTGTCCTTGGAATGCATCTCTTGTCATGTTCATAAACATGTTAGTCAAATCAGGAATGCCATTGCCATCATTTGACATAGATGCAAAGGGCGGTGGCATGGCATGACTTCTAGGTGCCCCACCAGGCTGATGATTTGATTCTTGTCCATGACTCGACGAGGTTGAGGTCTACAAAATACCCGAGGAAAGGAAAATTAAAATTTTTAGTCAAATGCTTAGCATTGCTACATTAGATGGACACTTACAATTGAGGACAGATAAATGGGCAAAAGAATTAAAGTGCAATCAATTTCATTACCACATTGTGAGAGGGCTGAACGAGACATTCTCCATTCATTTCCTCATCAATACATGTTCATAGTAGTTCCCTCACATAATTATGTGGCACTAGATGGTGCCACCACAAAGGGACAGACAGATCATTATAGGTATTGACTATTGAGGTCAGGCCCTGATTTGGGTGCTAGTTATGAACTTGTGATTATCACCTAAATAAATCTACTGAAGCTCTCCAGTAATGCCACAATTGTCAGTTACCTGATCATGCTCCTTCTGTTGCTCTTCTTTTAACTTTTGCTCTGCTACCTACAAGTTTAAAATACGAGAGTCATACTTGTAATAATATTGTGAACACCATTTTCCAGCCAAATAGCCTTAACAATCACAATTAATAACAGGAACTAACCCGTATATATATTTATATATATTTTTTTTTTGAGAAGGAGAACTAACCCGTATATTTTCTTTGATGGAATCATTATTAGGATCCAACTGCAACGCTTCCCAAACAAAGCATTACGTCAGAAATACATTTTTCTTATTTGGAGATTAATTAGACAACAAAATGCACATATTCGTATTTTGGTACTGGTCATCAAAACTCTAACAAGGCTCACAGGGATAATCTGTTAACCTCTTTACATTTCTTCAAGTAGCCAGACTCATTACTGAACACCACAATATATATTCCCATAACATTTCAATCAAACTACTCCCTCTTAGCCACAGATATTAATCATGCCCAGACTTCATTCACCATAAATTAATGAGGACAAGGTAAAAGAGGAAAAAGAAAAAAAGGAGGGCAAGGAACAGTAAAGGCAGATAGTCGCTGTGGCAGGAGCAGTTTCTTTTAAATGACAGTAGTGCCCTGGGGCAAGTTGCACGTACCCCGACTATTCCATCAGGTACTAGCTACCTCCCGCAAGCAGAGGCACCAGGTAATTTTTCCCACCAAGGTTTAGGAAGAATGGACGAAATCCAAATTTCTTCTACTTGCTTTTTGTAGTTTGCTTTAAAGGGTCTACAAGTGTAATCATGACAATAAAATGATTTTACATTAATGAAGTAGGAGGATTTGTTTTTGTCTAAGACATCCAACTGTCTGTCTGAAAATTTGGCTGGCCTTCTTTTTTCCATTTCCAGTAGAGGACTTACATAAACCTGTTGAAAAAGTGAAACTACAGAGGACTGTAGAAATTCCAAATAAGCAGGATTTTAGAAATATGCAGTAATGTTAGTTGAGGATTGTGAAATCATCTTTCAATGCTATGCTTTATTTTCATAAATTGTCAGCATATTTACTGCATTGTCCGTGTTCACATTATAACAGGGTAATAAACAGCATCCTTAAGATAATTGAAATTTTCATATCCAATTCATACTCTCTTTCATTTTCTGCTATTTCTGAAGAAAAAGAAAAGATTTTCAGGCGAGTATTAGATTTTTATATATTAAGACCAGTAGATCCTACATATTGTAGCATATAAAAGTCAATTAAAAGGAAAAGAAAGATTCGAGTATAACTTTGCTGAAAGAATTCCATGTGTAATTGATGGAAGAACTTCAAATAAAATCTCATAATGAACATGAAATTAGCTGAAACACAATGTATAATCTTATGCGCGCCCACCCCCCCCCCCCACCCCACCCCACCCACACACACATATATATTACATAAGGAAATAACAAAACAACTAGAAACCACACAAGTGCCACATACCAAAGAAAGCTGGAGTATAAGGATGACCATTCTAAATAAATTCACAACACAACTAGAAACCATACCAGCGAGCACATAACATATAAAGCCGAAGCATATTGATGACCATTCACAATAAATTCAAAACTGTAAAGGTACTGCAAATACCAACACTTTCAGAAATTTTAGAAAAGAATAACTGATTTACTAATAAAGAGAAGATATTCTATATCCAACCTTTTTTAAATCCCTTATCTATGGCATCAAGGTACTTCCCTTGAGCATAATAAACAAAACCCAATCTACTGTAAGCCTTGCTGTAATTGG
This sequence comes from Petunia x hybrida, assembly GCA_037355625.1. Lineage (NCBI taxonomy): Eukaryota > Viridiplantae > Streptophyta > Magnoliopsida > Solanales > Solanaceae > Petunia > Petunia x hybrida. The sequence continues at coordinate 3,452,808 of JBBBVM010000051.1, forward strand.
GGTTGATTGCAATAGATTTTAGGCAGTCTTGAACTGCTGCTTCGTATTGGTGGATCTGCGTTAAAGCAGCTGCCCTGATCCATCAAAACAATTACATCTTAAAATAGGTCTTTTGCAATTATTCACGTGTGAGAAAGATTCCACTTATGACTCAGAATTTTCAGAAAATAGAAAAATAGATACTCATAATAATTTTGCATGCGGAAAGCAATAATCATCTTCTGCCATTAGTGTGATAGTGACGCACCTGTTGCAATAGTAAACCGCATTATCTTCACTGAGTGCAATTGCAAAAGTATACAGCTCAATAGCATCAGAGTAAAGTTTTGACTGCATTGCTCTATTACCTATTATAAGAACACCAAATAAGAGATAACTTTCAGCAAACTCTTTTGGGAAAAGAAAGGAAACTTTACAGGTGAAAGGAAACCGCAGCTCCACACAAGAAAATGTCAATCTCAAGTACAAATTTGTGACAATATTCAGGAAGGCCGCTCTATTGCTTAGAATTAGAAAGTGATTTGGTGAGAACCTTAATGTAGTAACCCCAAAATTTCATAAGCTTTTAGCATCTAAAGTATGTTAACGAACACCCAACGCGTCGTTTTGCATGCTCGCGGAGGCTAAGACATGGGGGATATCGTTGGGTGATATAAATACGTGGGACATGGTTGGACCTAATTTGATCATCGTAGAGTTCTCAAGATATTTTCTTACAAAGTTTGGCGAATCTATAAAATTTGATCAACCGTTAGCGAGAGAAGGCTACAAGGATGTTTTGACGAGGGGAGTAGTAGTTTCGAACAAGTTGGAAATGTTAAATGGAAGAATATCTGAAATCACACATTCCCAACTTTGAAGGGGAGCATAACACTCAAGATTTAGGAGGAGTTTTGCCATGGTTTTTATTGTAAATTGTAACCCATTCTGTATATTTCTAACGCTTCAGACTGTTCGTCAATCGAAGTTTTGTAGACGTTTTCACTGAAGGCTGTCTAACGGAAGGATCACCTATAGTCCTGAGGCCTTTTTTTTTGTATAAATTAAAACATTTTATTGAAATTTGGGCAAACAACCCGTATACAGAAGTATATCTGACAAAATAAAAAGCTCCATTAAGAGATGATTATAGTCAATCTTATAAGAAACCATCACATATAGTGTTGATATATGACGAAAATACTAAGAACTGTACCTCTTGGCTATGTCCACTCTATAAAACGAGGACCTACGGGGGAAAAGAAAATGGATGAAAATTGAACGGGGTATTCGACCAGTCATTAATACACCTCCAAGGTAGGCATTCGTAGCGGATTAAAATCCAAAATATAAAGTCAAGAATCATCAAGAGCACCAAGAAGGGGAATTCCTAGGGTTTTCTTCAAGAAGGAAATTCCAACCTTTATGAATGGATATTATGATTGTGAGTATTTATGATGGATTATGAAACTTATTGAGTTGGTTGGTGGTCGGAATAGCTATAAATGCATAACGGTAAAGATGCCATTAATAGAGTTAGTTGGATGTTCAAGAAGGAGGTGACTAATGTTGTACAATTATAATTTGTTGGGTTTCAATTTGATGCTTACAATCCCTTAAGCACTAGAAATGTAGAATGAACCAAGGTTTCACGGAAAAAGAAAAAAAAAACCAAGGTTTCACGCAGCATGAATAATTTGGGATTTTGTTTTAGGCTTAGGCCTAATTCCAAAAATATCCATATGTTATGAGTTGAGTTCTTATGAGATAATATTGTGGAAGAGCAAGAAACGGAATGTAGTTGCTAGATCTAATGCAGAAGCAGAATATCGTGCAATTGTTGTGGTAACTTGCGAACTAATTCAGATCAAACAACTGCTCAAAGAATTAAAGTTTGAAAAAAATAAGTCAAATGGAACATGTGTGTGACGATCTGACGATCAAGTTGCTCTGATATTGCATCAAATCTGATGTTTCATGAAAGAACTAAACACATAGAGATCAACTATTACTTTGTCAGATGAACAAGAGAGTCAAATGATCAACTTGTAGGTACCTTCACCAAGTCTCTAACTGGTCCTCGAATTAGTTCTTGTATATATGACGGCTATCACCAGCTTGAGGGGTCAGAGCTTAGCCCATTTTTATTTGTGCCTGGTGATAGATGAATTGACTCGGAGTATTCAAAGAGAGGTGTCGTGTTGTATGGTGTTTGCAAATGATATAGTTTTGGTAGATGAGACATGCAGAGGTGTCAATGAGGAGCTGGAGTTGTGGAGGCAGACTTTACAGTCTAAAGGTTTCAAGCTAAGCAGGACGAAAACTGAGTACATGGAATGCAAGTTTGGTGACACATCTAATGAGTCAGAAGTGGAAGTGAGGCTCGACTCTCAAGTCATTCTCAAGAAGGAAATTTCAAATATCTTAACTCAATCCTCCAAGGTAATGGAGAAATTGACGATGATGTCCCACACCGTATAGCAGTAGGCTGGATGAAGTAGAGACTCGCTTCCGGTGTTATGTGATAATAGAGTGCCAGCTACGCTCAAAGGTAAATTTTATAGAGTGGTCGTTAGACCAGCTATATTGTATGGGGCTGAGTGTTGGCCAGTCAAGAACTCACACATTCAGAAGATGGGCGTGGCAGAAATGAGAATGCTTTGATGGATGTGTGAGCATACTAGGATGGATAAGATTAGGAATGAAGTCATTCGTGATAAGATGGGGGATGTGTGGGCATACTAGGATGGATAAGATTAGGAATGAAGTCATTCGTAATAAGGTGGGTGTGGCCCCACAAAGAAGATGCGAGAAGCAAGATTGAGATGGTTTGGACACGTAAAAAATAGGAGGACAGATGCTCCGGTTAGAAGGTGTGAGAGGCTTGTAGTGCTGGGTCTACGGAGAGGTAGAGGTAGACCCAAAAAAAAAAAAATTGCGCTGAGGTGATTAGACAGGATATTGCCCAGATCCAGATCACCGAAGACATGACCCTAGATAGAAAAGCATGGAGGTCGAGGATTAGGGTTGAAGGTTAGATAGTATATGAGTGCCTTCTCTCTTATTAGTTGTGTATTATGCCTATATAGACTATTTCCTATCTTAGTCATTGCCTTTATATCTACGGTTGCTATCTGTTTATTATGGATATGCTTTAGTTTTATCATTCTCTTTAGCGTGTTATTTCTGTCTTGTTTTTCAAACGTGTTCTCTAAATGTTTTATCTAGCTGAGGGTCTATTGGAAACAGCCTCTCCACCTTGGTGGAAGTAAGGTCTGCGTTCATCTCACCCTCCCAAGACCCCACTTGTGGGATAAAACCGGGTATGTTGTTGTATCACTGGCTTAGGGGATTTAAGAATATTCTGCAGATATGGTGTACATTAGCTAGAATCAACTATACTAGATGCTATCTTTTTCATTTTTAGTCAGAATAGGTGTATGTACTAAGTAAACATCCAACCGTTTGAGGGAATAATCAAGCAATTCATTCCCGCATCTCTTTTTTCTTCACAAGCAAATGTTCCCACAGGAAGATTGAAGTCATAAAATGCATGAAGTATGGATCATTGCAATATTCAAGTTCTTGGTGTAAAATGCAAAATGTATATGATTTTGGTCTCTCATTGACTCCTTATACAGTTAAACAAGATAGCGTACACACCAGTAATCTCAACACTTTGTTGTTTCATCAATAAAATATCTTTACTTTTGGAGAAAAATGCAAATACTGAATACCTTGTGATTTTAAGGTCTCAGCAAGGCTGTTCCGATTGAACGTAGCACACCCAGATTTTTGCATTTCCTAAAACCATCAAACAAAAAAATTGAGGTGGCAGGAAGATATAAGAGCAATATAAATGCACTAGTTAGTAGATGTACACAAGCAACTAATATGCCTCTGCCTAATTATTAATAATGAACATAAAAATAATTATTCAATCGAAGTATGATTTGCTAAATATTCAGGTTGAACAACTGTTGAGCGTTTCTAAATACAGATAACATATCCGGGAAATAAACCAACAAGTGGGAGAATTTCGTGGAGTGACGCAGGTGGTTTACTATCACAACTTCTCCCTTCGCTATTCTACCAGATTATGACATAGACAATGCAAAAAGGAGAAAGAAGGTTTTAATCTGAATTTCTTTAATGCACCCAGCATGAATGTAGAAAGATATATTTGCAGTTATCATTTTGATCATACACCTTAGAAAACTGCAAAGTATTCAAAAGTTATGGGGGCTATTTGCAGTTAAGCTTGCTTTAATATTATATGCAAGTAGACATAATATTTATCAATCTGCATTATTTAAATTGAGATGTTAGAAAATAACTTTTCCAGCACTACCGTGTCTTATGACAAGCTAACAATCGACCAAAGTGTATCAACTAAATGAGACACGTAATCTTGTTAACAGTGGCAGAGCTAGGTTAATGCAAGGGGGTTCAATTTAATCCCCTTTGCTGGAAATGATACTAGACAAATAGGGAAAAAACATTTTTTCCCTTATATGCACATTGCTGAATCCCCTTGACATAAGAGGGACAATTCTAGTACTGTTAAAGGGGTTCAAAAACTAGTTTAGGTCGTGACATTCTAATATTTCTCTGAATCCCTTTATATGAGTTTCTGCATCCGACACTGCTTGTTAGTATGAGATATGAAAACTTTTATAGCTTACGGATATGATTAAGAAGCATTCCCTCAAGGACAGATGTCTTAAAGAAGGAAGATGTTACGGAAGCAATCAGATGCTAAACCTAGCCAAACAGTTTTTAGAAGTTCAGAACTGTCCGAGAACTAGTCAACCAGACTAAAGAAACTCCGCAATTTCAATAATTGAGATTCAAAGCTAGTAAAAAAATTTTAACGGCATAAGTCTCCCAATGTTATTATGAAGGCGAAACGCCAAAAGAAGGCAAGGTCTTGATAGGAATCAAAGCGTGGATCATAATCAAGAAGATGTTGAGTCTACTTTGAAAGTGCCAAAAGGACCCATTACAAAATCTGGAACCAACTCCAAGGCCCTCCAAGTATTGACCAAAAACATTAGTGCTTGGGAGAGCACCACAAGTACCTCACCAAATTGGAGATCAAGGTGATGGAAAGAGGGGAAATGCAGTTCAAGTGCAATTGAAGCCATCTCAATGTTATCAAAAAAGAAATGTGCTAAGGCCCATTGGGGTCTTAAACGCAAGCGCAAATAAAGCGTGTGCTTTAACAGAGAATTGCACAACTGAAGAAAAAATACACAATAATAAATTTGTAGTCCAAGACCAGCAACTATAAGCATGAATAACAAATATATCACCAAAGAAAATGAAAATAATTAAGATAAGTTGAAAAATCAGTCGCGTCTTCAGGATAATACTCATTGGCAAGGAGTACGCCTTAGAGCCTTGATGAAAAAGCGCCCGCTAAGTGACGCAAAGCGAACATGTTTTCCGCTTCACTTTAGGGCTTAAGTGCCCTTTAAGAGAGCCTTTTACAACACTAGCACGTACAAGAGGAAAGCGAAATCTAGTTCAGCTGCTACCACAACACTGAAGCCCACGTGTCCAGTTCCTAGCGGACGAACCACAGTTACTTGGATATGCGACCGCAGAAAAACCTGAAGAGTTGGAATCGCCACCCTCTGATGTACGATCAAATAGATGAAGAAAGTTCCTGACCAAGCTCTTTCAACTGAAGAAATGTGATCGCAAGCCTCCTGCAATGCGGTCCCAACATATGTATCCGAGGCCAACTAGTATAAATAGTTTCCTAGCTTTCTTTTTGGTAGAGCCTTTGGATGATTGTATGAACTCCCTTGTGAAATTTGTGTTGAACCCTAGTTCTTATTGAAGTCTAAATATCAAAGTAAGGTAATCCACATAACTTGCTAATATGGTCGTCCTTTAACCATTAAGAACTTGGTTACTTGACAGCTTTTTGGGCTCAAGTTGCAAAGGAGTAAGAGAATCACGGAGGTTGAAAACTTGATATCCAGTATAAATTATGAGGCGGGTACCAGTCAGGGGAAAGGCAGGAGAGCCCCTTCTTTGACGTATAGATGAATCTCAAAATCTTGTCATGTAATGTTAGAGGGCTCAATGATTGAGATAAAAGGAGTCTACTGAAACTTTCTTTACGAAAATGGAAGGCTGATATTTTATGCCTTCAAGAAACTAAATTACAGCCCTTTCCATTACAATATGCACACCAACTGGGACCTGGCAGAAAGGCAGATTATGTCGCGTTAGAGGCTGACGGCACAAAAGGGGGAATTGTGATAATCTGGGACAAAGAAATTTGGAAAGGAACTGAAATCCTTAAGGGGCAGCATTCCATAACTGTCCACTTGAATAATTGTATCTCAGGTTTTGAATGGGTTCTTTCCGGAGTCTATGCACCTACAAACAGAAGGGATAGGTCATCCATTTGGATGGAGTTGGCAGCCATAAAAGGTTTAACTTCCAACCCTTGGGTAATTTGCGGCGATTTTCAACACAACTAGATTCCCAGGTGAAAGAAAACACAGCAATACATGCACAAGGGCTATGAAATAATTTTCAGATTTCATCGAAGAACTTGAATTAATGGATCCTCCGCTTTCCAGTGGGCAATTCACCTGGTCAAAAGGCTATAATATTAACGCTGCCTCTAGAATTGATAGGTTCCTGTTTTCAGCAGATTGGGATGACATCTTCAGGAATATCAGTCAATCTAGAATGCCCAGACCTGTTTCAGATCATTTCCCACTACTGTTGCAATGTGGATAGTGGTCTAGAAGGTCCTCTTATTTCAAGTTCGAAAATATGTGGTTGAAGCATGAGGGTTTTCATGATGCAGTAAAAGGGTGGTGGGACTCTTTCCAGATTCATGGCAACCCGGACTTTATCTTTGCTAAAAAGTTGCAGCAACTCAAATTAAAGCTTAAGGAATGGAATCAAAACATTTTTGGGAGGCTTGAACACAGGAAGTCAGAAATACTGAGGAAGGTGCAATTATTTGATATAGAGACAGATCACAAGGAGCTCAATGAGGAGGAGATGATCCAAAAAGCTGAACTTTCCATGGAGTTGGAGGAAATCGCCAAATTAGAGGAATACTCCTGGCGTCAAAAGTCAAGGTGCTTATGGCTTGAACTTGGGGATAAAAACACCAAGTTCTTTCATAAGATGGCAAATGCACATAGAAGATTTAACCATATAGAAAAGTTGCATACAAATGGAGTTGTTTTGGAAGAAGAAGAGCACATAGATAACGAAATTTTGAGGTTTTATGAGTCACTCTACTCCTCCTCAGACCTTTGGAGACCTCGTTGGGCACCTGAAGACAATCCTTCTATCTCTGAGGAAGAAAGTCAGTGGATGCAAAAGCCGTTTGAGGAAGCGGAGATCTTGGAAGTGATCAAAGATTGCAATGGAGACAAAGCACCGGGTCCGGACGGTTTCACCATGGATTTTTACAAAGGCTGTTGGGATATTATCAAATTTTACCTTATCATGGCTCTAAATCATTTTTATGCTCATGGAGAATTCGAAAGGAGTCTTAATGCGTCATTCATTGCTCTAGTTCCAAAGAAAAGCAACGTTCTTGAGTTAAAGGATTACAGACCAATAAGTCTGATTGGAAGTTTCTACAAGGTGCTCTCTAAGCTACTTGCCAATAGACTTAGGACTGTGATGGGAAAATTGGTAGCGCCTTCTCAAATGGCATTCATAAAAGGCAGGCAAATCGTCGATGCTGCACTTATTGCAAACGAGTGCCTTGATTCCAGGATAAAGCAAAGGAGTGAAGGCATTTTATGCAAGTTAGACATGGAGAAAGCTTTTGATAATGTACATTGGGATTTTCTTGTAAACATCCTCAAGTTAATGGGCTTTGGCGATAAATGGATCAAGTGGATTCATTTTTGTATCTCCACTGTCAAACTATCCATCATCATTGTCATGGGCGGCCTCTCAGTCGTGCCCCATGACTCCTTAGGCGCACCCCGTGGTGCCCTGGCAAGCCTCAAGATGCCTAGTGCCACGGTTGTGGCCGCGCCAAGATCTATATGCGCATCTGCGTATGTCGCCCCACCGGTTGAGCGTGCCCGCGCGCAGCAAGCAGACAGCGCCCTCAAAGCCTGCCCGCGCACCCCGCACTTGAGTGCGCCAACGCCATGCGACCTGCGCATGCGCGCCACAATGCTGCCCATCCCGCACTAGAGTGCGCCTATGCCATGCGACCAACGCATGCGCACCTCAACGCAGATTGCCCCGCGCTTGTGCGCGCCAAAGCCTTGCGCCCTGTGCGCAAGCCATGAACACGCAGACAAGGATGCGGCCCCTCAAAGTGCCGCACATCATGTAAATATAGTTAGGTTTATCTTTCTGTATTTTTCTAGTATGATTGTCTAGCCCCTTAGTGTTTGCTGCTATAACATGGGTTTATTTTTTAAGAACATATATAGGGGGTATAAGGATTCGAACAATTTGTAAGCTGCTTTCATATTTCTGCTCTGGTGTCTCACCCCCTCGACACCACGTTGGCTTTCTTGTAATCGGTTGGCTTTTGATTAATACAAGCTAGTGCAACGACTTTCATCTTCAATTACTCTTTTTATACACACTGTGATTGACATCGGTTTTCCCGCACGGCACTGACGCTCTAGTCTAGCGTGCGGAGGGGACCATTGGCCGGCATACGTTGCCCTTCTAAGCAAACTCAAGAAGGCGCCGCGTAACAAGACGGAACTCCTAAAGGATTCTTCGCAACGCAGAAGGGATTGCGACAAGGGGATCCACTTTCACCATTTTTGTTCACTTTGGTGATGGATGGATTGAGCAGAATGTTAACAATAGCTGAGCAACAAGGCTGGATAAGGGGGTTCAATCCCAGCATAAGGTCCCAGGGTGAACTGCAACTCACTCATCTACTTTATGCAGATGACTCCCTAATTTTTTGTGATCCTAATAGGGATCAAATCTTGCATCTTAAAATGATTCTTCTGTTCTTTGAAGCAGTGTCTGGGCTTCACATAAATTATTCAAAAAGTGTTCTTTATCCTGTGAATGAGATCCACAACATACAGGAAATTGCAGAGACTCTAGGATGCAAAGTGGGGACGCTGCCAACCAAATACTTGGGTCTCCCTGTTGGTGCGAAAGCAAACTCACAAGCAATTTGGGATGATATACTGGAAAAGTGTGAAAAGAAATTGTCTTGTTGGAAGAAAAACTATCTGTCACTTGGCGGAAGGCTAGTTCCAATTAATAGCGTCATGGACTCGTTGCCTACTTACACTATGTCTCCGTTTCCCCTACCTGTCTCTGTGACAAAAAGACTTGATAAACTGCGAAGAGATTTCCTGTGGCAAGGGAACAGAGAACATAGAACTTTTAATTTGGTAAGATGGGGAAAAGTAACAACAGAAAGGAAAATGGGGGGCCTTGGAGTAAAGAATGTGCTGACTCAAAACTCTAGTTTACTGCATAAATGGCTTTGGAGGTTCAGCCAAGAGGAGAATGCGCTATGGAGATCCATTATTGCAGCAAAATATGGGATCCTCAACCCATGGACTACCAAACAATCATCAACCCATGGGCCATATGGTCCCTGGTGGCACATTAGAAAGTATTGGGATTCCTTTCATTCTAACACCTTCCTGCAAACTGGAAATGGAATGAAGATATCTTTCTGGAAGGACATCTGGTTTGGAGAATCATCTTTAATGGATCAGTACCCAATTCTTTTCAGCATTGCGAAAAACCAGGAAGCCACTATCTCTGAGTACTGGAATGGACACGGCTGGAACTTTGATTTTCGACGCAGCATCAATGATTGGGAATTGAGCAGCGTATCTTCTATGCTGCTCCAATTGCAAAGTTGCACTCTTTCACCGTCCAAACAAGATACTTTTCATTGGAAAGGTGATCCACGAGGGAAGTTCACTGTTAGAGGCTGCTATCAGTTCTCAAGTAGAATAAATACAAGCATCCCTAATTGGCCTTGTAAGTGCATTTGGAAAAACAAAGCTCCTTTGAAGGTGGAGTGTTTCACATGGGTGGTGGCACATGGAGCATGCTTAACACATGATAATCTACAGAAAAGAGGTGTAAACATATGCAGTAGATGTTCACTCTATGAGAGGCAAATTGAGGATGCCAACCATCTTTTTATTCATTGCACCTTCACCAAACAGTTATGGGACTTTATTTTGAGTATTGTGGGGATTCAATGGTCAATGCCAAGAACAATAGAAGAGTTGTTGCATTGCTGGTCAAGGATAGGTCTTGGGAAGGTTAAGATGAAGATTTGGAACACACTCCCTGCAGCAGTTTGGTGGAGCATATGGAAGGAAAGGAATGCAAGAATTTTTGAAAGCAAATCTGAATCTGTAATTACTATTAAATACAGATGTATTTCTCTCTTAATTTTTTGGTGTAACATGGCAAATGCAAATGATACCGAGGCCATGATATATTTTTTGAGCTCACTACATGACATGTAGTGATGCTACCCCCTGTATATAATTTTTACAGCACACTTTTGTTGCTGGATTTCAATAAAATTCCTTTTAACGATCAAAAAAAGAAGTTTCTTTTTTTTTTATAAAGATTTTTAGGCTCAAGGTTCGTATACCTTGAGTTAAGCAATTTGATTGGCAACAGTTCTTATTATCTTGTTTCTTCAAGTTCTTCCTAGATTTGAATAGGTCAGGTTTTATTCTATGGGTTGATTTAAATCATTCATGCCTGTAAGAATTTCTCTTAAAATCTCTGTATATCATGTTTTACATGTCTCTATCTTGTGGTACGAGTTACTGTTGATTCTTTGTTAAAAACCGAATTGTTCAATTGGATTGGGTTCATCAAACCCATAGGATTCCTATCAGGACTATTGGGACCTAGAGCACAAACAACAACTGAAGTGCAGGTTTTCATGAAAAAAGGTGCAAAGAAGAAAAAGAAATATATACACAATACTATATGTGTGTGTGTACAACAACAACAATAACCACAACAAACCCAGTATTGTGTGTGTTTGTGTGTGTGTGTGTGTAACAAAAGAATAATAACTAGAAACATTTACTACATTTATATGGATAAAGAATTAATAAACTATAATATGTCAAATATTATTGTTTACTCTAGGGTTTAAGCACGTACAAACAAGCCTTTAGCGAAAATGGGTTCTCACTTTAACCTCGGTAATAGTGATGTCAAACAGGAGTAGAAGGGCTTCATTCCACTTCGTAAGTCCCTTAAAGCATCGCTCATAATGTTATCAATAGGAGTATGAGCCCTTCTACACTAGCAATGCATTTTAAATCACGTGGCGAACAGCAAAAACTACAATGTCAATGCTTGAAGAAAGCACAACTTATGAAGTAAACTAGTTCACAGATTACACCTCATGGTTGAACAGGAAAACGGAAAAAACCAGGTAGAAGATTGAACCTTGTGTTTCCTCAACTAATTTCATCAAGTACGGAGTACTTAGCCATTACAATCGTAGAAACATGATCAGAGTAACTTGTGTCGGCAGTCAGTATATACCTCCAAAGCACTGTGAAATATCCTTGATGCTCTATCCAGCTGAGCATGATCATCTTTTCCATCTGGCAAGCTTCTGAAATAGTGAGCTTTTTCAAGGGCATCAAAAAACTGGCCAAAGAGCTCGTCTTTGGATACACCTGCAAAGCATCATAAACAACAAAAGATGATTAGCTTATAGCAAGATAGAGAGCAGGAAAAATCAGAAAGAGGGGCAGTTTTACCTGCCACTGCAACAAAAATACATTGTGGAAGGAAAACGTAAGTAGGCGAACCAAAGTTTAAAACATTTGGATGACATGCTTGGTACAATGTATCTAGAAAAGTACTAGCAGAACAAAAGACTACAAGAAAGGTAGATGCCATACTTGCTATTTGTAATCATGTCAGCAGCCAACAGGTATGCCATTTGAACTAAAAGCCCCACTTTCACATTCTAATGAAAATAATTAACCCATATAAAAGTGACATAAAAGACAGAGTAAAAGCACTATGAGACTAAATAGAAAAAGGCTTGTAGCCCAGAAGAATGATTTTGTTACATCTAACACTCAATCGACCCCAACTTGTTTTGGATTGCGGCTTAGTTGTTGTTTTGTTGTTGTAACACTCAATCGACTACACCTCAATCCCAAACAAGTTGCGGGTCAACTCAGGATTCTCCAAAACTATAGGTTCTTTCGAAAATCACTTCTATCCCTATACTGACATACGTCTCTAGTATGTCACTACCCAGACTAAAAAAGAAGACTCCTGGCAAACACTAAATCAAATGTAAGTGTAATAACAAATCTAACTTTAAAACATAACCAGCTAGTATCGTCTCTACGGATCCTTTGCTTCCGTGTCTTCTGCTCTTAGGTAAGTTCATACTCAATATGCAATTATAGGTCTCTTGACACAATTTTCCTCCGTGTGCATTTAGATCTACCTCGAATTTTTTAGCACCTTCAATTATCAAGTACCTACGGACAGATGCATATGGAGGTCTGTGAAGGAAATAGCCGAAGTTTCTCAAACGAGTTTCTCTCATTTTATCCTCTTTGTGTGCTAATTATACCCTTCGTCAAATGCGATCCTTTTTTTTATAACTGAGATATTTTCAAGAGCCAGTGGCGGACAGTTCCAAACACACTAGATGGGCCCGCCCCTTTCTCCTCCTCTGCTTAAAAACCATGGCTTTGTCTACGGCAGAGCCCGAACATGTGATGTGCGCTAACACACATCACACATTACACTCTTACACTAGTCCAAAGCCCTAGAGGCTCTGGCAATGTGATCATATTCAGTCTTGTTCAATCAAGCATGATTGCTCAATCATCCTAACATTTGCATTTTAATGGCATTCATCTGGCAGAAATGTTTGCTTAGAGGACCAACATTCACTCCCTTATAACATTGTCAGTCTCATAACCATTTTATAAAACTTGTCCTTCTCTTTATTTAATATCCTCCAATGAAAGCACTCCCATAGCACTCCTCCATTTTAGTCATCCTATTTTAATCTAATGTGTTACAACTTTCATCTAGAGTGTCATTCTATTGGAAGATTGAACTAGATATTTGAGTTTTTGCATTGACATCACAATCCAATTTAACCTCATTTTACCGTTATTCGTGCCTTTTTTAAAAAAATCAAGACCTAGCTTTCATTGTTTTTATGGGTTTAAATTTGTAGCGTATAATAGTTTGTATTACTACTACATATCTAGAGCCATTACTCTCTGTTTTTAAGGTGAACATTTAGTGATGAATAGGAGGAGAGGTCTCTAGTATATACTACGTATACAAGTAGAGAATCTAAAACTCTTACTTCAAATGCTTCTTCATACTCCATAGTTGTAGCATTTAATTGACTCCATTACTTGTTCGTCAACTAACATGATATCATCCACAAATAATACGCATCATGTAACCTCATCATGTATACTATTTAATTAAATCATCCATAACTATGCAAATAAGTACGGTTTAAAGGCAGACCCAGGTATGTCCACGGTTATGGGAAACTTGCTCTATATCTCCTGTTTTTCTCACAACTGTAACCAATCCCTCGTACATATCCAGTATGACACCTATTATTTTTTCACATCAAATGAATAGAAAATTTATTCTTCATTTCCATGGTTTTCTAGAGTATAATGAATTACTATGAACTACGTGAAAAATTTAAGTCAAAGGCAGCTAGATTTAAGGTATCATTAAACGGAAAAGGGTCAAAAATGCCATCAACTTATGTGAAATGGGGGCACTTTTGTCATCCGTCCACCTATTGAAACAAAAATTCCATTGACGTTATCTTTTGGCTCAAAAATGCCATTTCTTTGACGGTTGAATGAGCTGGCTCCGGTGGGCCTCATTTTTTTTTTTTTTGAGGTGGCCTCTCTTTATTGGTCCACGTAGATTTTAACTCAAATACCAAATTAGATCCAACCCGGTATATATGACCCGAACGTTTACCCGTGTGACTCATTTCTTTCAAAAATTTTGTTTTTCCTTTTATGACTCTTGTTTTCATTATTTAGCTTAAGATTTTCAAATCAATGAAGTTTAATATTCTGATGGGTTGTTATTCCTTGAACAAATTTGAATTTGACAGTGAAAGTTGGATTCAAAATAGTTGAGGTTGTTGTTTGGGATTTCTTGGTATTGATATTCTTTAAGTTTTTCTCAAAATTGGTGGGTGAAATAGTTGCTTGTATCTGGATTATATGTTTTTGTCTTAAACAAAAACTGAGAGTTTAATAAAAGCTAAAAGTTGAGTGGAACTGTTGGGGCCGAAGGCGGATTTCACCATTGAAGAATATCAAATGCTTTAAGTTTTGACACTTGGTTCCTTTGAATTTGAGGATGAAATCTGCAAGCACTTTTTTTTTTTTTTTGTTTATTTTGTTGTTTGTGTTTTTGATGAATTTTTCGGATGATATTGTTCAAAGCTGAAATTGTGGCTAGAAACCAATTAAACACAATGTTACGAGTGAAATCTGAAAGCCACCATTGAAGTTGTTACGAGTGAAATCTGAAAGCCACCATTGAAGTTGTTACGAGTGAAATCTGAAAGCCACCATTTGTCCGCAAAGTTGTAAAGAGCTTATGGTTGAAAGTATAACAAGTTTGGTTAATATTTGGTGAATTGGTTGAAATTTATGGAATGAATTGGCTAGGGTTTTGTAAGAATACGATGAAGCTCATGAACACAATAAATTTGTTTCAGATATGAAATAGGCGGGTTTTTTGTCGGGTCAGAGTTAGAAGCTGGTTAGTCTAATTTGATGAATGAGTTGGAAACCAGTTAAACCAATAAGAGAAGGCCACCTCGTTTAAAGATACCCCATCCCGAGCCACATCAACTTTCTGTCAAAGAAATGGCATTTTTGAGCCAAAAGATAACCTCAATGGCATTTTTGTTTCAATAGGTGGACGGATGGCAAAACTGCCCCATTTCACATAGATTGATGGCAGTTTTGACCCTTTTCCGTAAATTCATTCAATAAAAATGACCAGACTTTTCAAAGGCAAAGATATAGAAAAGCGTTATGCTGCTGGCATTAAGCACAAAGCTCAATTAAACTCGTGGGCTTACAGAAGAGGTTCGCTAATCAAGAAACAATATGACTATACCTGTATATATATGCAAGAAAAAGCAATAATTCAATTTAATTACCATGAAAGTTGAAAAAAGTATGTGTACAATAAAAACAACTATAAACAAACAATAATCATTCAGTGAAAGCTGATTGAAAAATTAGAATTAGACAAAATACACAAAGTAAATATCATGTCAATCAAGTACAAGAACCATTTTGAACCTCTAATTTAGATGTAAAAATACAGTTTTTAAATTTTGAGTGACTAGATTTTTTTTATCAGTTCTCAAATTTCTTATTTTTGATCACTAATAAGTTATTAGCAACCTTTTGTAAATAACTAATCTGTCGCTTTGCCAACTATATTTAGTGCCAAGTGTTTCGCTCTTAAAGACAGAACTCATAGTAACGAGGCGTATGTCTTAGTGTCCTGGTTGCTTGCACTAATGCGCCACCTAAGAGAGGTGGAGAGTCTAACTTGGGCTCCACATAACTTCAGAACATGCTTCAAGCGAGCCTTTAAGATGACATGATGTACTTCTAACTGGCATTCTCTTTTTGCTAGTTTTACATCAATAAAATTATTTATTTTACCGATCAAAAAAAAAAAGATGACAGAACAAACATATGGAGAAGAAACAATAACGGTAAGATGGTCAAGTGTGGTGTGCAAGATAAGAATCCAAGGACCTTATGCAGAGGCCTTTAATCAAATAGCTATAAAACCAAAGAATTAGGGCTTTAGCAGTACCACAAGTCTGAGCTTCTTTTGTCCTGTCTTCGACCTGATTAAAGAAATAGAATGAGTTAAAGGAAAATCCAGCAACAAGTATGTCAAAACTTAAAAAGCTACCACATACCAATAGATATTATACAGATTGGTAAGTAAAAGTGAAGGAGATTAGCGGTAGCTAACATCTGATCTAAATAAGTTACAACAAACGTCAATGGCAACAGAAAATGTTAAGTTATGGTAAGTCCTCTGCATTGGCTGTACTGTCAAGCACACAGTACACCAGATGTAAACATCGACAATCATTTTTATGCTAGACTGTACCAACTCAATCTTAAAAAAGAAAGTTCTTTCAAGCAAATATTGTCAGTTTATGAGATCTGGTTTAACCTTTCCTAACCAGAATTTGAACCTATCCTGAAAATATCAGAGCTTCAAGCCTTCAACACATAGAATCCATTCAATAGAACTTCCTTACATCAGAATCCTTCAATCGTATGACAGCAAAGTAATGATAAATTTATTGAGTAAAGTGCCTATTCTGAGGCTACATGTTGATGCTTAAGTACCATGGTTAAGCACCAAGTATCCGAGACACCACAACAAAATATCCCATGGAGGACAATTTTTTTAACCTTTTTCTTTCCAAAGAGAGGTTTAATAACATGAAAAATAGTAAAAATGAAGGTGCATGACAAATTTTTCTACTTATTCGATGCCCAGGGATGAAGCTTACTGATTATGCTCATGACCGAAGGTCTCAGTTTTCCCCAACCATGACAGAAAACTAATGTCATGTACAGTAATTGCAAATAAGAACAGATGTAGAAGCAGACAACACAGCCGATTAAACCTCACAGGTTTTTAACAGATGGGCCACTATGTAAAAAAGAGAAAGTAAACATGTTGATGGAATAGAACATGGACCTAAAATGCATGAACTAAAGCTATCACAGAGAATCAAGCTAAGAAGATCAATAGACGAAGTTGAGAAAAATATCAATAGAAAGGAGGTCGAAAGAGAGGAATCAGCAACTTTGATCCATCTGCATAGTTAGCATCTACAACCTTCTGCCCTGAGGATGTACAAGGAGCATCTGACGGAGATACATCATCCCTAACATCTACATTTATTTGGCTCTGGTCAACTGCTTCTAGTGAACTGAACATGTCCACTAATGAATCTGAGTTTGAGGCACAACCAGCAGATGAAGGATCAATCTTAAAAGCCTCTGATAGACATTGCTTAACAACCTCAAGTCCTTCATCATCAACTCCTGGCGCAGGTTCCACTATGTCAGAAGAGAGACATTGTCAGTAAATGCAAAACTCATATACTCCATGTTCGGCACTCCGACTTGAGGATACTTCATAAAATGACAGAAATAAAACAGAACAGAAAACATGAATAAGAGAAACAAGAGATAAAAATGCACCAAATACTGTAATATTGAAATGCTTTATTCAAAGCATTGAGATTCCCAAATAGATTTGATATTTCAAATTCTTCTGCCCAGTCAACCAGTGCTGGGACTTGTGAGGGCTATAATCATATCCACTCTAACTTGCCAACTGAGTTTTGCTTTGGTGAATGAATTTGAAATCTCAAGAGCACAATTAGTGTTCATCTAATACTTTTTTGAATGGAACTGTTCATCTAATACTTTTGTTTGGTGCCCTCACCTATAGAGTAAATAACTTGTTTGCATCGAAGGTCAGAGCCAAAACTGGCCCCTTTTTCCCACTACTAAGTACTAAGTTTTATGATCTCTCGCATTCTAAAAAAAAAAAAGTTTTATGATCTCTCAAACTTATATCTTGATTATAATTCTTTTTAAAATAAATTTCTCCTATGTTCAGAGTAACCTATCTTTGGTAAAAGTGAAGATAAACTGATCTGACAAAACTGTCTAAATGTTTAAGACCAGGGATACATAGAAGGCAAAAAGAGCAACTTAGTGACTCGAACCCCCAATCTCAAAGTTAGAGGTGGAAAATGCTCTCCAAGCTACCCTCTCGTATCCCTTTTCATCAATCAATCTCTTTGCTCAAAAGCTTTGCGAAATCACAAATTATGGGAGGTTCAAGTAATCGAAAAATCAGAAGCTGAAATTTCACATCAAAGGTTTATATTGGATAAGAAACATTAGCAACAGTCAACAGATACTACATCCTCAACAAAACAAGATGAAATGTCCAATTTTATATCACACAAGCTGGAATAACCGAAACAGCTTTTAAATCACATAGATAGTCCCAGAATTTAAGCCATGAATGGTCAAAGGAGCGGGATGGAAGACTGAGGATATCGCGAACCTCATCGCAAAAGGAGCAAGGATGCCAAGCATTGGAACTCGTGATGAAGCCCACACCGCGGAGAGCCTCTTCTGCTGAGGGCCAAGAGATCACGATGGAGCTCATGCTTAGGAGGCCCTTTCCAGACCTAGGGCTAAAAATAAGACAAGGTCGGAGAGAGAGTATTGGCGGCCATTATGAGACTTGGGAGCTTGTTTGAAGGAGACACATGGTTTTCATCATAAATACACACTGAGGTAAGTTATTTATGGTAGATTTCAAGCACAGAATGAGTTTATTTACACTTTCATGGATCGAAATCTTCAGATTTTCAAGAAATATTCAAGAACACCAAAAATCGTTCAAGTATCTAAACCAAAGAGGTCGATTCTTCACCCAAACTTTTTATACAATGTTACAATAAGGAGTAGAAAATAGCATATTTTCAAATTGTAGAGTTTTGGAAAGAAGATGATAGTGTTTTGAGATTGACATATGAGTTATGTATGGTCCTAATGACTTCAAATGGATAAATAAACAGTAGAAAATGGATTGATGGCATGACATCATGTTGACAACGAAGAAATTAGACTTTTGGATGGCTTGTCAGTTGTCACTACACTAATATATAAACCCTGAATGGTTATGTTGATTTTGTAGGAACAAGTATTGATGGAAGTCAATTATAAATGATCTAGATTGATATAAATTGGACGAGATGGACGTCATCTGAGGTTTGGCAAGGCGAACTAAGATTAGTTAAGATGTACCTCCCTTTACGGCGTTTTCATGAAAGATCATAACTTCTAAAGTTCATAGAAAATGTCTATAACATTAGTATGTGTTCGTTGGAGTGAACAAACCTTTTGTACAGCCGAGAAAACTCGAAGGATCAATGACGCACAATTTGAAACTAGTGGATAGCCCGCCACTTGCCCATCTCCACTTAAATCTTGACTTTTGTAGTGGTTAGATTCAAAACTGTGATGTGCGCCTAGACCACATATCACAAGTTGAGCTGTATGCCTCCCTATGGGCAAGAGCAAATGAACCTTACTATCCATTATTTTAAAGTTATTGTATGTTTTTTTCTAATTTATGAGATCATATATACATGTATTTCTTGTTTAGCAAGATAATGCCTATTGATTTAATGATAGCATTCTATTGTATGATTACACATGCTTTGAGATGAGCATTCATTGCTAAAGCATTGTATTCTATGATTGAAATGTGTTCAAGTTTTATTGTTGATAATAGAAGCCAATATATTACATTGATTTAAAAGTGATGCTAAACAGCCATAAATTCCAAATACGCATAGAAAAGGACAACCATAAATTCCAAATACGCATAGAAAAGGACATAGGCCATAAAGGCTAAACATTGAAACATATAAAGGACCAAGAAGGTCATATTGGTACAAAAATATGATTTGGGAGGACCAATATTCGTCCAATTAAAGGGTTGTGTTGTCCAAAACGGAAAACCAAATGCGTTGATGTGAGTATTAGTCTACAAATACATTCAATGCGCGCACACATCGTCAAAAAACCTACGGCAATGGTGAGACAACCTTGTCAACCGGACGATGGTTACCACATAGTACATGGAAATAGTTATAGTTAGTGTCTATTGGAACTCCCCGCTTAAAGATATACTAATATGTATATTACAAAGGCCTAAAGACGCATCTGAAAGTATATGCGATATTTGACTGATGTTCCTAGATGATGTTACAAAATGTTCATAGATGTTCATTGTGATATTATTGGGAGGAGTTTGATAGTTGCTGAGTGGAGTGTGTTTTGTGCTCAACCCCTAGGTCTGACATCGTTGTTTTTGTTTATTGCGGATCCATCGGCACAACCTGGTAGCAAGACGAGCCAGGGCGCTACTATCCTAGTTCCTCTATTTTTTGTGAGCACCACTTTTATTATCAATGGGTGCTACTCATAGATAGTAATTCTATTGGTAAGCCGGAAAAATTTCTCGATCTCTTATGTTTGTTTGTAGAGGTTCCATGATATACATTGTGGGAGGTCTAGTTACATGCTTAAGACATATGATTTCATGCTACGTTTACGTTTACTTCAGCACATTATTTTGAAGCTTTTAGCCAATTTTACGATATTATTCAAACGAAGGCCCTATGAGCCACATAGTTTACTTTAAAATAAATGGAATGTTCTTTATCTAGAAAAAAGATATGGGATATTTTTGAAATGTTTGTATGCACTGTTCTTGGCTATAAATAGTATTGTGATTCGTTAGGTGTAAGTTCACAATATTGAGTGTCAGTCACATGATTCATCTAAATTGGGGCGTGATAGTTTTAAAGTCACTTGAAGAACTGAAATGGCTATAGAACTTACTATTAACTACTACAAGTAAATTGTAAAAAACGTGTAATGCATATAGAAAGACAATTTGATAAGACTATTGATCATGAAACAAGAAAAGTCATTTGAAGAATCTTTTTTTAGTAAATTATTTCATATACATAATCGACCAAGCCTCTTTTTCAATACAAAGAAGATTTAATTTGGACAATTCAGAATGTATGAACATATTTTTGGTGTTCTTCAGGTGGTAAAAAGTTGATACAACTTGATAATGAGAAATTGTAATAAAAAAATATATAAATAAGCATTTTAACCTTGAATGCTCCCTAATACATAATAATTCCACTGTTGTTGATTGTTTAGACATATCTTTTGAATTTATACTCTAATTAATCTATTTATAAAAAGACTTAATTTTTTCCAAAATGTATGCATTGTTTATAGAATAATGTTTTCAGCTCAAGATTTAGTGATAGGAATCAAATACGAAACGCGGAAATAAAGATAAAAGATAGGAGAGCGAGACACAACTCGAACTCCCTTCGAAGTAACCACGGGGAACTTGTCCCGAGATACCCTCGAATCGGCGTCAAGAAGGACCTACACTATGCAACGACCCTCGAGACAACACCGGACTCGCAAGTCGAATGGTCGGGTTAGCGGTTCAAGACTCAACTAGGTTCCACTAGTGAATTCAAGCAACCAAGAGACAAAGGTTTCTTCCAAAGAGTTCAACTCTATTTTCATTCATCAATAATCAAAGTAAGGTAAGGTTTGAAAGAGGCTAAGTGAAGTATTTATAGGCTTCACTTAGGACTAATAAAAGGTCTAAAATACCCCCAAAGTGGGCTAAAACAAATAAAGGCCGCGCAGGGCTATAATAGGAAAGTCAAACAAAAGTCTTAAAAATCCCGCATGTGGGTAACAGGGGGAGGCGGTCCGCCCTGGGTGGGGAGGCGGCCGCCTAGTGACTTTCAGCTCTCTGGATCTTCACTGAGGCGCTCCGCCTCTTGTCTGAGGCGCTCCGCCTCCTGACTTCCAAGCCTCTGGATTTTGGGAGGCGCCCCGCCTCAGCTGGGAGGCGCTCCGCCTCTTTCTGGAG
Source organism: Petunia x hybrida (assembly GCA_037355625.1). Lineage (NCBI taxonomy): Eukaryota > Viridiplantae > Streptophyta > Magnoliopsida > Solanales > Solanaceae > Petunia > Petunia x hybrida. Next base: position 3,474,378 of record JBBBVM010000051.1, read on the forward strand.
CTACTTGGGGTGTCTCATTTTGTGTCTCTTGAGCCTCTCCAAGTGTCCCCGAGGGTCCTCCATCCATGGCACACCAAAGCATGGTCTTCAAGTTGCTCTTGGGTCCTTCTTCTATGCTCTTCCATGTCAAGTGAAGATGAGTATCTTGGATTAACTTGGCTTGACTCCGAGTGAAAGGTCTTGAGGCCGTTTGGGGCTTATCATCCTCCCCTTCTTGAGAGGATTTCGTCCTCGAAATCGAAGCATCATTCACGACCTCTTCATCATCATTCACGACCTCTTCATTACCTACATTCAAAGGAACCAAGTCACTAACATTGAAAGTATTAGAAACTTGATACTCACTTGGCAAGTCGACCACATAGGCATTGTTGTTTATCTTCGAGAGCACTTGGAATGGTCCATCTCCCCGGGGTGCCAACTTCCCTTTCCTAAGGTTTGGAAACCTCACTTTCCGGATGTGCACCCACACATAGTCACCCTTCTTGAGTTCCACCTTCTTGCGTCCTTTGTTCTTCTTGGAGGCAACCTTAGCATAAGATTCCTCCAAGTTCTTCTTTGCCTTGGCATGTAGCTCCATCAAAGCCTTAGCTCGAGCTTTCCCTTCAAAATTAACAACCATTTCCCTTGGCAAAGGGGTTAGATCAAGGGGAATCAAGGGGTTAAAACCATAAACACATTCAAAAGAAGTCATGCCAATCGCGCTATGCAATGTGCGATTGTAGGCAAACTCCATCATAGGCAATCTATCAATCCACGTCCCGGCCTTACCTCGGGTCATGGCCCTTAGAAGAGCACCCAAGGTCCGGTTTACCACTTCGGTTTGACCATCGGTTTGTGGGTGGTGGGACGTGGAAAACAAGAGCTTGGTGCCTAAAGCACCCCATAAACTTCGCCAAAAATGGCTTAGGAACTTAGTGTCCCTATCACTCACTATCGTTTGAGGCACACCATGTAGCTTCAAGACATTTTCAACAAACAAGGAAGCTACATGTTGGGCGTCATCGCATTTCTTGCACGGAATGAAATGAGCCATCTTTGAGAACCTATCTACGACAACAAAGATGCTATCGTGGCCCCCCCTAGTCCTTGGTAATCCCATGACAAAATCCATTGATATATCCAACCAAGGACTAGTAGGTACGGGGAGTGGGGTGTATAACCCATGAGGGTGGGTTCTAGATTTGGCACGCTTGCACTCAAGGCAATTAGTGCAAAACTTCTCCACATGCACCCTCATCTTCGGCCAATAGCATTGTTCTTGAAGAACGGCCAAAGTCTTTCTTGCCCCAAAATGACCCATGAGTCCTCCACAATGTGCCTCTTGCACAAGCAATTCCCTCCATGAGGACTCGGGTATGCACACTCTACCATGCTTAAAGATGAATCCATTAGACCATTGGTATTTTTCAACTCTCTCCCCTTTCTCTAGAGCATCATAGACACTCTTTAGCCTTGGATCATGAGCATACATCAATTTGATACTCTCGAATCCCATGAGCTTAGAGGTGAGAGTGGTGGCTAATGCGAACTTTCTAGAAAGCGCATCCGCCACAACATTGTCCTTCCCTTTCTTGTATTGGATCACATAGGGAAAGGACTCAATAAATTCAACCCACTTGGCATGCCGCTTATTGAGCTTTTCTTGGCCTCTCAAATGCTTGAGTGACTCATGGTCACTCTTGATTACAAACTCACGAGGCCAAAGATAATGTTGCCAATGGGCAAGGGCTCTCACAAGGGCATTCAACTCCTTGTCATATGTAGAATAATTCAAGGAGGCCCCTTTCAACTTTTCACTAAAGTAGGCGATGGGTTTGCTATCTTGCATTAATACACCACCAATTCCCACCCCCGAGGCATCACACTCAACCTCAAATGCTTTCCCAAAGTCGGGCAATTGCAATAGGGGGGCGGTACTTAACCTACCTTTCAACTCTTGGAAAGCCTTCTCTTGAGGCTCTCCCCAAACAAATGGTTGATCCTTCTTCACCAATTCGGTGAGTGGGGCGGCAATGGAGCTAAAATCTTTCACAAAGCGTCTATAAAAACTAGCAAGACCATGAAAGCTCCTCACTTGAGTCACGGTAGTAGGGGTAGGCCAATCACGTATGGCCTCTACCTTAGACTCATCCACCTCCACTCCTTGGGCACTCACAACAAACCCAAGAAAGACAACCTTTTCCACACCAAAGGCACACTTTTTGAAGTTAGCATAGAGCTTTTCGGCTCTCAAGGCTTCAAGCACTTGCCTAAGGTGGTCAACATGTTCATCAATTGTCCTACTATAGATCAAGATATCATCAAAATACACAACGACAAACTTGTTGATAAAAGACTTCAAAACATGATTCATGAGTCGCATGAAAGTGCTAGGTGCGTTGGATAGCCCGAAGGGCATAACCAACCATTCATAGAGACCGAATTTGGTCTTGAATGCGGTTTTCCATTCATCCCCGGGTTTCATCCGGATTTGATGGTAGCCGGACCTAAGGTCGATTTTGGAAAAGACACACGACCCACTCAATTCATCCAACATATCATCAAGCTGTGGAATAGGGTGACGATACTTGATCGTTATCTTATTCACGGCTCGGCAATCTACGCACATTCTCCAAGTGCCGTCCTTCTTTGGGACAAGAATGACCGGTACGGCACAAGGACTCAAACTTTCCCTTACCAAGCCTTTTGAAAGCAAGTCATCAACTTGTTTTTGCAACTCCCTCGTATCCTCGGGATTGCTTCTATAGGCCGGCTTGTTCGGGATTTGAGAGCCCGGAATAAAATCAATTTGATGTTCAATACCCCTCAAGGGAGGTAAGCCATCGGGCATCTCATCCGGGAACATGTCCCCAAAATTCTCCAAAACATTCTTCAAAGCACTAGGTAAAGGACTAGAAGAATCATCATGGTTAGAGTTAAGGACCATACCTTTGTGCACTAAGCATAGGAGAAACTTGTTGCCATCATTACCTCTTAGGAGCTCGCCCGGTTGCATCATGGCACATATGCCACCGGTGGATGTAGTAGGTGGGATTGCCACCATGCTTTTGGACAAAGGGCTAGTCTCAATGATTGACTTAGCCTTTGCCGCCTCCCTCAACTCCTTCATTCGGTTGTAGTCATCACTCACTTGTTTAGGAGTTAGGGGTTTCAACACAAACTTTCTTCCCTCATGTTGGAGTGTGTAGGTGTTAACACGTCCATTGTGAACCACTTGTCGGTCAAATTGCCAAGGCCTTCCAAAGAGAAGGTGGCAAGCTTGCATAGGCACAACGTCGAACAAGTGTTCATCAACATAACTCCCCATTTTGAACTTGATCATTGCTTGTTTCACTACCTTGAGCTCCCCACATTCACTAAGCCATTGTAACCGGTAGGGCTTGGGATGCTTCATGGTAGGCAACTTCAATTGGGTTATGAGAGATTGACTCACCACATTAGAACAACTCCCGGAGTCAATGATCATAGAACACACAACTCCCTTAACACGACACCTAGCATGGAAGAGGTTTTCCCTTTGCAAGGTCTCACCATCCTCCGCAATCATAGCTCCTAGACTTCTCCTCACTACCAAGAAAGTATGAGGTTCCTCATCCTCCACCGTGTCATCTTCACCATCCTCCTCTACTCCCTCATCTCCCTCTACTCCCTCATCTTCCTCCGGCTCACTCTCTTGCTCATATGCATTATCACCAACAACAACCATGTTTCTTTTCGTAGGACACTCTTTGGCAAAGTGCCCATACCCCTTGCATTTGTGACATTGAATGGAAGAAGAAGTAGGAGCATTCAATTGGGTTTTAGAGTTACCTCCCACAATGGGTGTGAACTTCTCAAATGGCTTCTTCACATCCTTGGTTGCATTGGCACCACTCGTTCCACTTGCACTCGGGAACCTTGCATTTGTGGTAGGAGGCTTCCAACCCTTTGTATTGCTTGTTGGAGTAGTAGTGCTACCCTTGTAGCGAAAGGACTTCTCCTCTTTGAGCCATTTCTCGGCTTCAACCGCATCATCACATAGCTTGTAGAGATCATCATATCGGTGGAACTTCAATTGTGTAGCTATGTCTCGGTTTAAGCCCCCTTTGAAACGGATTATGGCCATCTCATGATCTTCATCATCAAGGTCAAGGTTCATTCGGACTTGCTCGAATTCATTGAAGTATTCCCCAACCGAATTGGAACCTTGTTTCAACTCATAGAGACGCTTTTGTTGCTCAACCCGGTATTGGCTAGTCAAATACTTCTCATCCATCACCCGGATCAACTCTTCCCAAGTAAGATTAATAGCCATCCCCGTCCTCCTTCTATTCTTCACCGACTCCCACCAAGTAGAAGCAAAAGATTCGAAGGAAGATATTGCATACTTGGTTTTCTTCACCTCGGGCATATCATTGGTTTCAAATATTCGTTCCATAGCCAATTTCCAATTCTTGTACTCCGCCGGGTCACTACTTCCTTTGAAAGAAGGAATAGTGAGCTTCACACTATTGAGGTTGTTGTTGTTATCACGACCCCCTTGGAAAGGCTCCGGTTGGCCCCCATAGTGATCCCCATAACCACCATAACCTCCATAATCTCTCCTAACATTCCCTCCATCATGTCCTAAGGGTGGCCCTCGACCTCGGCCTCGGCCTCTACCCCGATCCACATTCCGACCCCAATTCATACCTCTCCTCGGTTGAAAGTGATCATCAAACCCATACATGTCATCTCCATAATTGGCTTCCTCCCCTTCTTGGATTTCATCCACTTGCTCAAGGGGTTGCACATTCCGGATGGGTTGTGGTAGTGGAATGTTTCTTGGAGGGTTGTCTAAGATACGGGGAATGCCCGTTCGTTGGGTATTGCCCAACATTTGATCCATCCGCTCTTTATCTTCCTTTACCCGTTGATGTTTGAGCAATTCAACAACTTGCTCCGGGGTAAAGGTAGGGCTACTTGATCCTTCCCCGGCCTCCATTGGGACTCTCGGGGTCCCCCTTTCAATTGGGACACTCGGGGTCCCCTTTTCATTGTGGACGCTCGGGGTTCCATGTTCTCCTTGTGTACTTGAGGCTCCCCTTTCAAGAGACTCGATTCTTTGGTTCATGAGGTCCATCTTGGCAAGAAGACTAGCCAAGGCCTCCTTAATGAAATCTTGTCCGTCGTTAGCCATGGTACCTACAAAGAAAGAAACAAGAGTTAGTTAAAACACCTCACTCGCTCCCTCACTTGTGTTCACTCGGATCACTCGTATAGTGGGCGGTGGATTTCTCACTCTTGCTTGAACCAAAAGCTTCACGAAGTTGAATAGTAAACCTCAACTTAACCACTCAAATCAAAAGTCCAATGAGCTCCGGGGTGAGTGGAGTTAATAGGACTCGATCGGAACGGTTAGCTCTTTAAATGAGGATTTGAATCAAAAGATACTACGGATCTTCTTTGATTTCTAGTCTCCTTTCTAAGGCACGATGATCCTAATAGCTCGAAGTGATTAGCACTAATCGAGTAGAATTATACTCTAATAGCACTAACCGGAAGCAATGCAATCAACAAAACAAGGAATCCTAGAAGAAACTACCCAATTCCCAACCTTCAGGAAGTAGGCGCCCCGCCTCAGAAAGTGGGCGGTCCGCCCTTAGCAACCTGCAGAAGGAGGCGCTCCGCCTCTCTGGATGAGGCGCTCCGCCTCAGAAAAATCCAGAGAGCTCACAGAGCTGAGGCGCTCCGCCTATCAATTGAGGCGCTCCGCCTCTGCAACTTTTCAGCACTGTTCACTTCGCGTTTTTGTTGGTTTTGCACCCAAGAATCCAACTAATCAAGCGTTGTTTTAGCAATTCAATGGTACCCAAATGTTGTATCAGTCACAAAGATCAAACCCCAACAACTTTTATCAAACCCCAATCACAAACAAGGAATTCACCATGATCATCATCTTCAAAGCTAGGGTTTAAGAGTTTTCAAATTTTCAAAGGGTTTCAAATTCTCAATTCATGTAATACAACTCCAAATCGGGTGTTTAAGGTACCAAAAGAACGGGAATCACACAAGGATCAAACCCCAATAACAAGTTCTCAATTCCACTTCAATCCAACCCAAGAATCAATCAAAAATTGTCAAGAACAAGTTCATCAAGGGTTTAAGGGGTTTTGGGGTTTTGATTTTCAAACTCCACCAATCCAAGTGTTTTGGGTATCCACACAACGGGGTTTCAACCACGATCAAGAATCTATAACACCCATACGAAGAATCATCCAAACCAACAAGATACGCAAAATTTTTAGATTTTCAATTTTCCAATTTTTTTTGTAGTTTTCTTCTTTTAACAACAATAAACAAGAACCTAAAGTCGAAACTAACCTAGGCACGAAGAATCAAGGGTCGGGGGTTTGTAGAAACAAAACCCGAGCCTTGCTCTGATACCAAGATGATAGGAATCAAATACGAAACGCGGAAATAAAGATAAAAGATAGGAGAGCGAGACACAACTCGAACTCCCTTCGAAGTAACCACGGGGAACTTGTCCCGAGATACCCTCGAATCGGCGTCAAGAAGGACCTACACTATGCAACGACCCTCGAGACAACACCGGACTCGCAAGTCGAATGGTCGGGTTAGCGGTTCAAGACTCAACTAGGTTCCACTAGTGAATTCAAGCAACCAAGAGACAAAGGTTTCTTCCAAAGAGTTCAACTCTATTTTCATTCATCAATAATCAAAGTAAGGTAAGGTTTGAAAGAGGCTAAGTGAAGTATTTATAGGCTTCACTTAGGACTAATAAAAGGTCTAAAATACCCCCAAAGTGGGCTAAAACAAATAAAGGCCGCGCAGGGCTATAATAGGAAAGTCAAACAAAAGTCTTAAAAATCCCGCATGTGGGTAACAGGGGGAGGCGGTCCGCCCTGGGTGGGGAGGCGGCCGCCTAGTGACTTTCAGCTCTCTGGATCTTCACTGAGGCGCTCCGCCTCTTGTCTGAGGCGCTCCGCCTCCTGACTTCCAAGCCTCTGGATTTTGGGAGGCGCCCCGCCTCAGCTGGGAGGCGCTCCGCCTCTTTCTGGAGCTACTTGGGGTGTCTCATTTTGTGTCTCTTGAGCCTCTCCAAGTGTCCCCGAGGGTCCTCCATCCATGGCACACCAAAGCATGGTCTTCAAGTTGCTCTTGGGTCCTTCTTCTATGCTCTTCCATGTCAAGTGAAGATGAGTATCTTGGATTAACTTGGCTTGACTCCGAGTGAAAGGTCTTGAGGCCGTTTGGGGCTTATCATTTAGCCTTTATTTATGTCAAACTGACATGAATGGATCAATGCTACAGTAAAGGAGGCTTAGCAACGGTTCCCACTTGGAATCACGAACAAATTAACAATAGGGAAGTGTAAAGGATGTAATGATAAGGTTGGAAATAGGTATGGAGGTTGAACATGGTTAGCAAGGATCAAGGGAAATGGGTGGCCCGCCTAAAGGTTGGACAAGGAAAACATTGTGATATGGCTAAACTGATTCTAGAGTGGGAGATGAGAGGAGGTGGCGGTGATGATTCAGCCATGACTAGTGAGGGCTTTTTCTTTTTCGGAAACTGAGAAATTCTTGAAGGCGTGAAAACCGCCACTGATGCTTGCATTAGGATAGGCTGCGTACATCACACCCCTTGAGGGCGGCCCTTCCCCGGACAATGAATGAACGCAGAATTCACAGGGCTGCCATTTTTTGAGAAATCCTTGAAGGCCAATAGAGCACAGTTCGAAACTCAAACAACAATGAGCCTGCCTAACCCAGTCGGTTAGTAAGGAGCATTTTCATTTCAATTGGCTCCTTATTTTGATTTACAATCTCTTTCCCACATTTGTAATCCGTGATACTCACGTGCAACCAGAATCTCGTTGGGATTCATACCATAGGATACAATCAAACTTGTAAATTAGCTCATTAAGGATTGAAATGTGATTTACTTGCCTAACAACTATCGGTATGAATTTGTGCAGTGTTCTAAACGCTAAAGATTGGCAACAGCAAGCTCCTATTTTCAATTCTCTTCAACCCTGTCAGGTTACTCATTCTCAAAAGAAAATGCAACTCTTGAATATACAGATTGCACCAAGCCACATCAATTGTCATATAGAAGATGCTAATACAGCAGAATGATGGTAGTACCGTAACTGATATGATCTCACGTGCAGGGGGATAGAAATGCCTATAGATGAGGTAGGCAAGGGTAAGTTGCCGGTAAAAGGGGTGACTTTTGGCATTCTGAGAATAAGAAGTTGAACTTAAGTTGTTGTGAAAGTATTATAGGAAAGCTGATATGTTGACATCAAAAAAGGGAAGAAGAGAAGTTGTTCCTCAAGATCTGCTGCCTTAATCTTTCGGAGATCAAATACATATAGATAAATCTGATCCTCTTAGCCTAACGGGAAACTAGAGAGCAGTACGGCAGTATTTATGAAGTCCAAATAGTAAAATTCATCATCTCCGTCCAGAATTAGCCGCTACTTCTACTTTACCAGTAGTGTCCCCTTATATACAAGCGAAAATAAAGAGAGATGCTTACCGGAATCGAGAAAGCGCAAGAAGGAGAGGACTATGCGTTGGGAGAGAGGAGAATCCGACTTCACCTTCGCCATTCACCACCGCCTCACTAATTCTTCAATCCAGTCTTCTGTGTTGACCATTTTGATAATTACCCTTTTTTAAACAAAAAGTTCACCAAGCGTCCCCAGGATAGACTGATGCGGTCTTCTTGTCAAAATTTTAAGATAGTTTTAGCAAAATGACCTCCATTTCATCCGTCGGCAACACTTCAAGTTATCAATCGACAAATACTGTCTTTTAGGAAGAGATCAAAGAGCAAGTATTGCTTGCAAGAATGTGGGAAGAAATTGAAAGGGTAAGTTGATGCAGGGAAAACTACCACGAGACCGTTCACCCAGAGTCAAGCCAAAGAGGTCCAAGAAGCTCACCTGTACTTGGTTTGGAGGGGCCTTGAAGATAGAGCTTTGAAAACAATTTGAAGAAGTATGGTGTGCTAACAGCTCCAGGTGCTCCGCCTCACTCACTCACTGCCCAAGAAACCGGGCGCTCCGCCTGCTCAAGGAGGCGTTCCGCCCAAGACACCTGAGGAGCCAGGCGCTCCGCCTCAAGAAGCCACTGCCTAAAATCCATCTTTTTTTAGGTGCTCTGCCTGCCCTGCTAGGCGCTCCGCCTCCCTGCACTTCACTCCAAGATTTTGGCCTAGTTTATTACTATTTTGGCCCTGCGTGGCTTATTTGTCTTAAGACCCAACTTGTGGGCATTTATGTCATTACTTAGCAAGAGGAAAACACTATAAATACCTCATTAGCTCTTCTAGTTCATTACATTACCTTGAATATTGATGAATGACTTTGAGATTTTTCTCATGAATGAAAAACCTCTTTTAAGGCTTGAATCATTTGGTGGATTCAATTGAACCTCATTCATTACCCGATCAGACCTTTTGCAAGACCCAAGTGCGTCTTAAAGATTGTTTGCATAGTCTAGATTTTTCTTGACGCGAACCGATGGTGTTACGAGACTAGTTCCTCGTAGCTACTTTGGTGGTAGTTTGAGATACGTTCTTACTTGTATCTCATTTTTATCGATTCCGTATTTTGTCTGTATCAGTTTTGTATCAGAGCAAGGCTAGGGTTTCGTTCTTATGAATCCTCGTCGTGTTCTTCGCGCCTATGTTAGTTTCTTGTTTTAATTTCTTGTTTGTTGTTGTTTTTGAAAAGAAGAAAAAGAACAAAAAAATAGAAAAGTTGAAAAATCACAAAAAAAAATAATAATAAAATAAAATTGCTAGAACTTCTTGGTTTAGATGATCCATTGAATGATTGTTATATGGGATTGATCTTTGTTGAAAACTCATTGATTTGGTGCCCTTATTACGTGATTTGAAGTTGTAGATGGAAAATCGAAAAATTTGAAAACCCAAGTTTTTAAACCCTTTTGCTTGAAACTTGATGAATCTTGAATCTCACTTGTGATTGATTTTTTGGGTGTAAAAATTATTGGGGTTTGTTAGAAATCATCAAACACAACTTTGGGTACCTTTTGATTGCAAAAACAAGTTAAAATTGTTGGATTTTTGGGTTGAAATTGATCAAGAACACGTTATTGAAAAAGCTGAAGAACACTCTAGGCGCTCGGCCTACCGTCTGGGCGGTCCGCCTAGCTGAGCTACTGGCGAACTTGCCAGGCGGTGCGCCTCCACTCTAGGCGGTGCACCTGAATTGCTGAAGTTGGGTTTGGGTAGTTTTTTTCTAGGTTTTCGTATTTCTTTTGATTGCATTGCTTCCGACTAGTACTATTAGAGTAAAATTCCTACTTGATTAGTGCTAGTTTATTGAGCGTTTAGGATATTCGTGCTTAGAGGAGAGTAGAACTCAAAGAAGACTCGTAGAACCATTTGCTTCAAGTCCTCACTATATAGCCTAGCGTCCATCGAGTCTCATTAATTCTACTCTTCTCGAAGAGCACTTGGCTTATGGATTTGTTTGGTTGTTGAGGAACGTTGTTCAACTACGTAAAACTTTTGGTTCAAGCTTAAGTAATCAAAATCCCCACCACTAAATGAGTGTACCGAGTGACATTCAAGTGAGGGTGTGTGTGAGGTTATTTCACTAATTGTTTGCTTGTTTTGTAGGTACGATAGCCGGAGAAGGTGATAAGACCAATATGGTCCCGGAAAGCACTTTGGCTACTATATTGGCCGAGGTGAAAGCCATAAGCTTAAGGCTTGAGAATCTTGAAAGGGGAAGGACCCCGAGTGTCCAAAAAGAAGCCGGTGAAGGCACGAGTGAAGGCTCAACCGTGAGACCCGAACAATTTGTCGAGATGGCTAGGCAACAAAGGTTGAGAGATAAAGCCCTTCGACGAGAAGACATGTTGGGCATTCCCCAACCATTGTGCATTCCCTAATAAGTGGGTATTCCCCACAACTTGAGCAATCCCCAAGTCAATGTTCCACTCATTAGACGCTGTAGAAATAGCACCTCTTGGGCATGATGTTGAGGCTCAAGAAGGGGAGGTTCCCGGGCTTGGTGATGATTTTGATTACTTTAATGCATCTTAACCGAATAGGAGAGCAATGAATGGAGGTCGGGGAATGAATAAGGGTAGAGGTCAAGGTCGAGGACCTCAATGGAGGTTATGTTGGGAGGTACTTGAGAATGGAATATGATGACTAGGATGACTACTTTGGGGGCCAAACGGAGCCTAACCGAGGGGTCGTGATAACAACAATCTCAATAGTGTGAAGATCACTATCCCTACCTTCAATGGGACTAGTGATTCAGAAAAGTTTCTTGAGTGGAAGGTAAAAATGGAAAGAGTGATTGACATGAATGACATGAACAAAGAAAAGAAGGCCACATATGCTATTTCTTCCTTTGAGTCCTATGCTTCCACTTGGTGGGAATCGGTCAACAGATCAAGAAGAAGAGTTGGTTTGCCCGTGAATGTTACTTGGGATGAATTGAAAGGTGTAATGAATGACAAGTATGTGACTCCTAAGTATCTTCAAGAACAAGTCTTGATCAAGTGAGTGTGGAGAGTTGAAGGTGATTAAGCAAGTCTTGATTAAGTTTAAGATTGGGAACTATCAAGATGAGCGCATGTTTGATGTGGTGCCCATGTAAGCTTGTCATCTGTTGTTTGGTAGGTTTTGGAAATATGATCGGAGTGTGGTTCATGATGATCGAGCCAATACTTACATAGTTAAGCATGAGGGCAAAAAGTATGTGCTCACACCCTTGACGCCTAAGCAAGTGTGTGATGACTATAGGCGCATGAGGGAGTTGAAAGAAGCGGGTAAGGCTAAGTCCCCCATGGAGACTAGACCTTTAGACGAGAGCCTAGTAGCGGCTCCACCATCTTCTACCAGTTGCATTTGTGCCATGATACAACCGGGTGAGTTCTTGAGAGGAAATGATGGCACCAAATTGCTCATTTGCCTAGTGCACAAAGGTATGGTTTTATCTTCCGAATATGATTATTCTACTAACCCTAGCCCTTTGCCTAGTGCTATTGAGAATATTTTGAATGTTTTTGAGGACATGTTCCCGGATGATATGCCTAGTGGTCTACCTCCATTGAGGGGGATTGAGCACTAAATTGACTTTATTCCGGGATCCCAAATTCTAAACAAGCCGGCCTATAGGAGCAATCCTGAAGATATAAAAAAGTTGCAAAGGCAAGTGGATGAATTGCTTAGCAAAGGCTTGATTCGTGAAAGCTTGAGTACGTGTGTCGTGCCCGTGATTCTTGTACCAAAGAAAGATGGCATGTCGAGGATGTGTGTTGATTGTTGTGCGGTCAACAAGATAATGGTAAAGTATCGTCATCCCATTCCTAGACTTGATGACATGCTTGATGAGTTGAGTGGTTCTATTGTCTTTTCTAAGATAGACCTTAGGTCCGGTTACCACCAAATCTGAATGAAACCGGGGGATGAGTGGAAAATCGCATTCAAGACCAAGTTTGGTCTCTATGAATGGTTGGTGATGCCTTTTGGCCTCTCCAACGCACCAAGTACTTTCATGAGGTTAATGAACCATATCTTGAAATTGTTTATCAACAAATTCGTGGTTGTCTATTTTGATGATATTTTGATATATAGCAAGTCAATAGATGATCATGGTGTCCATTTAAGGCAAGTGCTTGAAGTGCTAAGAGCCAAAAAGCTCTATTCCAATTATAAGAAATGTGCCTTTTGTGTTGAGAAGGTAGTCTTCTTAGGCTTTGTTGTTAGTGCCTAACGTGTGGAGGTTGATGAGTCCAAAGTAGAAGACATTAGAGATTGGCCTACTCCCACTACTGTGTCTCAAGTGAGGAGCTTTCATAGCCTTGCTAGTTTCTATAGGTTATTTGTGAAAGACTTTAGCTCCATTGCCACACTACTCACCAAGTTGATGAAGAAAGACAAGCCTTTTGTGTTGGGAAAGCCTCAAGAGAAGGCCTTCCAAGAATTGAAAAGTAGGTTGAGTACCGCCTCTTTGTTGCAATTGCCCGATTTTGGAAAGGCATTTGAGGTTGAATGTGATGCCTCGGGGGTGGGAATTGGAGCTGTTCTCATGCAAGATGGGAAACCCATTGTCTACTTAGTGAGAAGTTGAAGGGCGCAACCTTGAATTACTCCACGTATGACAAGGAGTTGTATGCTATAGTTAGAGCTCTAGCTTATTGGCAATATTATCTTTGGCCTAGGAAATTTGTGATTAAGAGTGATCATGAGTCACTCAAACATCTTAGGGGCCAAGAGAAGTTGAACAAGAGGCATGCCAAATGGATAGAGTTCATTGAGAGTTTCTCTTATGTGATTCAATACAAAAGGGGGACCGAAAATATTGTGGCTGATGCACTTTCTAGGAAGTTTGCTATAGCCACTACTCTTGCTTCCAAGCTCATGGGTTTTGAGAGCATTAAGTTGATGTATGCTCATGACTAGAAGCTAAAGAGCATTCATGAAGCTCTTGAGAAGGGAGAAAGAGTTGAGAAGTACCAGTGGGTAGATGGCTATATCTTTAAGAATGGTAGAGTTTGTGTGTCCGAGTCCTCATGGAGAGAGTTGTTTGTTCAAGAAGCACATAGTGGGGGCTTGATGGGTCACTTTGGGAGAAACAAGACCTTGACCATTCTCATGGAGCAATTCCATTGGCCTAAGATGGGATTGCAAGTTGAGAGACTTTGCAATGCTTGCATTGATTGAAAGTATGCTAAGTCCAAGTCGAACTCCCATGGTTTGTATACTCCTCTCCCCATACCTACTAGCCCGTGGATGGATATTTTATCTTTTTAAGTTCGAACCTCAAGATAAAATCATGTAATTTTAACCTTCAAATTCAAACCCCATAAAGAATCCTGGAACTTTCACTTTAAACTAGAAATCTCATGATAAAATATTGAGATCTTCACATTTCAAATTTAAATAATATGAATTATCCTTGAATTCTTGCTTTTACAGTTCAAAAACCCCTAAAAAAGTACTAGGATTTTACTCAGAACTCTCAACCTTTTGGATTAAAAATATACTGCGAGTTGGTGAAGATATCTAGAAAAATTTCAGTACAGTAATAAACAGAAAGAGAAAATCTCTAGCTAGATGAAGGTGATCCTGAAGGGAAAGAATAGTCATTCCGACCGTACTGTAATGGAAAAGTTGCTATTTGGTGCAAGCCAACGAGGCTAAACACGAACACATACGCAGAAGATAAAACAAACGGAAAGTAAACGATAAAAGTGAGATGTAATCTCAACTCAACCTAGCAAAACCAATGAACTAGTCTTGGAGCCTCTAGGTTAGAATCATGAGGAAGACACCTATATTAAGCAACAATCCTCAAAAGAACATTGCCTCTTGTAAATCGAATGATCAAAGAAGAAATGTTCAATCGGAGTTCCACCGAAAGCCACAACCCATTAACAAGTTACCACGATGGGGTGTGCTCTCGACGGAGACTCAATAGTAAGCAACTAATTCAATATTCAACAACTGGTGTCTAACAAATGAAATGGAATGGGATTTATATAGAAATATCCAGGGGCAAAATAGTAAACGGTCACAAATGACAAATAAAACAAAGCCACGCAAGAACGAAGTAAATAATGTGCTCGGGTGCTCTTGGCCTTCAATGCTCGATCGCTCATCAGCCTCGGCACACTTTAGAATCTGACGCTTTTCAGCCTTGGGCACATTTGTAGCCCTTCGGTCACTTCAGTGCCCGGTGTAAATTAGTGCTCGAACACTTCCAACATCGGGCTCGAGCTTGCACATGTAGCTTTTAAGTCTTGAGCTCGGCCACTCATCCTCCGAACAGTTGCTTCCTCCCGGCCACATTAGGTGAATGTGCACATCATGCAGAATCTTAGCTTGGCTTTGTGTGACCGGTCTCGATGGCTCGAACACTTGCACGGTTGCTTGATCAGCACGGACATGGGTTGCATCACCCTCCCCTTCTTGAGAAGATTTCATCCCTAAAATCGTGTCTTCTTCTGTCTCCGGTGCTGGGCCTACAACTCAAGGAGTTAAGTCAGCAACGTTAAAGGTGTTGGACACATTACACTCACCTAGGAGGTCGATCACATAAGTATTATTTTTGATCTTTTTCAACACTTGGAACGAACCACCCCCTCTCAGAGCCAACTTTCCTTTCTTTTGGTTCGGGAACCTCTCTTTCCTAAAGTTAACCCAAAAACCCAATCTTCCCTCTTCAACTCCAACTTCTTACACCCTTTGTTTTTCTTTGATGCTACCTTGGCATAAGCTTCCTCAACATTTTTTCTTCACTTTGGCATGGAGCTCGAGCAAAGCAATAGCTCGGCGAGTACCTTCAAAATCAATAACAACATCTCAAGATAACGGGGTTAAATAAAATGGAATTAAAGGGTTAAAATCATACACACACTCAAACTGAGTCATTCCAATCATTCGATGCACGGTACGGTTGTATGCAAATTCTATCACGGGCAAGCGATCAGCCCAGTTTTCGGCCTTACCTTTCTCGTGAACTGCATGCCTTTATTTACGACTGATAAGCTGCTTCTTCTACTTGACAGCCTTCAAAGTTGGATCTACGTTCAACTTATGTGTAATCACCTGGGTGGATATGCTTGGAATGTTTGTGTGCATCCATGAAAAAGACATTGCTTGGGAACGCACGAGATCGGGGAAACTCTAATCAGGCTTTGACCGTCAATTTTGAACCCACGTAGAATTTTTTATGGAATTCTCTCATCAAAGATCAACGGGTCCAGATCATCGATCGTTGATTCTGAAACTTCTTCTTCTTTTTCTTCCAGATCGTGGACGATAGTAGGTGCTTCTTGAGGGCCTCCCCTTCCGGCTCTTCTAGTTCAATTGCTATATCTGCCACCAAATAAGGTCCTAGCTACTTTTTTAGTAGCTTCTAGTGATTCTTCATCTCTGCCCTTACTGTGCATGGACGACAGTCGTATAACAACTTTTGGATAAATTTTTCTTACCCCAGATCTCTTTTACCCCCACGGGGTTGGGTACTTGATAAAGTATTGAGGGCACCACCCTTATTTCATGTATCCACGGTCGCCCCAATATGATGTTGTATGAGAGATTGCACATCATTACTTGGAACGACGTCAATTTTGACACTCTCAGTACGAGGACTAAAAGGACTATCTCCCATATTGGCTTCTCGCTTAAATCTTTGAAGCTGGCTAGCGTGTATGGACTTGGGACTATCTTTCCTAGCAGTTATATGTCGTAGACAACTTCCCAGTGGATTATGTTGACAGCACTTCCTAGGTCTATGAGCACTCGCTTTACCTATGTATCAGTTACCCTGAGGGTAATGACTAGAGTGTCGTGGTGTAGATAGAGAAGTTTTTTCTCGTCATCCCTGTTAAATTCAATTATACATGTCTGTGGCCTCTTTCTTCTTTCTTTCTGAGCTTCACAACTCATCACGGCCTTAGTTTCCTCGATCTCGATCCCGGACCCGCCGAAGATAGCATTGATGCTCCATTTGTCTTCCTGGCTTGATGCACGAGATCGTCATCCCTTTTCAGTGAGTAGATTATTGAGCTGCCCCTCGTTCAGCAGGTGGGCCACTTCGAGCATGAGTGCCCTACAATTTACTGTGTCGTGACCATTCCCCTGATGGAACTCGCAATACACCGAGGAATTCTTTCCTAAATTATTCCTAATATCTGTGGGCCAATGCACTCGTGGGTCTAACATTCCAAAGTGATTCTTGACCAAATCGATCGCATTTACTCGCAGCCCAAAATCTTTGAAGCTTCGAAGCTTAGAGCTCTTCTCTTGAGTGGTCGCTCCTTGGGTACCGCCTTTCCTGTCAGAAGATCTTGAGGGATCTGAACGATATAGTATTCTACCATTTGTTCTTCAAATGTCTTCTTATTTTTCGTGCGAAGGGCTACACCTTCGGCTTCTGCTATTCTTTACTTCAATCATATCTAGCTCGATTAGGAGCTTATGAATATATCGCTGATGCAGCGTATCCCAGGTTTTTATGAGGTGTTCCTAAAAACTCCTCTGTAGCTCGCACGTGGCCTCTGAACCTTGGGGGTTAAAACTTTTAGCAAAGGCTCCTGTGGCTATGCTATCAGGCACCAGTGGGAGTGTCATCCGCTCCCTCCATAATATCTCCAAATATTCCTTTAGCAGCTCACCTTCTTATTTTCGGGTGTCGAAGATGTCCTCCATCATCTTTTTCCGTTTTCGAGCATCGAAGTGCACTTTCTTGAATTGATCTTGCATCTGGGCGAAAGATTTTATCGACCCTACGAGTAATTAGGTATAACAAGTCAGGGCCTCTTTGGTCAAGGTGGAGCTGAATCTTTCTACCAGTGCCGACTGGATATCCTCCTCGGTTATTTTGTTGTTCTTAACTGCCACGACATAGGAAGATATATGTTCTTCTGGGTCGGTGGTACCATTGCACTTCAGCAACTCCAGTAGAAAGAAATTCTTTAGAACTATGCGCGGCACTATGCTTGTTTTGTAGGCTAGCTTGAATAACTTCTTCTCACCCACCTTTGTTACTAGGGTGGAGCGCCCATATGTAACTCATCCACTCATGGACTTCTTTCAACTCCTGTCGCAGCGCCTACATGGCAGGAGATTTTGTCAATGCTGAATTGTTGGCCACTGCCAAGCTTACTGAAGCCGGGGTATTTCCCACGGGTCTCGATCCTTGAGGGGATTCTGGCCTTGGAGTTTCGTTGAAAGCAATTATTCTACCACTTCGAATCACCAATCTCACTGTAACAAATTATTCAAATACAATAGTAAGAACAACAACAACTCAACCCAATAATTTAATCTTTACTACCCCTAAAACTTCAGAAATTCTTATGTTAAACATATTTCAAATGAAATATGGATGCAAATACTCTGTTTCTGCAAAAATTGAGAAAAACTCAGAATTGACCAGTCACCAAAAATAAAAAACATATGAAATTCCTTTCTACTATGTTTCATCCATGCAAAGATTCACACACAAAATCACCTGAAATCCAACATTGAGAAAAAATTACAAATTTGACTTTGTTTCTGTAAAAACTAAAAAAAATCCACTTGGCCAATAAATGTAAACATGCAGCTTATTGCTTCACCGAATCAAAAAAAAAAAAACAAAAGAATTAATATGTAGGTAAAGAAATGGAGACTCTTGGATAAAGAAGTTACTTTTTTGGGGTTTTGTTGTTCTTAGAAAAAATGGGATTCTCATAAAGTCAATCATTATTGTAACAATCAAGAAAAAGGTTCCAACATTATGAGTACATCATTCAACAAGAATGAATCATAGAAGTTTATATCATAAAGAAAATAATTAAATTAAAGAAGTAAACGCACCAGTAGTGAAAAACATGCAGAAAAGGAAGGTGACGTAGAATAAGGCTCTACTGCCTCCAGATGTTTGGCCAGTGATTCGGCTATCATTGTTAAGTTCTGGACTGATTGCTGCTGTTGAGACTTGAAATGTGTCTCCAGTCAGGATGGGCATTGGGTGGGTACACAAGCTGCTTCTCCATCTTGACAGGTATTGTTTCACGAAATTCCCCTGAAGGTACCCCTCAATCAGGCATTACGAGCTCCTAGACTAGGTCTCTTCCTTCATAACCTTTGCCTCGGCCATCTCAGTAAGCACTGTAGAAATTCCTCATCTTCTCTATTCCTTGTGGGACGTTGACAAGTTTAGGAGCAGAGTATGTAGGATATTCTCTTTGTGCCGCGTTGGTGCCTCCTCTATAACTTTCCTTGGGACAACCACTGCGGTTCCTTCCACCATATTTCTTGTTGTAGTTCTTATAGTGCCCTCTCGACTACCATACACCACTCCCACGAGTTTTACTATCTAGAATTTTGCCCGTTCGGAGCATTTCCTTCGATTGTTGGTATCGTCTACTCATTATAGGTAGTGTTTCTCCCCTCGCTGAATACCACAACCTCATTTTATCCCACTCGAATTTGACTGTCTGGTGCAAGGTAGATGGAACTGCCCCAGCTATGTGAATCCAAGGTCTTCCTAGCAGCAGATTATATGATGCCGAGATATCCATGACATTGAACTCGGTAGTGAACTCAACCGGACCGACCATGATGGTTAGGTCGATCTCTCCAATAGTGCTTCTCTACAATCCGTCGAATGCTTTTACCTTCATGTCACTTTCCCTGATCTCGCTTTGGTCAATTCCTATTCATTTTAAAGTGATGAACAGGCATATGTTTAAACCAGATCTTCCGTCAATCAAGACTCTTTATATGAACCATTCATTGCATTTGATAATGACATGCAAAGCCTTGTTGTGCCCGAGCTCTTCTAGTGGTAATTCATCTTTATGGAAATTAATTCGGTTAGATTCCATGACTTGTCCAACCATGCTAGCCAAATTCTCAAGAGTGGTGTCTACTGGCACATGTGCCTTATCCAACACCTTTATCCGTCAATCAAGACTCTTTATATGAACCATTCATTGCATTTGATAATGACATGCAAAGCCTTGTTGTGCCTGAGCTCTTCTAGTGGTAATTCATCTTTATGGAAATTAATTCGGTTAGATTCCATGACTTGTCCAACCATGCTAGCCAAATTCTCAAGAGTGGTGTCTACTGGCACATGTGCCTTATCCAACACCTTCATCATGGCATTTTTATGACTTTCCGAATTCAACAGTAGAGGTAGACCGGAGATTTGGGCTGGAGTTTTGCCCAAATGTTCGATCACGAAAAAACCCTTCGCCTACTATTTCTTCCAATATTATTCGAACTCTTCTTCACTCATTCCCTTTTTGTTTTGTTCCTTTCCCTGAATAAGAGTTACGAGAGTATAGATTCTCCCACTTCTGATCATACCCTGTGTTGCGACGGTCTCGATCATAACTTTTTCGTTCCTTTTCCTTTCAGCTTCATAGTCCCATGGCACTGCCTTGTCATCATAGAGAGGAACCACGTCCCCGTAGAATTTTGGAGCAACTTCTACTTCAATGGGACTGGGTGCTTAGCGGATTGGGCGACAGAAGCAAGTGCTAGTACAACTTCTCTTCCCCTGATGATGGTTCATTCTAAATTGCATTCGACTTCTAGTTCAATCAAATTCACTATATTTTCCCCGTGATCCAGCAGAGGGTTGTTATGCACATGGGGTGCCTTCAGGTGTATCACCTTCTGGTCAATCAAGTCTTGTATTTTGTCTTTTAAGGCAAAGCATTTCCTGGTGTCATGGCCCGGTCATCCAGAGCAGTAAGCATAAGTCTTGGAATGATCAAAGAATGGTGAGATCTTTTCAGGCATTTTGAATGGTATCGGCTGGATATGTCATGCTGCCTTGAGTCTTTCAAACCGCTGGGTTCAGGATTCAGCAAGAAAGGTGTAGTTTCTTCTTGGTTTTTGGTTATTATCTGGGTGGGGTCTAGGAGGATATGTGTTAGTGTTTCTGTAGTTTGGGTTTTGCAGGTATGGTGGTCATTGTGGATGTGGACCTTGGAAAATAGGTTGTGCGTTGTATGTAGGGTAGGCATGTGATGATGGAGTATATGGGTATGATGGATATGGTGTTCGGTAGTAGTGATTGTGGGCGGGAGTGTGCTCGAGAGAGGTAGTGACGAAAGAATCTTCGTCCTTCTTTTTCTTGGTTATACCCATGCTACCTATTTGTACAACTTTGTTGGTAGCTTGTAGTGTAGCCAAGCTAATAATTCTTCCAGTTTTCAACCCATCTTCAACAATGTCCCCAATTTTGATCAAGTCTCTAAATTTCTTGTCCTGCATGTTCAACATCTTATCAAAGTACACTTCTTCGTGTCCGCGGATGAAGGTTGCTACTATTTCTGTATCCTCCATGGGTGGCTGGACCTTCGCAGCTTCAGCTCTCCACCTTGTTGCGTACTACCTGAAAGTCTCAGTGGGCTTTTTATTCAACTTCTCCAGATAGTATCAGTCAGGCATGGCATCATTGTTATGCCCAAAACTGTCAACAAAATCTCCAGCCATAGCCTCCTAACTAGTCCATTTTTTCAGCTGCTGCTTGGAATACGATGTTAACGCATATGTCAGACTGCGGTTAAATAACTGCATCCTGATCTTTTCATCATGTCCCACTCCAATAAACTTGTCATAATATGACCTTAGATGAGTCATGTCATCACTGCCATCAAACAGATTGAATTTAGGTGTCCTGTAACCGTCAGGCCACTTTAGATTAGGATAGAGGCATAAGTCTTCATAAGCAAACCCCCTAGTCTCCTTAGTCACTTGAAATTGCTTAAACTTTTCCACCAACCACTTAACTTGATCCTTGGTGTTGTCTGTATCTTCCCTCATCCATGCATACATGTCTTGTTATTTGGTAGGTGAAGAGATGGGTTTGGTTTAGCAATGAATGTATGGAATTGAACGGTGGTGAGGTTGTTTTGTGGTGCTTTCGGTGGTGCAACATAAGCAGGGTATGGAAGTTCATTTTCAGGAAGCATGGGGTCTTAGCCGTGGGGGCGTGCAAGTTTATTTTGGTCGGTAGTCCCATCAACATAGGCAGGGAGGACTGTCTCCAATTTATACAACCTTTCTTCCAGCTTTACGTACTCCTCGTACGCGATAAATCCTTGTTTCCTAGGAGTTCCTCCGATGATGGAATTGGTAGTAGTACCGTCAACCTTGTCAAACTCGGCCATGATATTTCACCTCGCCCTTGTCCTTGTAGGTAGAAAGGGAGGAGCCGAAATTGATCTTCTGGATCTCAAAAGGATAATGCCGCTCGAACAGAATGCAAAAATCAACCTTCGGGGATTGGGAGTGAAATAACCTTTCAAAACAAACAAAGATAGACGTGAGTAAAGTGTTAGAAAGTTCGGTATATAAGTTCATATCGTGTAATCGCATCCTATTATGCAAAGGACCTCTTTTGTGCCAGAGGTAGGCCTATCGAGGATTTAAGACAATGTTTGCATCGAGGGTATCATTTTGGCTTGCTTGATAATAATCAAAACAGTTCTATAAATCCAGAAACAAGAAATTTTATTTGATCTACTTGGCTTTATTACAATCATTAATCTTGCAAAAAGAAAAAGAAAACGAGAGAATCAAACTAAAGGCCAAGCATAGGCATGCTCCAATCAAACATTGACTTTAATATTATCTTCTTCTTCATACTCTCCCACTATTGGATCCTCTCCTCTAAAGTTTTCCAAAGGGGTGAAATCCATTTCAATGAGGTCTTTTCCAGTTTGTATGTCACTCAGAAATTTTGTAAAAGACGAGAGAATCTGCACTCCTAGTACTTCTTTGTCTTCCAGTAGCACCGACTTGAAATGTGTTGCCCACCCATTCAGAAGGTTCCTCAGGTTCCCTGCAACTTGCCTATGTTCCATCATTTTATCCATCCAGATTCTGGCCTCGTCTTCTTTAATCTTCCTTCCCCTTGTATTGCCTTCTCATCTCTCGATTCTGGGTTGCTCTCAGCTCCACCCTCTTTTGCTCATATCTAGTTCTCAACTTTTTATACCTTTCTTCAAAACTAGGGGCTTCAGTCTTCCTCTTTAGTGAGGGCTTATTAGACCTCTCTTTGTCCTCCTTGAGCCATTAAGGATAGGCTAAGGTAGCACCAGAGTCCACGATATTGTCTCGACTATGACAGAATTGTCTCGTCGCTCTTTGCTCCCATATCACCAATATCGTCTCAACTGTAGGGTTGTCTATGTCGCTCATTTCAGCATTGAAATTTCGCCGCTCTGCCAATTTAGGAGTGGGTTATGTCATTCCCATTTGTCTAAAAGTTCTCAGAGGGATGTAGTGATGAGTCACTCGAAACCCAATTAATGTCAAGAAAATAGCATGTTGACCATATACGGATAGTGTAAAACAGGCGTAGTGTTCTATTATCCATTGTACGTCTTGCAATTGACTGAACTTGTTGAACCAACCACTCATATCTATGGGCGTCACCTATTGCGCGGTACTAGCGAGCAACATGTGTTTGTTGCCATCAGCCTTCTAAGCCACTGGTGTAGATGGGGCTACTTCGAGCTTTTGGAGGTGTTCGATTAACCACATCTGCAACAAGAGATTGCACCCTTCGAAATAATCCGCCCCTTTTTTTCACTTAGTCAAGGCCCTATAGATGTCTCTTACGATCATCAGAACCAAACACACTCGATGCTTGGCGACACCTCTGCGTAACTTCTCAACCACCAACGCCATCTTTATGTCAAGTTTTCCTCCTTTCTTAGAGAAAATCACCCCTAAGAAAGAAATGGTGAAAGCCACAGACTCGATCCACACCCAGTCTTGAACTTCTGATGCCCCTTGAAGATCGTATCAGAGAGTTAAGTCCCCGAATCTGGAGTACAAAAATTCTAGAGTAACTCTCGCATCTCGAACCCCATTACAATATGGTTCATAGGGAACCTGTAGAAGGTTGAGGAATTCATCATGCTTCACCTCTAGGGGGTAAATCATAGTTTCAGCTCCGGATGCCAATCCGGACAAACCTCCAATCTCCTTCAGCATTGGTGCTAAATCTATGTTGTTGAAGCGAAAGCCCTTTTGTAGTCCTTGAAATGAGCAGCTGCTTCAACTAGCCAGGCACTGCTTCGTACCACAGAAGGGACAACATATCACCTAACACCCTT
Organism: Petunia x hybrida; assembly: GCA_037355625.1. Taxonomy (NCBI): domain Eukaryota; kingdom Viridiplantae; phylum Streptophyta; class Magnoliopsida; order Solanales; family Solanaceae; genus Petunia; species Petunia x hybrida. The sequence goes on from JBBBVM010000051.1 coordinate 3,497,999, forward strand.
TGAACCCGCTCCTTGCTAGCCTTAGTCAAATCGTCCCACCAAAGTTTGAGCAGGAGAGAACTTGGGCAACCGAGTTGAATTGGAGTGACCCTTTTGCAGCCATAGTCTAAAAACAAAAACTAAAACAAAATATCAAAATAATCCTATAGTTTAGATCAAACCCAAGCAAACGATCAACATTCGGCGCAAGCATTTTCGCAAATCCATGCACATAGTGATGAAAATTTACCGTTTTCGGGTCGTGGACCCTTTTCGACATTGGGATGAGGTTTGCTAATGGACTGTGACATGCCAATGACGTCCAGCCTTCCTAAGTTTGGAATGATGCTGAAGAAAATAAACACACATTTTGTTTCCAATTGTTCTCAAAATTTCTCCCAAAATGACTTCAAAAATATATTAAAATATTTAATATTTTATCGAGGACATACCTCGGTAAGAATTTAAATAATTATTTTTTAAAATTTGACTTACCGAGGATATCCTTCGGTGACACAATAAATAATAATTTTTTGACATTATTTACTGAGGGACACCCCTCGGTAAGTAAAATAATTATTTTTTTTAATCTCTGAGGGACAACCTTCGATAGCAAGAAATTTTTTGGTCAATTACCGAGCAATTCCCTCGGTAAAACACTAAATCCTGCACAATAAATTGTTAGAAATAGGCCATGCACCTAACAAAACCAAATTAGCCACTAAAATGGCATTCAAACAGTCTAATAACCTGCCTCATATTACAACAAAGCCACAACTTGGGCTTCCAAACAATTCTACATGGTTGTTCCAACAACAAGTGTTCAACAAGCATAACTAACAATTGTATAAAAAATGAGCAACAACATAAACAAAGTATTCAATAACATTTGTACATAACACAAGTGCCATATCCAAGTCTAATGCACAAATGTTTAACTAACTAGGAATCTACTCCGTGTTCTCGGAGTCATTGCCAAGTCCCTTAGACATCACAAACTGTTTCACAATGGCATGTAAGCTCTTTATATTTTTCCGGTCAACTTGGCGTTTTAATTCACTTTGCTCTTGCCTTTTCTTCATCATTTCCAATTTTGCGCGCAATTCATCCACAACCTTTGGAGCACGGGAAAAAGAAGAAGAGCAATCATTAATAATACCTATTCGGGAAGGCTTTTTGTAATGCTGTGATCCTAGACCGTATGCTCTTCATTTGTTGTAGCCACTACCCGCGTAATGAATTGCAGCAACTTCTTCCGGGGTGGGTTTGAGAGGGCCAGCATCGACCTCGATCCTTGGCTTTCAACCCATTCTTGCTCAGTAGCTCTATACTTTTCCTAAATTAAAATTGAAGATAAGTATAATCACTTTAACATAAATGTTAAACAAAATAATCTTGTAAATGATATCATACATCTACCTCTTGCGCACGTAGCTCCACCCATCTGATCTCATTTTCTTGTTCGTCATATAAAAAATGGAAAAGACGAAAAAAATCAATATCGCTTACATATCCATGTTCTTTTTCCTGCAAAAATAAAATGGAGTTAGGAAAAATATAAATGACGGTTATTTATAACTAAATATAACATTAATGCCAACTTACATATCTAGCTCGATGGATCGCCATACTAACAGAACCGCATATGTGCAGTGAGCCATCCTTTCCCGAGGCTCGGGCTTACTTTGCTTGCTCCCTACTGGCTTCGAATTCTGGTGACTCCCTATACACAAGAAGTTTTTTCCGATGTTCTTCATAAATCCATTCCGGAACTACCCCATACTTTTAAAATTGAAAATGAACCACTAAGTCTAGTTGTAGCTTTCCTCTCAAAATAACCCCGGACACAAACATCATGTATTGAATCCCACGAATACTTCAACTGAAACACTTAATAATATAAATGAAAACTTATACTTAAATTACTAATAATATACCAACATAGCTTGTTTATACCTTAAATGTTTCAAACATTTTATTTCTTGCTCAAGGAGGTATCTTTCCCTATGTCGGCCCACCATCCGTAAAGTGTGGAGTCATAGACTCCGTAACGAGAGGCGTAACCTTATGTGATGGATTAAACCTGCATTACATTTAACATAGGTAAATATATAAATATATATTCAATAGTTAGAGCCTGTTTGGGTGGGCTTATAAGCAGCTTATGATGCAACCCAAATTACATCGAGACCATTCACTCGAAGTCAAGCCAAGGAGATACAAGACACTCACTTACACTTGGTTTGGAAGGGCATGGATGATGTGAGATCGAGGGATTCTTTGAAGATCATGCATTGGAGCTCGGTAGACGAAGGAATGGAGGACCACAGCACAGTGGGCGGAGCACCCAGCACCACAGGGCGGAGCGCCCAGCACCAAAGGCCACCAGGCGGAGCGCCTAGCAGCCCTTAGGTGGAGCGCCCCACCACACAGGCCACCAGGCGGACCGCCTCACCTTGGGGCAGAGCGCCCAGCCAACTCCACTGCTGGTTCAATAGGGCAGAGCGCCTACTCCACGGGTGGGGCGCCCGAAATGCTGAAATTCCCATCTTTTTGTGTAAAGTTCCTAGTGTAGCCCTAGGTGTTCTACTATGTCCTAAACTACTTAAGGGGCTTTTTTGTCGTTTCATTGCTTGTAGAAGGGTGCTATAAATACACCCTTCATCACTTAATGCCATTTACTACACTTTGAATACACATTAAATGAGCTTTGCTCTCAAGAACACTTGTAACCATTTTGGCTTGAAATCAATTGGAAAAATCTAAGTTGACCTTCAATCCGTCTTTGATCATTCTATATGCAAGAGTCGAGTATCTCTTGAGGATAGTTGTATAGCGTAGGCGATGCTTGCCATCGTTCGGGGTGTAACGAAACATTGTTCTTCGTTTCTACTTGAACAATCGTGTGAGTCTTCGTCTCGTTCTTATCTTTTATCGCTTTCGTAGTTTTGATTGCATCAGTTGGTATCAGAGCAAGGCTAGGGTTACGTTCTTACGAACCCTCGTCCTACTCTTCGTGCTTGTCATCTTTGTTTCTTGTTATTTTCATGTTCTTGTTTTATTGAAAAAGAAGAAAAAAAAATTCAAAAACTAGAAAATCCAAAAATTTGCTAGAAATCGTTGGTTGTTACGATTTTGTTGGTGTTGATTATCGGGGATTGTTTGTTTTACGTATTCTCGACAATTGGGTACCAACAAAATACGTTTTGGAGTTGTGAGTCAAATTTTCGAAAATCAAATCTCAAAAGTTGAAATTTCACGAAATTTGCTAGAACTTGTTTGATGTTTTGAATTCTTGGTTGTTTGGTATCGGGGATTGTTCCTTATAGTTACCCCGTCGTTTTGATACCCCCATAACATCATTTGGAGTAGCGGAATGAAAATCGAATTTTTGAAATCTTGAAGTTCTTGAAAATTTTTGAAGAACTTGCTCCAAATTCTTAAAACAAGTTGATTACTGGATTAAACCATTGGGGTTTGTTTGTTATAGCATAAAACACGTTTGGGAATCATTCAATATCAAAAACACCTTGGATTTGTTGGAAAAATTGCTTGAAAACACCAAAATCACGTTTTGGTGGAGGTTTGGACACAGGTCCAGGCAGAGCGCCCCACCTCTGGGCGGACCGCCCCCTCCACCCCACTGCTGAAATTGGCCAAAAAGCCAGGCGGACCGCCCCACTGACCAGGCAGACCGCCCAGTTCACTGAAGGGTTCCGGGTAGTTCAATTCTCTAGGTTTTCGTGTTTGTTTGTTTGCGTTGCTTCCGGTTAGTACTTTGAGAGTAACACTCCTACTCGATTAGTACTAATTCATTGAGCGATTAGGAACATCGTGCCTAGAGGAGAGTAGACCTCAAAGAAGACTCGTAGTTGATTGTTTGCTTCCAAGTGCTCACTAAATAGCTTAGCGTTAATCGAGTTCCCTTAACTCCACTCTTCCCGAAGAGTATTTGGTTCTTGTGACTTAGATCGATTATCGAGGAAGTTGGTCAACTCCGAGGACGCCATTGATCTCAAGCTTGTGTGAACCTAACCCCAACTTGAGTGAACCCGAGCGACAAGCAAAAGTGAGGGAGTGAGTGAGGACTTTTACTCTAATCTCTTTACTTATTTTTTATTGTTGTAGGTACAATGGCGGACGAGAAAGCCAGAAATACCATTGAGGTTCCCATCGACGTCTTGGCTAGTCTATTGGCCGAGGTGAAGACTTTGAACCTTAGAATGGAAGTTTTTGAAAAGGAACGGACCCCGAGTGTCCAAAAGGATGCCGGTGAAGGCACAAGTGATGATTCAATCATGAAACCGGATCAATATGCAGAGTTAGTTCGTCGACAACGATTGAGGGATGAGGCTCTTCCTAGAGAAAGATCGTTGGGCACTCCCCAACCCTTGGGCAATCCCCAAGGAGATGTCCCACTCTTAATGCCCCGAAGAAATGTGGTACCCCTTGAGCAAGTTGATGAAGCTCAAGAAGGGAAGGGTCTCGGACTTGATGATGATTTTGATGCTCCCTATCCAAATAGGAGGGCGATGAATGGAGGCCGAGGAATAGATGGAGGTCGTGGGCGAGGTCGAGGACCTCCAAGGGCTTTTATGGGAAGGGACTTGAGACGAGAGTATGATGAGGTTGAAGACTACTACGGGGGTCAACCGGGACCACATCGTGGGGGTCGAGACAATAACCTCAATAGTGTGAAGATCACTATCCCACCTTTCAAAGGGACTAGTGATCCGGAGGCTTTCCTAGAATGGAAGGTTCAATTGGAGCGGGTCTTTGACACGAATGATATGTCCGAGGAGAAGAAGGCTAAATATGCCATTGCTTCCTTTGAATCATATGCCTCTACATGGTGGGAATCCGTCAAACGGTCAAGGAGACGAGTTGGGTTGCGAATGAACATCACTTGGGAAGAGTTGAAAGAGGTGATGAGCACCAAATATGTGACTCCCAAGTACCGACAAGAACAACTCAAAAGACTCTATGAATTGAAACAAGGCTACAAGACCGTTGATGAGTATTTCAATGACTTTGAGAAAAACCGGATGGCTCTTGATATGGAAACGGAGGATGAGGAGCAAGCTATCACTTGCTTCAAGACTGGCTTGAGTCGGGAGATTGCTTCCCAATTGAGGCTACACATCTTCCACTCTCTACAAGACGTATGTGATGCCGTGGTTGAGGCCGAAAAGTGGCTCAAAGAAGAGAAGGCTCCTCGCTATAGGAGTACCACCACTACCACTCCAACAACTCGCCCCACAGAATGGAAGAGCCCATACACAAGTGGTGCAAGTGGGAGTCGAGATGTGAAGAAGCCTTTTGAGAAGGCTACCCCGAGAAGCGACCACAAAGAGGTTGGAGGTAATTCTAAAACTACTTTAAATACTCCTTCTTCTTCTTCCTTCCAATGCCACAAATGCAAGGGTTATGGCCACTTTACCTAAGAGTGTCCTACCCAGAAAACAATGATTGTGATGGATGATGGGTAGGTCTATGAGGGGGAAAATGAGTCCGAGGGAGATGTTGAGGAGGAGAGTGAGGAAGTTGAGGGTGAGGGTGAAGAGAGAGCGACGGAGGGGGATGATCCTAATATGTTCCTTGTGGTGCGTCGTATTTTGGGAGCCATGGTGAGTGAAGAGAGGGAAGATGAGCAAAGGGAAAACTTGTTCCATGCTCGGTGTAGAGTAAAGGGACAAGTGTGTTCCATGATCATTGACTCGGGTAGTTGTGCAAATGTGGTGAGCCAATCTTTGGTTTCACAATTGAAGTTGCCTACCATTAAACACCCAAGTCCCTACCGTTTGCAATGGTTAAGTGAGTGTTGGGAATTGAGGGTAGTGAAACAAGTCTTGATTAGGTTCGAGATTGGGAACTATCAAGATGAACACATGTTTGACGTGGTCCCAATGCAAGCTTGCCACCTCTTATTTGGTAGGCCGTGGCAATACGACAAACAAGTGTTTCATGATGGCCGGGCCAACACTTACACGGTTAGGCATGAGGGGAAGAAGTTTGTGCTTACACCCTTGACCCCAAAGCAAGAAAGTGAAGATTATCGGCGCATGAAAGAGTTGAGGGAAGCGGCTAAGGCCAAGACCCCGGTTGTGGCCAAACCTTTGGCCGAGACTCCACCATCTTCCACCGGTCGCATGTGTGCCATGATACAATTGGGTGAGCACTTGAAAGGTAATGATGGCACCAAGATGCTCATATGCCTAGTGCACAAAGGTATGGTTTTAAATTCCGAAAGTGATTATTTATCTAACCCTAACCCTTTGCATAGTGCCATTGAAAATGTTTTGAAGGTCTATGAGGACATGTTCCCGGATGAGATGCCGGATGGGTTACCTCCTTTGAGGGGTATTGAACATCAAATTGACTTTATCCCGGGATCTCCAATTCCAAACAAGCCGGCATATAGAAGCAACCCCGGGGACACAAGGGAGCTACAAAAGCAAATTGATGAATTGCTTACCAAAGGCTTGGTGAGGGAGAGCTTGAGCCCTTGTGTCGTGCCCGTGATCCTTGTTCCAAAGAAGGATGGCACTTGGAGGATGTGTGTGGATTGTCGAGCGGTCAACAAGATCACGGTAAAGTATCGACATCCCATACCTCGTTTGGATGATATGTTAGATGAGCTTAGTGGTTCTAGCATCTTTTCAAAAATAGATCTTAGGTTCGGTTACCATCAAATCCGAATAAAACCCGGTGATGAATGGAAAACCGCATTCAAGACCAAGTTTGGTCTATATGAATGGTTGGTGATGCCCTTTGGCCTCTCCAACGCTCCTAGTACTTTCATGAGACTAATGAACCACGTGCTAAAACCCTTCATCAACAAGTTTGTGGTCGTCTACTTTGATGACATATTGATCTATAGCAAGTCTATAGGCGACCATGTTGGCCACTTGAATCAAGTCCTTGAAGTGCTACGAGCCGAAAAGCTCTATGCCAACTTTAAGAAGTGTGCCTTTTGTGTTGAAAAGGTTTTCTTTTTGGGCTTTGTTGTTAGTGTCAATGGTGTAGAAGTCGATGAGTCCAAAGTTGAAGCCATTAGAGATTGGCCTACTCCCACCACCGTCTCTCATGTGAGGAGTTTCCATGGCCTTGCTAGTTTCTATAGGCGCTTTGTTAGGGACTTTAGCACCATTGCCGCACCACTCACCGAGTTGGTGAAAAAGGACAAATCCTTTGTGTGGGGAGAGCCGCAAGAGAAGGCTTTCCAAGAATTGAAAAGTAGGTTAAGTACCGCCCCATTGTTGCAATTGCCCGACTTTGGGAAGGCTTTTGAGGTTGAATGTGATGCCTCGGGGGTGGGAATTGGGGGTGTTCTCATGCAAGAAGGGAAACCCGTTGCCTACTTTAGTGAGAAGTTAAAGGGCACAACCTTGAATTACTCCATGTATGACAAGGAGTTGTATGCCCTCGTGAGAGCTCTAGCCCATTGGCAACACTATCTATGGCCTCAGGAATTTGTGATCAAGAGTGACCATGAGTCACTCAAGCATCTAAGAGGCCAAGAGAAGTTGAACAAGAGACATGCCAAGTGGGTGGAGTTCATTGAGTCCTTCCCTTATGTAATTCATTACAAAAGGGGTAAGGACAATTTTGTAGCCGATACGCTTTCTAGGAAGTTCGCCCTTGCTACCACTCTTGCTTCTAGACTTATGGGTTTTGAGAGTATAAAATCATTGTATGAACATGACCCAAAGCTCAAGAGCATTCATGATGCTCTAGTGAGTGGGGAGAGGGTGGAAAAATACCAATGGGTAGATGGCTACATTTTCAAGAATGGGAGAGTGTGTGTCCCCGAGTCCTCTTGGAGAGATGTGCTAGTGCAAGAAGCACATTGCGGGGGCTTGATGGGTCACTTTGGGGTGGACAAGACTATGGCCATACTTAAAGAACAATTCCATTGGCCAAAAATGAGGCCTCTTGTGGAACGTTTTTGCAATGCTTGCTTGGATTGCAAGAAGGCTAAGTCTAAGTCCAACAACCATGGCTTGTACACTCCTTTGACCGTACCTACTAATCAATAGGTTGATATCTCTATGGATTTTGTTATGGCTTTGCCACGGACTAGAGGGGGACACGATAGCATTTATGTTGTCCTTGATAGGTTCTCCAAAATGGCTCATTTCATTCCGTGCAAAAAGACTCATGATGCACAACATGCAGCTTCTTTGTTTATTGATAATGTCTTAAAGTTGCATGGGGTGCCTCGCACCATTGTTAGTGATAGGGACTCTAAGTTCCTTAGCCATTTTTTGAATTGTTTGTGGGGTGCTCTTGGTACCAAATTGCTATTCTCTACGTCCCACCACCCTCAAACCGATGGGCAAACCGAGGTGGTGAACCGAACCTTGGGAGCTCTACTTAGAGCCATGACCATAGGTAAGGCCGGGACTTGGATTGATAAGCTACCGCTCATGGAGTTTGCATATAACCGCACTTTGCATCGTATGATTGGCATGACTCCTTTTGAGTGTGTTTATGGTTTTAGCCCCTTGATTCCTCTTGATCTTACCCCTTTGCCAAGGGATGTGGTTGTTGATTTTGAAGGTAAAGCTCGGGCCAAGGTATTGCTTGAACTTCATGCCAAGGTGAGGAAGACTTTGGAGGAAGCCTATGAGAAGGTAGCAACCAAGAAAAACAAAGGAAGAAAGAAGGTGGACTTCAAGAAGGGAGATTGGGTGTGGGTGCACTTCAGCAAGGAAAGATTTCCAAACCATAGGAAAGGGAAGTTGGCACCAAGAGGAGATGGCCTGTTCCAAGTGTTGTCCAAGATCAACAACAATGCATATGTGATAGATTTCCCCGGTGAGTATAATGTGTCCACTACTTTCAATGTTAGTGACTTGACTTCTTTTGATGTAGGTGATGATACCTTGGAGGAGGACGCCTTAATTTCGAGGATGAAATCTTCTCAAGAAGGGGAGGATGATGCAACCCAAATTGCATCGAGACCATTCACTCGAAGTCAAGCCAAGGAGATACAAAACACTAACTTACACTTGGTTTGGAAGGGCATGGATGATGCGAGCTCGGGGGATACTTTGAAGACCATGCATTGGAGCTCGGTAGACGAAGGAATGGAGGACCACAGCACAGTGGGCGGAGCGCCCAGCACCACAGGGCGGAGCGCCCAGCACCAAAGGCCACCAGGCGGAGCGCCTAGCAGCCCCTAGGCGGAGCGCCCCACCACATAGGCCACCAGGCGGACCGCCTCACCTTGGGGCGGAGCGCCCAGCCAACTCCACTGCTGGTTCAATAGGGCGGAGCGCCTATTCCATGGGTGGGGCGCCCGAAATGCTGAAATTCCCATCTTTTTGTGTAAAGTTCCTAGTCTAGCCCTAGGTGTTCTACTATGTCCTAAACTACTTAAGGGGCTTTTTAGTCTTTTCATTGGTTGTAGAAGGGTGCTACAAATACACCCTTCATCACTTAATGCCATTTATTACACTTTGAATACACATTAAATGAGCTTTGCTCTCAAGAACACTTGTAACCATTTTGGCTTGAAATCAATTAGAAGAATCCAAGTTGACCTTCAATCCGTCTTTGATCATTCTATTTGCGAGAATCGAGTATCTCTTGAGGATAGTTGCATAGCGTAGGTGATCCTTGCCATATTGGGGGTGTAACGAAATATTGTTCTTCGTTGCTACTTGAACAATCGTGTGAGTCTTCGTCTCGTTCTTATCTTTTATCGCTTTCGTAGTTTCGATTGCATCAGCTTATTTTAAGTAGCTTATAAGTCAAAAAGTAGCTTTGAGAAGTTAGGTTATGGCTTATAAACTCAAAAATTTTTAAGTTACCAAACATATATTAATGGGCTTATAAGCTTATAAGTCACTTTTAAGCTCACCCATACGGGCTCTTAATCATTTACAAATATAGTATTGCTTACCCATCTGGGCAGCGGGCACGATACTCAACCTTCCACTATCATCGAGCGATCCAACCTCACCAGGAGCAGGAGTAGGAGATTTAGTACGTTTCTTTCTACCTTTTCGTGCGGTAGTGGTGACTGATGGCGAAAATGGTGACTGAGTATCTGGAACAGAAAATCCAAAACCTGGGGGAGTAGATATACTCGGGGACGTAGAAATTGATGCAGATGCATGTTAGGAGTAGGTATAAATATCATCTGAAAAGTGCCTTGTACTAGGAATGACCGAAATGAAGGGCCCCGTACACACACTGACTGAGGGGATTGGCCTGGTGGAGGCATGGACTGGAAGGAGGGAGCAGCAGTATGGCCAAACTGATGGGGCTGGCCTGGTAAAGACACATACTGAAAAGACGTGCTCGGGGCACACATATGCTGAAAAACTGGAGAAGTGGGGGGCCATTAAAAAAATCAGGTGGATATGCACCTAACTGAGCGAGTACCTGATGAGTAGGAGTCAATGCTGGAAGAGGAGATGTAGTATGACTAGCGGAAGTTGATGCAGTATAATTCATAGCACGAGACCTAATTTTTTTCCCTTCTTACCCCTAGATGCCATTTCTTATAAAAAAAAACAAAAAAAAAAAAACTGAAGTGTTAAGTGTAAAAAATATAAAATACCTCTAAGATCAAATATGAACACGAGATACAAAAATTATGCAGTACATTAATCAAGTGTGCAACAAAAATAAAATGTAATAAAACAAATATTGTGAAATACATTGATACTACTAATAATATCAATCATCATCGCTTGCTTCTGTCTCATCAAGTAATTCATCATCGCTTGTTTCATTTTCATCAATAAACTTTTCATCTTCGTTTGTCATAGATGTTTCTTCTTCATGGGTGAAGACTGACATATTAAATTTTTCATAATAGTCTACACCCTGATGCAACTCATCAGGTAATTCTTCATCCACAATTTTCTGAACACTCAAAATATCATTTTGGTTGCTACCTCCAATGCATTCTCCACTTCCACTCTTCCAACCGGCTTGGCTTTTAAAACAACCCACCTATTAGCTTTAGTCTTGTTCTTGACTTTATTTTTGCATGGTGGATAAGGAATGTAGTATACTTATTTCATATTTTGAGAAATGATAAATGTATCATAATGTCCATATGTTCTTTTATGATTGACTTCAACTATTTTATATCGCGGATACACCCTTGTACCTCTATTTGGTGTTGGATCAACCACTTACACCGAAAGAGCACCAACTTTTTTTTAGGCCAACCATCAAAATCTAGCTCTAATACTTCCTAGCTCATGCCATAATAGTCAAAGTTTCCTTCGACAGTGCCTGCATTCACCCACACTCCGCAATTATAGGTGTTCTTCCCAATGGACCATTCTTCAATATGAAACTCATACTCGTTGATAAAGTATTTAGACATTCGTTTGTACTTATAAACAGGTCCCAAAGCTAAATCATTGAACAATGGCATATTCATTTTATTAACAGGATTGTTTACTTATATGTCGTTCAAGAAAATTTATAAGTTAGACAATACTTGGAATAATTTGTAAAATAGTATTTAAGTCAGAATATAATTTAATAAAGAAATACTTACATATTCTCTAAAGCGGTCTGAAAAATTTCAGTAACGACATCATGCCCAAAACAACTCACAAAATAACTGCTCGACATAATACAAAATTCCATTGGCCAAAACAAATAAGTATCTAGCATTTACTTTGATTGTACGAATTGAAATTTACCTATAAAATGGCTGGACTTTCGGGCAATTCAACAATACATGTGTAGTAGCTAGTTTTCTATCTATCTCACGGAATGCTTTCATGGAACCCTTTTTCGATCCTCTACCTGGATGATTGTATATAAAAAATTGTGGATACAATGCATTACCACTTCTACCATCGTCATGCCGATTCGATCTAGTTCTCATAGATGGTACCTCATCCCCAAAATAATATGAACAGAAATGGGAAGTTTTCCTAACAAGATAAGCCTCACATATCGACCCCTCAATCGTATTTTTGTTTTTCACAGTCCGCTTACACTTGCCAACAGTCCTTCATAACATATTTCATTATATAATCAGTAAAGAATAATTAAAAAAAAGATACGGAGCAAATTATTGATTCTCGTTACCTTTCATAGGGATACTGATAAGACCCAAATCGAGCAACCATCTAAAAACATCATCCAAGGCCAAGGAGGAGCTTATGCATTGGGATGCCATGGAACGAGGAGCCTCAGAGACACATTTCGAGGCGTTTCAAACACTCAGGGGAGTAGGCGGACCGCCCCTTTGGACTAGGCGGACCGCCCATTTGGTGTCTAGCCTCAGGACTTTGGTCCGCCCACTGCAGAGGCGGAGGGCCTACTTGGGGCGCCTACTGGGGACTAGGCGGGGCGCCTACTACACTAGGCGGGGCGCCTAGTTGCTGAACAAGTTGCGGGATTGCTAGTTTTTATCCTATGTAATTTCTATTATGCCCCTACGTGGCTTATGACTTTAGAACTTACTTAAGGGTACTTTAGGCTTTTCATTCATGTCTAAGAAAGGCCTATAAATACTCCATAGCTTAGCATTATTCCTTAGTTAGCTATTATGATGAATGATTGAATGTCAATGACAATGTTCAAGAGTGGATTCTCTTTGAATGAAAACCCCTTTGAGTTGGTTTGAGTTTACTAGTGGATTCTAGTTGAACCCCAAACCCCCCCGATAATTCTACTTGCGAGTCCGTTGTTGTCTCGAGGGTAGTTGCATAGTGTAGGTCCTCCTTGACACCGATACGAGGGTATTATGGAACGAGTTCTCCATAGTTACTTCGTAGGGAGTTTAAGTAGTGTCTCGCTCTTTATCTTTATTTCCGCGTTTCGTTTTTGATCCTTATCATCTTGGTATTAGAGCAAGACTCGGGTTTTGTTTCTACAAAGTCCCGACCCTTGATTCTTCGTGCCTAGGTCGATTCTATCTTTAGTTTTCGTGTTCTTGTTATTGGAAAGGAGAAAACAACAAAAAAATTGAAAAAATTGAAAAATACCAAAAATTTGTTCTATCTTGTGTTTTGGATTGATTCTTGTTGTGATTGATATTGGGGTTTGTTCCTTATTGGAAACCCGTTATTTTGGTACCCAACACACATGATTTGAAGTTGTATCCCATGAATTGAAAATTTGAAACCCTTGAAAAATTGAAAAAGTTGAAACCCTAGCTATGAACATGATGACCATGGTAGATTGTTGGATTTTGATTTGGGTTTGATAAAATTGATTGGGGTTTGATCTCTGTGCTTGAAACAACGTTTGGGTACCTTCGGATTGCTAAAACAACGTGTGAATTATTGGATTTTTGGGTGCCAAAGTCAAGAAAAACGAGTTTGAACAGTGCTGGAAGTTGCACTAGGCGGGGCGCTAGCAGAAGGGGCGGACCGCCTGATTTTTGCTCACTCTCTGGACTTTGCAGAGGCGGACCGCCTGATTTAGTAGGCTGACCGCCTACTTCAAGTAGGCTGACCGCCTACTCCCCTCTGCAGAGGACCAGGCGGACCACCTACTCAAAACAGGTGGGGCGCCTACTTCCTTCAAGTTGGGAATTGGGTAGTTTCTTCTAGGTTTTCGTGTTTTGTTGATTGCATTGCTTCCGGTTAGTGCTATTAGAGTATAATCCTACTCGATTAGTGCTAATTACTTTGAGCTATTAGGATCATCGTGCCTTAGAAAGGAGACTAGAATTCAAAGAAGATCCGTAGTATCTTTTGATTCAAGTCCTCACTTAAAGTGCTTATCGTTCCAATCGAGTCCCATTAACTCCACTCACCCCGGAGTGCATTGGACTTGAGAAGTTGAGTGATTGAGTTGTGGTTCATTGATCAACTACTTGAAGCTTTAAACTCAAACTTGTGTGAAATATCCACCTCCCCCAAACACGAGTGAGCCGAGTGAAACACTTGTGAGGGAGCGAGTGAGGTGTTTTACTAACGTTTGTTGCTTTCTGTAGGAACCATGGCAAATGATGGGGATGATCCTATGAAGAACTTCATGGCCACCATTATGGCTAAATTGGAGGATATCTCATTGAAACTTGAAACCGTCGAGAGGAATCAAGTTGAGACTGGAGAGAGGAGGACCCCGAGTTTCCAAATTGAATCCGGAGAGGGCACAAGTCATTGCACTCCTATGACCCCCGGACACTTTGTTGAGCTAACCAAGAAGTATGAACAAAGCAAAGTTGAAGCTCTACAAGAGCGTGGGTTGGGCAATCCCCGACAAGAGGGCAATCCCCTCAACTTGGGCAATCCCTAAGGAAATGCACCACTTCGAAGACCCGTGCGTAATGTCCCACCTCTTGAACAAATTGATGAAGTTCAAGAAGAGGAGGAAGCCCAGTATGGTGATGAGGCCTATGGGTATGATGTTCATTATCAACCTAGGAGGCCAATGAATTGGGGACGAAATGTGGATAGGGGTAGAGGCCGAGGTCGAGGGCCACCCATGGGCTATGCTAGAGGGAATGCTAGAAGGGAATATGTTGCACATGATGACTACTATGGAGGCCAACCGGAGCCTAACTATGGGGTACGTGACAACAACAACAACCTCAATAGTGTCAAGCTCAATCTTCCACCCTTCAAGGGAACTTGCGATCCGGAGGCATACATGGAATGGGTACTTCAAATGGAGAGGGTGTTTGATACCAATGAGATGACCGAGGAGCGAAAGGGTACCTATGCTATTTCTACCTTTGAGGCCTATGCTTCTACTTGGTGGGAGTCTATGAAGAGGTCTAGGAGAAGGATGAATTTGCATTTAAATGTGACTTGGGATGATTTGAAGGAGCTTATGAATGCCAAGTACATAACTCCAAGGTATCGGCAAGAGCAACTAAAAAAGCTCTATGATCTAAAGCAAGGTGTCAAAACAGTGCATGAGTACCATGATGAGTTTGAAAAGATACGGATGGCATTGGATATGGATACCGAATGTGTGGAACAAGCAATGATCCGCTTCAAAAATGGTTTGAGCTATGGTATTGCTTCTCAATTGAGATTGCATACTTATCTTTCACTTCAAGATCTACTTGAAGCCGCCATTGAAGCCGAGCGTTGGCTTAAAGGAGAGAGGTCCAAAAACAACACTCCTACTACTACAAGCAAGCCAAAGGAGTGGACGACACCAAGTGCAAACTTTCCAAGTGCCAGTGCTAGCAAAGAAGTGAAGAAGCCTAATGACCACACTACACCACGCTTGGAAGGTACTTCTAAAACTCGCTTGAGTAATCCTATCTCTACATCTACTCAATGTTATAAGTGCAAGGGCTTTGGGCATATTGCTAAAGAATGCTCCACAAAACGAACCATGGTTGTGGTTGGCAATTTGGTGTATGAGCAAGAAAGTGAGTCCGAGAAAGAGGAAGTAGAGGAGGATGAGGAAGTTGATTGTGAGGAGGCCGTAGAGGAGGATGATGGTCCTCAAATGTTCTTGGTGGTTAGGAGAAGCTTGAGTACCATTCTTATGGAAGAGGAGGTGGAAAATGATCAACGGGAGAACCTCTTTCATGCTAGGTGCCGGGTGATGGGCCAAGTATGTTCAATGGTTGTTGATTCGGGGAGTTGTACCAACATAGTGAGCCAAACCTTGATTTTCCAATTGAAGTTACCCACTCTAAAGCACCCAAAACCATACCGATTACAATCGCTTAGCAAGTGTGGTGAACTAAGGGTGGTGAAACAAGCATTGATTGAGTTTAGCATTGGGAATTATAAGGATAAGATCATGTTTGATGTGGTCCTGATGCAAGCATGCCACTTGTTGTTTGGGAGGCCATGGCAACATGATAGGTGTGTAGTGCATGAAGGCCGGACCAACTCCTATACGGTTAAGCAAGATGGGAGGAAGTATGTGCTTAGGCCTTTGACTCCAAGGCAAGTGAGGGAAGACTACCAACGAATGAAGGAGTTGAGGGAAGCGGCTAAAGCAAAGTCACCCATTGTACTTGAGCCCGAGGCAAACAATCTTATTGTTTTGCCAATGCATGATGAAAATGATAGTCACTCCACTTCAAATGAGAGAGAAAAGATAGAGAGAAGTGAGGGAGTGACCGGTGACAATCCAAGAGAGGAAAAAGGAGAGGATTTGAGGAGTGATGTGAGTGGATTGTCACCACAAACCACACTTGACCATGAGGTAAAATTGAGAGAGATGAGAGGTGAGGAAGGAAAAATTGAGAGTGAGAGCACCCATTGTTCTAACCCTTCTTTATCTTCTACCTTTTCTTGTGAAAGTTCTTGTGTAGGTACATTTGAAGACAAGCCATTGGAGCCTCAATGTGAGCTTCATGAAGGAGAAGTTGCATATGACACTTCAAACCTTGTGAGTGATCAAGGAAGTACTACAAATGTAAGTGTTACTTCACCTATTCATGAGCCTACTAACTACTTGTCTTGTGATGACTCAACACTAGTTGGTGTTTTGAATGCATCTAGTGAGTATACCACTAGTGGAGAGTCTAGTTGTCAACTTGTATGTGCATGTGAAACACTAGTTGGAAGGGATGCTATGCCACATCATGATGTGAGCTCATAGGTAGGTGGTCGTCCCAATTACCTCCAAAATCTATAACACAAGCACAGAGCATATCCTCGAGGGTCTGAATGGTCCTTTCTGCCTGGCCATCAGTCTGCGGATGGAAAGCGGTGCTCAAGTTGACCTTGGTTCCCAACCTTTTCTGGAAAGCTTGCCAAAAATGAGCGGTGAACTGCGGACCTCTGTCAGAGATAATCGAGACTGGGGTGCCATGCAACCTAACAATTTCCTTGATGGGACGACAGGGGGGATATTGTTTATGCTTGTGCTAACGAGATGGAAGATTGCATGACCACGAATACTCAAGCGGAGACAACTGCTAATCAGGCCATGTGCAGGGCACATGGACGGCGGTTACAAGCAGTTCCTCTAGTTCCTATGTTATAGGGCAGTTGTGCCTATGTGTAATTTGTTTTGTATTTTAATTATATGGATAATTATTGATGCCTATGCAGTTTGGGATGTAAACTGCTCTAGTGTGTTGTCATAAAACGTGGCAGCCAAGTGTCCTAGTCTAAGGTTGGCTATATACATGGCCAAGTGAAGGCAAAAACACAAGTGAGTGATTTTGCCTAAGTGTTCAGGATTTTGTGAGTCTTTGTATACGAGTTTAATACAAAGTTGGGCGTGAGATTTGCCCGTAAATCTGTGTGTGTTTATGTTTCTTACTTGTCCCGAAATCAAACTAAGTCATTGAACCAAAACCAAGTAAACAACAAATGAGTAGGCTGAAACAGTGCGGGCTGTTTGCCGTGCGGGTTTAAGTGCGAAAAATTAACCCCGTAACAGAAGGGTAGATGCTAGATAAACTTGGTATATTACTTGTTATTTAGCTTATATATTTTTGTTGGAGTCCACAATTGCTAATACACTTAAAGATACTTGGTTTCTTGTCCAAAAGACTGAGAAATAGTTCTTTTCTATTTTAACTACTTACATGCTTCTTGGTATGTTACTTTTTATTTAGCTTCTTATAAACTGCTACTTGAATGCTAGAGAAGTTTGATATTGTACTTTTTATATAGCTTTGTATTTCTTATGGAGTCCGTTGATTATAGACTTGGAGAAACTTTTTCTAAGTATATATATATGTACATAGAAAAATATATATTTTATAACCACCAAAGTTTGGCCTGTATAATACCAAATGCTACGCTTTACAAATGTCTCTTTTGAAATTACGCTTGAAAAGCGTGGCCTATAAGGTAATAAAGACCATGTTTCAAAAGTGTATCTGTAGAGGACTTGGAAATCGTTGCCTATACAAAGTGTGGCCTTTGGTCAATAAAAAATGTTGCCTTAGAGAAAAGGCTACGCCTCTTTAGGCCACCCTTAAAAAAGTATTGTCTTAGGTTAAAAAGCATGTCCTTTTGAAACGACCTCGGTCAGTCATTTCGGAAGATATGACTCTGATTTGCATGCCAATAGTTTTAAAATCTTCGTAAGGTCCATTGGGACTTATCTGTAAAAGTTGAGCTAAATCAGACCTCGTTTGGTAGGCATCGGAAGAAGGTTTTAGTTTTTATTGTCGATAAATATTAAAAAGAGATTTTCGAGCTCGATTTTAGCGAATCAGCTCCGATTCGAAATCCGAAAGCGCCGTTAGGTTCGTATGATTATTTGTGACTTTTGTGATTTTTCAAAAGTGAATTTCGAGGTTGTTCGGCTAGTTTCCGCTAAAATGCTGAAACTTAAATAATTTGACCTTTATCTATTTAATTTGCATATTGAGTTTCCGGAGTCCGAATTGATATCCGCCTTAGCAAGTGTGGTACATATATTTTGTATAACTTGCTTGAGAAATTTGGGATCATTTCGAATTTCGTAGGGTTCTATTTTAATTAGCGTCACGAAAACTAAAGGAAAAGAAAAAGGAAAAGAAAGAGAAGAAAGGTCAATGGCGGTGGCTACATTTCCTAGCAGCATTAAAAGCAAAACAAGAACTAGAAAACAAAAACGAACAGAATGAGAAGCGAAGAAGTAGAAACGAAGCAGAGGAAAAAGTAGAATTTTTTACCTGAAACATTCAGGTAAAGATCTTAATATATTATTTGAGTTTATTACGTGTGTTTGAATATATTTTATAGGTAAAAATTAGGATATTAGACATATTTTTAATAAGTTCAATTAATAGTTGAAAGGGTCAATTGGACCCCGATAATGGAATTGATTATATATTCGTACTCAGTGAGTTATGAGCAGCATATAAATGTAATTTATTTGGGGTTTAGTTATGTGACCTTAAACCCCGTACATAGGTCTGGCCTGCGTATTGCGTATGCGAATAGGGTATCAGGTTCCTAACCGGATTGCCCTAAGATGTGAGGAATGAAGCCTTTAGCCTAAATTGATATATTTTCTGCTCAATGAATAAGCAGGATCATTTGGCATTGAATCCAAAGGATAAAGCGGCTGTTGAGTAGCAAGTTGAAATAAGGTAAGTGTTTATATCCATTTCTTTAGAGGCCCTTGTGGATATTCTACCACGTGTTCTTTCGGTGTGTAGCTGCCGATAGGCGTACTCATTACGCCTTAGCTTTGAATTTACATTGTATATTATATGTTATGCCTTATTGTTGGTATTGCATTGAGCATATGAGCATTGCACTATGGTTTTGAGCATTGCATATACTTCCCGGTAATCAATGAGAGTCCCGAGCCGGTGAAGGGTCATTATTGCATATACTTCCCAGTAGTCGATGAGAGTCCCGAGCCGGTGAAGGTTCATTATTGCATATACTTTCCGGTTGGCGATGAGAGTCCCACACCGGTGAAGGATCATTATTGCATATACTTCCCGGTTGGCGATGAGAGTCCCGCACCGGTAAAGGGTCATTATTGCATAGACTTCCCGGTAATTGATGAGATTCCCGAGCCGGTGAAGGTATCAGGCACATGTGACTGCATTGCATCATACCGCATTCATCTCATTGCACCGCATACTGACTGATGTGTGACTTGTGTGTTGTGTTTTGTGTATGCGACATGTATACCATGTTGTGGACATATTTCAGTTTGCCTATACGTTTCTGGCTATTTAGTGTCCTTAATTGGTTTATATGCTTTAGTTATATGGATCGGGTTGCACGCCGCAACAGTATAAATAAATGGATCGAGTTGCACGCCGCAACAGTATAAATATATGGATCGGGTTGCATGCCGCAACAGTATGAATATATGGATCGGGTTGCACGCCGCGATAGTATGAATATGTGGACCGGGTTGCACGCCGCGAGAGTATTATGTTCGGGATACTTAAAAACCTATATATTCTGTCTATCTTATGTCTTGGTTGTTTATGAGTTTATGATCCCATACATATTTCCAGTTATTATCTGGCTCTGCCTTTTTACAATTTAAATAAGAGGAATTTGGTTTATTTGTTTTTCTTCTCCCTGGCTAGCTATCCTATTCTTTGAGGCGGCTAGTCTGCCCCACTTATTGAGTCCTTTTGACTCACCCTTGTTTGTTGTTTATTTCTTGTCTATCTATTTCGTTTCGGCAGGTTCGCTCCAGGGTTGAGTTCGCCACGTTGTGAAGGAGCGAAGACGACTTCAGCTGTCAGGGTAAGCCAGCTTTTATTCCGGATGGCCACCAGTTTATTGTTTATTATTTCAGTTGCATTTTGCTCTCTTCAGGAGGTATCTGTCTTCTTTTGTACTCTTAGATGTCTAGTCTGGATAGCCCTAAACCTAGTATGTTGGGTAGTCAGTTGTAATTTCTTTTGTACAGCTTAGAGGTATCAGTATGTCTATGTTTTTTTAAGTCTTGTGCTTATTTATGAATTGTTATATTTATTTTCCTAATTTAATTGGTAAGGGTTCGCCCGACGGGTCTAGGGGAGGATGTCAGGTGCCCGCACGACCTAACTTGATTCTGGGTGGTGTTAGTTGGTATCAGAGCCCGATTTAGAGTCTATCCAGACTAAGACAGTGTCTAATAGAGTCTCACTGATGGGTACGTAGACGTCTGTACTTATCTACGAGAGGCTATGATGGCATTTAGGAAGGTTCACTTCCTTCTTTTCTGATCGTGCGTCGGTCTAGGATATAAATGTATTTTTGTTAATTCCTTCGTGGTAATGGTGAACCCTCGTGCGACAAATCAACAAAGGGTAGGAGTTCAGAACGAAGCAGTCTAGCTTGGGGCTAGAGCTACTCAAGCCCCGAGAGTTGTGGATCGTGCTGACGATCCAATTGTGGAGGCCCAGCTATACGAGTTCGCGATGGGCAAGGGAGCAGGGCCTTGTAGTTCCCTTGGCTCTCTACGATGCTTTTACGGGAATCTTGGGGACGCAGATACCGCAAGAACCTATTATTCGCTATGCAGCTTATTAGGTTGCCGCAGATGGAGACGTTCAGTCTCAGGGAGCTCCTGTTCTAGTCCCTGATACTGCCCCCGTAAATTATGTTCCAGAGGCAGCACGTGTTGCGCCACCAATTATTCTGGTTAGCTAGCTAACCCAAGTAATAGCTCGGTCCGAGTGTCCGAAGATGCTTTATTATTTTATCTGGTTTAACCTTCCGATATTCTCAAGCCATGCATCAGATAATCCTTGTGTAAGTTTTTTTTAAAAATAAAATGATGCCAGCGTATCCTTCAGGCTCTTGATTATATCGAGCGGTATGATGTTTATTATTCTTCTTTCTAGTTTCAGGGTCCAGCCTTGAATTGGTGGGCCGCTCTCTTATTAGCTAACTTGGTTCAGTTTTTCTTCTAGATTAGTGGAAAAGTTCCTTTCGAGTAGCGAGCGAGATGAAAAGTGTTGATAGTTTTAGTGGATTGGAGAGGGTAGCCTGTCGGTTAGCCTGTTGGTGTTTCAGAATATGAGATTGAATTCTATAGAATGGCTGAATATGCATTAGAATTAGTCCATGAGCCTTTTAAGAGATTCAAAGATTTATTGATGACCTTTCTCCTTCCTTGAGATCCCAGATGGCTCAGGACTTCATTTGATGTTGTTGTTGATATTGCTCAGAGGTATTAGGCATACTATAAGTTAGAGCGGGAAGAGTTACAGTGGGAGAGCAAGAGATCCTACGGCCCTCGTGGGCACCATGGTACCTCATTTGGAGGTAAGAGTTATGATTATTTTTGGAGGTCACCTGCCAGGTTATCTCGGCTTGTAGAGCGTGACTCTCAGAGTGTGCGAATAGCTCACCAAGATAAGACTCAATTTTCTCTTTGTTGCTATCAACAATCTGTCCAGCTTCCATTTTCAGCGAAAAGGTATTATCATTGTCGTGAGTCTAGTTATCCTTTGAGGAATTTTCCCTTACTCCGGCAAGTAGGCAGTCGTCCTTTCTCTCATCATCAGGCACTTGCATGGTCGCAGGGGATTTCATTTAAATCTTAATCAGCGAAAGAAATGCCACCATCCAGTAGAGGTTGAGAGTGTGGTGGCAGTGGTTCTTCAGAAAGTGATTGTCAGGGTAGTGGCTCAGTTCAGCTGCAGAGGCAGTACTATGAACTGCTAGTCTGGCGGGATGCTGAGGTATCCGATGTAGCAGACCGTGGAATTTTTTCTTCTCTTAAATGTGAGAAAGATTTGATTCTTTCGATCGATCTGGAAATGGTGTGTCTTATCATGTTTCGATGGTTTCCTTGGATGTCGTTTCTATTAAGAATCGGTTGCGGTAGAGGGGTGAGCTTCTGATATGTTTTATTCCTAGCATTTGTGATGACCCTACTAGTTTATCTGGTTTAAATGTGAGGGATTTGTGAGTGAGTATCGGTATTGTTTGCTTGGCATTTTATTGTGCCTCATCCTGTTTCAGTTTACCTCTCTCCTCGAAATTCAATGTTGGTAGGATAATGGGATCCTAATTCGTCACCATCAGAAAGTGTTATCGTTTCTTCTGGTGCAAAGTGATTAGTAAGTAATATTCAATCTAAGTATCTCCTCTTGGTTCAAAACGCTAGTAAAGTCATGTTATTCTATGAGCTTGTCTCAGTTATAAAAGGGTTTCTGATAAATTGTCAGAGTTTTCTTCTTATAGGAAGGTTAAATTGACATAGATTTTGTTCCATAAAGCTCATTCAATGTCTATTTCTTCAATTACGATTCTTCGGTTAGCCTGACTCGTAAGTAGTCTAGCTCTGGTAGCCAAATAAATAAGAAGAAGAGCTTCCTAAAGCTCTAATTATTCCTATCCCCAGTCTGTTGCCATCTCTTCTTCTTCTGACACTGGTGAGCTTAGGCGGTCAGTAGCCTCTTGTGATGTTCCCTGTGTTGAGCCAGAGTGCGTGTCAAGGTAGCCGGGTAAGCACATTGTTGTTTTTCAAGGCTATTAAGGGTAATGAGAGGCATCATTTGACCTCTGATTTGATCCATCAGGCAGTGGTACTTATGGCAAAGGTATGGAGTTGTGAACTCGAGAGTTGTAGTTGTCTGGCAACTCGAGAGGGTAATTTGGTAGCTCAGGTCTGAGCCACATTCTATTTTTAGCTATGTCTTCCTTAGTCCGTCAGACTGTGCGAGGATGGCTATTTCTATTCTAGTTAGTTGTATGAGTTAATTCTCTAAGTGGAGGAGTCTTTCTCCTATACTGAATGCTAAAAATAAATCTCTAAGGCATTGCTGAAGCGTAAGCTAATTCTTTGTTTCATCGACATGTTCTAAGTGGAAGAGTCTTTCTCCAATACGAGGTGATTTGTCGGCGGAATCATGTTAATCCATCCAAAGTTTCGTGTATCTTTATTTCAAAAATGTTGAACTCTCCTCTCGTGATCGAGGATGGATCAGCTTAGTCTGAATAAGCTGGGCAATGACGTTATGATATTATCTAGCTATGTTTTTATCCAAGAGTTTGATGTGCGTGTTATAATTCTGATTCTATAATCATGAGATAATGTCCGTGGAGTAGTTTATGAAGGTTGTGCAAGTTCTCTTGTTATCTGCGTGAATCTTGCTTTAGACTTAGGCTCGTTCGAGGACGAACGAGAGTCTAAGTGGAGGAGAATGAAACGACCTCGTTCAGTCGTTTCGAGAGATAGGCCTCTGATTTGCGTGCCAATAATTTTAAAATCTTCGTAAGGTCCATTGAGACTTATATGTAAAATTTGAGCAAAATCAGACCTAGTTTGGTAGGCATCGGAAGAAGGTTTTAGTTTTTATTGTCGATAAATATTAAAAAGAGATTATTGAGCTCGGTTTTGGAGAATGAGCTCGGATTCGAAATTCAAAAGCTCCGTTAGGTTTGTATGATTATTTGTGACTTTTGTGAGTTTTCAAAAGTGAATTTCGAGGTTGTTCGGCTAGTTTCCGTTAAAATGCTAAACTTAAATAATTTGACCTTTTTTATTTAATTTGCATATTGAGTTTCAAGAGTCCGATTTGAGATCCGCCTTAGCAAGTGTGGTACATATATTTTGTATGACTTGTTTGAGAAATTTGGGATCATTTCGAATTTCGTAGGGTTCTATTTTAATTTGGGTCACGAAAACTAAAGGAAAAAAAAAAGGAAAAGAAAGAAAAAGAAATGTCAATGGCGGTGGCTACATTTCCTAGCAGCATTAAAAGCAAAACAAGAACAGAAAACAAAAACGAAACAGAAATGAGAAGCGAACAAACAAAAACGAAGCAGAGGAAAAAAAAGGCCAGAAAATGAGAAAAGAGCCGGAGAAAAGTAGAATTTTTACCTTGAAACATTCAGATAAGGATCTTAATATATTATTTGAGTTTATTACGTGTGTTTGAATATATTTTTAGGGTAAAAGTTGGGATATTAGACATCGTTTTAATAAGTTCAATTAATAGTTCAAAGGGTCAATTGGACCCATATAATGGAATTGATTATATATTCGTACTCAATGAATTATGGGCAGCAGATAAATGTAATTTATTTAGGGTTTGGTTATGTGACCTATACCTCGTACATAGGTCTGGCCTGCGTTTTGCGTATGCGAATAGGGTATCAGGTTCCTAACCGGATTGCCCTAAGATGTGAGGAATGAAGCCTTTAGCCTAAATTGATATATTTTCCGCTCAATGAATAAGCAGGATCATTTGGCAGTGAATCCAAAGGATAAAGCGGCTGTTGGGTAGCAAGTTGAAATAAGGTAAGTGTTTATATCTATTTCTTTAGAGGCCCTTATGGATATTCTACCACGTGTTCCTTAGGTGTGTAGCTGCCGATAGGCGTACTCATTACTCCTTAGCTTTGAATTTACATTGTATATTATATGTTATGCCTTATTGTTGGTATTGCAT
The DNA here is from genome assembly GCA_037355625.1 of Petunia x hybrida. NCBI lineage: Eukaryota > Viridiplantae > Streptophyta > Magnoliopsida > Solanales > Solanaceae > Petunia > Petunia x hybrida. Next base: position 3,522,705 of record JBBBVM010000051.1, read on the forward strand.
TGAGCATATGAGCATTGCACTATGGTTTTGAGCATTGCATATACTTCTCGGTAATCAATGAGAGTCCCGAGCCGGTGAAGGGTCATTATTGCATATACTTCCCGGTAATCGATGAGAGTCCCGAGCCGGTGAAGGGTCATTATTGCATATTGATGCAGGGTAAAATACGCGGAAGCTAAAAACGATACGAAAATGCAGAAGCTAAAACAAGATAACGTGATATCAATAAAGATATCGAGATAAAAAGCAAGACGAAGCCTAAAATGATTACCTAAGTAGCACCGAGGAACTTGTCTCGATACACCTCGAGATAATGTCAAGAATCACCTACGCCAAGGAACGAGACGTGACTCACACGAAGGTCCAAGTAGCAACGAAGAACTATGTTTCGTTACACCCCGGACGATTGGCAAGAATCACTTATGCTAAGCAACTACCCTCAAGAGGCACCCGGCTCTTGCAAATAGAATGATCAAAGAGGTTTCGATGTTCAACTTGGAATCCACCAAGTGAAATCATGCCCGCTCACGGGTTCTTTATTAAGATTCACTCAAGAAATGTTCATCATTCTACATCAAGGATGCTAAAAATGAAATGAAAGCCTAAGTGTTCTATTTATAAGACTTTCTATTCTAGTGTAAAATATCTAAAATACCCCACAAGTTGGGTTTAATGAATAAGACCACGCAGGGTCATAATAGTAATAACTATGCCTCAAAAACCCGGAATAAGCCATGTAGCTTCGGCTTCAGGGGTAGGCGCCCGCCTCCAGTGGGGAGGCGCTCCGCCTCAGTGTTAGGCGGTCCGCCCTGAACAGCTCTCTGGACTTTGTTAGGCGGTCCGCCTTGTATTGTGGGCGGTCCGCCTCTTCCTGGGAAGTATGGTTACGACTCAAAATGGATTCTAAGTGTTCCTCCTTGGTCCGTAGTTGGTCCTCCCTCAAATGTGCTCAAGTCCATGGCTTCAAATCACGCTCGAACCCTTCTTCGAAGCTCTTGCCTTGTATCCGTTGTGCTCTAGGCTCGGCTCTTGATGGTTGGGGTCTAAGGCTCCAATTTGCCCGGCATCACATATACTTCCCGGTTGGCGATGAGAGTCCCGCAGCGGTGAAGAGTTATTATTGCATATACTTCCCGATTGGCGATGAGAGTCCTGCACCGATGAAGGGTTATTATTGCATATACTTCCCAGTTGGCGATGAGAGTCCCGCACCGGTGAATGGTCATTATTGCATGTACTTCTCGGTTGGCGATGAGATTTCCGCACCGGTGAAGGGTCATTATTGCATATACTTCCCGGTTGGTGATGAGAGTCCTGCACCGATGAAAGGTCATTATTGCATAAACTTCCCGATAATCGATGAGAGTCCCGAGCCGGTGAAGGTATCAGGCACATGTGACTGCATTGCATCATACCGCATTCATCTCATTGCATCGCATACTGACTGGTGTGTGACTATTGTGTTGTGTTTTGTGTATGCGACATGTATACCATATTATGGACATATTTCAGTTTGCCTATACGTTTCTGGCTATTTAGTGTCCTTGATTAGTTTATATGCTTTAGTTATATGGATCGGGTTGCATGCCGCACCATTATATATATATTGATCGGGTTGCACGCCGCAACAGTATAAATATATGGATTAGGTTGCACGCCGCAACGGTATGAATATATGCATCAGGTTGCACACCGCGACAGTATGAATATATGGGTCGGGTTGCACTCCGCAACAATATAAATATATGGATCGGGTTGCACGTCGCGACAGTATGAATATGTCACGACCCAACCTAGGGTCGCGACGAATAACCGACACTAAGTGTCGATCATCGCTAAACCTACTCATAATCTATAAATTAAAGAGATGAGCTGGCAACCTTGTTATGCATACATACATATTTACTGAAAACATAAAGTCTAGAAAGGACGGGACAAGGCCCCGCCATACCCAAATTGGCTGACTGTACATATACCAAAAGATAAGCAACTCCGGGAGTAAGCGGAGTGACTCCAATAGCTGATAGGTGGCCTACTAACGTGGTCCAAACATTGATCTATCTGCACCTGCGCGGCATGAAACGCATCGCCCAAAAAAAGGGCGTGACTACGATATGTACCAAGTATGTAATGCATGAGCATATAATATATCATAGCTGAATGAAACTGTAAGGCTGGAATATAAATATGTAAATATGAGCTGAAGCATAGCAATATAGCTGGAAATTTGAAGACCGTACTAAACAAGATCTGAATATAAACTGAAGTCTAGCTGAATTTGGAACTGCAGACTAAGCTGAACTATACTGATAAATAACTGTAATATGACTGATAACTGGTTACTAGCAATGATAGCAGTCAACTGATACTGATGCTAAGAACTGGTGGCTGATAATTGGTACTGAGCTAAAACTGGACTGTTATCTGAAACTGGTATCTGTCTGGTGTTATGGGCTATATCCCCCCAAATCAGGTAACTGAACATCTGAACTAGTACATGTCTGGTGTTATGGGTTGTATCCCCCCAAATCAGGTAACTGAAAACCTGAACTAGCCTCATGTATAATCATGCAGTGCATACTGTGGCTATATACACGTATATAACAAACCTGGCAGGTGTTATGGGCTATGTCCCCCCAGCCAGTAATATCTAATCTCTCTGGTCAAAGTGTGTGAATGACACCCGGTCACACTAGGTGTTTCAACTCCCATCTTAACCAGAAGGGCTATGTCCCCCAGATGAGTAGTATCACACGCAACCGGACTGTGTGTCCAATGTCCAGCCTCTATGTGGGACTCCAAATCACACATAATATGATCACAATATAAGCACAAGCATGTATGAGGCATAACACATGTGGAAACAATAGATATGGACTCAATGGAATGATAAGAAAACTCTGGATAAAATTATAGACACAACCTAGAACTCAGAATTTGTCTAACTCTTTGAATTTCTATAAAATTTTCAGTAGAGTTTCTACTGAAACTGGATGATCCGCAAAAATAGAACCAACACTATACTCTACATGGGAATTGATACCCAGATAAACTGATAACATAAACATGTTAAACAGATAACAAGATGAGACGACTGGATGACATAACAAATCCGCAGATAGAATGTCTGGACAACACCACTGTCCTACCTTTCGACCTAATTTTCAGAGTGTAGATCAAAGATATAGACTTTATGGTCTTCATGAAAGTTTAGATATATGTCTTAGGAATCTGGAGATTCTTAAAGAATCTAAATATCAATTTTGTACAAGGAGTTATGACCAATATACTAACACATGTCCAAAGATCAAAACAATTTTTCAGACTTTAAACTCACTTAAATCATTCATAACATGTCTTTAGAATGATATACGTCACTTTAGACATACGGGGTGTAATAAAACATATGGATCGGGTTGCACGCCACGACAGTATGAATATATGGGTCAGGCTGCACTCCGCGACATTATGAATATGTGGATCGGGTTGCAGGCCGCGACAGTATTATGTTCGGGATACTTAAAAACATATATGTTCTTTCTATCTTATGTCCCTGGTTGTTTATTAGTTTATTATCCCATACGTGTTTCCAGTTATTATCTAGCTCTGCCTTTTTATAATTTAAATAAGAGGAATTTGGTTTATTCGTTTTTCTTCTCCCTGGCTAGCTATCCTATTCATTGAGGTGGCTAGTCTGCCCCACTTATTGAGTCCTTTTGACTCACCCTTATTTTTTGTTTGTTTCTTGTCTATCTATTTCGTTTCGGCAGGGTCGCTCCAGATTGAGTTCGCCATGTTGTGAAGGAGCGAAGACTACTTCAACAGTCAGGGTGAGCCAGCTTTTATTCCGGATGGCCACCAGTTTATTGTTTATTATTTCAGTTGCATTTTGCTCCATTCAGGAGGTATCTGTCTTCTTTTGTACTCTTAGATGTCTAGTCTGGATAGCCCTAAACCTAGTATGTTGGGTAGTTAACTGTAATTTTTTTTGTACGGCTTAGAGATATCAGTATGTCTGTATTTTTTTTTTTAAGTCTTGTCCTTATTTATGAGTTATATTTATTTTCCTAATTTAATTGGTAAGGGTTTGCCCGACAGGTCTAGGGGAGGATGTCGGGTGCCCGCACGACCTAACTGGATTCCGGGTCGTGTCACCTTTGACCTAAACCCACACTTTCTGATAGATTAGGCTACGCTTTTCAAGTGTAGTTAAAGTCCAAATATGTTGTAGTGCGTACCTCCCAAAATATGCTTTGCTTAGTCCAATTATGTGTAACACCAAAACCAGGTATTCTAGACAATAGTTGTTGCTCAGTTACCTTAGGATATCCCTTTACCCTGTCCTAAACTTCATGGCCATTCAACCTTCATGGAGGGTTATATTATCAAAATCATGTTGATTCTTCATAAATACATTAGTGTTTCTCCAAAACTGATGATCATCTGGCAACAATCAACGTTGACTATCGAACCATGTGTGCTTACGTCCACTTTTCAAATAGAATGCACTTATAGATTCCATACAACAAGGGCAAGAAAGCTTACCAGCAGTGGACGAACTAGACAACATTCCATAAGCAGGAAATTATTTATTGTCCACATCAAAGAAGCATGCAATCTAAAGTTTTGTTTACTTAAACAATCATATATTTCCACACATTCATGCCACAATATTTTTGACTCGTCAATTAAAGGCTGCATGAATACATCAATCGAGCTATTTGGGTTACCTGGACCCGGGATAATGCAAGTCAGAAAAATAAATGGACTTGTCATACACATATCCAGTGGAAGATTATACGGTGTGACAAATACAGGCCAACAAGAATATGGTGAGGCGGAGATAGAAAATGGAGTGAACCTATCAGAACTTAAACCCAACCTAATGTTTCTAGGTTTACTCGCAAATCTTGGATACAGCCTATCAAAATGCTTCCATACTTCTCCATCAAACGAATGACATAGAATACTAGGTTGTTTTGTATGTTCATGGTACCATCTCATATGAGGAGCAAAGCTCAACGCATACAACCTCTTAACCTTGGTATAAGGGGTAAGTAATGCATCACTTTAACTGGGACCTGTTTCTGTTTATCATTTCGGACTGGCTTAAAACGAGTCTCACCACAAAATTTACAAAATCCTAATTTCGCATCTTCCTTATAGCATAACATGCAACCCTTTTTACAACAGTAGATTCTTTCTGAAGAGAGTCCTAACTTGGAAAACCAATTTCTTTGTATCATAGTATGAAGTAGGTAACCCCAAGTTAGTTGGATTTAGTTCATTCATAAGCCTAATGATCTCATCCATGTCTCCTTGGGATATATTATAATATGCTTTTATACTAATCAATCTGAACTGCAATTGACAATTTCGAATGCGTTGACCCCTCATACAATGGGCGATTTGCTTCTTTCAACTGTTCATAGAAGAGTTTCGCCTCATAAGTGGGAAACTCCTCAACATTTGGTTGGGATGGTTCCCCTTGGCACATCCCAAAGGCATCATTTATTATTTCATGCATATGTGAGTTATACCCGACATACGCACTACTCCCCCTGACATATTCATTTTGTAAATCGACTTCATCAACAGTAGGATTAAACGTTCCATGTGCAGTCCATACCAAATAATTGGGCATAAATATTTTATTATAAAGATGGAGTAGAATAGCATCTAAGCGTTGCACGTCACAACACTTGTATTTCACACAAGTACATGATTTTACTCTCCCTTATATATTCATGAAGTGTTTAACAATAAATCGGTCAACCCCATCTACAAATATTTTTCTCAACCCCCGATTTTCATACAACCTATTATAGATCCAACTATGATTTTTATCACGTTCCATCTACACGAATGTTACAAAAGGATATATTTAGAACAATGCAAAAGATTATATCATTTTTACACTAAAATAATATTAACTTGTGTAGCTAATGGTTATGTTTCAATTCATCACATAAAGTTTGATAGAATTAGCACATTTTCTCAAGTTTAGGATTAGAACACTTCAATTTCCACTAGTTAATCAAGTTTCCTAATTTTCAAATTGAATCTTAACTTATTCTCTCCTAATTGTTCATTACCCTAGTTTTTATATCTAATTGCAACAACAACTTTACTTAATAGACAATGCTAGCAACAACATCAATTTCGAGCATCAACATCCAACCAAACAATGTTTCAATTCCAATTTAGAAAAATTAATTATTATATTCTTTCTTGTGGAACCAATTATTAATAAAAAATAAATTTATGAACCAACTATTTTAACCACTTGAAGCCACAAATGCTAAGGACCACATAACTATTTTCTGCTTTAGCTCTAGGAAAACAAATATACAAAAAAATTTGAGCCAAAAATAGATAAAAAGAAAAAAAATAAACTGAAAAAACGTACTTTTCTGGCGGGTCGCCGGTGACAGTAAAAAATCACCGGTGATTCTGCATTTAAAAAAAATTAATGAAGAGGGGGAGGGGGTTAAAAAGAGGAGGCAGCGGGGTTGAGGAAATATGGAAAGGGGAGTTATGGGGTAGGGGATAATGGGAGGGGGTGGGAAATATTACCTGAATTGGTGGGCGCCGAAGCAGTGAAATGAGTGGAGCAAGTAGCAGGGGATGTGTGGAGCACGGGTGGCAGGGATTAGGAAGAAAGAAGAAAGAAAATTGAAGTGAGAGAAAATAGAGAGGGGGAGGGGGTTATTTAAAAACCTACCGAGGGGATTCCCTCGGTAGGTTTTTAAACCGAGAGCTGTCCCTCAGTAGTAATTTATTCATAAAACTCACCGAGGGACAGCCCGGTATTTTTTATCACTTTTCCTTATTTTCTTTTATTCTTAAAACTCACCGAGGTACCGCCCTTGGTAGATTTTTTACTTTTTAATACTCCCTCTGTCCCAATTTATGTGGCACTAAGGGTGTCTATTGGCCCGGCCCGGCCCGGTGCCGGTCCGGTCCGGTCCGGTGCATATAAAAAAAAAATTTGCAATTGGTCCGGTCCCGGTCCGGTCGGCCGGTGCAGTTGCACCAATGCCGGATCGGAACCGGAACCGGCAGACGGAGTCGTACCGGTCCCGGCCCGGTCCGGACCGGTTCGGTTCGGTTCCGTTTAATTTTTTTTTTTCACATTATATTATTTATTGTTTAAAAAAATATTGGTAGACTAAAATCTAAATAAGCAACACAAAACACACATATTATTCAACAATACACACATAGTACATTAAGTTGGAAAAAGGAAATGCATAAATAGAAAATAAAAACATAAAAATAGACTAGAAATTAGAAAAATACATAAATTTTAAACTTCTGCGACTCAATTATCACGTGGTTGCAGATATTTGCCACCATCACGAGCTGCCCATTCAGAGGCATTATGTAATGTAGTTTTTTAGTTTTATAAAAGTATAATTGAGTATTTTTCCAAACTTAGTAATCTAGCATAATGTAAGTAAATTATTATTTTTTCAAACTTAATACTAAGTATTTAGTAATGTAGTATTTTAATATTTAGTATTTAGTTTTTAGTATTTTAGTAGTTAGTAATGTAGTATTTTAGTATTTAGTTTTTAGTATTTTAGTAGTTTAGTATTTAGTATTTTAGTATTTAGTCTTTTAGTATTTAGTTTTTACTATTTAGTATTGAATTGCAAAGAGCCAAAGACTAAAGAGGTAACTTAATAGTAAAGGATAATTAAGAATATAACAAAGGATTTACTTAATAGCAAGGCGTAACGCATTTTATTAAATAATGATTGATTTTTTTTTTTTTGCAAAGTACACAGATATTAAATTGTAAAAACTACATATTAATAAAAAAGCTTCTCATTTTCTGAATAATTTCGTCTGGCACCTCTGGAGGAACCGGTGGCAAAGAGTCATCTTCTTCATACTCAGTTTCATTGTCCAAACTTCCATCACCTGATAAAATTTCGGATGCTGCTTCTCCATCGGCTAGTTCATCTTCTGCAAAGCCAAAATTTCTTCTCTCCGACCTAATCCAATCTCTGAATAATACGGCTGTCTCCATTGCTTCTTCCTTCAATGAATGTCTATGATCTCCAATTTGCAATCTTCCTTGGCTAAACGCGCTTTCTGAAGCAACAGATGATGCTTGAATAGTCAGAATATCCCGCGCCATTTTTGCTAAAATTGGAAACTGTGCTTGTTGATCCTTCCAAAATGGCAGTAGTTGCTCGCTTCCAAAATAATCAACATCCTTGCAAGCATGAAGTAGATAAACATCAAGCTCGTTGAACCCTCCGCTGCTACTCGAATGCCTGCTAGAAAGCCTTTGATTAAGGCTGGAAAAACTTCCCAATCCGGTTGCAGCTCTTTTGGGAGCCTGCGTTGAACTTGATCCAGCTCCACTTGGAACACTTGGAACAACATTATCAGCTGCACTCCTATACCTTTCATAAATCCGTTGGCAATCTGCAATTACCTGCGCACAGACTGTTTCTACACTTGGTGTTTCTTCGTCAGTAATTCTCAAAGTCCGATAAATTTCTCTAATTAGCATTTCCGTATTAAAACGTTTAAAACATGGATGTAATACAGATGCAATGTAATAAAGTGGTGGAATCGGGAAAAAATATTTTTTAAATTTTTCAATCATTGCTTCTACCGCAACTTCATAACCAGGCACTACTCTGTAATCGTTAAGTAATTCTGATATTCCAGCTATAAAATACAACATGGTAGTGATTGTAGGATAATATTGACCCGAAAATTCTTTAGTAGCATAAAAAAATTTTGCTAAAAAAAGGAGAAGACGCTCAACATTTTGCCAATCAGATTCTTCTAGGTGATACACTTCCGCCACTTTGCGATTAAAATAACTAGTAATAGGCACTCGTAAAGTGTAAGCAACATTCAAAGAATCATATACAGTGTTCCATCTAGTTGCAACTTCCTTGGGAACTCTTCTAGGACCTATACCTTCTTTCACACACTCTACTTGAAAGTCCCTCCATCTATCCGGTTTTTTAGATTTAAAAATATAACTAATTGCGAGTCTAACCTTCATAATAGTAGGATCAAATAACTTAAGGCCATCTTTTACAACTAAATTATATATATGACATGCACATCTAACATGAAACAATTCTTCAAAAGGGGGATGCAATCCGGGTCTTAACTTACCAATAGCATAATCATTGTTTGCAGCATTATCAAGAGTTATACTTAAAATTTTATCACTAAGATAATACGCCTTACAAATATCCGAAACTTCTCTCTTAATAAATGATCCCGTGTGTGGTTCATCGACAGCGGAATATGCTAAAATTCTTTTTATCATTACCCAGCTAAGATCTATCCAATGACAAGTAACTGTTAAATACTCATACCCATTAACACCACGACCCAAATCAGTAGTAAGACAAACTCTACAATCAAAGTGATAAAATATATATCGTAAATATTGTCTATATTCATTTTTAAATTTTATAATATAACTTCTAACCGTAGTTTTTGGAAAACCTTGAAAAGATGGATTATATACGGTTTGAATATAACGAATAAAACCTTGACAAGAAGCAAATGTAAAAGGTAAGCACTCTACCGCAATCATTTTTGCCATTTGTTCCCTATCTTTCTTTTTATCATAATGCATAAGCCCCCCCGTCACTGGGTTAATTTCCTGTTGGACTCCACTACCTTGCGATGGAGCCATTCTGTTCCCTGACCGAGGGCCACCCGGCCTCCTATCCCATTCATCCTTATGATGGTTTTCTAAGTGTGTTCTCAACTTTCCCGTCCCACTATTATGGCTGCCGGTTTTAAAAGCCCAAACTTCTCTACAAATATTACATTTAGCGGTCTGCTCCGGAATATTTTTAGTCATAAATCTCCACACATCCGATCTTTCGACTCGTCCCGCTGGTTCTCTACTAGGAGGCATAGGTGGTAATTCAGTTTCTTCAGGTTCACCTTGAAATTGACTAGTGGGTGTTTCATCATCTAAATTAGCCCCTTCGGTATTTTCTTGATATCGTGCCTCTAACAAATCATTATCTAGTGGTTGATCAAAATTTATATCATGCAAAAATTGCGAGTCATCTTCCTGAGTAAAATCATCTAGAAGAGAAGGGGCGCTAGAAGTACCAATTGGTCTTTTACCTAAAGCACGACTACGTCTATCATCCCCCCCTCGGTTAGAAGCACGTGATCTACGACCACTACCCGTAATTGATCTCCAAATTCCAGATATTTTTATAATTACTAAAATATGCTTCAAACAAATTACTAAAATATGCTACAAACAATAATATTGCACAAAAATAAAATAGATAATAAAAAGTAAGAACGAGTTTACTTGATATCGTGAACTTAGAATGTAGAACTTAGGAAGTGAAAGTTGAAACTTGACCGGAACCGCACCGAACAATATTTCCACTTTACTCCAAATAGTTTTTTGTAATGCAATTTAGCAAATAGCCTTTGTAGAAATAAGAGAGATTGATAGAGATTTAGAGAGAATATTAGAGAAATTGTGAATAAATTGGTGAAATATGATGGTATTTATAGAAAAAAATAGGTTGGGGGGTATGGGGGCGCCTAGGGGGGTGGGGGGGCTAAAATAGCCGTTTTTGGCCGTTGGGCCAACGGCTAAGCTTGAAATAGCCGTTGCCCAACGGCTATTTTTCGCTAAGCCCATCAGCCATCCGGTCCGGTCCGGTCCGGTTCGTCCGGTCCATTTTGGTGCTGCCGAGACGGAAACGAGCCGGATTTTTTTTTTTTACTTTTGGCCCGATTTGAGCCGGTTCCGGTCCGGTCCGTCCCGGCCCAAACCGGGCTATTAGACAGCCTTATGTGGCACCATTTCCTTTTTTGTTTGTCCCAAAATGAATGGCACCTTTCCTTATTTGACAACTATTTAATGCACCATCTCTATTTTACCCTTGTTGGGCCCTACATATTTTTAAAGCTGCCAACAACTTTTTTACTACTCAAATCTTCTCTTTCTTACTTTTTCAAGGGTAAAATTGAAACTTTACAAGGTCAACCTCTATTTTCTTAAACTTCGTGTCCGGTCAAATGGTGCCATATAAAATGGGACGGAGGGAGTATTTTTTTTAAAGTTGTACCGAGGGAACCCTTGTGGTAGCCTTAAATAATTTTTTCCATTTTCTTTTTTCGTTAATTACACCGAGGGACCCCTCAGTAGTCACGAATAATATAACTATTTTTTTGCCCTTAAATTCACCGAGGGAATTCCATCGGTAAAACTTCACCAAAGGCTGGCCCTCGACACCCGTCCCTCGAAATTTGATCCATTTCTAGTAGTGTCACTGGGTATGTTGTTACTATTGTTGTAAATGGGTATGAAGTTTAAATTGAGTAGATAAGGGTAATAAATTTGGGTTGGGTAGATATGTAGTGTAAATTTCCCTAAGTTCAATCCGTTAAATCTAGGGTTCAACACATGCTAGGAGGATTCAAGAAGAAATATAAAGGTTGACAAATAAGCTTGCGGGGCAAGGAATAGAGCACACAAAGCAGATTTGTGAGAAGACATAACGATTGTCAACATGATACACATACTGCCAAGTGAAAACCAAGATTTATCGGGCTATTTTGGGCATTGGAACATGATAAAGGAGAAGAATAAATCACATTTTAATTCTTGGGTCGCGCAAAAAGAGATGGATATTTCAGCAGCCTCTACTCAATTTATGTTGTGCTTTTTAGGTTATGGGCCAAGACCATTTGTACTAGGTATAAACAGATCATTTTGTCATTGTAAGTCCTAGTTTATAATCATATTTGAAGATTCTTTGTGAGAGGTTTTGGGATAGATCCCTATGTTCTTTTGTGAATAACTCTTGACCGCTGAAGGTAAGCTTCCTCTATAGTAATCATAACTATCCTTCTTGATAGTTTGTCTTCTTAACTTGTATTTACTTGTGGTCTTGGTTAGATCTACATTGGTTGTGGTTAATTCTAAGTCCATGGTGTAAGTTACTCTTTTAATCATTTAATTTATTCTTGTTATCTCATTTCCTTGTTGTATCATCAACACATTTAGTGCAACTCTTTCTTTCATTTCTTATCTTAAATCTTATCTTGGGGTTCAAATGGTTCTTGTGTCGTTTTCTGCATCATATTCTATTTGTCAACTGCTTATTTTGTAGACCAAGATAAAAAAAATTCTCTTTAAGATCTTTCATTTCAAAATCTTTCTTCAAACATTCTACTTCCTCTGGAAGCACTTTAGGAATTCCAACAATATTTTTAAGTCATCAACATAGACAATTATTATGGCAAATTTTAATCCATACCTTTTTATAAAGATACAAGAATAAGCTGGGCCATTTTTGTACCCTTGTTTAAACATGTATTCACTGAGGCAATTATATCACATACGTACCGGTTATTTTAATCTGCATAAGGATTGATGAAACTTTTATCGTGCAGGTTACCCGAAAACCTTTCTATGCTTCATGCATTTTAAGTCCTTTAGGAATTTTCATAAATATTTTATTTTTAATGAGCCATATAAATAGGATGTGACAACATCCATCAAGCGCATATCAAGCTTTTCATGCACTTCCACACTTATAAGATACCTAGACTATTTATAATAAATTATCTTGATTGCATACTTTGAAATTTTTTCTCTTAATCAAGTAATTTGAGCAAGTAATTAACCTCACAACTGTCATTGCAGATTGAGAATAAACATACATATGACCATCCCCTCAATGCATCTAATTTGAAATCATATAATAATAACTAAATGGTCTATATGACAGGTGAGAGGGTCCATAGTCACCTTTTATATGTTCCAGAATGTAGGGATCATGGGCCTAACTTTAACTGGTCTATTAATTTTTCAAAAATAGTCAAATAGAGACTTATAGTTGTCCCATTTTGTGCTCCCAACCCCTTACTCCACAAATTTTCACTTAGACGCCTTTACTTGATTAAATCATGCCATTTAAAATAAGATCTAATTAACCTCAATACGATGATGGAGACAAACCTCGGTGAGGACGCTGAGCCCCTAGGGGGGTGATTGTGATGCCCATGATGGAGGACAGACTAATAAGGATAGGTCGAGCAGGACTGATAGACTTCGAGGCTTGAAGGGGTGCATATTGGACCATAGGTGAGTCACACATCACATATCAGAGTGGAAGAGAAAAGTTAGGATAATTATAAGACATAATACAAGTGTACATGGTGCGCACACTTTTAGATAAAATAGGTATAACCCAAAAAATAAATCCATGCAAGCCTAGACCAAAAGTGAACACTACGTGCCATGAGCTTGGGTTGTGACACCTTTATAGAAAATGCAACTTTCAATTTAAAGTCACCAACGATTAAGGTATATGACACGACCCGGGATCCGGTTAGGCTGTGTGGGCACCCGACATCCTCCCCTAGACCCGTCGGGCGAACCCTTACCAATTAAATTAGGAAAATAAATATAACAATTCATAAATAAGGACAAGACTTTAAAAAAACACAAACATATCGATACTTCTAAGCAGTACAAAAGAAATTACAGTTGACTACCAAACATACTAGATTTAGGGCTATCCAGACTAGTCATCTAAGAGTACAAAAGAAGGCAGACACCTCCTGAAGGGAGCAAAATGCTTATGAAATAATAAACAATAAACTAGTGGCCATCCGGAATAAAAGCTGGCTCACCCTGACAGCTAAAGTCGGCTTCGCTCCTTCACAACGTGACGAACTCAATCCTGGAGCGAACCTGCCGAAATGAAATAGATAGAAAAGAGACAAACAACAAACAAAGGTGAGTCAAAAGGACTCAATAAGTGGGGCAGGCTAGCCACCTCAAAGAATAGGATAGCTAGCCAGGGAGAAGAAACCAATAAACAAAATTCCTCTTATTTAAATTATAAAAAGGCAAAGCCAGATAATGTATGACACCATAAATTTATAAACAACCAGGTACATATGATAGATAGAACATATAGACATCCTGAACATATCAACAATCAGGAATACATGACATATTCACGAAAAATCGCACTATAATCACACAATACATCGCAACCGATGCAATGAAATGGAATGAATACAGTATGATGCAATGGGGTCACATGTATCAAATGAATGGAGCGAAATCCTCCTACTCCAGAACGGAATCCTCCTACCCTCAATATGATGCAATGGAGCGGAATCCTCCTGCTCCTGGGGCGGAATCCTCCTACCCTCAATATGATAGAATGGAGCGGAATCCTCCTGCTTTTGGGGCGGAATCCTCATACCCTCTATATGAAAGAAAGGAGCGGAATCCTCCTGCTCTTGGGGCGGAATCCTCCTGCTCTTGGGGCGGAATCCTCCTACCCCTCAATATGTGCAGTGGAGCGGAATCCCCCTGCTCCTAGGGCGGAATCCTCCTACCCTCAATATGATACAATGGAGGGGAATCCTCCTGCTCCTAGGGCGGAATACTCCTGCACCCAATATGATATGCAATGTAATGCATATGAATGCAATGTGATGCAATAATAACCCTTCACCGGCGCGGGACTCTCATCGACAGCCGGGAAGTAGATGCCAACTCACAGCCAGAGTACAATGCTCAGATCCTCAATGCAATACCAACAACAGGACATAACATATAATATACAATGTAAATCCAAAGCTAAGGCGTAATGAGTACGCCTATCGGCAGCTACACGTAAGGAACACGTCGTAGATTATCCACGAGGCCAGGTGCCTCTAAAGAAATAGATATAAATACTTACCTCTTCCAAAAGTTAGCATTGCTAATCAACAACCGCTTTATCCTTTGATTTCATTGCCAAACGATCCTACTCTATTCAATAAGCAGAAAAATATATCAAATTAGGCTAAAGGCTTCATTCTTCTGATCTTAGGGCAATCCGGTTAGGAACCTGATACCCTATTCGCATACGTAATACGCTGGCCAGGCCTATGCACAGGGTTTAAGGTCACATAACCAAACCCTGAATAAATTACATCTATATGTTGCCCATAACTCACTGAGTACGAATATATAATTAATTTCATTATCGGGGTCCCCTTTAAACTATTAATTGAACTTATTAAAACGATGTCTAATATCCCAATTTTTACCGTCAAAATATATTCAAATACATGTAATAAACTCAAATAATACATTAAGATCATTATTTTGAATGTTTCAGGGTAAAAATTCTACTTTTCTCCAGCTCATTTCCCTTTCTTTTCTCCATATTTCCTAATTTTTCGCGGTATTACTATTTTGTTGCGTTTCTCTGTTTCATTTCACAATTTTATTTCTCTGTTTCTATTCATCTTGAGCTTTATAAGCTCAGCCACCGCCTCATTTCTTTTCCATTTTCTTTCTCTTTTGTCTTTTCCTTTTTGTCTTTTCTCTATTTTCTTTTGTTTTGTATTTTCTTTTCTTTTATCGACGAAAATTAAAACGGAACTCTACAAAATTCGAAATGATCCCGAATTTCTCAAGTAAGTTATACAAAATATATGTAATACGCTTGCTCAGACGGATCTCAAATCGAACTCCCGAAACTCAATATGCAAATTAAATCGAAAAAGGTCAAATTATTTAACTTTCGACATTTTAGCGGAAACTAGCCGAACAACCTCGAAATTTACTTTCAAAAGTTCAAAAAAGTCATAAATAATCATACGAACCTAATGGCGCTTTCGGATTTCGAATCGGAGTTCATTCGCTAAAATTGAGCCCGAAAACCTCTTTTTAATATTTATCGACAATAAAAATTGAAATTTTCTTTCGACACGTACCATACGAGGTCTGCTTTAACTCAAATTTTATAGACAGGTCCTAATGGACCTTATAAATATTTTAAAATTATCGACACGCCAATCGAATTCCTAACTTCCGAAACGACTAACCGAGGTCGTTTCATTCTCCTCCATTTATACTCTCGTTCATCCTCGAACGAGCCTAAGTCTAAAGAAAAATTTACACAGATAACAAGAGAACTTGCACGACCTTCATGAGCTACTCAACGGGCATTATTTCCTGATTATATGATCAGAATTATATTACGCACATAGTACTTTTGGAATAATATATGTGGATAATATGATAATACCATTGCACAGCTTATTCTGACTAAGCCGATCCTTCCTCGATCACGAGAAGAGAGTTCTACATTTCAGAAGCAAAGATACACGGAACTTTGATTGGGTTAACATGATTCAACCGATAATCACCTCTTCGATATACCTTTTGATATAGAACAGGTCGATGGAACTAAGAATTAGCTCATGCTTGATACAATAGGGGGAGCTTTTGAAGTACCTTGTCAGTACACACTATAGAAGATTTGATGCAAGCTATATTATTTTTACGAACGCACTATGCAGCATCTCAGTTGATGTTAGTGTTGTTCCGCAAGCTCCTTGTGGGAATGTAGTTACTCATATCCTAATATATTTCAAAGGTTCATCTGAACAGGGTCTATCATATAAGGATAAGGATCATGCAAATACTACTGGATAGTGTGATTTAGACCAGGAATGATCTCCAGACTGAACATCTACTTCAGGGTATTGTCTTTGAATTGGAAATATTATGACTTGAAAAAGTGAAAAATAAAAGAGACATGTAGTTGGACCATGAGCATAGGCAGAATACCAGCAATAAAGTTGATTACATGTGCACTTATAATGCTAAAGTAACTTCTCAAAGAGTTGAGGTGTGAAGGAGATATGTCAATGATGGATGGACGACAAGCTGCACTAGACCTTTAACTCAAAATTTTCATGAAGTAAAACAGCGTCAGTATGAGGATTCAGTTCTAGTTGAATACAGACAGCTAGCTAGAAGAAAACTGGAGTCACGATACAGGGTTACTACTGACGGTGTTCTCATGTATAAAGATAGACTTTGTGTTCCTGATGTTGCAGATTTACGTGGACAGATTATGCTAGAGGCACATTATTCCAAATACCCTGTTCATTCAGGTTCGACTAAGATGTACCATGATCTTAAGCAGATTTATTGGTGGGACGAAATGAAGTATGACATAGCAGAATTTGTGGCTCAGTGTTCTAATTGCCAGCAAGTTAAATCGTGTCATCTTTCCAGACTTTATGCTTTCAGCAGATAGGTACGTATATATGATCAGGTTGCCAGCTTATCTCTACCATTAATAGATTATTAGTGGGTTTAGCAATGATCGACACTCATTGTAGGTTTTTGTCGTGGCCCTAGGTTAGGTCGTGACAAAAGTGGTATCAACACTTTAGACATTTAGTATTACCATTCAGTATTTGGAGGAAGACTCCTCCACTTAAAGCACAAACTCATGCAGCTATTTGAATAGGAATAACCATCCCGCACCGTCTGCTGGACTAAAGAAGATTTAGCTAAAAGTTGAACGTAGGCAGACCTAAGCTACCAACTACCCTTTCGAGTTGCCAAACAGCTGCAACTCTCGAGTCACAACCTTTTTTCTATAAGCACCACCGCTTGATGGATCAAATTAAAGGTCAAATGACGCCTCTCATTACCCTTAGTAGCCTTAAAAAATGATAATGTGTTTACCCGGCTACCTTGGCACGCACTCCGGCTCAACGTAGGGAACATCACAATAGGTTACTGACCGCCTAAGCTCACCAGTGTCGAATAAAGAAGAGATGGCAACGGACTGAGGATAGAAATAATTAGAATTTTAGGAAGCTCTTCTTCTTATTCTCTTGGCAACCAGAGCTAGAGTACATCCGAGTCGGCTAACCCGAGAATCGCAATTGAAGAAATAAATATTAAATGAGTTTTATGGCACATCTATGCCAACTCAACCTTCCTATAAGAAGGAAACTCCGACAATTTACCAAAACCCTTTTATAACCGAGACAAGCTCATAGAATAACATGACTCTACTAGCTCCTTGAACCATGAGGAGATACGTAGATCGAGTATTACTTACTAATCACTTTACACCGGAAGAAACAATGATGCATTATGATGGTAACGGGTAAGAATACAATCATCCTGATGTAGGAAATCAAACGCGGAAAAGTAAAGATAAAAGCGAGACGTAACTCGTACGATAATCTCAAGTAGCAACGGAGAACTAGTTCCGTTACACCCCGAGAAGATGACAAGAACACCTACACTAGGCAACACCAATCGGGGGGGGATTGGAATTCATCTAGATCCGCTAGAGGAAGAACAAGTCCCATCAAAGGTTTCATTCACTCATTCAAAGAGTTCAACTCTCAACACAATTGTTTGTTTAATCATCAAAGTTAGCTAATGAAATAAGACAAGCTACTAGCTATTTATAGGTGTTGTTAGACACCCTTTGAAAGGTCTAAAATGCCCACACTTAGGCTTAGGAAATAAAGGACCAAGTAGGGTCAAAATAGTCTTAACATAGCTAGAAATCTCGTGCTTCAGCGTCCCGGGCGGAGCGCCTCAAAATTGTGCAAGTTAGGCAGTGGGGTGGCCCGAGCGGTCCGCCTGGAATTTGGGCGGAGCGCCTCAGCTCAGCTTTCTTCAGGTGGAGCACCTGGGGCATGGGGCGGAGCGCCCAAGGTGCTGAGGGGTATTTCTTGTGCTCTAATCACCCGGAATGGTTTCCCAATGCTTCCTTCCTCTAGTCCCCTCCTCACCAAGTGTAAGTGCACTCCTTGAACCTCCCTAGCTTGGCTCCGAGTGAAGGGTCTCGTGGTTTGCCCGGCATCATCCTCCCCTTCTTGAGAGGATTTCGTCCTCGAAATTGAAGCATCATCCACGACCTCTTCATCATCCTTCACGACCTCTTCATTACCTACATTCAAAGGAACCAAGTCACAAACATTGAAAGTATTAGAAACTTGATACTCACTTGGCAAGTCGACCACATAGGCGTTGTTGTTTATCTTTGAGAGCACTTGGAACGGGCCATCTCCACGGGGTGCCAACTTCCCTTTCCTAAGGTTTGGAAACCTTTCTTTCCGGAAGTGCACCCACACATAGTCACCCTTCTTGAGTTCCACCTTCTTGCGTCCCTTGTTTTTCTTGGAGGCAACCTTAGCATAGGCTTCCTCCAAATTCTTCTTTGCCTTAGCATGTATCTCCATCAAAGCCTTGGCTCTAGCTTTCCCTTCAAAATTAACAACCATTTCCCTTGGCAAAGGGGTTAGATCAAGGGGAATCAAGGGGTTAAAACCATAAACACATTCAAAAGGAGTTATGCCAATCATTCTATGCACGGTGCGGTTGTAGGCAAACTCCATGAGAGGTAGCTTGTCAATCCAAGTCCCACCCTTACCTCGGGTCATGGTTCTAAGAAGAGCACCTAAGGTACGGTTTACCACCTCCGTTTGACCATCGGTTTGGGGGTGGTGGGAAGTGGAAAACAAGAGTTTGGTACCAAGGGCACCCCATAAACTTCTCCAAAAGTGACTTAGGAACTTAGTGTCCCTATCACTCACTATAGTTTGAGGCACACCATGTAGCTTCAAAACATTTTCAACAAACAAGGAAGCTACATGTTGGGCGTCGTCACATTTCTTGCACGGAATGAAATGGGCCATCTTTGAGAACCTATCCACGACAACAAAGATGCTATCGTGGCCCCCCCTAGTCCTTGGTAATCCCATGACAAAGTCCATTGATATATCCAACCACGGACTAGTAGGCACGGGGAGTGGGGTATATAGGCCATGGGGATTAGACTTGGACTTGGCAAACTTGCACTCAAGACAAGAGTTGCAAAGTCTCTCAACATGTGTCCCCATTTTAGGCCAATGGAATTGCTCCTTAAGGATGGCTAATGTTTTATCCCTACCAAAATGACCCATGAGTCCTCCACAATGTGCCTCTTGCACAAGCAATTCCCTCCATGAGGACTCGGGTATGCACACTTTACCATTTTTAAAGATGAATCCATTAGACCATTGGTATTTTTCAACTCTCTCCCCTTTCTCTAGGGCATCATAGACACTCTTTAGCTTCGGATCGTGAGCATACATCAATTTGATACTCTCGAATCCCATGAGCTTAGAGGTGAGAGTGGTGGTCAATGCGAACTTTCTAGAAAGCGCATCCGCCACAACATTGTCCTTCCCTTTCTTGTATTGGATCACATAGGGAAAGGACTCAATAAATTCAACCCACTTGGCATGTCTCTTATTGAGCTTTTCTTGGCCTCTCAAATGCTTGAGTGACTCATGGTCACTCTTGATTACAAACTCACGAGGCCAAAGGTAATGTTGCCAATGGGCAAGGGCTCTCACAAGGGCATACAACTCCTTGTCATATGTAGAATAATTCAAGGAGGCCCCTTTTAACTTTTCACTAAAGTAGGCGATGGGTTTGCTATCTTGCATTAATACACCACCAATTCCCACCCCCGAGGCATCACATTCAACCTCAAACGCCTTCCCGAAGTCGGGCAATTGCAATAGGGGGGCGGTACTTAACCTACCTTTCAACTCTTGGAAAGCCTTCTCTTGAGGCTCTCCCCAAACAAATGGTTGGTCCTTCTTCACCAACTCGGTGAGTGGAGCGGCGATGGAGCTAAAATCTTTCACAAAGCGTCTATAAAAACTTGCAAGACCATGAAAGCTCCTTACTTGAGTCACGGTAGTAGGAGTAGGCCAATCACGTATGGCCTCTACCTTAGACTCATCCACCTCCACTCCTTGGGCACTCACAACAAACCCAAGGAAGACCACCTTCTCCACACCAAAGGCACACTTTTTAAAGTTAGCATAGAGCTTTTCGGCTCTCAAAACATCAAGCACTTGCCTAAGGTGGCCAACATGTTCACCAATTGTCTTACTATAGATCAAGATATCATCGAAATAGACAACAACAAACTTATTGATAAAAGGCTTCAAAACATGGTTCATGAGTCGCATGAAGGTGCTAGGTGCGTTGGATAGCCCGAAGGGCATGACCAACCATTCATAGAGACCGAATTTGGTCTTGAATGCGGTTTTCCATTCATCTCCGGGTTTCATCCGGATTTGATGGTAACCGGACCTAAGGTCGATTTTGGAAAAGACACACGACCCACTCAATTCATCCAACATATCATCAAGTCGAGGAATAGGGTGACGGTACTTTACCGTTATCTTATTCACGGCTCGGCAATCTACGCACATTCGCCATGTTCCATCCTTTTTGGGCACAAGAATCACCGGTACGGCGCATGGACTTAAACTCTCTCGGACCAAGCCTTTAGAGAGCAAGTCATCAACTTGTTTTTGCAATTCTCTTGTGTCCTCCGGATTACTCCTATAAGCCGGCTTGTTGGGGATTTGAGAGCCCGGGATAAAGTCGATTTGATGTTCAATACCCCTCAAGGGAGGTAAGCCATCGGGCATCTCATCCGGGAACATGTCCCCAAAGTCCTTCAACACATTTTCCAACACACTAGGCAAAGGGTTAGTCGAAAAATCACAAGTAGAGTTAAGGATCATACCTTTGTGCACTAGGCATAGGAGAAACTTGGTGCCATCATTTCCTTTTAGGAGCTCGCCCGGTTGCATCATGGCACATATGCCACCGGTAGATGAAGTAGGTGGGATTGCCACCATGCTTTTGGACAAAGGCCTAGTCTCAATGATAGACTTAGCCTTGGCCACCTCCCTCAACTCCTTCATTTTCTTGTAGTCATCACTCACTTGCTTAGGAGTGAGAGGTTTAAGCACAAATCTCTTCCCTTCATGTTTGACCGTGTAAGTATTGACACGACCGTCATGCACCACTTGCCTATCGAATTGCCAAGGCCTCCCTAAAAGTAGGTGGCACGCTTGCATGGGCACAACGTCAAACAAATGCTCATCAACATAACTCCCCATTTTGAATCGAATCATCACTTGCTTCACTACCTTAAGCTCCCCACATTCGCTTAGCCATTGTAGCCGATAAGGTTTGGGATGCTTCATGGTAGTCAACTTCAATTGAGATACAAGTGATTGACTCACTACATTTGCACAACTCCCGGAATCAATTATCATAGAGCAAACAACATCTTTGACCCGGCACCTAGCATGAAACAAATTTTCCCTTTGCAAGGTTTCACTATCTTCAACAATCATAGCCCCTAGGCTCCTTCTCACAACCAAGAAAGTATGAGGATCCTCCTCCTCCACCGTGTCATCAAGCAAGTCATCCTCCTCTACTCCCTCATCTCCCTCTACTCCCTCTACTTCCTCATCTTCTGATTCACTCTCCTTCTCATAGGCATGATTATCAACAACCATGGTCCTCTTTGTAGGACAATCCCTAGCAAAGTGCCCATATCCCTTGCACTTATGGCATTGGATTGAAGAAGAAGTAGGAGCATTCAATTGAGTTTTAGAGTTACCTCCCACATTAGATGTGTTCTTCTCATATGGCTTCTTCACATCCTTGCTAGCATTTGCACCACTTGTTCCACTTGCACTTGGGAACCTTGCATTTGTAGTAGGAGGCTTCCAATCCTTTGGTTTGCTTGTTGGAGTAGTAGTGCTACTCTTGTAGCGAAGGGATTTCTCCTCCTTTAACCACTTCTCGGCCTCAACCGCATCTTCATATAGCTTGTAATGATCATCATATTTGTGGAACTTCAATTGTGAAGCTATGTCTCGGTTCAAGCCCCCTTTGAAACGGATCATGGCCGTCTCATTGTCTTCATCATCTAAGTCAAGGATCATTCGGATTTGCTCAAATTCATTGAAGTATTCACCAACCGATTTGTATCCTTGCTTCAACTCATAAAGACGCCTTTGTTGTTCAACCCGGTATTGGTTAGTCAAGTACTTCTCATCCATCACTCGGATCAACTCTTCCCAAGTAAGATTAATAGCCATACCCGTCCTTCTTCTATTCCTCTTCACCGACTCCCACCAAGTAGAAGCAAAAGATTCAAAGGAGGATATTGCATACTTGGTCTTCTTCACTTCGGGCATATCATTAGTGTCAAAGATACGCTCCATAGCCAATTTCCAACCAATGTACTCCACCGGGTCACTACTTCCTTTGAAAGAAGGAATAGTGAGCTTCACACTATTAAGGTTGTTGTTGTTGTCACGACCCCCTTGGAATGGCTCCGGTTAGCCTCCATAGTGATCATCATAGGCAACATAGTCCCTCCTTGCATTCCTCCCTCCATATCCTAAGGGTGGCCCTCGACCTCGGCCTCTACCCCGATCCACATTTCGACCCCAATTCATACCTTGCCGGGGTTGAAAGTAGTCATCATAACCATAAGCCTCATCAACATGCTCGGCTTCCTCCCCTTCTTGAGCTTCAACGGGTTGCTCAAGAACTTGGACATTGCGGATGGCTCTTGGAAGTGGAATGTTGACTTGGGGGTTGTCTAGAATACGGGGAATGCCCGTTCGTTGGGTATTGCCCAACACTTGATCCATCCTCCCTCGGTCTTCCTTTACCCGTTGTTGTCTAAGCAATTCAACAACTTGTTCCGGGGTAAAGGTAGGGCTATTTGAGCCTTCTCCGGTTTCAATTGGGACACTCGGGGTCCTTTTCTCATTTTGGACACTCGGGGTCCCATGTTCTCCTTGTGTACTCGAGGCTCCCTTTTCAAGAGACTCTATTCTTTGGTTCATGAGGTCCATCTTGGCAAGAAGATTAGCCAAGGCCTCCTTAATGAAATCTTGTCCTTCGTTAGCCATGGTACCTACACAAGTAACAAACGTTAGCAAAAACAACCTCACACGCTCCCTCACAAAAGATTTCACTCGGTTCTCTCTTTTGAGTGGTGGTGGCTATTTCACTCGACTTGTAGTTCCAAAGCTTCACGTAGATGACTAGCAATTCCTCAACTCAACCAAAACTATTCACGAGTCACGCACACTCCGGGGTGAGTGGAATCAATGGGACTCAATGAACGCTAGGCACTTTGAAGTGAAGGACTTGAGTAAAAGGTTCTACGCTTTTCTTGGGATTCCTACTCTCCACTATGGCACGAATCACCTAAAGCAATGAAGGATTAGTGTTAATTAAGTAGGAAGAATACTTAGATCAACACTAATTAGAGGTTAGGTCACAAAGAATCAAGCAAACCTAGAAGAAACTACCCGTTTCCCACTCTTCAGCTTTCAGGCGGAGCGCCCAAGGCAATGGGGCGGAGCGCCTGGAATTTTGTCCAGTGAGGTCCCTCAGGCGGAGCGCCCAGTGGTGAGGCGGAGCGCCTGGACCAAGAAGGGTTCAGGCGGAGTGCCCAAACTTTAGGCGGGGCGCCTGAACGAAGAACACCTGGGTTCTCAAGAACGTGTTCTTCGATTTATATCCAACTTTTTGGTCGATTTCAACGTGTTCTTCCCAAATTCGAAGTACCCGAAGTTGTATAATGATATTACCACCAATCCCCAATCAATTTCACACCCAACCAAGCAACATACAAGGCAAATTCATGATTCAAGTTCAAGTTGGGTTTTCTTCAAATTTTCAAAAGGGGTCAAAAAGTGGGTTTTGATTCTTCCAAAATCAATGTTATACAACTCCGATTCACACCAAATTTGTTGCAATGGATTCGTTTTTCAACGTAGATCAATCCCCGGTAATCAAATCCAAAACCCCACAATCATACAACCCAAAATCATTCAATTTTTCTCAAGAACAAGGGTTTGGTAGGGCTTAAGGAGAAGTAGGGTTTCAACTTTTCAATCCAATCCAATCCAAGTAAATTTGGTACCAAAACAACGGGAATTCATCCACGATCACAAATCTATAACACCCAATCCAAGAATCGATCATACCAAAAAGTTACGCCAATTTTTGTATTTTCAATTTTTCAATTTTTTTGTGTTTTTCTTCTACCAACAACTTGAACAACAAGAAATCTAAACAAACTAACCTAGGCACGAAGAATCAAGGGTCGAGGGTTCGTAGAAACGAGACCCGAGCCTTGCTCTGATACCAAATGATGTAGGAAATCAAACGCAGAAAAGTAAAGATAAAAGCGAGGCGTAACTCGTACGATAATCTCAAGTAGCAACGGAGAACTAGTTCCGTTACACCCCGAGAAGATGACAAGAACACCTACACTAGGCAACTACCCTCGAGCTAACGCGAGCACGCAAGTAGAATGATCGGGGGGGATTGGAATTCATCTAGATCCGCTAGAGGAAGAACAAGTCCCATCAAAGGTTTCATTCACTCATTCAAAGAGTTCAACTCTCAACACAATTGTTTGTTTAATCATCAAAGTTAGCTAATGAAATAAGACAAGCTACTAGCTATTTATAGGTGTTGTTAGACACCCTTTGAAAGGTCTAAAATGCCCACACTTAGGCTTAGGAAATAAAGGACCACGTAGGGTCAAAATAGTCTTAACATAGCTAGAAATCTCGTGCTTCAGCGTCCCGGGCGGAGCGCCTCAAAATTGTGCAAGTTAGGCAGTGGGGTGGCCCGGGCGGTCCGCCTGGAATTTGGGCGGAGCGCCTCAGCTCAGCTTTCTTCAGGTGGAGCGCCTGGGGCATGGGGCGGAGCGCCCAAGGTGCTGGCCGGAGCGCCCAAGGTGCTGAGGGGTATTTCTTGTGCTCTAATCACCCGGAATGGTTTCCCAATGCTTCCTTCCTCTAGTCCCCTCCTCACCAAGTGTAAGTGCACTCCTTGAACCTCCCTAGCTTGGCTCCGAGTGAAGGGTCTCGTGGTTTGCCCGGCATCACATCCTACCAACACAGAATTCCAAAAAGAGGGGTAGACTGACTTAGCATTATAACAGAATAAGGCACAACAAGATGCCAAGCAAACAATACCGATACTCACTCACAAATCTCTCACATTTAAACTAGATAGGGTCATCACAAATGCCAGGAATAAATCATACCAGAAGCTCACTCCTCTACCGCAACATATTCTTAATATAAACGACATCCCCGGAAACCATGGAAACATGATAAGATAAACCATTTTCCAGATTTATCGGAAGAATCAAATCTACTCACATATAAGGGAAGAAGAAATCAATAAGTCTACTACATCGGGTGCCTCACCATCCTGCCAGACTAGCAGTTCATAGAACTGCCTCTGCAGCTGAGCTGAGCCACTACCTTGATAATCACCTTCTGAAGAACCACTGCCACTACGCTCTCAACCTCTACTGGATGGTGGCATTTCTCCGGCTGATTGAGATCTAAATGAAATCGCCTGCGACTGTGGAAGTGCCTGATGACAAGAGAAAGAACGACTGCCTACTTGCCGGCATAAGGGAGAACTCCACCAAAGATGACAGGCTCGCGACAATGACAATACCTTTTCAGTGAAAATGGAAGCTGGACAGATTGTTGATAGCTACAAAGAGAAAAATTGGGTCTGATATTGACGAACTACAGGCGCACTCTAAGAATCGCATGACACAAGCTGAGATAACCTGGAAGGTGACCTCCCCAAAATAATCAGAACTCTTACCTCCAAATGAGGTACCATGGTTGCCCACTAGGGCCACGGGATCTCTTGCTCTCCCACTCTAACTTATGGTATGCCTCATACCTCTGAGCAATATCAACAACAACATCAACTGAAATTTCGACCTCAATATCTCAAGCCATCTGGGATCTCAGGAAAAAGAAAGATCATCAATAAATCTTTGAACCTTCTCGGAAGGCTCATCAACTAGCTCCCGAGTATATCCAACCATCCTAAAGAACTCAATCTCATATTATGAAACCGATAAGCTACTTGGCTAATTAACTCAAACTGGCGACACTTTTCATCTCGCTCGCAACACGAAAGGAATTTTTCCACGAATATACGAGAAAACTCGCACCAAGTCAGCTCAGGCAAGCCTAATTGATAAAAGAGCGGTCCAACAATCTAAGGTTGGACCCTAAAACTGGAAAGCAGAATAATCAACACCATACCGCTTGATATAATCAAAAACCTGAAGGATACACTGCCATCATTTTATTTTAAAAAGAATCACGAGGTTTATCTGATGTATTGCTTAAGAATATCGAAAGGTTCAACCGCGTAAGATAATGCAACCTCTTTGGGCACTCGGACCGAACTGTTACCTCGGGCTAGCTAATCAGCCAGAATAACTAGACGCACAACACATGCTGCTTCTGGAACATAATTTACTAGAGCAACATTAGGGACTGGAACAGGAGCTCCCTGAGACCGAACGTCTCCATCTGCAGCAATCTGATAAGCTGCCTAGCGAATAATAGGTTCTTGCGGCATCTGCATCGCCAAGATTCTCACAAAAGCATTGTAGAAAGCCAAGGGAACCTCAAGGCCCTGCTCCCATGCCTATCGCGAGCTCGTACAGCTGGGGCCTACGCAACTAGATCGTCAGCACGATCCACAACTCTCGGGGCTTGAGTAGCTCTAGCCCCAAGCTAGACTACTTCATCCTAAACTCCTACCGTTTGCTGATTTGTCGCACGAGGGTTCACAATTACCACGAATGAATTAATGAAAATACTTTTGCATCCTAGACCGACACACGATCAGAAAAGAAGGAATTGAAACTTCCTAAATGCCATCATAGCCTCTCGTAGATAAGTACGGACGTCTACGTACCCATTAGCGAGACTCTACTAGACACTGTCTTAGTTTGGATAGACACTAAACCGGGCTCTCATACCAACTGACACGACCCGGGATCCGGTTAGGCAGTGTGGGCACCTAACATCCTCCCCTAGACCCGTCGGGCGAACCCTTACCAATTAAATTAGGAAAATAAATATAACAATTCATAAATAATGACAAGATTTAAAAAAAATACAGACATACTGATGCCTCTAAGCTGTACAAAAGAAATTACAACTGACTATCCAACATACTAGGTTTAGGGCTATCCAAACTAGACATCTAAGAGTACAAAAGAAGGAAGATACCTCCTGAAGGGAGAAAAATACATCTAAAATAATAAACAATAAACTGGTGGCCATCCGGAATAAAAGCTGGCTCACCCTCACAGCTGAAGTCGTCTTCGCTCCTTCACAACGTGGCGAACTCAATCGTGTAGCGAACCTGCCGAAACGAAATAGATAGCTAGCCAGGGAGAAGAGACAGATAAACCAAATTCCTCTTATTTAAATTATAAAAAGGCAGAGCTAGATAATGTATGACACCATAAATTTATAAACAACTAGGGACATATGATAGATAGAACATATAGGCATCCCGAACATATCAACAATCAAGAATACATGACATATTCACGAAACATCGCACTATAATCACACAATACATCGCAACTGATGCAATGAAATGGAATGAATACAGTATGATGCAATGGGGTCACATGTATCAAATGAATGGAGCGGAATCCTCCTACTCCAGGGCGGAATCCTTCTACCCTCAATATGATGTAATGGAGCGGAATCCTCCTGCTCCTAGGGCGGAATCCTCCTACCCTCAATATGATGCAATGGAGCGGAATCCTCCTGCTCCTGGGGCGGAATCCTCCTACCCTCAATATGATAGAATGGAGCGGAATCCTCTTGCTCCTGGGGCGGAATCCTCCTACCCTCAATATGATAGAATAGAGCGGAATCCTCTTGCTCCTGGGGCGGAATCCTCCTACCCCTCAATATGTGCAGTAGAGCGGAATCCTCCTGCTCCTAGGGAGGAATCCTCCTACCCTCAATATGATACAATGGAGCGGAATCCTCCTGCTCCTAGTGCGGAATACTCCTGCACCCAATATGATATGTAATGTAATACATATGAATGACATCTAATGCATATGAATGCAATGTGATGCAATAATAACCCTTCATCGGCGCGGGACTCTCATCGACAGCCGGGAAGTAGATGCCAACTTACAGCCAGAGTAAAATGCTCATATCCTCAATGCAATACCAACAACAGGACATAACATATAATATACAATGTAAATCCAAAGCTAAGGCGTAATGAGTACGCCTATCGGCAGCTACACACGTAAGGAACACGTCGTAGATTATCCATGAGGCCAGGTGCCTTTAAAGAAATGGATATAAATACTTACCTCTTCCAAAAGTTAACATTGCTAATCAAAAACTGCTTTATTCTTTGGTTTCATTACCAAACGATCCTACTCTATTCAATAAGCAGAAAAATATATCAAATTAGGCTAAAGGCTTCATTCCTCACATCTTAGGGCAATCCAGTTAGGAACCTGATACCTTATTCGCATATGCAATACGCAGGCCAGACCTATGTATAGGGTTTAAGGTCACATAACCAAACCCTGAATAAATTACATCTATATGTTGCCCATAACTCACTGAGTACGATTATATAATCAATTTCATTATCGGGGTCCAATTGACCCTTTGAACTATTAATTGAACTTAGAGCCTGTTTGGCCAAGCTTCTAGGAAGCCAAAAGTGCTTATTTTTCTTCAAAAGTGCTTATTTTGAAAATTTGAGGTGTTTGGCCAAGTTTCTAGGAAAAAATAAGTGCTTTTGAGTGGCAGCAGAAGCTGTTTTTCTGCTGTGGGGAAGAAGCTAAAAAAAGTAGTTTTTCCCTAAAAGTGCTTTTGAGTAGAAGCAGAAGCTGTTTTTAATTTCTATGATTCCAAAAATATCCTTACCAAAAACACTTATATACCTAATTACCCCTATATATTTTAACCTAATGATTATAATATATAAATAGTACATTACTTTTTTAATCACTATTTTTTTTATGTTCACCTACATCACTATTATTACAAACTTTTAATCAAATAATATCTTTTTTTAAGGTATAGATCAAGAATATTCATTTATGAATGTTGTATTTGGAAAAAATTTACTAAATAAAAAAAATTAAATATAGTGGTTGAGAATAAATGTTTAAAATCATTCATCTAGTTAAATAACTGTAAAGTGAGTCTTTAAATGTCCTTACTCGTAATTTAATACTCAAAAGTACTTTTTCAAAAGCTTGGCCAAACACAAATTACTACTCAACTGTTGACATAACTGCTTCTCAGATGAGTTGGCCAAACACAAACTGCTTTTCTCCAAAAGTACTTTTATGAAAAGCACTTTTGAAAATAAGCACTTCTCAAATAAGCAGTTTTCAGAAGCTTGGCCAAACAGGCTCTTATTAAAACGATGTCTAATATCCCAATTTTTACAGTAAAAATATATTCAAACACACGTAATAAACTCAAATAATACATTAATATCATTATCTGAATATTTCAGGGTAAAAATTCTACTTTTCTCCAGCTCATTTTCCTTTCTTTTCTCCATTTTTCCTAATTTTTCGCGGTATTACTTTCTTGTTACGTTTTCATTTCTCAATTTCATTTCTCTGTTTTTATTCATCTTGAGTTTTATAAGCTCAGCCACCGCCTCATTTCTTTTCCATTTTCTTTCTCTTTTGTCTTTTCCTTTTTGTCTTTTCTCTATTTTTTTTTTTTTTGTATTTTCTTTTCTTTTCTTTTCTCGACGAAAATTAAAACGGAACTCTACGAAATTCGAAATAATCCTGAATTTCTCAAGTAAGTTATACAAAATATATGTAACATGCTTGCTCAGACGGATCTTAAATCGGACTCCCGAAGCTCAATATGCAAATTAAATGGAAAAAGGTCAAATTATTTAACTTTCGGTATTTTAGCGGAAACTAGCTGAACAACCTCGAAATTTACTTTCAAAAGTTCACAAAAGTCAGAAATAATCATACGAACCTAACGGCACTTTCGGATTTCGAATCAGAGTTCATTCGCCAAAATTGAGCTCGAAAACCTCTTTTTAATATTTATCGACAATAAAAACTGAAATCTTCTTCCGACACGTACCAAACGAGGTCAGATTTAACTCAAATTTTACAGACAGGTCCTAATGGACCTTACGAATATTTTAAAATTATCGGCATGCCAATCAGAGTCCTAACTTCCGAAACGACTGACCGAGGTCGTTTCAGTATAACTCAGACAGGTTAGTTACAAAAGAAGGAGTACAACACTTGTTACTCTTTGAAAAATATTTTTCAATTTTTTCATATTTGGTTCGTCAAAGTTTTGAAAAATATTTTCTTAGAAAAATATTTTTCTTCAAGCTAAAGAAATGACTTACATAGGTGGTGTAAGGATGATAAGTTCCATATTAAGGCATTGTCTCCCGTCCTATAGCAAACAGTCCAACCCACACTCTCACCAAAAAATTTCACCTAGTGCCCTCAATAAGACATGGTCTTACCTAATTGCTCCCACTTACAAATGTTTTAAGTAAATGCCCTCCACATCATACTCCCCTTATGAAAGGACTATTTTGCCCCCCAACTTGAGTTAATTCACGCTGAAGGTTTTCTTCTCTCTTTCCTCATTCCTGGCCTCCTTCTTTCTTCTTTGTGTGGCCCCCAACTTGTCACGCTGAAAGATTTCCTTCTCTCTTTCCCTATTCCTGGCCTCCTTCTTTCTTCTTTGTGTGCTAGAAATTTGGGATTTTTTTCTTGAGTTTGCTTGATTCCAGTGATTTGAAAGTTTTTATTGCGTATGGCTATTAGATATTCATGTTTTGCATGGAGCTTAAAATCTTGACCATGGCCAAGAGTTGCATAGACTTTCTCTGCAAGTTGCTTATTGCTGTAGAGTTTAAAGTCTTGGCTATTGCCAATACTTACTGAGATATTTCTGTATAAGTTGTCGCTTCCACCAGAACTTAGAGTCTTGGCTATTGCCAAGAGTTGCAGAGACTTTGTCTCCAACTTGTTCACTGCAGTAGAGGTAGAAGTCTTGGCAATTGCCTATACTCTTAGAGTATTTTAGTGTAAGGTCCCCCTTGCCAAGAACTTAAAGTCTTGACTATTTCCAAGAGTTGCGGAGACTTTGTCTCCAACTTGTTCACTGCAGTAGAGGTAGAAGTCTTGGCAATTGCCGATACTCTCAGAGATTTTTAGTGCAAGGTCCCCCTTGCCAGAACTTAAAGTCTTGGCTATTGCCAAGAGTTGTAGAGAAAGTCTCTGCAAGTTTTGCATTGCAATATAGGTAAAAGTCTTGTCAATTGCCAATACTTGCAGAGACTATTTGTACAAGTTGCTCCTTCCACTAGAGTTTAAAGTTCTGAAAATTATCAATACTTGCAGAGACTATTTGTACAAGTTTCCCCTTCTGCTGGAATTTAAAGTGTTGGCTATTGGCAATAGTTGTAGGGATTTTTTCTGTAGTTGTAGAGACCATGGCAACAGGGCTTAAAGTCTTGACAATAGGCAAGAAGTCTCTACACAGCCTCCCAATACTTTAGAAATTTTTCGTCTTTGCAACAGAACTTAAACTCTTGGAAATAGTTGCAGAGAACTTTACCCTTGCAACTTGAAGAAATCTTACGTTGAATCTTCTCTTGAACAAAGCAAACTATAAAAGGAATGGGGTTTTATGGTTTTCTTGATAGCGTGAATAGAGAAAAAGAAGGGGAGGGACTGGGGCGCGTCTTTTTACTGATTTGTAGGGGGTATTTTGCTCCGAAAAAAGTTTCATTAAATTAATAAGGACATTTTTGCTAAACATCTGTTAGTGAGGGTATTTTGGCAAACCAAAGCTTCCCGTGTCATATTTTTGCAAATCCCCCTACTCTCACACCAACTCCGCAACCCACTCAAGCCCACTGGTGCAAGGCAATACCCGAAGGGGTTGCTAAGCACAACGCGGAAGACAAACAAGAATGAAAAAGGGATAGAAGCAAGACAAAACTTGCTTCTTTCGAAAGAACAGTGAGGAACCTGTCTCAAAGCTTGATCGAAAGGGACACAAGAATCACCTAGACTATGCAACAATCCTCAAGAGAACATTGCCTCTTGCAAACTGAATGATCAAAGAGGAATATTCAATCGGATTAACCGAAAGCCACAAGTCCATAAAAGCCCTCACCGGGGTTTGCTCACGACGGAGACAAGAAATGTGCTCGGCACTTTCATTTAACTCAATATCCAAAACTTGTTGTTTTACAATGAAAGGAAACAAGGTTTATATAGGAAATACTAAGGGTAAACTAGTAAAAGGGTCACAGGTGACCAATAGAAATAAGCCACGTAGGGCTGAGTTAAAACGTGTTCGGCAGTCTTTGACTTCGGTGAGCCTTGGCTTCGGTTCTCAATTTGTCTGCTCGAACACACTTGTCCTCGGGCGCTTGACTTAGCTTTGAACACATGTTGTTGTGTTCGGCTCTGTTGTGTTCGGTCCTGTGCTGCCCGGTGCCAAGAGCTGCTGTTCGGTAACCTTGTCCTCGGGCTCGAATTCAAAGATGTAGCCCTTGGTTTCAACACTTTGCAATTCTCCTTCCGAACACATGCTTCCTCCCGATATAGCCAGTTGGACGTGCATGTCATGGAGCAGCTTGGCTTGGCTTCGAGTGATTGGCCTCCTCGGTTGATCAGCACTTTGGGCTGCATCATCCTCCCCTTCTTGAGAGGATTTCGTCCTCGAAATCGATTCAGCCTCTGCTCCTGATATTTGTCCTACAACACAAGGAGTCAAATCAGTAACATTGAAGGTGTTGGACACATTATACTCACCTGGGAGGTCGATGACATAAGCATTGTTGTTTATTTTGCTCAGCACTTGAAATGGACCATCCCCTCGAGGAGCCAATTTTCCTTTCCTTAGGTTCGGGAAACGTTCCTTTCGGAAGTGAACCCAAACCCAATCTCCCTTCTTTAATTCCAGCTTCTTTCGCCCCTTGTTTTTCTTCAAGGCAACCTTTGCATAGGCTTCCTCGAGGTTCTTCTTTGTCTTGGCATGCAACTCGAGCAGAGCTTTGGCTCGGTGAGTACCTACAAAATCAATAACAACTTCTCGAGGCAAAGGGGTTAGATCAAGTGGAATTAAAGGGTTAAATCCATACACACACTCGAACGGGGTCATGTTAATCATTCGATGCACCGTTCGATTGTATGCAAACTCCATCTTGGGCAAACGATCAGCCCAGTTTCCAACCTTTCCTTTGGTCATTGCCCGAAGCAAAGATCCCAAGGTTCGGTTAACTACTTCGGTCTGTCCATCAGTCTGAGGATGGTGAGACGTCGAGAAAAGTAGTTTGGTGCCGAGGGCACCCCATAGACACTTCCAAAAATGACTCAAGAATTTTGTGTCTCGATCACTCACAATAGTACGAGGGACACCATGCAATTTCAACACATTAGAAACAAACAATGTAGCTACATGCTGTGCATCATCACACTTCTTGCAAGGAATAAAGTGAGCCATTTTTGAAAATCGATCAACCACAACGAAGATGCTATCATGTCCTCCCCCCGACCTCGGTAACCCCAAGACAAAGTCCATGGATATATCAACCCAAGGTCGATCAGGCACAGGCAACGGGGTGTACAAACCATGAGGATTGGACTTCGATTTAGCTTTCTTGCAAACGAGACAAGCGTTGCAAAGCTTTTCCACATCTCGTCGCATTTTGGGCCAATGGAACTGCTCGGTCAAGATACCAAGAGTTTTGTCGACACCGAAGTGGCCCATCAGTCCACCGGAGTGAGCTTCTCGAACCAAAAGCTCTCTCCACGATGACACTGGCACACAAACCCTCCCATTCTTGAAGAGGTAGCCATCGTGCCACTGATATTTCTCAACTCTTCGGCCACTCAAGATTGCGTCTCAAACGCATTTCAGCTTGGGATCGTCGTCGTACATCGACTTGATGCTTTCAAATCCCATGAGCCTAGAGGCGAGAGTGGTCGCTAAGGCAAATTTCCTTGATAGCGCATCGGCCACAACATTGTCTTTTCCCTTTTTGTAATGAATTACATAGGGAAAGCTCTCAATGAATTCAACCCACTTGGCATGTCTTCGGTTCAATTTCTCCTGTCCTCGGAGATGCTTCAAGGACTCATGATCACTTTTGATCACAAATTCTCGAGGCCACAAATAATGCTGCCAATGGGCGAGTGCTCGAACGAGGGCATACAACTCTTTATCATAGGTCGAGTAATTCAAAGTTGCACCCTTAAGCTTTTCGCTAAAGTAAGCGATCGGCTTCGATTCTTGCATCAGCACTCCTCCGATCCCAACTCCAGACGCATCACACTCGACTTCGAATGCTTTGCCGAAGTCAGGGAGTTGCAACAACGGGGCAGAACAAAGCCTCCGTTTCAACTCTTGGAAAGCCCTTTCTTGGGACTCTCCCCACACAAATGGATTGGCTTTCTTAACCAGCTCGGTTAAAGGAGCTGCCACGGTGCTAAAGTCACGAACAAACCTTCGGTAAAAGCTAGCTAAGCCATGGAAGCTACGAACTTGTGATACCGAGGTTGGAGTTGGCCAATCTTTGATGGCTTCAACTTTTGATTCGTCAACTTCGACACCATTAGCACTGACAACGAGTCCTAGAAAGACTACACGATCGACACCGAAGGCACACTTTTTGAAGTTAGCATATAACTTCTCTTCTCGAAGCTTTTCAAGCACAAGCCTTAGGTGTTTGACATGTTCATCCATGGTTCGACTATAAACAAGTATGTCATCGAAATAAACGACAACGAACTTGTTTATGAACGGTTTGAGCACATGGTTCATCAATCGCATGAATGTGCTCGGGGCGTTGGATAAGCCAAATGGCATTACCAACCATTCATAGAGACCGAATTTGGTCTTGAATGCGGTTTTCCACTCGTCTCCGGGTTTCATTCGGATCTGATGGTAACCGGACCTGAGGTCAATCTTTGAAAAGCATGAAGAACCACTTAATTCATCTAGCATGTCATCTAGTCGAGGAATAGGATGACGATACTTTACCGTTATTTTGTTGACTGCTCTACAGTCAACGCACATTCCCATGTTCCATCTTTCTTCGGGACAAGGATAACAGGAACGGCGCAAGGACTCAAGCTCTCACGAACGAGGCCCTTGTTCAGCAATTCATCAACCTGCCGTTGGAGCTCTTTGGTGTCTTCGGGATTACACCGGTATGCAGGTTTGTTAGGGATTTGGGACCCTGGCACGAAGTCAATTTGGTGCTCGATTCCTCTCAACGGAGGTAATCCACCTGGCATTTCTTCGGGAAACATGTCCTCGAAGTCCTGCAAAACTTTACGAACAAACAAAGGCAAAGGGTTATCATTAGAAAAATCATCATTGGAGTTTAGAAAGATACCCTTGTGCACGAGGCAAATCATCATCTGACCGTGGTCGTTGCCTCGTAAGATCTCACCGGGTTGCATGATCGCACAAATTCCCTTCTCTTCGGTCGGTGAGTTTGTCTCCTCGGCCATCAATTTTGCTCCTATCGGAAGCTTAGCTTTGGCCGCTTCTTTCAATTCTTTAATCCATTTATAGTCCTCGGTGACTTGCGTCGGAGACAAGGGCTTGAGTATGAAACTCTTCCCATCGAGCTTTACAGTGTAAGTGTTGGATCTGCCATTATGAACAGCTGTTCGGTCATATTGCCACGGTCGACCCAATAGCAAATGACAGGCTTGCATCGGCACCACATCGAATATCATTTCATCTTGATACTTGCCGATTCTGAACTTGATCCACACCTGTTTGACAACTCTCAATTCTCCACACTCGTTCAGCCATTGTAATTTGTAAGGGTGGGGATGCTTCATCGTAGGTAATCCCATTTGTGAAACCAAAGTTTGGCTCACCACATTTGCACAACTACCAGAATCAATGATCATCGAACACACCTTCCCCCTTACTCGACATCGGGCATGAAAGAGGTTTTCTCTTTGGTTGTCCTCTTCTTCAAGAGTCATGCAGCTCAAATTCCTTCGAACCACAAGAAACATTTCCGGATGATCAGCTTCGGCAGCCTCATGATCATCATCACCTTCAGCTCGGCCAGTCTCCTCGATTAATTCCTCCTCGGTGTCACTCGCTTGCTCATGGACGGTTCCGTCTTCGAGCAGAAGCATAACTTTGCGAGTTGGACACTCTTTTGCCATGTGACCATAACCTCTGCATTTATGACACTGAATATTTGAAGCACTAGGAGAATTTAGTTGAACCTTACCTCCCACTTCTCTTGGTTGGTTAACGGTCACACCTTTCTCGAAGGGTCTCTTCGAATCTCGAACAGCGTTGGCATTTGTTTGGTTAGGACTCTTCCATTCTTTTCCTCGGTTCAAGGGAGTAGAAGTAGTAGTGACTCCTCGATACCGGTTTGCCTTTTCTTCCTTCACCAATTTTTCAGCTTCGGTAGCAGCATCAAACAAATCTTCCAACGTGTGGTACACGTGGAGTCTCAACTGAGATGACACATCCCTAGCCAAGCCATTTTTGAACCGGATAATGGCCTGCTCTTCGTCTTCGACCAGATCAAGATTCAATCGAATCTTTTCGAATTCATCATGATATTCTTGGACAGACTTGGTCCCTTGCTTTAGCTCATAGAGTTTTTGCATTTGAGTTTGCCGGTACTTGGCACTCAAATACTTAGCATCCATTGCTCTCATCAACTGTGGCCAGGTATTGACTTCGGGATAGGCATTCCTTCGCCTATGCCTCTTGTCAGCTTCCCACCACGTAGAGGCATAAGCTTCGAACGAAGTAATGGCATGGGCAGCTTTTCTCTCTTCGGTCATCTTATTGGTTTCGAAGATGCGCTCCATTTTAAGCTTCCATTCAAGATACTCTTCCGGATCACTAGTTCCTTTAAAGGGTGGAATAGTGATCTTAACACTGTTCAAGTTTGAGTCTCGAACACCACGAACCTGTTCGGGATACTCATCATTTCGATCATCAGCCTCTCGCTCAATATTTCTTTCAACATGGGCTCCTCGGCCTCGACCTCGGAAATTTCCACGACCTCGGTGAGCTTGCCTTTGTTGAGTGAATGGCGGCTCACGTTCATACTCGTCCTCGGGAAATTCCTCTTCATCAGCCTCTTCGGTTACAGTGCCAAGGTCTCTTCGGGCCCTTGGAAGTGGTAACCTCCCTCCTCGGGGACTGCCCAAGTTTTGATTTCCAGCTTGGGGATTGCCCAAGTTTTGTTGTGCTTGGGGATTGCCCAAGTTAAGTTCTCTTCGAATTGCTTCACTCGTCAACTGATGTTGTCGAACAAGCTCAGCATACAGCTCAGGTTTCATCGGAGTGGATTGGCTCGTTCCAGCGCCGGACTCATGCATGGCCACGGACGCACTTCCTTGTTCGAGTTGAGCTACTCGAACACTCACTCCTCTCACTTCGGCACTGACACTTTGTATCGCAGCCATGAGATCGGCTAACGACACTTCGGGCCTTTCAATGCCTTTTCCATCACCTCCATTTCCAGCCATGGTACCTGCACAAGTCAAAGACCAACAACGTTAAGGTTAGAAATCACCTCACACTCTCCCTCACCTTTGATGGGTGGCACTCGGGTCCACTCAATTTATGGGTTCGGTTTTGGTCACTCAAGGACTTGTTAACAGTGGCTCGTCCAATTGATCGATCCTCTAAGATCCTTCAAGTTCGACAATAGTCACTGCCTCTTCGGGAAGAGTGAAGTGATGTTCGACTCGATGGAACGGACGCTTTTAACTGAGCTCGGGGAGTCAAAAGAATTTTCTACGAAAGATTGGACTTCGGTCACCCCTTCGCACGAATTCCTATCAGCTCAAAAGAGTTAGTACGACCTCGAGTAGGACAATTACTCAAAAGATTCACTAACCAGAATTCTGGAACAAAAGAAAGTGAGAACCTAGGAGAATCTACCCTTTTGATTCCCTTTTGGAACCTTTTTCGATCACACCAACTCTTGTCCGTACAAGAGTGGTCCCCCTTTGGTACAAATAGGGTTTTACCTTATCCACTTTCCCTTTTCAGTCGACAAATTTCACCTGGGGGTTTTGGTGTTTTAAATTTACCCCCTTCTTCTCCAATGGAACAGTGACCTTTGCTCCGGCGTACGGACACTCAACTTCGGTTCACTGACCAAGAATTTCAACAAGATCTGGGTCGCCTTTCAGCTCCGGTTTCAACGACGGAGGAATTCAAAGTTCTTCGAGCTAAAACCCAGCTCGTCGTGTCGTACACTGTTACGATTGTAACAATTTTCCGGTGTACGGACAACGTTTTCAAACTTAGAACTTCGATTTTCAAGCAACAAACAAACCCAAATCACTCAAGAACCACCAATCTTCATCGGTTTCTTCCAAACACAATGGGGTTCGAGTTTCCAGTCACCATTAAAGCAGCAAAACGGTCCAAAAATTCACCAAGAAACCCTAGTCACCAAATTGGTACGTCGGGCACTGGTTGGATTCAGAACTCGATGGTGAACAAGAATCAATGGTTGTTTTTCCCAAACAACCAAAAATCAACACAAATTTTTTTTTTTTTGAAATTTTCTTTTAACACTTTTTTTTTTTTTTTGTAAAATAACAACACCAACAGTAACAATACCAAATCAAGAACACGAAACGGAAAACAAAGACACAAACGCACGAAAATAAAGATAACGTGAACAGGATTTGGGGTTGTAGAAACAAGCCCAAACCGTGCTCTGATACCAAGATGGTGCAAGGCAATACCCGAAGGGGTTGCTAAGCACAACGCGGAAGACAAACAAGAATGAAAAAGGGATAGAAGCAAGACAAAACTTGCTTCTTTCGAAAGAACAGTGAGGAACCTGTCTCAAAGCTCGATCGAAAGGGACACAAGAATCACCTAGACTATGCAACAATCCTCAAGAGAACATTGCCTCTTGCAAACTGAATGATCAAAGAGGAATGTTCAATCGGATTAACCGAAAGCCACAAGTCCATAAAAGCCCTCACCGGGGTTTGCTCACGACGGAGACAAGAAATGTGCTCGGCACTTTCATTTAACTCAATATCCAAAACTTGTTGTTTTACAATGAAAGAAAACAAGGTTTATATAGGAAATACTAAGGGTAAACTAGTAAAAGGGTCACAGGTGACCAATAGAAATAAGCCACGTAGGGCTGAGTTAAAACGTGTTCGGCAGTCTTTGACTTCGGTGAGCCTTGGCTTCGGTTCTCAATTTGTCTGCTCGAACACACTTGTCCTCGGGCGCTTGACTTAGCTTCGAATACATGTTGTTGTGTTCGGCTCTGTTGTGTTCGGTCCTGTGCTGCCCGGTGCCAAGAGCTGCTGTTCGGTAACCTTGTCCTCGGGCTCGAATTCAAAGATGTAGCCCTTGGTTTCAACACTTTGCAATTCTCCTTCCGAACACATGCTTCCTCCCGATATAGCCAGTTGGACGTGCATGTCATGGAGCAGCTTGGCTTGGCTTCGAGTGATTGGCCTCCTCGGTTGATCAGCACTTTGGGCTGCATCACCCACCCTACTTGCCACCATCCAAATTAAATTTGGAATTTTTTTTACACTCATTTTCTACTTAGCTATCAAACATTAGATGTATATAAAAAAATAATTTATCTTTTTTCTGTTTCAAACACACCCTTAGAGAAGGGACTTCAATTTAGCTTTTCTTTCATTTGAATATTATTTCAAAATATGGATTATGTAAAGGGTATTCAATAATTCAACCCTTAACTGTTAAAGGCTAAAATGAAATTTTAACAAATAACTACTTTTTAGAACATTGAATGACGAATAACCAATACTCACAAAGTTTTAGAAGAATAACCCCATCACTCAAACTTCATTAAAATTCATGGATTTCAATTCAAAATCTCATGACAAAATACTGGAATTTGATGATACTAAATTTCATGAAAAAATGTTGGAGCTTGAGAATTCCAGTAATTTTGCTAGAAATTCAAAATATTCAGTTCAAACTTCAATATTTTGCCTAAAGATTTTGAACTGAAATTCAGGTAAACATATTGAGTTCGAACATTGTGGCTATTCATCTAGCAATAGACAAATAAAGTTTATAAGCTACAAATATTTACGATATATTTAAGAATATACGTTTCAAAAATGATCATTTCATTGATAAACTCGTGCTGGTCAAACAAGTGGACACAAGTACTAGAAATATAGAAAGGAAAAAGAAAAAAGAAAAATAGAAAAGAAAAAGAAGTGATGGTCAGAAGTGCAACAAGGGGCAAGAAAAAAAAGAGGAGGTGAGTAGCGACCCGACAAGGAAACGGCAAATTAAAATTAGGAAACCTTCCATTTCCCTCAAGCGCAAGGAGTAAATGACTTCAGGTGGGCTAATATTTTCATAATTCTTGTGTTTTAGAATTGGTTGGTTGTATGGAAAGGGTTCTGTGTGGAATTGGAACTTGGTTGTGTTCAACTCCCAGTAGAGACAAAAGACAATGAATTCATTTGTCTCTTGAGTTTATTCGAAAATGGTGTTATTTTCATGTGTTGCAGATTACACTGCTGTGGAGTTTGAAACTGCTGCACGGTTGCGGGCTTCTCAGTTCATTGTTCCTCAGAGGCCGTGGCTGGGTATTCTCCTACCCCTTTACTTTAATTGCTGCATATTATATTACATTATATTATATTCATTCTTTCTTTCTTTTTGTTTCAGACCTTTATGGGATTAATGTTAGACCTGCCGCTCCTTTTGGAAGTGCTAGTAGCAAGCACTTGGTTGATCCTGCATTATTACACAGGGTATTACCTGATGAACTGCTTTTTGAGGTATGTATTTCATTTAATTTTCTTGTCAATATATATAAAAAAAGGGCAGCCCGGTGCACAAAGCATCCCGCGTTCACGCAGGGTCCGGGGAAAGGCCCACCCCAAAGGGTGTGATGTACGCAGCCTAACCTTGTGCAAGCATAAGTGGCTGTTTTCAAGGCTTGAACCCATGACCTATGACAACTTTACCAGTTGCTCCAAGGCTCCCCTTCTTCTTGTCAATATATATGGTAAAAAGAAAAAGTTAAGTAGAAAGGAAGTGGTATATGTGACCCTTTTTGGTTATATGTGCATTTATGGTGAGCTGACGTGTAGTTAGCCTGCCTCGCCCTGAACAGCTTTTTTCTTTCCTGCACATGCTAAAGAGTAGTGTATTCGTGGAGACCAGCATAACTACTTTAACATCGGCTTTAAACCTTTGTTCCTCTTTAATTCTTACGAGCATCTTTAGAAGAAAGGTTGGAAATCATATCTATCTTCATTGGAAACTAGGCATGCTAGACTTCATGATCTCATTATATTACTGAAGTCAAGCTTTGCAGCCAAGCATAACGGTGACCTCCTCCTTAGATTCTCTCTTGCTGGCTAGCTGATTTGCAGAAGTTTTATCTAACTAGCCTTCAGGCTTCTGACCCAACCTTCTCTCTCTCTCTCTCCAAGGTTCTGTTGTTTTCCCCTTCTAGGAGTGGGGTTTCATATTTTTAAGCAATTAGGATAATTAAGAAATTCTGTATCCAGTGGTCTCCATTACATATGATTTAGTATAACCACTCGACTTACCTTCTTTACAACTTGTAACATAATAACACGTGGTTGCGAAATGAAACTATAAACTCTTGATGTGTGCTTGGGAAAACTTTTGTTGTTTACTGATTGAAAAGTTAGCTTTTCAGCCTTCCCTTCCAAGTCTCTATAGCTAAGCTGAGGTAGTCACAAACTTACTATAGTTTCATGATTGGTGTTATGTAGATCTTCTCAAGAATGACTCCATATACATTGGGTAGGGCAGCTTGTGTTTGTCGAAAGTGGAGGTATACGATTCGGAACCCTGTATTCTGGCGCAATGCATGCCTAAAAGCTTGGCAGGTACTGTGGATACTGGTTCTGGTAGTTCAATTGCCACTCGTAAGATTGTCTTGTTGGTCTTTAGAAATTGTGGCTTTTTCTTTGAAGGTTTCCGGAATAGTGGAAAACTATAAGGCCCTTCAATTGAAGTATGATGGTTCATGGAGAAAAATGTGGCTTCTAAGACCAAGGGTTCGTACAGATGGTAAGATATAGTTGCACAATTACTTCAAAAATATTTATAGCTAAATAAGTTGCTGTGGTTATTTCTTTGACACTTGATATTCTCACTGGTTTCTATGACAAGAAGTTCCTTAATAACTAAAATACTTCAAGAAAATTGTTATTTTGGGAGGGACATCAGCTTGAGGGACATGTATAAGGCCTGTTGGCTATATTTTTTTCCCTTTGATTGGATTTTGTAATGATTCTTGATTTTGGTGACAAGTGAAATGGACATTTCCTCAACACTTGTACACCATCACTTTAATTTCAATTTGTTTTGACTAAATAGGTGGCTGGATTCCATAAAATTCTCAGATCATTGGTTATACTATGCTTCATTATTATTATCCCTCAAATCAACTCTTTATTTGGTCACTGGTCGCTGGAATAATGCAACTCTTTCTGTACTCAGGAAGTGCCTCAAAGTGTCCTAACCAAAACTGGAAGGCGGTGATCATCAGTCAATGCCTTAACCTGCATGAGCAAACCCATTTACCTTAACATTCATCATTCACGCACACATGCACAATGACACCTATTTCCTAAATCAAGTTATATGCATACAGCTATGTGTAGATAATACTAAAACTGTAGGTCCAAAGCCTGTTCATGTACAGAATGTATTTCGAAATGTGACCACATTACTAAACATCCGAAGAATATATCAACAACTCCTAGAGGGACATCATCTAGTTTCTAGAACATTAAACAAATACCACCTATCCTAAACTAACACAAGTATCATATTTAGTTCCTCTCGCCCTACTTCTAGATATAGATAAACTAGGCTTGTTGAGAATGGCTTTCTGAAATTCTCTTTTAAGCTGCGCAAGCCCACCCCCCCCCCCCCCTTCCCCTTTCCCCTTCCCCATTCCGCTTTATTCATTTCACAAGGGAAGAATTGCAAGAACCCTAAGTTGAAATATTGGTTTCATATTCCTACGTCGATTCAATGTCTTGGAGTACCTTTCTACATCCAACAATTAGTTATAAATTTTTTTTGAAATTTTAGCTCCTAAATCTTAATTGTTTCTTAAACATTGAACTACCAGGATGTGTCTCTTCAAT
Organism: Petunia x hybrida; assembly: GCA_037355625.1. NCBI lineage: Eukaryota > Viridiplantae > Streptophyta > Magnoliopsida > Solanales > Solanaceae > Petunia > Petunia x hybrida. Next base: position 3,566,441 of record JBBBVM010000051.1, read on the forward strand.
TACTTGTCATTAATATGGTTTTCAAATCAATGAAACTATCTCCTCGGGAGAAAAAGTAACTTAAAAGTTTTTTAGAACTTACATCGTCAAGCTAAAGATAATGAACTTTGAGATATGGAGAGACGAATACCTTCACTTAATGTCTCTTTCGCAAATGTGTTATGTTCTCGGGATCAGGTCACGGGGCGGTGAATTTAGTAGAGCTCATCAAAGGGACCTCCAACCTCAGGCTCATTAAAAGGAGCTCTCACCTCAGGCTCGTTAAAGGGAGCTTTGACCTTACAGTTCATTAAGAGAGAACTCTGGTCTCTCGTTTCTTTTGTTGAATTATGACTTAGGTTTCATTCATCTGATGTGCCCTTTAAATAGGGAGTTACATCCAATAAGAAGACTTGACCCTTAAGAAACTAGAAACCCTAAATAATATTCTAGAGTAATAAAAAATCCTAATCCTTAAATAACTAGAAAACATAAATCCTATTCTAGAATAATAATAATAATAATCTAAAAGCCCTAGACCTACGCACGTAGCATTACTCCGCTCATGAAAAACGAGCTTGTCTTCAAGCTCAAAATCTGGATAAGACTGACGAAAGCTATCCACATCCTCTCCTTTGCTTCACACTTGTATTGGTCTCAATGTCTTCCAAGAGTTTCTCCATGACAAAAACCCTAGCTCCCATTATAGCCGCCATTCTTTCCTGCTGCCTGATTGATTTAATTTCATCACCCATCGTGTTAGACTCTGATACCAATTTGTTATGTTCTGGGGATCGAGTCACAGGGCAGTGAAGATAATGAGGCTCGTCAAAGGGAGCTCCAACCTTAGGCTCATTAAAGGGAGCTCTCACCTTAGACTCGTTAAAGGGAGCTTTGACCTTAGAGTTCATTAAGAGAGAACTCTGATCTCTTGTTTCTTTTGTTGAATTATGACTGATGCAATGGAAAATACGCGGAAGCTAAACACGATACAAACAAGGCGGAAGCGATAAAACAAGATACGAGATATCTAAGATATCGAGAAATTAAAGACTAGGAAGGCAAGAAATAGAAGAAAGAATCGAATTCAATTCATTAACATTAATTGAATTCAAATGGGAGAAAGGGAAACTCGAACCTTACAATGGAATCTAACTAGGTGTCGATCTCCATAGGTTCCAAGTCGAGACATACACGAAGCCTCGGGCTTCAACAAGAAGGGCTCGGCCTCTTCAATGTTCTCTCTCAAAATTCTCTCTTCAATAATGGCTAGCTAACTAATGAAAATGAAGAGCTAATATGCTATATATACATTTACATGGAATATTGGACAAAAATGGCCCTTGAAGCTGATTCAGCCTCGCTGCTCAATTCCAAGTCTTCGCGATCGCGCCAAGGAGTCACGCGATCGCGCAGGTATCTTTTCAAGTCATCGCGATCGCGCCAAGGGCTCGCGATCGCGCAAGTCTTCAGCATCCTCACGACCTCCAGCATCTTCAGCTTTGCCTTCGCGCGCAATGGTGCGCTGTCGCGCAGGGCAATCAACTACTCTTCGCGATCGCGCAGGTGATGTCGTGATCGCGCAGAGCAAATCTCCTTCGTTAGGCAGTGAGCTCCCAGTTTGCTCCCCTGTTTTGCCCTGTTTTGGGTTGCTCAGTTTCCTGCCCTGTTTCCTCCATCCTCGGCGCTCCAATGCACGATCTTCAAGATATTTCCGGAGGCCTTGACTCGTAACTCTTGTGCTCTCGAGCTTGGCTTTTGATGGTTGTCGTTTAGGCCATTTTGGGATGCATCATCCTCCCCTTCTTGAAAGGACCTCGAAATCGAACCATCAAAACCTACAATCAAAACAAGCACAACCAAAACGTCCTACTTCACAAGTAGGTTAGCTTAACAAGAAAGAGTGCAAGGTGTGTGGAAAACACACTCTTGTGATAGAGCCAAGCATCAATACCTAATAAAAAGTGTATGTCCCCCAAGGAGACAACAAGGTCTTGGCTCGACAAGAACAAGCACCCAATTTCAAAACAAGCAAAGAGATCAAAGTCATGCTAGATGTAGCAATCAAATGTCCTATGACCCCTAAGCTTTCCATCAACACACCAAGCCTTCAAATCAAGTTTATCACAATGTGACACATTGGCTTTGGCATGCCCAACACTCAAGGTGTGCTCAACACATGGGATGGAGTAAGTAAAATAGTTCAACTCACAACTAACATCGACTACTCCACTCCTCTTCTTAAGAGCATTCTTACCCACACCGAGAGGTTCCTCCTCACCTCCAAATGTTCCTCCAAGACAATCCTCGCCACTAGACAAACTCCCAAGGGAGGCCTCAAACAACGGATTATCTATAGAGTTAGGCATTCCGATCCAAGGAGGTTCAAACTCATACTCTACTCTAGTTTGATACAATTCACCATTTTCATTGAAGTTGCTCTCATACAAAGGATTAGTATAGGCACACTTCTCAAGTTCATTGGCAAGCAAAGGTGAAGTTCTCAAACTAGAGGCAACATCGACACTTGAGGAGTCATCGAACACAAGTCGATCTATCTCATTCTCAAGAGACTCCTCAAGGTTACAAACTTCCTCATTACGACACAAGATACCACCGCTAGCAAATAAGCAATCAAAGGAAAGAATAGGATAATCATGCAATTCATCTTCTTCTTTATCAAACATGGGCGGGGTGTCATAACAAGGGTCACAAGCAAGGTCAACTTCAATATTTTCACTAAAGAGAGGTTCAACGAAAACCGAGCTCACATCATGATGTGGCTTTTCAACCCTCTCAACTAGTGGTTCATTTGCACACACAAGTTGACCCAGAGGCTCTACGCTAGTTGCAAACACATTATAGTCATGCAAATCATCAACTAGCCTAGAGTTCTCACTAACAACATCACAAGACAAGGGAGTAGCATGCTCAAGGGAGGAAGGACTAACACATACCTTTGAAGTGTCATGAACGCCTTCACCTTGTAGCTCACATTCGGCATCTCCTTCACCTTGCCTTTCAATCTCGGAACATTGGTGAGGCTCCATCGGTTTGCCTCCAAGAATCCCTACACAAGAATTCAAACACATAGAAGAAAAAGATAAAGGGTTAAGGTTAGAATAAGGGGTGTCCTCACTCTCAATTTTTCTTTTTCCTTCTTTCTTTTCCCTCATTTTTTTTCCAAGGTTGGGTGTAAATTCAGGTGGCGACAACTCACTCACATCACTCAACACAACCTCTCCTTTTTCCACTCGAGAGTTGTCACCGGTCGCTCCCTTACTCCTCTCTATCTTTTGTCTCTCAAATTCGGGCGAATTGGGGCGAGGCCCAAGAATACCCATAGCCGGAGTAGGTGGACTTTTTACATCAACCCGGAATCTAGGACTTGGAGACTCATTGCTTGAGGTCTCCTTCTTCTTTGTTGGTGAACCACTTGGTTTTGCAACTTGTGGTTGGTTCACCTTGTTGACATTCATCAACTCCTTTGTAGCACTTGTCCCACCATTTCTTGTAATTGTAGGACTCCTTGATTGCTCGACTTTACCCATGGAATGAAGATCTCGCTCCTTGCTCCTTTGCATTGCCAAAGAAGGTGCACTAGTAGGCACTCGGCTCTTCGCCCGGTAAGGCACAAAGTCATAGACTCTTTGCCCTACGCCCACAAGATACGCATCCCTCACCACACTATATTGCACCCTCTTCCCCTCCAACCACCGGTCACCTATCCACACATCAACATGACGCATGGGATACACATCACACCACACATAGCATTTATAGTTCCTATGAGATATGAGTACCCGAGCCTCCTTAGAAACCCACACTCCATCATACTCATAAGGATGCTCTAGCTTATGGCATGGTATCCTAAACCTATCAACCAAAGAGGTGCTAATACAATTGGCATCGGTACCACCAATCTTGAGCAAGTATCCTCCAATACCATCTACCTCAACAACGAACCTACATCTACCCAAGTTTTGTAGATTGGCATCCAAGTGAGAACTTGAATGCCCACAAGTGTCAACTCCGACAACTTGGGTCTTCCTTATCCCCCCACTAGTGGCAACACCACTAGCACATTCCCCACTTCCCGTCACTCCCCCAACATTAGAAATGTTGTTGGAAGTCGAGGAAGGAGCCTCGCCATGGAACCCATAAGTGCCTCTCGCCTTGATTCCATAACTCATAGTACTACTCCTACTACAACCATCCACGCCCCTCACGACATACATCCCCTTTGTAGCAAAAGCAACACCATTTCGCAAACCATCCTCCACATGGGAATTAGAAGCATTAGGCCGCTTAGCGTACCTAGAAGATGCAAGCTTCTTCTTTCCCACGGAACAACCACCACCACCTCCCATACTAATGGAAGGTCCTCCACTACTCCCTTGTACCACATTAGCAACACCAAGAGAAGATGCATAAGAACAATTCATATACTCAACATCATCATCAACTCTATCTATGTCACTATCATGCTCAAATTCTTCACAAGAAGAGTGAGTAGGATCATCATACCTTGAAGCGTCACTATCTTCGATTTCTTGACTAGAAGGATAGGAATCATCACATTCTTCATCACGAGCTTCATAGTCTTCATCAATCTCACGATCATCATAGTGAACCGCTTCATCAACATAGGAGCCATGGTTTCCATCATCATAGTAATGGCCATCATCCTCATCAAAGGAACCATAGTCTCCATCATCACCATACGAGCCATAGCAACTCGCATCATCGCCACATGAGTCATAATCTACTCCATCATCATTGTCCGACATTGTTGCAATCACAAAGAACAAAACCTCCCAAAAGTCACTCCCTCACGTGTATCACTCAATATATGTACACTCAAGAGCGAGGCCTTATCAACTTGGGAACCAAGGTAATCACAACTAGCGTGTCCAAGTTAAAGTTCGGAATGGAATTAATACGACTCGATGTACGGACGGCTATTTAAAGTGCGCATTTGAGGCCAAAAGGAGTTCTACGACTCTTCTTTGAATTCTAATCTCCTCTACGCACGAATACCTAATACGCTAAAGGATTAGTGTCTTTCAAGTAGGCCAATTACCTTCAAAACACTAACCAAGAAGTATGGTAGAAAACGGGACACAAAAGATTCGACTCGAATTGGCACCAAACGGATTTGGAATCGGATGAAATTTTGTTTGTGATCTACAAACTCATCATATTTAATGGTCCAATTGGAGTTTAGATGTTTGGAAACTGTTCGGAAGTCGTTGCGAACATTCTGTCCAAAACTGGAATTTTTCTGGAATTTGTTACCCTTCGCGATCGCGTGAGGTAAGGCGCGATCGCGATGCACAAAAGAGCAAAGGTGGCGCGAACGCGTGAAACAGGGCGCGATCGCGCAGGCCTGCGTTCCAGAACCAGAACCTCGACTGAAAACTCAGTTTTTGGCACACAAATCCACCCCGACTCGACTTTTATTCCGTTCCAACGATACCCAATAGTGTTTTCAACTATAACAACCAATTCCTAATGGTTTCAAACCTCTAACAAACAACAACAAAGCTTCGATTCAAGTTTGAAGCGTTTTCAAGAAATTTTCAACTTTTGGATTTGATTTTCGAGTTTTTGAATCGTAACACCAAAACACGAGATATAGGTATCAAAACGACGGGAATACAACAAGGAACAAACCCCAATACTTTTTAACACTCGGGGGTTCGTATCCAACCCGCCCGACCAAATTTTGTCAAGTTTTCTAGTTTTTCATTTTTTTTGTTTTTCTTCAATTTTCATCAACAAACAACAACACAATAACGATACTAACACGTTGAACAAGGAACGGGGGTTTGTAAGAACATAACCCGACCAACTGATGCAATGGAAAATACGCGGAAGCTAAACCCGATACAAACAAGGCGGAAGCAATAAAACAAGATACGATATATCTAAGATATCGAGAAATTCAAGACTAGGAAGGCAAGAAATAGAAGAAAGAATCGAATTCAATTCATTAACATTAATTGAATTCAAATGGGAGAAAGGGAAACTCGAACCTTACAATGGAATCTAACTAGGTGTCGATCTCCATAGGTTCCAAGTCGAGACATACACGAAGCCTCGGGCTTCAACAAGAAGGGCTCGGCCTCTTCAATGTTCTCTCTCAAAATTCTCTCTTCAATAATGGCTAGCTAACTAATGAAAATGAAGAGCTAATATGCTATATATACATTTACATTGAATATTGGACAAAAATGGCCCTTGAAGCTGATTCAGCCTCGCTGCTCAATTCCAAGTCTTCGCGATCGCGCCAAGGAGTCACGCGATCGCGCAGGTATCTTTTCAAGTCATCGCGATCGCGCCAAGGGCTCGCGATCGCGCAAGTCTTCAGCATCCTCACGACCTCCAGCATCTTTAGCTTCGCCTTCGCGCGCAATGGTGCGCTGTCGCGCAGGGCAATCAACTACTCTTCGCGATGATGTCGCGATCGCGCAGAGCAAATCTCCTTCGTTAGGCAGTGAGCTCCCAGTTTGCTCCCCTGTTTTGCCCTGTTTTGGGTTGCTCAGTTTCCTGCCCTGTTTCCTCCATCCTCGGCTCTCCAATGCACGATCTTCAAGATGTTTCCGGAGGCCTTGACTCGTAACTCTTGTGCTCTCGAGCTTGGCTTTTGATGGTTGTCGTTTAGGCCATTTTGGGATGCATCAATGACTTAGGTTTCATTCATCTAATGTGCCATTTAAATAGGGAGTGACATCCAATAAGAAGACTTAACCCTTAAGAAACTAGAAATCCTAAAGAATATTCTAGAATAATAAAAAATTCTAATCCTTAAATAACTAGAAAACATAAATCCTATTCTAGAATAATAATAATAATAATAATAATAATAATAATAATAATAATAATAATAATAATCTAAAAGCTCTAGACCTACGCACGTAACAAAATGGCTCACACACTAACTTTTTAGTGTGTGAGATATATAAAACTCTGAGATACCTACATGAAAGGTTGTATCTTATTGGGAGACTGTCACGACTCCTAAGTATTGGGGTGGACTTGGGGTTAAAGATCTTAGGGTGTTCAATAAGGCTTTATTAGGAAAATGGTCTATGGAGATTCGGGATTGAGGACCATTCTTTATGGAGGGAGGTGATAGCGGATAAATACGAGAGTATGGAGTGGGGATGGAGGACAAGAGACATTACTATGCCTTACGGGTGTGGGCCGTGTGGTCTATGGAGAAACATCTTGAAGGGTTGGGATGAGTTTATCACTAACGTGGGGCAACTTTGATGGCCGAGGGGCAATTTTGACGGCCGAGAATCGAGGAAAAGAAAGATCAACTATGTTAGTTGGTGTTTAATGTGTAAGAGCTCGGAGAAGATGCCGACAGACTATTTACTCATTCATTGTCCAGTAGCATCGAGATTATCGAGATTATGGGGAACGTTTTAGCTGGTTTGGCATATGTTGGGTGATGCCAGGCAGTGAAAAAGGTTATGTGGAGCTGGAGTAAGGCATGGAAGTTTGCGTCGCTTGCACTTATGTGGGTTGTTTGGAAGGAAAGGAATATGAGAGCTTTTTAAAGAAAAGAAACGTGTCTTGTTCATCTTAGAAGTAACATGTTACCCCTCATCTCTTTTTGGAGCACCTATAGGATTCCTAAGTTGTATAGAAGATTGGGTGACATTTATAGAAAACCATCTCTTTTTGTAGGTTTTCTTCTTTGCCCCGTATACTTCTTGTATACGGGTTTTTGCCCAAACTTTAATAAATTATTACTTCATAACAAAAGAGTAGCTCAACGAAGTCCAAGTAGGAAGTCAAATCAGAGGGCCTAATTCAGAGTGAAGATGGTTAAAGTAGAAACAAGCATTCAACAAGTTAGTAAGCTAGTTGATAAAGCACCCATAGGAATACATGATTAACAAATCCCATATGTATATCAAGTTCTTTAGGCTTTACGAACTACTAAGCTGATCTAGCCTCCATGTTGAACTGTTTGACGATGAAATTTGTTTGTCAAACTTTGCTTTAGTTATCTTATCCACCATGATGTTACAATATGTACCTTATATATTAGACTATGAAGCCTTATTTTTCTTCTATCTGGTTGGCTTATATCAAAGGTACTTTTGCCTATCTTACGGTCTAAAACAAGACATGACATGCATGGTTAGGAGTTAAATAGCATGTTTAAAGTTATACAATAAAATGCCTGATTCTCACTAGCCTTAGGAAGGGATAAAAGGAGAAAAGGTAACTACTTCCTCTATTTTATTGATTTACCTTTTAAAGTTGTTTTCCCTTCTTTTCTTTGTATATTTTGTAGTGGTATTCTTTCCAAACAGATAGTGTTGAAAAGATTTCCAACATGTAGTTGGAGGATATCTGTTGAGGAGTTTATATGACAATTTCCTGTCTTAATAATTAGCCTAGAGAATCTGAGAATTCCTCTATGTCAGGTATAACAATATTTGAAAAAATGGGTTTTAGAGAGAGAAGCTCCTACTTTTCTCTAGGTACAAGAAAGCTAGATCACTTTTCCTACAAGAAGGCACTTGAATGGCCAGCTTTGGAGCTAGAGGGAAGTTGCAGGAAGATTGATACAGAGACAGTTAAGAAAGTGGGGTGCTGATAAATGGAATGTAGAAGATGATCGGAAATCTCTCAATTAGGGGACTCCCATTTTTCTGTTCCGATTTGCAAAATGAGGAGCAATCCAACAAAGTTCTTCAAGGAGAAAGGAGGTGGCTGGGGGGAGGGGACTTTTAAAACTGGATACTTGGGTAGAAGACTCCGAATGTGCTGATTTCTTGCTTTCCTGGTGACACTGTAGTGGTGAATATGGTGGATCTGCCTGTGCATCTATGGTGTTATGAACTTGTCAAAAAAGTTGGAGACTTGTGTGAAGGCTTAATTGATGTAGTTTGTAGTATGCACAAGTTGATCAGGGCGAGAATTATGGTTAAAAAGGGGGAAAGGTTCCTGTTTCAGTGGTAGTGAGTGATGGAGAGTTGGAATTTAAGGTTTGGATGTTTGTATGGGTAGAAAAGTTATGGTATCTGTTCGTACGGGTTTCTGCAAAAGAACATTTGTTGATTTTCACTTTTACATCTGTTTTCTAATAAAGTGTGATAGTGAGAGTTGATGTTTTGCTTTAATTTTTTTTGCTCCTATTAGCCTCGATAGAATTTTGTTATAGAGCATCCAATATTTTGGAAAAGATAAAGTTTTTCCTGAAGTGTCTTAAAGCTGGGTATAGTGTATTTGATTGGAACTTAGTGATTGTATTTTCCCAAATCAATCTCTCTATGGACGATATATGTCTATAGGTGTACCACTTATCAAGGTGTTTGTAGCGTTCTCTTTCTTGGCTGTTAGATTAGGAGCTGTCTAGTTGTGACTTGTGAGTTGAAGTTCCTTTGAGCACACATGACAGTGCCATTTGGGATTTTGGGTTTAAGCCACTCCTTAATCTGGTCTATCATACCCTTCATCTCATCTGAGCAAAGGAATTAATTATTTTCCAATTAGAGTGTTTTTATCATAGCCTGTAAATAATTTGGTTGATTTGTGTCAATAACTCTAATTTGAAGTTTATAAAGGTATATATTGATATATTTATTTTTTCCCACAGGTATTTATGTCAGTCGAAACACATATATTCGTGCGGGAGTAGCTGAGTGGAAGATCACTAATCCAGTCCATATTGTATGGTTATTCTTGTTCTGTATGTGGTTAAAGTTTTCTCATACATTTTTCGGTTTGCATGTTATGACTTGTGAGATGAGCTAGAGCCGGTGAATACTGAATGATGTTTGTAGGAGAAGAAAATTGTACGATATACTAATTCATCTTCTGCTTTGTAAATCACAAAGGAAGAAACTTAAGAAATTTTGACGAATTAGAAAAATACAGCTTCCTCTTTTCGCTAGGATAAAAAGGTCTCTAGTTCCTAAGAGCTAGATGCTTAGTAAATATATCTTTTAGTTATTTCTCGTGAAGGTTTATGACCAGCTGAGTAATTGCTATTGGTAGGGGGAACCACAATCTGGTATTAAACAGCCACCAGCAATGGTGTGCTTTCAAAATTGCTATTGGTAGGGGAAGGACGTACTATTTACATTTTATTATGTTAAGCATCAAATGATGATTATAAACTGTTTTTCAAGAAAAAGAAGTTATTTCAGTTCTCTGATTTAGACATTACTCCTTTCAAGTTAGGGTTAGCATCAACATGTTATGAAATCTTAGACGTGTTTGAACTTTTTTACAAATGATGCCTTTCCTCCCACTTCTTCCTTTTGCTTTACTTTGCATTTCATAATAGTTGGTCCTTCATGGCATTTTATAACACTGCAATTGTTTCTTTTGATTATAGGTATGTTACTATCGCTATATGAGATTTTATCCTTCAGGCAGATTCCTTTATAAGGTAGTCATCATTGGTTGTTTAGCAGTTGTTACATACTGGAAGATCTTTACATGATGTTCTTGCCATAACTGGTTTATAACTTCTGTGATTTGTTTAAGTAGAATTCATCACAAAAAGTCAAAGATGTCACAAAATACCTGAACTTCCGTGCCTCAAGGGCTGACTGTGTTTTTAAGGGGAATTACACTCTGTCAGAGGATAAAGTAAGTACAATCTAGTTTTCGTGTGAAACTTAATTTGTATTCAGCAGAGATTTTAGTTTTTTATGGTCAAAGTTAAATCATGGTTCATTCCTCCTTGGTTTAGTTGGTAATGCCTTTTGCATTTAATTGATGTATGTGAAGCTAATTTTAAACTTGCAGCTCACTACTCTCCCATTTGCAGGTTGAAGCTGCTCTTTTGTACCCTGGAATGCGTCCAACTGTGTTGAGATTCCGTTTAAGGTACATGATTACGGACATTCTACTCACAATTTGAGTTCTTATACTGAGCTCTTATAAAGTAATTAAACCAACGTTGAAGGTTGGGAGACCTTTCCCCTCCAACTCTTTGGGTCACTATGTAAGCTCTTAAACTTTGCTCTAAGCAAACCAGCTTTTAAGCAAAAGAATATTAGAATTGACCATTTGTAAGCGTGCAAACTTAAAGTTATAGATTGTTGCCAAATGTGGATTGAGGATCTGTTAGAACTTAGATTCGGAAGCAGGAGGCTGCACTGTCAATAAATGTTAACAGTCACGAGTCATGATGGTTTCTTTTATTTTGCGAATTTCATGGTAGCTTGATCGTTGGAGTTCCTCTTGTAGATCAAGTGACTTTTGTAGATTAAGTGAAGAATTAATACTTGTGAGTCTTGAAAAGTTTCAAATTTTCTCTTGTATTAGACAAAATTCAAATTCTTACTCAGGTATACATTCTATTGTTTCACTTGCAAATGACATGTCGTTTTTGTTCTTATTAGTTATAATTGTTTCTCATTCTGAATTTTGTGGCGTAGAGTGGGAAGACATGTAGAATCTTCATGAACCGCAATGCTGGTTTATCTAATTGGTATACTTTCTAATTATGTGACACATCACATTTCTTTAGGTTGAGGGGTACAACCCAAGGAGCTAATAACAGAATGGATCTACTTGCACTTCTTACAAGTGGTGTGAATGATAATGAGGTTAATGGTCCGGATGAGGACGTTCTTGGGGTTGTTGAAAGGTGGCAAGAGGATGAAACGCATAACCCAGACGTTCCAGCAATTTCACACAAGAGGGGTCTAACACCTTTTGTTTTTGTTCCATTTGAGGAGGTGAGTTTGTTATTCACATTTGTGCCCTAAGCCCCAAAGCCAGAAATATGCATCCAGAAGAAGCTCCTAATGCCCCGGGCACCCCCAATCCCCACCCTTACCCGTGATCTAATATCTTGAAATATCTCTGAATTATCGTCTGTATATAAACAATTAAACACTTAAACGTGCTTGATGCAGGTAAACAATCTTACAAATTAGTTCAGAACTTCTCCTTGTGCATCAAACTAGGACAAACAAAGTCCTGGTTTAAGTTTTTGTGTGAATGGAGAATTTGTTTTCTCCTTCATGGTGGCCTTGCGTTTTGATGCCGAAAAAGAAATTCATGACATATTCATCGGTCAAAGAATAATAAATAGATAGAGATTTTTGAAAGCTTTCCGGATATCAAAGGGAACATGTTTTCCTAGGGAGAATCTTTTCCTACACATTTAAGCTCACCAAAACATAAGAAATGAAAACATTTTCTGGAAATTGTTTCCCGATGCTAAACATACCCGTAGTGTCTTTTACTTTACTTAGAAGAAACAGTGTCTTCTAATTTAAAGCTTGCACAATATTTTGTATGATGTTGAAGCAGTTGATAATGGTCTACACAAAATAAGTAAAAGAAAAGTTGGCTGAGTCACTTTGCATGGTAAAAAATTTGTGACGCTGAACTGAACTCCCAATAGATAAGAGAAAATCGGAAATGTATTTGCATGACCCCCGCAGATTTAACCCTATCCATACCCGGAGCCTCTCCCCTAGCTGTCCTGCCACCACATCGCAGAACGGGATCTCTAGTTCCCTCACTAGGATTTGAACCCAGATGAAGTTCTGACCATCTATCAGAGAAAAAGGAATGAACGGATCTTGTAGGATTCCTAAGAAATTCTTCGATTTCTTCATCAGAAGCAAGTGAATGTATTTTCTACATAATTCGAACACCCAAATCTGTTGGTGCATATATGCATCCAGTTGCTATCATATATCCTTTCTAGTTTTAGATATTTACCCTTGCTCTGGTGTTCCCAATTTTCATCATTATGCTCGCCATGAGAAGTGAATCTTGATGATCCAAGTTTTATTCGATGCTATGAATCTCGAGTACCGAACAATACTGCATCTTCCAAGCGCTAGATGAGTTTCTTTTCTAATTTTTATGGTCGGATAGAGGTTTCTGTAACATCTTCTATCACATGAAATTACTTTGGATTCACGTGTTTGATTGTTCTGTTAGATAAAGATTCCAAATATTTACCAATCTCTTATCAGATACACTTATGATTGAATAATAACATTTTGCTTCTTATCCCTTTCCTGGTTGCAGGTGGAAACTTCAGTTTTGAATCTTCCTGTTGATAGAATGGATTATTACGTTCCTGGTTAAGAAGTGGAACAAATAGACAACAATTGGCTGTAAATATGAAATAGCTGAAGGTCTTTTGGAAGCAACCTCTCTACCTCACACAAGGTAGGGATAAGATATGCGCACACCTCATCCTCCCTAGACCTCACTTGTAGGATTACATTGGGTTGTTGTATGAAATATCCTCTTTTGCAACTCCGTTGTTTTGATCTCTCTTATTGAGAAGTTATCAATTTGTTCGGACTAAGGTCCCTATCTAGGAATGAAAGACAAGTGTAATATGTTCTGTGTTTGTACTGTGTCAGTTTTCTGAAATAAAAAATAAGACCAAAGGGTAAAGTGAGTTAAATAGTGTAACCTATTTTTCGATGTGAACCCGCTCCGAGAAATGGTGATGTTTGGGCGGTTGCTAAGTGGGCTACCGCTGATTCCCAGTGATGCTATTTAGGGGTGTTTGCTTTACCAACAAGATATGCAGGAGTTACTGTAAGGGATTGTGAACAAAAATTAAGAGAATTTTTTTCCATTGTATATGTGTTTTGGGGTGCTTCGTGTACCGACAAGATATTCAGGAATTGTGGTAAGAGATTGGTCCATTTTAATTTAAATTTGATTATGATATACACTACTCTATCTGTTTTGATTTATGTGGTAAAGTTTAAGAAAAAATGGTTACTTTTGAAACTTGTATAAAAAATGTCATAACATTTATGTGGATATAAACTTGTGAGAGTTAGTGGTCTTAAATATATTATAAAATGTGTAGTTATAAAAGCTTATCATTAAGGTAAAGGAGAAGGTTGATTGAAATTGTTGGAATGGGAAGAACGGGCGCTTCTTTGAAAATGTTAAAAAAGATGTAGAGATAGAGGTGTATTGGGTTATTATATTAAGTAATTAAATTTGTATTTTAGGCCAATGCAATTGATTTATATCAAGATTCATTAATGTTTAGTTAAAATGTCCAATACTAATCACGTCCTACTATGCCTTAAAAAAGGACTAAGTGGTCGTTGCAAATATAACGCGATTTAACAAATTCGGGATCGAATCACGCAAAAAACAACATTAATTTGTAGTTTTTATTTTATTTTAATTTTTTTAAGCCAAATTTTCGTTCAAACAATTTCAGGAGCAATTTATAATGGTTCTTGTGTAGAAACTAGAAATAGATAACAAGTATTGTAACTAATAGCAATTAGTAAATAATCTAGGAAAAAAGGCCTAGTTCTCCAATTATCGGGATGATGTACTGACAATGTCACTTGACTATTGACATGAGTTCCTAATTTATCGCTGGTATTTTTCAATTTCAAGCAACAACTATTCCAAACTACTCTTCCAAATTAGTCGAAGATGATTATATGGACTACTCACAAATATCACGATAAGAACAAATTATTCCCATGTCACTCCGCAAATCGACCTAAATAATTTTGTAGTTTAAGTTGAAGTATCGTCATTCAACTAACCCTATCTCGAAATCTTTTTCCAAGTTCTCTCAAGAACAAAAGGCACATTCGATTGAGAGCTCTTCAATTAAAAAGCAATGCAAAACGTAGTTGATTGAATGAATAAGAATTCAAACTCGATTTAATCACGAAATATTCAGCACATCATCCAATATAAAAGGATCTTCTGAACTTGAACTTGCTTGAACAATGGTGTTTCTAGCCTTCCTAGGTCAAGAATGAGGCTGAAATAAAGGTTAGAAGCTTTTATATCATCAAACTAAATGACAACAGTGCCCTCATAATTGAAACATGCATAAATATTATTTATGCCCCATGCTTTCCCCATGCCTCGCATGGAATTTAGATGGAATTCTAAATTTTTTCATGCTTTCGCCATTCCTCGCATGTAAACTTGGTTGGCTCCCAGATGTTTTTTAGACCATGCTTTGGGACTTTAGCTCACTACCTAAACTTCATTTTTCCACATCAAAAATACGATTAAGTATCATGCTTTGGCCATGTGAGACATGAATTTGGACGAAATTCTTCAATTTTTATTATTTTAACTATAATCTTGGTCAAATCATTTTTTTTCTCACTCATTGCTTCCTATACGTCAAAATTTACCAAATGAGCTCAATCAACCATATTTCATCATTTTAAACAACTGGAATACAGTAAAGTATGGGCAAAACAGATATTGCCTAACATACAAGGGTTTTTTTATTCTTTCTCAAGTTTTTCTCTCGGTTTACGTCCTCGCCTTGATTTTCAGTCAGATTTCGAGCTTCTACTCAGACTTGGAAGCTCCATTTCTTCTTATTTTAGCTCCAGATCCCTCAATTTCCTCCATCATGTATTCCTAAACAATCAAATTCACGTAATAAGCCCAGAAATGCTAAGATGTAGACTTACACAATGCGTAAAGGATACAAATATGAAGCGAAACAAGTCTCTAAATATGCACTTCTCCCTGAATATCAATATCCCACACTTGAATTTTTTCTCATCGTCGAGCAAAATCAATACTTAGCTAGGAATGACAACATTGCCTATGGCCATGACTTACAGGAAGACTTAGAACGACCCATATGCAATTTTCACACTCTTCTTCAAAAATATAATAATGACAAGAATATTTTAAACAATCAAGTCCCCCCTTGTGACCTCAAGAGTCGACTTAGTAGCACCAAGTCTCCTACTGACTCACCTACTCTAACTAAGAAGCCTAATAACTTCATCTATCCTAAACCATGTGCCCTCACAACAAGAAAATTGTCCATTCTCATATAAAGTTTCTAGAAGCATTGGGACTCAACAAATGTAGGACTCACGCACTCTAACAAAGAAGTTCATGTGCCACCTAGATGTACCATAGGCTTGCCCATAGTTTAGAACCGAATAATGTAAGCTCCCTCTGTCTTAGATCATGTAATACTTCCATAAATTGTAATGTAGGCTGTGGGATGGTAGGATATATTTAGTTTACAATGACTGGCCTCCCTTGAGAATTTTTAATACATCACATAATTCACTCACTTTGTTTTTTCACCCATCTCCACCTAATCTATCAATCTTCATCATCTCAGGCGTCCCTTTTCTTTATGCTTTCAAGAGCCACCACTAGTAAGAGACAATTTTATTCTCTTTCCATTTTTCTTATTTTTCCTTTCTTTTATTTATTTCTTATTTTCATATATATTTTCCTTTTTTTTTCTTTGATTACTTACTGTTTCTCCTAATGACACACCATTCTTCATTCTCAAAAGTCTCAATCAACACCCACCACTAAGGGTGTTCATGGTTCGGTTTGGTTAGTTTTTGATCAAAACTACAACTAAACCAATTTATATGGTTTTTAAATTCTTAAAACCAAACCAAACCAAGTAAAATTAAAACCAACGATTTGGTTATTATCGGTTTGGTTGCGGTTTGATTTCGGTTTGTCAGTTTTTTTACAAACAAAGTTGCAATGAACATAAGAAAAATAATAAAGAGAACTATTCTTAAAAAAGAATGATATACAGGACCATAAATATTTTTCTACTCACTTGAAACGCTCACATATGCAATAGAAAGAAAATATTAGTAATTCAATAAATACTAGAAATTGCATATCATGTTTTGCATATCATTAAGAAAAGCGGAATAGTGAAAAATAAATTTATTTGCCGCTAATCATGCCATCTGCCAAGCTTTTTCTTATTAATGATATTTCCCTATCATGAGAAATAGCATATCATGTTCATATACAAGTCGAAATGATAATACAATTCATCTTCACTTTTATGTATGTAAAGTTCTTACCGAGAGCCACTAGTTACTGGTGGACATGAGTGATTATAATAAATCATAAGTAATACAATGATGTGAGAACCTTTTTTACAACAAATGAATCACCTTGTTTTTACTAAGTTGTTGCCTTAACTACTATTCATTTTCTCTACTACAAGTCGTGTTGAAAAGATATAGAAAACTTGAAATTAAACTATACAAAAATTAAATTATATGTATATTATATCGGTTCGGTCCAGTTATTTCTTCGGTTATTCTTTATAAAATAAAAACCAAACCAAACCAAACATTATTGGTTTTAAAAATTAAAACGAAACCACACAAAAGTATCGATTATTTTAATCGGTTTGGGTCGGTTTTTAACCAAACCTTGAACACCCCTACCCACCACCATATCTATAACTATCAAAGCTCATAAGAATCACAAATGCTCAAAAGAGGTAAACAGGTTCAACATATGATTGATTCAAAACGAAGGGATTCAGCTTGTAATATAGCTGCTAACGAACAGGTTTCAGGTTCAAAAGAATAACTAGGATCAATGTTTATTGGTTAGGCAAACAATTTCTAGGTTAACAAAGAAATGCCTATATCACTTACTAAAGCGAGCAAGACACATCATTCCGCTTCGCACGAACTTGCGCAAGTATAGGCATCATAGTGTAGTATAGAACAACAAAGAATCTCACACACACATTGCACACGATCTACTAAGGACGGTTCTATTTTAGCACTCAAATCAAAACAAGTAAGCATATATTCAAGTGGAGCATATAAGAGAGTTGGAAAACCTGAGCTTAGGTGTACACAAGGGCACTCAAAGATTATCGAGTCCTAACAATACAACATCATGAAGAATGCATGTAGTCCACATCCGGTCTAAGTATTCATATAAAAAATGCCACAAAGAGAATATCACACGAGTTATCGTTCCTTCTACTCTAATTCTAAAAAATAAAATTCTAACTTATACATCGTTCAAACTACATTCCTTGGAAAAGAACCAAGGCACTAAGAAAAATCAAAGGGAATTTTAACACAGATTGGAAGACTCTCACTTCACACTTAAAAGCATGCATTGCCCTCGATGAATAAAAATAAAAATAAGGGTGATAGAGAAACTGTCTGGGCTCTAAGCCCGAAGAAGATCCTTATAAACTTCCTTAGGACACTAGGTACTCAAACTTACCCAAAGCAGGACATCATCATTCGATTATACGAGGTTGTGAGCACTCCACACTTAGACTCCAAACTATTCAAAACCTGCAAGATAAAGAAACTCACCAAGTAACATCCTTCAAAACGACAAACCAACAAAAAAATAATCAAGAAAGATTGGGTTACCCCAACTAGCGCCTGATTTAATGCCACAACACAACGAAACTAACATCAACACTTTTTCCTCCACCTCGAGCTTATAAACTGGATCCCCAATTTTAATTCAAGTTTTTGGTTATGCTCCTGGGATGGTGGTAAGAATCTGAATGGGTCAAGCACCAAATATCACATCTTACTCTTCTTGGCCTTCAACCAAGGAATGTCGTCTTGCCTATACGGCAATGCAAATTCCAAAATGTAAGTGCCACACACCTTTTCCTTTGACTTTTTTCTTTTGGCTCGGAAGGATAAACAATTTCCATGTCTCATCCAATCAAAATGTTGAGAAGTGTTTGGAATGAGGTGAAGTACGCTCAAAACTCAATACTAAATTTCATCTTCAATGTTCATGTCTTTCTAGTACCGCTTCTTCTACATGAGCATCATCAAACTCCACTTGGCTAGGTTTTTGGAATTCAGCTCTTAACTCCACTATTGGGACTTCCACTTCTTCCTCCATTTTAATTTCTACTAGATCATTATCCACAAAAGCTGTTTGTTGAGTATTAAAGAACCTCAACCAACTGACGCAATTGAAAGTCAAGGTTGTGAATAGTCACTTCATATCTCTGTATCTGGAGGAGTTGCTCATTATCTTTCTCCAACAAGAACTTGAATATTTTTTGAATCTCCTGTATGCCAGCCTTTAATTTATTGTTAGCATCCTTTACTTCGTTGCACTTATTAAGATCAAAAGAAACCAGAACCATCATAATAGGGGCTCGGGGAAGGATAAGATGTATAAGGACAACCATAAAAGTGATTACCTTGGCAACCACACATATCACATATGTTTCGCACATAAGTTTAAAAAAATTGCCACGGGTGATTTTCTCCGCAACTAGAACAAAACTACTGACAATAGGAATAACCATTACCTAATCTTACGTAATTTCCAAATGCCACTTATTTTTTAATTCTTTTAATAAAAAATAAATATGTACAATACTTAAAAATTATTCAAACAAAAAACCTAGCAACATTTACAACTACAAACTAAACCGTTATTCCCCGACAACATCGCCAAAATTTAATCACACCCAATTATACCTTCAAAAAGGACTAATCAGCTGTTGCAAATATAACTCGGTTTAAAAGTCTGGGGTCAAATCCCAGAGAGAGCAACGTTAATCCATCACTTTAGTTTTGACCAAGTTCTCGTTCAAATAATTTCAAGAGCATAACTACAATAGCTTTTGTGTAAAAACTAGAAATAAATAATAGGTAACTAATAGCAAATAGTAAATGGCTAAAGAAACATTCCGGAATAAAAGACCTTGGAAAATCACTTCCCCAATTATCAGGATGATGTACCGATTATCTCTCTCTCAATATCGCTTGATTATTCCTATTGACATGAGCTCCTAGTTTGTCGCTAGCAATTTTTAATTACAAGGAACAACTATCTCAAACAACTCTTCCAAGTTAGTGGAAGATGATTATATGGGCTACTCACAAATATCCGGATAAGAGCAAATTATTCCCAAGTCCACCGTAAATTGACGTATATAATTCCGTAGTTCAAGCTGATGTATCGTCATTTAACTAACCCTATCTCGAAATCCTTTCCAATTATGAAAGGAATAGAAGAATTTAAGAAAAACTAGTGTGTTCATGAAGTCTCCAAAGCTCTAGCACGCTTTTGCTCTTATCCAGGTCAAGAGTTATATTTTTGATGTGTTTGAGGGCTTTTATATAGTTGCAATAAACATGCGCAAACTGGGAATCCCAAACAAAATCATATTAAGAGATGGAAGGAGTTTAAGCCTTTCGCGTCACATGACGCTGCGCGACAAGGTTTTTCTCCGCGGACTGCACAAATTGTAACTCTCCAAAGTTTTCCCTTTACATGTCATGCCATGCGATGCTCAGTGCAGTGCAGTATGGTTCTTTTACTACTTGTTAAGTTTTTCTATCAATTTATGTCCTCACCTTCATTTGCGGTCAGGTCTCGTGCTTCTACTCAATTTTGAAGCTCCACTTCTTCTCATTTTAGCTCCAGATCCCTCAATTTCCTTAAATATGTATTCCTGCACAATCAAATACACGTAATAATCTAAAAAATGCTAAGATTTAGACTTAATCAATGCATAAAGGACATAAATATGAGGCATAAGAAGTCTCCAAATATGTTGTTCTCGTCGAATATCAATATCCCATGCTTGAATCTTTGGTCATCCTCGAGCAAATTCCAGACTTAGCTAGAAATATTGACACTACCTATGGCCATGCTATGAAGACTTAGAACGGTGCAGATGCACTTTTCACACTATTCATCATCAATATACTAATGTAATCAATATTTAAAACAATCAAATTCCCTCTCGTGACCTCCTAACCTCAAGAGTCGACTTAGTAGCGCAAACTCTCATACTAACTCACGAACTCTAGCGAGAAGCCTAATAACTTCACCTATCCTCATAAACCACATGCCCTCACAACAAGAAAACTGTCCATACTCGAATAAAGTTTCCAGAAACATTAGGACTCAACAAATGCAAGACTCACTCACTTTCAAAAAGAAGTTTATGTACCATACTAGCTATATCATAGACTTGGTTGTGGTATAGAACTCGAATAAAGCAAACTCATGTTAGTCTAAGATAATGTAGGACTTTTATAGGTTGTAATGTGGTTGTAGGATGGGTAGGATACTGATGCAGTCCAAATAGCCATGGTGACGACCCAACTGTTCAAGCCAAAGTGATCCGAATTGAAGGCCAAGAGGATTTGGATTGGAGCCCAAGATCTGCCCCGCAAAAGAACAAGTCTAGCAGCCCAAATTAGGACTTCTAGAAGCTCTAGTGTGAACGTGTGGAGATGGTCTAAGTTTGAATGAGTGAAGTTAGTTTCTTTGTATTTTCTAGAATTATTAAAGGTAATGTTGACTACCATAAAGTATGGTAGCTTTGTAGGCTTCTAGGAATAGACATTATGTAGTTTTCTATACACCTAAAAGACTACACTTCTATTTATTGCTTTTAACTAGCCTTTTTAGGATCATTATTCGAAGGTGTTTGTATTTCATTTTGAATCAAACAACTTTGAATATTGAAAATTATTTTACTGTTGAATGACTAGTGTTAATTTGGTGGAATCCGAATTGAACAACTCTCTGTTTGATCTTACAGTTTGCATGAGAATTGCTATTCTCTTAAGGATTGTTTGTACAGAGCAGGTGCCTATAGAACCTATAGGGAGGTGTTTAAGGTATATCCCCTTAATCGTTGCCCTATTTGCTTGCTATTTGCATCTGTCTCATATCTCTTTAATTTTGCCGTGTCATCTTAGTATCAGAGCGAGAGCATAGATTTGTAGACAAATCTAGTCCTTGGTTTGTATCTTGATATTCTATAAAAAAAAAAATGAAATTTCCTAGTGTTCTTAGGATTTCCTTCTTAATTTGGTGTTGTTTTAGTAAATTTGCGCATTAAGATCTTTGTTTTGATATCACTTGTGAGGTGAGAATGTGAAGAGTCTTTTTGAGTATTCTTGAAGTTCTTCATCATATTCATCCAATCATGTGAAAAGGTATTATTTGATCCAAAATTTTGGTCCAAAATTTTATGTTTGTTGTTAAGGACTCTCTAAAATGCTCCTTTGTAGTCTTCGTAATGTGTGTCTGAAATCTAATGTGAATTGGTTGAAGTTGGATTAAAGTGTTCTTAAAGACATTTATGTTGTTCATCTAGTGCTCATCCAATCTTCATATTTGTTCTTGGAAGACATGTTAAATTGATTTTTTTGATCTGAAATTAGCATTAAGGGAAGTCAAAAATCTGTTTTTTGGGTATGTGAAATGGTGTAGAGGCAAACGAAGAGCCAAGCCAATGATTGGTACAAGTTCCCTAGTCAGTTCTTTGGGAGACTAAAATTCACCTTGGGAAAAGAGTGTCCAGGTTCCTAATCATCTCTTCGAAAAACGAGAAGTCAAGTGTGCAGGTCCCAAGTCATCTTTTGGGAAGACAAGAAGCTGTCATTGAAACTTGTAATAATTAAAATCCAAGACCAATTGGTCAAAAGAGATTAATCAGTGAGACTTAGGGGAGGGGGATTCCTTGCATTTTTTTTTGAAGGGGGTTGGAAAGCTTCTTTATCGTTTCTTTGTGAAGTTACTTCTAACTAGTATCTATTGAGTAATTACCTACTCAAAGTTTACTAGGTCTTGAGCTATAAATTCTTTAATGCTAAGTCCTTTCAAGCTTTTCTCGTTTTAATTCGTAGTTAATCGTTTTGACTTAAGTGTGCCATATTTAAAGAGTCGTCCAACTATAGAGTCCCATAACTTTACTCTAATCCTAAAGTGGTGGCGTCTCTTCTATAACTTGTGGAGATTGAAAAGAGTTGGTCAATTCCGAGGAAGCTAAGTGATACTAGTTTGAGTGAAGCAAACCTATTGCATACTTGAGCAAACTGAGTGCCACAACAAATAAAGTGAGGGAGTGATAAGGTGATTTCTAACTCTTTACCTTTTTTTGAGCTTTGTTCTGCAGGTATGATGTCGGGAGAGAATACTGGTACGGAGGCACAAGGTGAAATGAATGTAGCTGACCTTGTGGCTGAAATGAGAAATATGACCATTCAACTTAGAGGAGTGGAAGAAAAAGTTCAATCCTTTGAACAAAGGAGGACACCATTATTTCAAAGGGAAGAAGAAAAAAGAGTGCCTAAGCCAAGGTTTCACCAAATTAAGGTGAACTTTTGTGGGTATAATGGCTTTTAACTAGAGCTTGACGATTTGTGTGATGCCACATTATTTCTCCTTATGCGGCTGATTGGTTGAATTGACTTGGGTGAGAAAAAGGATACCCAAATCACTATAATGGGTAAAAATTTGAGTGAATGGTCAAGGTGAAAATATCTCATGAAGATTATAATGAAGCGGTCCAATGTGATGTGTTTCCCATATGTCACTTATGCTTTCGACAACCATGATTCAAGATCATGATGTTCCATATGTAGAAGATTGGATAAAGTATGTCGTGGACAAGGATGGATGGCCTCTCTTGCCATTCCTACTTCTGAAAGAAAACCCCAATAATGCATATGCAATATCCATGCCTATAGAGAAGTGTAATGCCAAAAAAGGGGAGAGCTGGGTCAAATGAAGTAAGTGGGCTGCCACAAGAAAATGGAGAGAATGAAGACAAAAGTGGAATTGAAAAGAATATGAGAGAAAAGCAAGAAGAAAATGATGCAATGGAAAATACGCGGAAGCTAAACACGACACAAACAAGGCAGAAGCGATAAAACAAGATACGAGATATCTAAGATATCGAGAAATTCAAGACTAGGAAGGCAAGAAATAGAAGAAAGAATCGAATTCAATTCATTAACATTAATTGAATTCAAAAGGGAGAAGGGAAACTTGAACCTTACAATAGAATCTAACTAGGTGTCGATCTCCATAGGTTCCAAGTCGAGACATACACGAGCCTCGGGCTTCAACAAGAAGGGCTCGGCCACTTCAATGTTCTCTCTCAAGATTCTCTCTTCAATATTGGCTAACTTATGAAAATAAAGAGCTAATATGCTATATATACATTTACATTGAATATTGGACAAAAATGGCCCTGAAGCTGGTTCTGGTCCGCTGCTCAACTCTAACCTTTAGCGATCGCGCAAGGGAGATCGCAATCGCGTAGACACCTAGCCAAAGCATCACGATCGGGCCAAAGGGCTCGCGATCGCGCAGGTCTCCTTCAACTTCGACTTCGCCTTTGCGTGGAAATGGGCGCTGTAGCGCAGGCAAAACCAAGACCCTTCGCTATCGCGTGAGTATGGGTCGTGATTGCGAAGAACAGACGCTCTTCCTCAGGCAGTGAGCTCCCATTATGCTCCTCTGTTTTGCCCTGTTTTGGGGCTGCCTGTTCTGCCCTGTTTCCTCCGTCCTCGGCGCTCCAATGCATGATCTTCCAAGACGTTCCCGGAGGCCTTGACTCGTATCCGTTGTGCTCTCGAGCTCGGCTTTTGATGGTTGTCGTTTAGGCCATTTTATACTGCATCATCCTCCCCTTCTTGAAAGGATTTCGTCCTCGAAATCGAACCATCAAAACCTATAATCAAAGAACAAGCACAACCAAAACTTCCTACTTCACAAGTAGGTTAGCTCAACAAGAATAAGTGCAAGTAGTGTGGAAAACACACTCTTGTGATAGAGCCAAGCATCAATACCAATTAAAAAGCGTATGTCCCCAAAGGAGACAACATAGTCTTGGCTCGACAAGAACAAACACTCATTTTCAAAACAAGCAAAGAGATCAAAGTCATACAACATGTAGCATTCAAATGTTCTATGACCCCTAAGCTTACTAGCAACACACCAAGCCTTCAAATCAATTTTATCACAAAGTGACACATCGGCTTTGGCATGCTCAACACTCAAGGTGTGCTCAACATATGGAATGGAGTAAGTAAGATAGTTCAAACGACAACTAACATCAAATACTCCACTCCCCTTCTTACGAACACTCTCACACACACCAAGAGGCACCTCCTCACCTCCAAATATTCCTCCAAGACAACCCTCGTCACTAGACGAACTCCCAAGGGAGGCCTCAAACAATGGATTATCTATAGAGTTAGGCATTCCAATCCATGGAGGTCCAAACTCACACCCCACTCTAGTTTGATACAATTCACCATTTTCATTGAAGTTGCCCTCATACAAAGGATTAGTATAGGCACACTTCTCAAGTTCATTAGCAAGCAAAGGTGAAGTTATCAAACTAGAGACAACATCTATACTTGAGGAGTCATCGAACACAAGTCGATCTATCTCATTCTCAAGAGACTCCTTGATAAGACCCAAACCGAGCAACCATCCAAAAACACCATCCAAAGCCAAGGAAGAGCTTATGCATTGGAACGCCATGGAACGAGGAGCATTCGGGATCGATTTCGGAGCGTTTCAAGGCTGCCCAAGAAGGGGCGGACCGCCTAGTCAAAGGGGCGGACCGCCCACTTCAAGACCACTCTCTGGATTCCTGGCCGCCTAGTGCTGAGGCGGACCACCTACTGAAGACTAGGCGGACCGCCTAGTACAAACAGGCGGGGCGCCTAGTTCTGGAAGCTTGCGGGATTTGCTAGTTTTTATCCTATGTAATTTCTATTATGCCCCTACGTGGCTTATGACTTTAGAATCTACTTAAGGGTACTTTAGGCCTTTCATTATGTCTTAAATGAGGCCTATAAATACTCCATAGCTTAGCATTATTCCTTAGTTAGCTATTATGATGAATGATTGAATGTCAATGACAATGTTCAAGAGTGGATTCTCTTTGAATGAAAACCTTTTGAGACGGTTTGAGTTTACTAGTGGATTCTAGTTGAACCCCAAACCACCCCCGACCATTCTACTTGCGAGTCCGTTGTCGTCTCGAGGGTAGTTGCATAGTGTAGGTCCTCCTTGACACCGATACGAGGGTATTATGGAACGATTTCTCCATAGTTACTTCGTAGGGAGTTCGAGTAGTGTCTCGCTCTTCATCTTTATTTCTGCGTTTCGTTTTTGATTCTTATCATCTTGGTATCAGAGCAAGGCTCGGATTTTGTTTCTACAAACCCCCGACCCTTGATTCTTCGTGCCTAGGTCGATTCTATCTTTAGTTTTCGTGTTCTTGTTATTGGAAAGGAGAAAACAACAAAAAAATTGAAAAATTGAAAAATACCAAAAATTTGTTCTATCTTGTGTTTTGGATTGATTCTTGTTGTGATTGATATTGGGGTTTTTTCTTTATTGGAAACCCGTTATTTTGGTACCCAACACACGTGATTTGGAGTTGTATTCCATGATTTGAGATTTGAAACCCTTTGAAAAATTTGAAAATTTGAAACCCTAGCTATGAACATGATGAACATGGTGGATTGTTGAATTTTGATTGGGGTTTGATAAAAGTTATTGGGGTTTGATCTCTGTGCTAGAAACAACGTTTGGGTACCTTCGGATTGATAAAACAACGTGTGAATTGTTGGATTTTTGGGTGCCAAAGTCAAGAAAAACGAGTTTGAACAGTGCTGGAAGTTCACTAGGCGGGGCGCCTAGTAGAAGGGGCGGACCGCCTGATTTTTGCTCACTCTCTGGACTTTGCAGAGGCGGACCGCCTGATTTAGTAGGCTGACCGCCTACTTCAAGTAGGCTGACCGCCTACTCCCCTCTGCAGAGGACCAGGCGGACCACCTACTCAAAACAGGTGGGGCGCCTACTTCCTACAAGTTGGGAATTGGGTAGTTTCTTCTAGGTTTTCGTATTTTGTTGATTGCATTGCTTCCGGTTAGTGCTATTAGAATGTAATCCTACTCGATTAGTGCTAATTACTTTGAGCTATTAGGATCATCGTGCCTTAGAAAGGAGACTAGAATTCAAAGAAGATCCGTAGTATCTTTTGATTCAAGTCCTCACTTAAAGTGCTTATCGTTTCAATTGAGTCCCATTAACTCCACTCACCCCGGAGCGCATTGGACTTGAGAAGTTGAGTGATTGCGTTGTGGTTCGTTGATCAACTACTTGAAGCTTTTAAACTCAAACTTGTGTGAAATATCCACCTCCCCCAAACACGAGTGAGCCGAGTGAAACACTTGTGAGGGAGCGAGTGAGGTGTTTTACTAACATTTGTTGCTTTTTGTAGGTACCATGGCAAGCGATGGAGATAATCCTATGAAGAACTTCATGGCCACCATTATGGCTAAGTTTGAGGAAATAACTTTGAGACTTGAGACCATCGAGAAGAATCAAGTCGAGACCGGAGAGAGGAGGACCCCGAGTGTCCAAATTGAATCCGGAGAGGGCACGAGTCATAGCACTCCTATGCCTCCCGGACACTTTGTTGAGCTAACCAAGAAGTATGAACAAAGCAAAGTTGAAGCTCTACGAGAGCGTGGGTTGGGCAATCCCCAACAAGAGAGCAATCCTCTCAACTTGGGCAATCCCCAAGGAAATGCTCCACTTCGAAGACCCGTGCGGAATGTCCCACCTCTTGAACAAATTGAAGAAGTTCAAGAAGAGGAGGAGGCCGGGTATGGTGATGAGGCCTATGGGTATGATGCTCATTATCAACCTAGGAGGCCAATGAATTGGGGTCGAAATGTGGATAGGGGTCGAGGCCGAGGTCGAGGGCCACCCATGGGATATGGAGGGAGGAATGCTAGGAGAGACTATGTTGCTTATGATGATCATTATGGAGGCCAACCGGAGCCTAACTATGGGCTACGTGACAACAACAACAACCTCAATAGTGTCAAGCTCAATCTTCCACCCTTCAAGGGAACTTGTGATCCGGAGGCATACATGGAATGGGTACTACAAATGGAGAGGGTGTTTGATACCAATGAGATGACCGAGGAGCGAAAGGGCACCTATGCTATTTCTACCTTTGAGGCCTATGCTTCTACTTGGTGGGAGTCTATGAAGAGGTCTAGGAGAAGGATGAATTTACATTTAAATGTGACTTGGGATGATTTGAAAGGACTTATGAATACCAAGTACATAACTCCAAGGTATCGGCAAGAGCAACTCAAAAAGCTCTATGATCTAAAGCAAGGTGTCAAAACGGTGCATGAGTACCATGATGAATTTGAGAAGATCTGGATGGCATTGGATATGGACACCGAGTATGTAGAACAAGCAATGATCCGCTTCAAGAATGGTTTGAGCTATGGTATTGCTTCTCAATTGAGATTGCATACTTATCTTTCACTTCAAGATCTATTTGAAGCCGCCATTGAAGCCGAGAGATGGCTTAAAGGAGAGAAGTTCAAAAACAACACTCCTACTACCACAAGCAAGCCAAAAGAGTGGACGACTCCAAGTGCAAACTTTCCAAGTGCAAGTGCCAACAAAGAAGTGAAGAAGCCTAATGAGAACACTACACCACGCTTGGAAGGTACTTCTAAAACTCGCTTGAGTAATCCTATCTATACATCTACTCAATGTTATAAGTGCAAGGGCTTTGGGCATATTGCTAAAGAATGCTCCACAAAACGAACCATGGTTGTGGTTGGCAATTTGGTGTATGAGCAAGAAAGTGAGTCCGAAAAAGAGGAAGTAGAGGAGGATGAGGAAGTTGAATGTGAGGAGGCCGTAGAGGAGGATGATGGTCCTCAAATGTTCTTGGTGGTTAGGAGAAGCTTGAGTACCATTTTTATGGAAGAGGAGGTGGAAAATGATCAACGGGAGAACCTCTTTCATGCTAGGTGCCGGGTGATGGGCCAAGTATGTTCAATGGTTGTTGATTCGGGGAGTTGTACCAACATAGTGAGCCAAACCTTGATTTCCCAATTGAAGTTACCCACTCTAAAGCATCCAAAACCATATCGTTTACAATGGCTTAGCGAGTGTGGTGAACTAAGGGTGGTGAAACAAGCGTTGATTGAATTTAGCATTGGAAGCTATAAGGATAAGATCATGTTTGATGTGGTCCCGATGCAAGCATGCCATTTATTGTTCGGGAGACCATGGCAACACGATAGGTTTGTAGTGCATGATGGCCGGACCAACTCCTATACGGTCAAGCAAGATGGGAGAAAGTATGTGCTTAGACCTTTGACTCCAAGGCAAGTAAGGGAAGACTACAAACGAATGAAGGAGTTGAGGGAAGCGGCTAAAGCAAAGTCACCCATTGTACTTGAACCCGAGGCAAACAACCTCATTGTTTTGCCATTGCATGATGAAAATGAGAGTCACTCCACTTCAAATGAGAGAGAAAAGATAGAGAGAAGTGAGGGAGTGACCGGTGACAATCCAAGAGAGGAAAAAGGAGAGGATTTGAGGAGTGATGTGAGGGGATTGTCACCACAAACTACACTTGACCATGAGGTAAAATTGCTAGAGATGAGAGGTGAGGAAGGAAAAATTGAGAGTGAGAGCACCCATTGTTCTAACCCTTCCCTATCTTCTACTTTGTCTTGTGAAAGTTCTTGTGTAGGTACATTTGAAGACAAGCCATTGGAGCCTCAATGTGAGCTTCATGAAGGAGAAGTTGCATATGACACTTCAAACCTTGTGAGTGATCAAGGAAGTACTACAAATGTAAGTGTTACTTCACCTATTCATGAGCCTACTAGCTACTTGTCTTGTGATGACTCAACACTAGTTGGTGGTTTTGATGCATCTAGTGAGTATACCACTAGTGAAGAGTCTAGTTGTCGACTTGGATTTGTTTGTGAAACACTAGTTGGGAGGAGCACTATGCCACATCATGATGTGAGCTCATTGTTCATTGAACCCCTCCCTAGTGTAGATTTAAAAGTTGACCATGAATGTGACCTTTGCTATGACATACCACCAAACTTTGACAAATGGGAAGATGAGGTAGTTGACCATTCCCTAATTGATATGCTTCTATTTGGTGGACCAATGTGTTGTGGTGAGGATGGTCTTGTCCTTGCGGAGTCCAAATCGCATGAATTGGACAAGGTTGTCTATGATGACTCCTCAAGTGAACCTAGTCTTGATAACTTGTCTATGCTTAATCATGATATTGAGATGCATGCTTATACTAATCCATTGTTTGAAGGCATCCTCATTAGTGGTAATGACTTGTATCGAACTAGGGTGAGAAGTCAAATGGAACCTCCATGGTGTGAAGGGTTTGATTCCTTGGGCAATCCATTGTTTGAGAATTTGGGTGAGGTAGATGGTTCTTTGAATGACCCTACTATTGCTTGTTGGGGTTATGATGAAGAAGAGTCCATCATCAATACCTTCCTTGAGAGCTTGTCTTTTGAGAAGGATTGCTTAGGTGATGAAATTGGAGGGGATGAGGAATTTCTTGGTGTGAGTATGTATGCTCTAAAGAAGGGGAGTGGAGTGCTTGATCCTACTTGTAGGTTGGGCTATTTGATTCACTCCACTCCACATGTTGGTCACACCTTGAGGATTGATTGGTATGTTGATTTTGAGCTTAAGGTTCAAGAGGGTTTTGATAGCTTGATCTTGCATTTTTCATGCCCACATGACCTATTTGCTCATTATCTTGTTGAGTGCATGTTGATCTTTAACCAAGTCCTTATGGTTCTCTTTGGGGACTTGATATCCATGATTGTTATTGATGCTTGGTTATATCACAAGAGTGTGTTTTCCACACTTCTTGCACTAACCTACTTCCAAAGTAGGACGTTTGCTTGTTTTTGCTTATCGTTGCTTGTAGGTTCTAAGCTCCATGCTAAGGCGGAGGAGATCTTGGAAGAAGCCTATGTCAAAGTGACGATCAAGAAGGACAAAGAAGGAGCTTCTTGGCTACCCCGAGGAGTAGATAGAGCCATGGGAGACCAAGCCTTGATTTTGAGGACGAAATCTTCTCAAGAAGGGGAGGATGATAAGACCCAAACCGAGCAACCATCCAAAAACACCATCCAAAGCCAAGGAAGAGCTTATACATTGGAACGCCATGGAACGAGGAGCATCCGGGATCGATTTCGGAGCGTTTCAAGGCTGCCCAAGAAGGGGCGGACCGCCTAGTCAAAGGGGCGGACCGCCCACTTCAAGACCACTCTCTGGATTCCTGGCCGCCTAGTGCTGAGGCGGACCACCTACTGAAGACTAGGCGGACCGCCTAGTACAAACAGGCGGGGCGCCTAGTTCTGGAAGCTTGCGGGATTTGCTAGTTTTTATCCTATGTAATTTCTATTATGCCCCTACGTGGCTTATGACTTTAGAATCTACTTAAGGGTACTTTAGGCCTTTCATTATGTCTTAAATGAGGCCTATAAATACTCCATAGCTTAGCATTATTCCTTAGTTAGCTATTATGATGAATGATTGAATGTCAATGACAATGTTCAAGAGTGGATTCTCTTTGAATGAAAACCTTTTGAGACGGTTTGAGTTTACTAGTGGATTCTAGTTGAACCCCAAACCACCCCCAACCATTCTACTTGCGAGTCCGTTGTCGTCTCGAGGGTAGTTGCATAGTGTAGGTCCTCCTTGACACCGATACGAGGGTATTATGGAACGAGTTCTCCATAATTACTTCGTAGGGAGTTCGAGTAGTGTCTCGCTCTTTATCTTTATTTTCGTGTTTCGTTTTTGATTCTTATCACTCCTCAAGGTTACAACCTTCCTCACTACGACACAAGAGACCACCACTAGCAAATAAACACTCAAAGGGAAGAATAGGATAATCATGTAAGTCATCTTCTCCTTTGTCAAATATGGGTGGGGTGTCATAACAAGGTTCGCAAACAAGGTCAACTTCAACATTTTCACTAAAGAGAGGTTCAATGAAAATCGAGCTCACATCATGATGTGGCTTCTCAACCCTCTCAACTAGTGGTTCATTTTCACACACAAGTTGACCCAAAGGCTCTACACTAGTTGCAAACACATTATAGTCATACAAATCATCAACTAGCATAGAGTTGTCACATACAAGTCCACAAGACAAGGAAGTTTCATGCTTAAGGGAAGAAGGACTATCACATACCTTTGAGTCGCACTCGGGCTCACTCAATGTACTTGAAGCATCATGGGTAGTTCCTTCACCTTGTAGCTTACTTTTAGCTTCTCCTTCACCTTGTCTTCCCATCTCGGAACATGGTTGAGGCTCCATCGGTTT
The DNA here is from genome assembly GCA_037355625.1 of Petunia x hybrida. Classification (NCBI taxonomy): domain Eukaryota; kingdom Viridiplantae; phylum Streptophyta; class Magnoliopsida; order Solanales; family Solanaceae; genus Petunia; species Petunia x hybrida. The sequence continues at coordinate 3,598,173 of JBBBVM010000051.1, forward strand.
GCCTCCAAGAATACCTACACAAGTACTCAAACAAGTAGAAGAAAAGGATAAAGGGTTAAGGTTAGAATAAGGGGTGTCCTCACTCTTTTTTCCCTCTTTCTTTTCCCTCATTTTTCTTTCAAGGCTAGGTGTAGATTCGAGTGGTGACATCCCGCTCACATCACTCAACACATCCTCTCCTTTTTCCACTCGAGGAATGTCACCGGTCACTCCCTTACTCCTCTCAATCTTTTGTCTCTCAAATTCGGGTGAATTGGGACGAGGCCCAAGAATACCCATAGCCGGAGTGGGTGGACCTTTCACGTCAACCCGAAATCTAGGACTAGGAGACTCATAACTCGACGTCTCCTTTTTCTTTGTTGGTGAACCACTCGACTTTGGAAGTGGCTTCGGGTTCACCTTGTTGATATTTGCCAACTCTTTTGTAGAACTAGTCCCACCATTGCTTGTGTTTGTAGGACTTCTTATTTGCACATTGTTGCCCATGGATTGAAGTTCCCGATCCTTGCTCCTTTGCCTAGCCAAAGAAGGGGTACTAGTAGGCACTCGGCTCTTCGCCCGGTAAGGCACAAAGTCATAGACTCTTTGCCCCACACCCACAAGATATGCACCCTTCACCAAACTATATTGCACCCTCGTCCCCTCCAACCACGGCTTACCCATCCACACATCAACATGACGCATGGGATACACGTCACACCACACATAGCATTTATAACTCCCATGAGATATGAGTACCCGAGCCTCCTTAGAAACCCACACTCCCTCATATGCATAAGGATGCTCTAGCTTATGGCATGGTATCCTAAGCCTATCAACCAAAGAGGTTCTAATACAATTGGCATCGGTATCACCAATCTTGAGCAAGTATCCTCCAATACCATCTACCCCAACAACGAACCTACGTCTACCCAAGTTTTGCACATTGGCATCCAAATGAGAATTTGGACGCCCACAAGTGTCATCTCCGACAACTTGGGTCTTCCTTATCCCTCCACTAGTGGTAACACCACTAGAACAATCTCCACTTCCCGTCACTCTCCCAACATTAGCAATGTTGTTGGAAGTCAAGGAAGGAACCTCGCCATGGAATCCATAAGTGCCTCTCACCTTGGATCCATAGCCCATAGTACTACTCCTACTACAACCATCCACGCCCCTCACTGCACATAACCCCTTTGTAGCAAAAGCAACACCATCTATCATACCACCCTCCACATGGGAATTAGAAGCATTAGGTCGCTTAGCGTACCTAGAAGGTGCAAGCTTCGTCTTTCCCACGGAACAACCACCACCACCTCCCAAAGCTAATGGAAGGTCCTCTACTACTCCCTTGTACACCGTTAGCAACACTAAGAGAAGATGCATAAGAATAACCCACATGCTCAACATCACCATCAACTCTACCTATGTCACCTTCATCAATATCAAATTCTTCACAAGAAGAGTAAGTAGGATCATCATACCTTGAAGCGTCACTATCCTCGGGCTCTTGATTAGAAGCATAGGCATCATCACAATCTTCATCACAAGCCTCATAGTCTTCATCAATCTTACGATCATCATAGTGAACCGCTTCATCAACATAGGAGCCATGGTTTCCATCATCATAGTAATGGCCATCATCACTCTCATAGGAACCATAGTCTCCTTCATCACCATACGAGTCGCATCATCGCCACATGAGTCATAATCTACTCCATTTGTCCGACATTGTTGCAATCACCAAAGAACAAACCTCCCAAAAGTCACTCCCTCACGTGTATCACTCAATATATGTACACTCAAGAGCGAGGCTTTATCAACTTGGGAACCAAGGTAATCACAACTAGCATGTCCAAGTTAAAGTTCGGAATGGAATTAATGAGACTCGATGTACGGACGGCTATTTAAAGCGCGCACTTGAGGCCAAAAGGAGTTCTACGACTCTTCTTTGACTTCTTATCTCCTCTACGCACGAATACCTAATACACTAAAGGATTAGTGTCTTTCAAGTAGGCCAATTACCTTCAAAACACTAACCAAGAGGTATGGACGAAAACGGGACACAAAAGATTTGACTCGAATTGGTATCAAACGGATTCGGAATCGAATGAAATTTCATTTGTGATCTAGAAACTCATCATATTTAATGAACCAATTGGAGTCATGATGTTTGGAAACTGTTCGGAAGCCTTTGCGAACGTTCTGTCCCAAAACTGGAATTCTGGAATTTTTTTGTTCTTCGCTATCGCAACCAGACGCGCGCGATCACGAAGGCTTAAATTTTTCAAAAATAATTTTGCTCTTCGCTATCGGAGAATTGCTCTTCACGATCGCGAAGGGTTAATTCCTGCAACTTTCACGGCAGCTCAAAAACGGGTTTTTGGCGATTTTGGCCAAATTTTTGGCTCGATTTCAACCCGATACACAAAACCAACGATACCCAAAGGTGTATACAACTAATATCATCAATCCCCAATAGTTTTTCAACCCCAAACAACAACAAAAGCTTCGAATCAAGATTGAAGCGTTTTCAAGAAATTTTCAAACTTTTGGATTTTGATTTTCGAAATTTTTGAATCGTAACACCAAAACACGAGATATGGGTATCAAAACAACGGGAATACAATAAGGAACAAACCCCACTACTTTTTAACACTCGGGGATTCGTATCCAACCCGCTCGACCAAATTTTGTCAAGTTTTCTAGTTTTTCAATTTTTTTGTTTTTCTTCAAATTTCAACAACAAACAACAACACAATAACGATACTAACACGTTGAACAAGGAACGAGGGTTTGTAAGAACATAACCCGAGCCTTGCTCTGATACCAACTGATGCAATGGAAAATACGCGGAAGCTAAACACGACACAAACAAGGCGGAAGCGATAAAACAAGATACGAGATATCTAAGATATCGAGAAATTCAAGACTAGGAAGGCAAGAAATAGAAGAAAGAATCGAATTCAATTCATTAACATTAATTGAATTCAAAAGGGAGAAGGGAAACTTGAACCTTACAATGGAATCTAACTAGGTGTCGATCTCCATAGGTTCCAAGTCGAGACATACACGAGCCTCGGGCTCAAACAAGAAGGGCTCGACCTCTTCAATGTTCTCTCTCAAGATTCTCTCTTCAATATTGGCTAACTTATGAAAATGAAGAGCTAATATGCTATATATACATTTATATTGAATATTGGACAAAAATGGCCCTGAAGCTGGTTCTGGTCCGCCGCTCAACTCTAACCCTTAGCGATCGCGCAAGGGAGATCGCAATCGCGCAGACACCTAGCCAAAGCATCGCGATCGCGCAGGTCTGCTTCAACTTCGACTTCGCCTTCGCGTGGAAATGGGCGCTGTCGCGTAGGCAAAACCAAGACCCTTCGCGATCGCGTGAGTATGGGTCGCGATCGCGAAGAACAGACGCTCTTCCTCAGGCAGTGAGCTCCCATTATGCTCCTCTGTTTTGCCCTGTTTTGGGGCTGCCTGTTTTCCTGTTTCCTCCGTCCTCGACGCTCCAATGCATGATCTTCCAAGACGTTCCCGGAGGCCTTGACTCGTATCCGTTGTGCTCTCGAGCTCGGCTTTTGATGGTTGTCGTTTAGGCCATTTTATACTGCATCAGAAAAGAAAAAGAATGAGGGGGAGGAAATTCTCCACTCTAAAACTCACAATCTTTCTTTTTTCTCTAGTTGTTTAAATTTTTTTGTAGGAACCATTAGGAGCAAGCAGGAGAGTGAGTCTCAAAATTTTGGAAACTCATCAAGAGGATGCAATAATCCCAGAAGAGTAGATTTGTTAAACTTGAAGGTAAAGAAAACCATTCTTGTGAACTTAAAGCTAAGTCGGCTAAACTCAATACTTTAGATGCTAATGTTGAGAATGATGATTGTGTGAGTATGAGTAAAGAATTATCTTGTGTGGAGCTTAAATCTTCTTTGCCTTGTTATGAAAAATTGAACAAAGTTGCTGAAGAAACACTAGTTGTTCTTTATTAAATTATTGAAATTAAAACTTTCTGTGAGTTTAATGTGATGCCAACTGGTGTTGACACTTGTGTTGAGGGTCTTAGTGAAATACCAATTCTTTGCTTGATAGAGGTGAAAACAAAATTTCATGGTATAGGAGTGGTCATTGATAATCCCGAATTTGACACAGGATTTGAAAATGCGGTTTCATCTTTGAGTTTTCCTAGTGTTGATTCTAAACATGGCAATGAAATTGACGCTAGTGATGAACTAGATCATGTGGAAATTAATGATGATGTGAACTTAAGAGACTTTTTTTGTAAATTTATTTACCTGGAGAAGCTTGTTTGTTTAGAGATGAGTTTGAGAATCCTTGTGATAGAGCTAACTCCTCGTTGCAAAATAGTTCACTTGTTGAAAGGTGTTGTCTTGAAAATAAAAGTGTGGGTTGTTGCTTAAATGCTATTTCTTCTTTATGTTGTCTAAATATTGGCGTTATGCTTGATTGTATTCATGATTCCAAAAGAGAGCTTATTTTTGAGAAAACCATTGATGAAGTTATCTTAAGTAGCACCTTTCTTTACTATTTGTTTGCATATGATGAGGGTTATAATTCTGTTGTAAGTCTAAGTGATGTGGAGAACATAAGTTATGACCTTGAGTGTGCTAGAGATGAAGGAAGAACTCTTGATGCGGATTTTGAATTTATTGAGAAACTCTTTGATAGTGAAGATCAATTTAAGGATGAATTCTCACTTGGGGCTGAATTTGAGTTGGAATCTCTAGGTGTGTAAAGGCTTGAAACGGAGAAGGAAAGTACATTGGTGGATGCCAATCCTAATGTCTATTACTTTACTCATTTTGATCCTTACATGGAGTACACACTTGGGATAGGCTATACCGAGTTCCATACCTTGAAATGTGAAAATGATGCATTTGAGTCTTGGTGTAGTAGTCATGAGCTTAGAGGTAAAATTCTTCCTTTTGATAAGTTTGCTTGCTTATTTTAATTTTGTGTGAGATCTTGTCAAAGAAAAGGACGTGAGAGGGATGAGAAAGCTGGTCACCACACATGGTTTGATCCATTCATTTTTTAGGATCGAGGATGATACATATTCTTATCTCATGATTCATGCTTCTCTAGAGTACTCTTTTGGTAATAGGATACATCATTGTCACTCTTGATCTATTATTATTACTCGTTATTTTTCCACTAATCAATTGTTACTGTCTTGATCTTGTTCCAAACAATGTTACACTATAAAATCTTGATACAACAGATTGTTTGTGGCCTATTAAATACAAATCTAGTTGGTAAACAAAATTACGGAATTTAGGTTACACATTTACGGATATTCTCAATTTTGCAACACCACATCAACATACCCGCCTTGTGGAGACGGGGAGAGTAGAAATTAAGAAGATGCTAGAAGGAAAACTTTACCCTGGCATGGTTCGCCAAGTGATCTAATACAACCACCAATAAATATGTGGAGGGGCCTACTTGACCCAGGCAGATATTGTATTGGCGGCATATCTCTTCAACGTTCGAATGAAAACGCTCATTGACGCGCAGAGTGTAAGGGCACGTGAGGACTATCGATTAACCAGCACATTGGGAGGAAATTCTCTCTTCAGCAGAAGGGACAATGATGTCTATTACTTCAGGCCATTTACAATCAAGCCTAATACGAGTTATGTCATCCCTCACAACCGCAGATAGATAGAACTCAATAGAAAGGTTGCTATTTTCACCTACCTGCTTGGGTGTTTGACCTTGCATTTGGCCATCACCTTCAAAGTTAAAGGTTGCAGGAAGATAATCTAGGGCTCTGAAGTTTATGGGGAGGAATTTGGTACTTGTGCAATCTAAGGATAGAATTATTGTTAAGGGTGGAAGAAGGTTTGCCTTTTGAAGGAAAGCTCTCAAAACTATTTGAAGATCGGTAAAAAGCCTCTGCAATTACGGTGTATATATACACGCCTAAGATGATTCTTAAATGGGAAGCTGAACATTCTTGGTCACGTGGGATCATAATTATGAGAGACCATGATTTTTGCAGTTTACGTTATGTGTATCCCCATAATTACGGGATATGAACATAACAGTGGCAACATTGGGAAGATACGTGAAAAAACCCATCCAATCACGGAGGTACACATCATTTTACTGAAGAATTTCATTCAATGCAACGTATGCGAAGAGACAGGGGATGAGTATCGGTACAATCACACCTTTACGTCTTCTATCACGCTTCTTTCACTTCCTGACTGCTTCCGTCAGCACTCAGCAAGTGGAGGGGCTGACTGTGTGCGCAAAAATATGCCACCTATTATTACGGGGATATGAGTCCAGCTGGCGAGACTAAACTTATCCTACAAGTCACCGGGCATAGAGGATACACGCCTGCTCTACGAGTTACGACTGTTTAGGTGGTACGGGCGCAGGATCCAAGGCATACATCCTGCCGCCTTAGGTTTATAGTCTCTTGCTTAGGGTTTCGTATATATCACCACCTTGAGTTTATAGGCTCATGACCTTTATTAGTTTTTATATTTTACCATAATTAGGACTGGGTAATCTCTACTGTAAATACCCTCCTTACATTTCATTGCACATCAAGCGATTCACCACTGAATCCGGCTATTCTCAAGGAATAAAACTCTTTACTTTATTCTCTATTATTTTCCTCTCTATTTACTTACTTTTCTAACGTATTTTACTGTATTGCTTGTGACCTATTCATAAATTTGAGTGTTTAACCTAGACGTATAATTTTAGGCATAAATAATTCTTGAAAGTATCACCGATGCGAGGTGTGATGAGATTAGAGAAGAAAGAAAAGTTGAGTCCCAGATTTATTGGTCTTTTCCAGATAGTGAAGCGTATTAGTAAGGTTTCTTACCGACTCTCTTTGTATGAATCTATGCCTGTGCATCTAGTTTTCCATGTATCCATGCTTTGGAAGTGTGTTTGAGATCCTACTCATGTGATGGAGGTGGATCTAGCTTAGTCGGATGTGAACTTAGCATATGAAGAGATCTCGGCTGCTATTGTTGGAAGAGACACCCGGAAGTTGAGATCCAAGGAGATTTTTTTGGTGAAAGTGTGATGGCAAAATCATTCTCATGAAGAGAATACTTGGGAGCTCGAGTCGAGTATGACAGAGAGGTATACCCACCTCTTTGATGATTCATGTATGTTCTAAATCTCTAAGCTAAGAGAACTTTGATATATTGTTCCATTCTTGTATATGGTTAAGAAATTGCTTATCGGTGTCCGTTGTATGGTGGTTGAGGGAACATATTGGGATATCATTCATTTGAGTATGATTATCTTGTTAGGAAAGAATTCTAAGCTTCGTTTGAGGACAAATGAGAGTTTAACTAGAGGAGGATGAAATGGCCCTGACCAGTCGTTTTGGGAGTTACAGACTTCGATTTGTGAACCTACATTCCTAATAGGTCTGTATGGTTCTTCATGACCTGTTTGTGAAGTTTGAACTGATTTGAATTTTGTATGGTTGGTCTAGGTGGCAATATCACTCTCAAGTTCAAGTAAAGCCATTTATTGGTTTTGGCAGGTCATTTTAGGTAAATGAGCTCCATTCTTTTTGTCCAAAAGTATCGTTAGGTTCATATGATCATTTGTGACTTGTGGAAACTTTTGGAAGAAAACTCCGAGGCCGTTTGGATGGTTTCGAACCTTGTTATAGAAGTAGGATTTTTCCTTCTAAGTTCTTGACCCCCATTTTGCGTATTTGAGGTTCATTTTGGAAACTGAGGTCGTGAGTAAGTCTCAAATGTGTTCTGGACTTGTGCGTAAAATTTGAGGTAATTTCAAGCTGTGTAGGTCCAGCTCGGACCAATGTTACAATATCCATTTTTGTTGACAAAAGTTGCCGGTGCACTAGGTCTAGTGCAGGCGCGACCATGAGGACCTTGGCACGATTGCAGAATACAAGGTTCATGACCTGCCCGACTGCATGTCATGTGGTACGACCGCATTGGAGGACCAGGTTCCTTGGCTTACGAAATCACTAGCCATCCGTCACGGCAGTGATAAAGTCCAAGTTCGTGATCGCGGTTGAGCTTCAGCGACCACATGTTGGTCGGGTCATATAAATAGGCAGTGTGTTCGGTCAGATCACCATTTCAATGAATTTTGAAGTTGTGGAGCTCATTGGAAACAAATATTTGACCATAAATCGACCCTTATCATCCACGAATATTTCCCCATCCTTAAACATCTCCATTGAAGTTTGTAAGCCAGGAATCCAAGGAATTCTCTTGATTATGCTGTGATTTTCAAGTATGAGCCCTAGGCTCTTAAAATTAGGGAATTTGGATCCAATGAACTAGGATTAGGAATTGAATAACGTAATTGGTATCGTGGGGTCTTGGGGATTCAGGAAATATATTTTTTGTTGGATTTCGTAGATGTAGGCCCTAGGGCATTTTGGCATTCTTTATATTTTTTAAATTATCGTTATTACTTCTTTGTCGTGGCCCTTATTTGTGCAATTTCCCTTCATTTTCTTATGAGGGGGATTGTTTGAAAAGGGTTTAGAAGGGAAAAGAGTACGGAAGAGGTTGCCTAGTAGCTTGTATTTGACCGAAATCGAGGTAAGTGATTTCATCTGTTCTTTTTATAGTGTTAGGCCATATGGATGTCTATACATGTGTTCCTTACGTATGCAGCTGCAGAGAGGGCATACTGACACGACCCGGGATCCAGCTAGGCCGTGCGGGCACCCGACATCCTCCCCTTTTTATTGGTGCTGTTGGGAAATCTGCACACCTAAACCCATCGGGCGAACCCTTACCAATTAAATTAGGAAAATAAATACAATTCAATTCATAAATAAGAACAAGACTTAGAAAAAGCACAGACATACTGATACCTCTAAGCTGTACAAAAAAAATTACAGCTGACTACCCAACATACTAGGTTTAGGGCTATCCAGACTAGACATCTAAGAGTATAAAAGAATACATACGCCTCCTGAAGAGAGCAAAATACGACTGAAATAATAAACATACCACTAGTGGCCATCCTGAACAGAAGGTGGCTCACCTTGATAGCTGAGATTGGCTTCGCTCTTAACAACGTGGCGAACTCAATCCTGGAACGAACCTGCCGAAACAAAATAGATAGACAAGAAACAAACAACAAACAAGGGTGAGTCAAAAGGACTCAATAAGTGGGGCAGACTAGCCACCTCAAAGAATAGGATAGCTAGCCAAGGAGAAGAAAAACATGTAAACCAAATTCATCTTATTTAAACTATAAAAAGACAGAGCCAGATAATAACTGGAAACACGTATGGAATCATAAACTCATACACAGCTAGAGACATAAGATAGACAGAACATATAGGTTTTTAAGTATCCAGAACATATCAACAATCAGAAATACTTATTGTTGCAGCGTGCAACCAGATCCATATATTTATACTGTCATAACGTGCAACCCGATCGATATATTTATACTGTCGCGGCGTGCAACCCGATCCATATATTTATACTGTTACGGCGTGCAACCCGATCCATCTATTTATACTATCGCGGCGTGCAACCCGATCCATATATTTATACTGTCGCGGCGGCATGCAACCCGATCTATATATTTATACTGTCGCGGCGTGCAACCCGTCCATATACTTATACTGTCGCGGCGTGCAACCCGATCCATATATTTATACTGTCGCGGCGTGCAACCCGATCCATATATTTATATTGTCGCGGCGTAAAACTCGATCCATATATTTATACTGTTGCGGCGTGCAACCCGATCCATATATTTATACTGTTGTGGCGTGCAACCCGATCCATATATTTATACTGTTGTGGCATGCAACCCGATCCATATAACTAAAGCATATAAACCAATTAGGGGCACAAAATAGCCAGAAATATATAGCCAACTAAAATATGTCCACAACATGGTATACATACCGCATACACAAAACACAACAAAATAGTCACACAATAGTCAGTATGTGGTGCAATGAAATGGGATGAATGTGGTATGATGCAATGCGGTCACATGTACCTGATACTTATCTCTGGCGGGGGACTCTCATCCTCTGCCAGGAGATATATGCAATAATGACCCTTCACCGGCTCGGGACTCTCATCGATTACCGAGAAGTATATGCAATAATGACCCTTCACCGGCTCGGGACTCTCATCGATTACCGGGAAGTATATGCAATAATGACCCTTCACCGGCGCGGGACTCTCATCGCCAACCGGGAAGTACGTGCAATAATGACCCTTCACCGGTGCGGGACTCTCATCGCTAACTGGGAAGTATGTGCAATAATAACCCTTCACCGGCTCGGAACTCTCATCGATTACCGGGAAGTATATGCAATGGTCAAAACCAGAGTGCAATGCTCATATGCTCAATGCAATACCAACAACAAGGCATAACATATAATATACTATGTAAATTCAAAGTTAAGGCGTAATGAGTAAGCCTATCGGCAGGTACACACGTAAGGAACATGTGGTAGAATATCCACAAGGCCAAGGGCCTCCAAAGAAATAGATACAAACACTTACCTTGTTCCAAAGTTAGCACTGCTACCCAAAAACCGCTTTGCCCTTTGGATCCACTACCAAACGATCCCACTCTATTTCAATAAGCAGAAAAATAAATCAAATAAGACTAAAGGCTTCATTCATTACGTCTTAGAACAATCTGATTAGGAACCTGATACCCTATTCGCATACGCAATACGTAGGCTAGGCCTATGTACAGGGTTCAAAGTCACATAACTAAACCCTAAATAAATTACATTTATATGTTGTCCATAACTCACTGAGTATGAATATATAATCAATTCCATTATCTGGATCCAATTAACCCTTTACACTATCAATTTAACTCATTAGAATGATGTCTAATATCCCAATGTTTACCGTTAAAATATACTCAAACACACGTAATAGACTGAAATAATAAATTAATATCATTACCTGGATGTCTTGGGGTGAAAATACCAGTTCTTTTCCTGCTCCGTTTCCTTTCCTTTCTCTATTTTCTGTTATTTTTTCCTTCGCTGTGTTTCCTCATTTTCGTTGACAAATGTTTCTGATTCTGTTCGAGTTTTTATGTAGAAAGTAAAGGACTGCTAAGGCCACCGCCTTATATTTTCTTTATTTTCTTTTCTTTTCCTTTTTGTTTTCATTTTCTCTTTTATTTGTTTTCGTAACAAAATTAAAACGCAGTCCTATGAAATTCGAAACAATCTCAAAATTTTCAAATAAGTTACACAAAATATATGTAACATACTCGCTAAGGCGGATCTTAAATCGAATTCTCGAAACTCAAGATGCGAATTAATGGAACAAGATCAAATTATTAATTTTTGATATTTTAGCAGAAACTATCCGAACAACCTCGAAATTTACTTCTGAAAGTTCACACAGGTCACAAATGACCATACGAACCTAACGACGCTTTCAGATTTCAAATCGGAGCTCATTCGCCAAAATCGAGCTCGAAAACCTCTTTTAAATATTACCGACAATGGAAACTGGAACCTTCTTCCGATACCTACCAAACAAAGTCCGATTTAGTTCAAATTTTACAGATAGGTCCTAATGGACCTTACGAATATTTTAAAATTATCGGCACGCCAATCGGAGTCCTAACTTCCGAAACGACTACCTAAGGTCGTTTCACATACTTGCTATGTCATAGGATTCATTTGCATGTCGTTACTGCTAGTTTTATAGATGGTGGCTGTTCTAGCTTATTGCATGACATATTGGGCCCACAAACCAGTTATATCCATTAAACTGATTAGCAGTGAGGAGTCTGTACCAATACATGCATTCCCTGGATTTGAGGAGTCTGCCCCAGGGGTTGGGTACATGTGATCTGTTTGCATAGCATTGCACTACATTGCATCTCATCTCATCTTTTGAGTGTTGTTTTTAGATTGTATGTAATGTTTTTGACTCACCCCTTTTTCTTTCTCTTTGTTGTGTATTTATCTTTGCAGATTCTACTCCGGGACCAAGTGCATCGCGTGGCGGAGCAGCGATATCGATCCCACCGCTAGTGGTGAGCCAACCCTTCGTCCATTGTGTTCACCAACTTTTGTTTTCTCTAGTTTAGATGTATTTTGTTCCCTTGTGGGATTGGTATATATACTCAGATGTATATGATCTAGAAGAGTGTGTGTGTGTGTGTGTGTGTGTATATATAATTTGTATGTGAGCGTATTTTTTCTGGTTATTTTGACTATTATTAGTTGATTATACTCAAAAGGGTTCGTCCGACGGAAGCATGGGTTGTGTCGGGTGCCTGCACGACCTATCCAAATTCTGGGTTGTGTCACTGTCCGAATATGATGGACCAATTAATTTCAAACTTCCACATGTTTGATTTGTTTTGGAATATAGTCAGCTGCATCCATCATATCTTTATTCAACCTCTTCCTAGCATTAAGACAAATATCAATGGTTCGTATTTTAGCTTTCTCTTGGGTGAATCTATTTAAGACATAAGCGAATGTCAAATGATCTCCAACAATTTTATAAATGACTTCTCTCTCGCATCAAGAATAAATTTATTGAACTTCTCACATTGGCTGTTCCATAGAATGTCACACTTTGAAAAAGTTGAGAAGTATGATCTTGACCATTCATTGGACAACTTGGTAGAAGGCCATTCAAAAGCATCACTTTTAATTCATATATTCTAGCCATAGTAGTATAAAAGTGTTCAACTATTATTGCATTTGTCGGCTTTCAGAGGGTATATTTTAGAGCATACCCATTGAATTTGATTCTGTTAAAATTGTAATGAAAATGTGGCAAGCAAAATCTGTGTGAAACATTTCGTATAACCCTTTCAAAAGCTTCAATAAGCCCCTTTTGCTTGTTATATATTAAATGTCCATAAGTGTTTCTCTTCTATCTTAATTTCATTCATCAAGTGGCTTAAGTACCATTGCCATGTTTCAATATCTTTCCTTCTCAATAATTGCATAAGCAATTGGAAAGATATTATCGTCCCACCCAAAGTAACAACTATTAGTAATTGTGTTCCGTACATAGTACCATTCAAACAACAACCGTCAACCCTTCGAATCTTCCTACAACCTACCATAAAATCCTCTTTGCAGGCTGCAAATATTAAATCTCTAAACCTTATTGGCTTGTTAGGATTTTCATTTGGTGTTAAACTCATAAAATGGATGTCCTCGCAATAGTTACTCAACAGACCAAATGGATCTTTTACGTCACGATTTATCATTGCAATAGCCTTATTTCTTATTCTTCTTGCTTGATACATCGTTACATGTAATTTTAATTCCCTACTTAATGTACCTCCAATTTCAGATATTTTTTACTTTTTATTTGATTTCACCTTGTCAATGTATCTTCTTTCTATCTAGGTAAAGTCAACAATCTGATTGTTATAGTTCCATTAAAACAGTTACGGTCAAGAAACAACAACAACAACATCAACATCATACCCAGTATATCCCACAAGTGGGGTATGGGGAGGGTGAGATGTACGCAGACCTTACCCCCACCAAGGTGGAGAGGCTGTTTCCGTTAGACCCTCGGCTAAGAGAACAGGCAGAAAACACAAATGAAAGTGATGTTAATTGGGGTTACATTCATAAGTAGCTTGGTCCATCTTTATTCCATTTCATATATGTCTGAGGATCCGCATAGTCCTCGAAAATCAAGACAATATAACAAGCTAGAGAATCGTAAAACTAAGGCATACCCAAAATATACAGACAACAACACTAGTTACGGTCGAGAAAATAAACCTTTATTTAGAAAGATGTATCTTCTTGCATTATAGAACCCAAAATCTGACACTTATAGTCAGGTTGCCCCCATATAGCCTTAGATGTGACTGGCTTTCCTATTTTGAATTGTGTGAAATTACGACTTCCTTTAGCTTGATTTTCTTTTGCCCCCTTCCCCCTCTAATTTAGGCTCAAAGTTGTCATGTATTAGGTTATGCTTGGAAAGGTCACCATCTTCATTCTCTAAATAATCGTATAAGCTCCTTGTGCTATGAGAATCGACATAATATGAGTCACCATCCTCATTTTGCATCTTTTATAGAATCTCCTTGCTGACATAATCTTTACTTTATTAGTTCTATTTTTCATCCCCTATTAACTCCAAATACTCTTCTGAATGATCAATATTCTTAAAAAAATTAAGTCATCCTTGAAATTATAATCCTCGTCTTCGAACTCACTGCCTGATGTAATATTATTTGTTGGCATAGGCTTCGCTTTCTGAACAACATATTTAGTTTCCTCTCGAGTCTCATCATCGATTGTCGACGCCATAAAAATTCAAGTGGCCAAAATAAATCTCTATTAATGCAATGTGCAACACGGGTAGCTTAAATATTACTTTCAACTAGACGATTCTTATCATGAGTTCTACTATACTTAGTGCCAAAACACCACAACCTCCTTGTCATAACTACGTATTGGCCATGCTATTTTAAATCAGAAACTTTATCGTTGATCCATTACATAATTAATTTATTCTACCCTTCCATCGACATCGTTTTATAGGAGTAAACACAACTTATCCACCATGTTGTACTTTAACTTTTCATTTCAGCATATTTAGTACCTGCATTAGTTATGCGAGAATCTATGTATTCTTTTATGCGGAATAAGATGTGGAATAATAATATGAATATTAGCTAATTATAATTTTAAAATGGCAAAAGTGTTAATAGAATCTTTTTTATTTCCTTGAAGAATAAACAAATATTGTTAGTTATATATTGTATACTAATTTGTAATGTCAATGATTTAACAAAAGTTAATTTTTTCATTGCGATCTCTACATCTCTACATTACTAAATTCTCCTAATCTGCATAACTAATGCCTCATTACTAATATCGTAATACTCACATTACTACTCATTACTAATATAGTAATACTCACATTACTAACACCCTCATTACTAGTAATCGTATAACTAATACCCGCATTGCTAATTCGGCATACCTAATACCCACATTACTAATCCTCGCATAACTTCTCTTCAAACCATTCTAACCCTAATTCCATAGCAATGTAAACTGAAAAAATAGCATTTCTTTTGGGTGAAATAGATGTGAAGTCACATGACATGCACGTGATAAAAGGAAACCGTTAGCTTTGAACCTCGGAGTAACAGTAGTATGGATCTGCTAAGTTTTGAATAGTTCAATATTGTTTTTTGTTCACTTTGAAATATGGATGATGACATTTAAGTTAGCCCACAGTTTGGTGATGATTTTAGCCAAATACCCGCAACAAAACATATGAAATTTGACAATATCAAAGGGAGAAAATTGAGATAGATGAAGAAGACTTTGGAAGGTCAATTCGTAAAAGAATTCTAAGGGACAATAAGACTACTTAATAAAATGCGCACATGATTTCCATAGAAGCTGATGAGCTGAACCTAAGTGTTGGGTATTAGACACCCTGGGCCGCATAAGAGACACAGGACAATTCAAGAGCACTCACCCTGGAGCAAGCTCCCGAGTGAGCACCGAGAAGCCTTTTAAAACACTGCTACCATTGTGACTCGTCCCGTGATAAGAAAGCCTTTAAAATCATTGCTACGAGAGGACAGACAAAGATGTTTTACGTACAAAATCGATCAATGATAACTAAGACTACTAAGATCATTAAACTAAATTGTCTTTATCCCACAAAAAACAAAAGCTTCTAAGATCATATGATCGCTAATTTGACACTAATTAACCAGCTAAGGATCACATCTATGGTAAATATACTTCTTAACATATACTAAGGTTCAGCCTCAAAACCCAAGATGAAAAACTGAATTGATACATTGGAAAGATCATTCCATTATGCAAGTAATTATCTTCACCGATGTGAGCTTCATTCACTGTCCTCATTACCATCTGCAAAGAAAGGGAATTTTAGAAACTACAAAGCGTGTAACGAATTTATACAAATGATCAACAATTTCACATGGAGAACAGGTGCAAATTGAGAACACTAAATTAGTTAGTTGTGTTTCCACAAGGTTACTCTTGTTTCTATTCTAATTAGACACAAATTTCGAAGTGATTTAGCTTTAGGCCAATGAACAACACAAACTAGTACACCTAATAGGGAGAAGAAAGAACCAATAATTTTAGTTCTACGGAGGATTATTTCAGTTATGCACATAGCGAGTGTAACCGATGCTATGGAGGAATATTAAGTTATGGACGTTCAACCAAAGAAAGGGGAAGATCGCTATTATTGCATACCATGAGAACAGTTAAGAAACCAATGGTTAGGCCAAAAAGAAACACAGGGCAAACCCAACAGTATAAGAACGTTAACACCTAGTAGTTAAAAGTATCTCAAATAGGAAACCACCACTGTAAGAATATAGCAAATATACCATCATTGAACTCTTCACTCTGACTGCTATCATCTTCATTGTCATCATCATCTTTGCTGTCGTCGCTTACATCATCATTGTTGCTATCACCATTTTTCTCATCATTCTTATCATCTTTTGGAGGTGACTTGGGTCTTGGAGGCGGCACAAAGCCGGTCGTTGATCTCCTTCGAGTGTTTGTAACAATGTTGCTCAAGTCAATGCCTTCCAGTTCTTTTGCTCTCTCCTTTCTCCTTTTGACTTCTTTGATTTCTGGGCCAATCAGAAGCAGCATCAGTATAAAAGTCACTATCCGTTTCAATTTATGTGAACCTATTTGACTATGCACGGAACTTAAGAAAGAAATAAGAACTTTTGAAGCTTGTGATCCTAAGCAAGCTATAACATTTGTGTGGCTAAAATTCTTTTGAAACTTGTGGTTCTAAACATGCCATAGTATTTGTGGCTATAAAAGCTTTCCATCAAGGGTAAATAATGATGTTCAAGTCAAATGGTTTTCAAAGAAGAGGTCATTCTTTTTTGAAATAGACCAAAAAAGAAATATGTTCACATTCAGCTGACAAATTGTTAGGTACCACTTACAAAATCTTACTGCTTGATGCTTCTATATAGACATGATTTACCTTTCTCGGTGGGATTCATTGATAGCCCTTCTGAAGATAGTATCTTTTTCAACTCCTCTATCAAGAAACCCTCACGCTTGTCATCAGACACCTGTTTAGCTCTCTTATAAACAGAAGGAGCAACACTGGTTTTTAGGATGATCAAGGGACGGTTGAAAATTTCAATTAGAATGCGGGTCCAAGCATTCAATTAATATTGGTATATATAGATCTTACTAGAAGACAAACCTCATCCCACAAGCTTTGATTATCGATTTAAGTTTATCCACACGTTTTCCATATCCAGTAGCAGCTGATGCTCCTCCTACAACTTTCTTCTGCATTTGGTTAAAGTTTTTTTAATGAGTATGAACAGAACATGTATTGCATGGGGGTTATACAAATAAGCATAATTATATGAACATTAGCATATTAACCTCACCTTGGCAGGTACCTCAGTAGATGATCCAGATTGAACATCTTCAGCATCACTCTTATTGGTGTCTCCATCACTATTTTCATCAGACAACTTAGAAGAAACTTCTATCCGCTTTTTGGCAGGGACATTATCGTCTAAATTAGGTCTTTTACGTTTCTTCAGCCCCTCCGATTTCTCGGCCTTTTCTTTTGCGGCAGAACACTTTCCCAATTTACCTTTCGCTGCTACATTTTTATTTCGACTGCTGAAAGAGTCAGACTTTACGCCACTCTTCTTTGCAGTTTTACTTCTTCTTTCAGGGCTTTCCGTACCACTGCTGGTAGATTTAAGAGCCTCCGAAGATGCTAACACCTGGTAAGAAGAATTTTTGAAAATAAATTAACATACTTCTCTTGGCAGTAAAGAGGTTTTTTTGGGGGAAAAAACCCACCTCATCTATTTGACTATGAATAAACTTCTTAAAGGCATCAAGAGTATTTTTCTCAAGACCAAGATCTTCTTCCAAAAGTCGACGAACACCAGCAAGAGTTATTGACCTGAGAGAACATTCACTTGAAGCTGTTAAACAACATAGAGAAAAGAACAAGAAAATAGAGGGTCATTATCTACATAAATAAATAAATAAATAAAACAGACCTTAGATGTGAAAAAAAAAAAATCAAACAAACCATTGAGCCATCTTGAACAAACTATTAAACAAGCATTCAACTGTTTCCACTAGTAACATATAAAAACCAGCTAAAAAGAGCCATCTTGTTTCAAAATGTAAAATGTAGAGAAAATGCAAGGAATTAACACTCCATAATCACCTGACAATCAAGGGCTTATTTGACTAGCGTCTTATTCTATGGTCTCTTGATTGAAAAAGAAAAAATGTTTTATTTTCTTCAATGAATTGATTCGTCTTCTTTGTTTAAAAAGAAAATTTTGTTACATAATTGATTTGATATCTTTTTAGTTTTAATGTAGATTGTCACTAACAACTAGTTCCTTCACCTCCGATCATCATATGTACATCTCCTTTCCGTCTAGACGCATGCTTGTGCAACATCATATAAATAAGAAGAATTCAATTCAACCTAGCTCCAAGTTCTCATGGTATTGAAGCTTCAATTATATTGAACTACAAAGCCAAAATCTTCCAAAAACACATCACTAATACTGCCAATTTAAAAACAAACCCCAAAGCACATAGAAATACAATTTCAACCTATGTTGCTCGGACTCGGTTGCGGGTATCCAATACGGGTGCGGATCTAGAGGTCGGATCCTTCCTGATCTTAATTTTAAGATTCGGGGGTGCAAATCCAAGGATACAAGGGCAGGGATTCGGCTAAACATAACTCAAAATTCTAAGAATAGGAACGGATCTAGTGTAATTTAAAAATTGCATTTCTTTTGTTCACATCAGAGTTTTCTCCAAATTTCCTCTTTAATATATTCTTCCCCTGAAAGAAAAGGAAGGCAATAAATACAGGACCACTCAAGGCCTTTCCAAAGGGCGGCATACCCAACTACAAGCCACATCCACCAAACCTCGTTACAGATCTCTGCTACCAAATGTCCAGAACACAAACCCTTGAACTGTTGGTTTCTTTCTGTAAATTTTTTCCTCAAATTTGTCCATCATTGTGGTCAAAGGATCCGATCTCGAATTGTCGACTAGCCAGATTTCAACTCCGGTACGAAATCCGCACCCTTATCGGTACTAGCATCGTGTCGACACGGGTGTGAGAGCAAAAATGAAGACTCTGCGCACATAGATTTCAACACATTACACCTATTGGAATGAATCTTGAAACCATTCAGGAGCCATGGTTTAAGACACAAGCAGGCCTCAAGGTTGTCCATCTAGAAGAAATAAAGCACAAAATGCACCCTACTTCCACAACCTAATTCTATCTCTTCTTTTCTCTTGGAAAGTAACTGAAGAGAGTTTCGCATTAGCAGGGAATTGCGCAGTTGCAAACGTGTCAAAGCAACGAGAACAGAATTACATTCCTTGAAGGAAGAGAAGGACCGGGTTCTTCAAAGATAACAATGAGGACAAAAAGTCAACTCAGTCAGTCAGCACTCAGCTCTACCAAAAAGCTTTGATTTCCTCAAATTACGAAGTATCCAATGTTGGAGATCTTGCGCAAATGTTAAATTGCAAGTAGGAACACTATCTACTACCTACCTTGGTGTGTTGTTGGGTGCTTGAAATAGAGATTTAGCTGTCTGATTAAGAGGGTTGAGAAGCGCCTAGCAGGGTGAAAAAATGTATTTTCCATAGTAGGGGAAATGTTTTTTTAAAAAAAAAAAAAAAAAGTAGGGGAAAAGTGTAAACCAAAGAACTCTTTCTCGCATTCCTACATATTACATGCCATTTATGTAGACACCAATCTCGGTGACACAAAATTGGGAAGGCTACAACGGAATTTTCTATATGATATAGCTTAAGAAATCAGAAAGTTTCACTAAGTTAATTAAAAGTCGATCATATCTTGGAGGTTTGGCGTGGACGAGTAGGCATTATGGAGGGAAATGATAGCACAAAAGCATAGCATATTGGAAAGAGGAGTATTAGGAATGGGTGGGATGCTATTAGCAATTCAATACTCCCTCCGTCCCATTTTATGTGGCACTACTTGACCGGGCACGGAGTTTAAGAAAATAGAGGTTGACCTTGTAAAGTTTCAATTTTACCCTTGAAAAAGTAAGAAAGAGAAGATTTGAGTAATAAAAAAGTTGTTGGTGGCTTTAAAAGTATGTTGGGCCCAATAAGGGTAAAATAGAGATAGTACATTAAATAGTTGTCAAATAAGGAAAGGTGCCATTCATTTTGGGACAAACAAAAAAGGAAATGGTGCCACATAAATTGGGACAGAGGGAGTAACTTTTAGGGGGATATAATAGGATAAGCTTTTAGGGACATTGATGGTGTGGCCAGAGCACCTTGGATTGTCTTTTTTTTTTTTTTTTTTGATGAAATAAGTGAGATATTATTAATAAAAGCATCAATAAGATGCATAGATTACAGAAGAGAGGAATTATCAGCTCATGATGAATGACAACAATCTATTCTAGAGTTAGAGAGCTGATAAATTCCATAAAAGAGTCGAGACTAAGTACAGGAGTGAGATTAACCCAGCTATAAAGATTAACCAAAACTCTAGCCTTGAGAAAGTAGTTGGTAGTTGAGGTGCCATCAAAGCATCTTTGATTCCTTTCTGTCCACAAGCACCACAAGATACAAGAAGGAATCATTGTCCAGATTCTTTTGATGGGCTTCGCAACTTTCCATGAGCTCCAGCTCACAAAGGCCTCTCTAACATTGCCTGGCATAGCCCACTGTACTCCGAAAAGCGATAAGAACATGTTCCAAATGTCTGATGCAATTGGCCAATGGAGGAACAAGTGATCAATTGATTCAGAGTTGCAGCGACACATGTGGCATCTGTTAACTAGTTGAAAATTTCTCCTGATGAGATTATCTTGAGTTAAGCATGCACCTTTTAGATTGATACAATTAAAACAAATGACTTTTGGCGGCAATCTAGTTCTCCATATTAGCTTCCACGGCCATTGATCAATCAAATCCTTGTTGGAACTTAGAAGAATGTAACCTGCTTTGACTGAATAAGAGCCTTCCCTGCTGCTACCCCCATCTGAGTTTGTTTATTCTTTGGCTTGTGAGCGAGGTGTTCTGGATACTGCCATGAAGTGCTTTGAACTCATCCATCTCCCAGTCACTTAGGTTTCTTCTTAATCTCAGGTCCCATGAGTTGTCCTCCCTGTTTTGAGCAATAGTGGAATCAGGGTTCGTTGCAATCAAGAATACTCTTGGAAAGGCATCCTTAAGTCGTATATCACCTAGCCATTTGTCTTTCCAGAATTGTATATGTTCCCCATTTCCAACCTGTAAAGATGTATTCAGAGAGAAATCTTCCCATAAGTACCTGATACCCTTCCATATCCCTGTTCCATGAGATGTTCTGTTGATGTTAGTGCACCAATGGCTAGAGTAGCCATATTTTGCTTGAATAACTTCCTTCCATAAACCAGCTTGTTCCTGATTATATCTCCAATGCCATTTCATCAGCATGCTTTTGTTGTGTAAAGCTAAATCTTTAACACCTAGACCTCCAAGAGTTTTGGGAAGGGTGACTTTGGGCCATTTGACTAGGTGTAACTTGTGATCTTTATTGTTGTCTTCCCACAAAAAGTCTCTCCTGATTTTATCAAGTCGTTTCTGAACGTTGCTTGGGATTGGAAAGAGTGACATAAAGTAGGTCGGAATGCTATCCAAGACACTGTTGATGAGTGTTAATCTACCCCCAAAAGAAAGGTATTGTTGCTGCCAAGAGGCCAATCTTTTCTCAAACTTTTCTATGACCACATTCCATATTTCAGTTGACTTGTGCTTAGCACCCAAGGTAGGCCTAGATAAGTGGTAGGAAAAACACTGGTGTTACAATACATTATTCCTGCGAGCTGCGAGCTCCTCCAAATCAGGGACCACATTAACAGGATAGATGATGCTCTTGAACATATTAATGTGAAGTCCTGACAAGGCTTCAAATAGCATAAGTGTAAGGTTTAGGTGCTGGACTTGAGATTTCTCTGCGCCACAGAATATTAGGGTATCATCAGCAAATAAAAGGTGTGACACAGAGCCTGCTGGGCTGAACCGTTGCCCACATCAAAGCCTTCTATCCATTGCAATTGTTTGGCTTTCTCCGGCATCTTACTGAGTCCCTCCATTGCCAGTATGAAGAGGAATGGTGATAGTGGATCCTCTTGTCTGATTCCTCTCGTAGGAGAGAAAAAACCCACAGGGCTTCTGTTGATAAGTACAGAGTATTTCACTGTAGTGAAGCTGTATCTGATCCATTTGATCCACCTCTCCCCGAATCCCATTTGCCTCAAGATTAAAATAAGATAGTGTCAGTTGAGTTTATCAAAAGACTTCTCTATATCAAGCTTGAAAAGAAGACCAGGAATACCACTTTTCTGCCTCCAATCTAGAACTTCATTAGCAATAAGAGCTGCATCAATGATCTGCCTTTTGATAGCCCGAGACCAAAACTCCCAATCACTTTCTTTAGTCTTTCAGTTAGCACTTTTGCCACTATTTTGTAGACACTACCAGTAAGACTAATTGGCCTGAAATCTTTAAGTTCAATTGCACCTTTTCTTTTGGGGATAAGGGCGATAAAAGAGGCATTAAAAGACTTTACCATGTGACAACTGCTATGAAAGTACCCATAATATCCTGTTTTAAAATACCCCAACATTTTAGGTAGAAAGCCATTGTAAAACCATCAGGACCAGGGCTTTTATCAGGAGCAAGGGAGTTTATAGCTTTCAGTATTTTCTCTTCTTCAAAATGTTGTTCCCGGGCATTTTTCTCCTCAATGTTCAGAGTTCCTAAGCCTTCAAAAGTAGCAGTAGGCCTCCAGTTTCATTTTCAGAATATAAGTATTGATAAAAATCAAGGATCACCTCCTTCACCTGCTCTTTATCTTCAATGATATCATCTCCCACCTCTAACCTGTCGATGTGGTTGTACCTCCTGTGAGAGTTGGCCATCCTATAGAAGTACTCTTAGTGTTTCTGTCACCCTCTTTCAGCCACAAGCATCTTGATTTTTGTCTCCAGGAAGTTTCTTCATCCCTAGCTAACTGTTGTATTTGTATTTTCAATTGTAAGATTCTGTTCTTTTCATCTTGAGTTTGAATTCTTCCTTCTGTTGCCTGCTCTAAGATCAAAACTTCTTCCACGACTTTGTTGATCTTGGTGCTAATTATGCCAAAACCTTCCTTGTTCCAGGTAACTAGATCTTTCTTCAGAAGTTTAAGTTTTTGAGAAAGCACAAAATCAGGAGAACCATTAACCAGATAGTTTTGCCACCACTGATTAACCATGTCATAGAAACCATCTTGAAGCAACCACATGTTCTCAAACTTAAAGTAAGATGGGTCAGATGTCCGTCGCCACTTTCCAGGGCAATAGGTCTATGATCTGATACAACATCAGGTAGAGCTAGTTGTTTCACAGAGCCAAAGACATCACTCCACTCTGAAGATATTAGAAATCTATCAATTCGGGAAGCCTGCAAAGAATTTTCCCCTCAGTACCAGGTGTAGAAAGCTCCCTGCAAAGGGAGGTCAACTAGACCCATATCTTGAATAAAATCAAAGAAGCTTTTCATGGCCCTTGATCTCCTTATACAATTATATCTCTCATTCTCAAATCTACAGACATTAAAATCCCCGCCTACAACCCAACATTCATTCCAAAGTCCACTAACATCAGCCAATTCATTCCTAAGATCAACTCTTTCCCAGTTTGTGTGAGGTCCATAAACACCAGTGAAGCAAAATCTGAAATCTACCTGAACTCCTTCAAACATAGCCGAGAGAGTGTGTTGGCCCCGTTGAACGCAGTTCCACTGTCTCTTGTCCCACAAAATAATTATGCCACCCCTGGTACCACTGGCTTTTAATTCTACCCAATCAACCCATCTCGAACCCCATAAATACCTTGTTGTAGTACTAGAGAAATATTCAGTCTTTGTTTCTTGTAAACACAAGATATCTTGCTTCCATTTTTTAGTGAGTGTCTTGATGGTGCATCTCTTGCTCATATCATTGAGCCCCCTTATGTTCCAACTGAGAAAAAGCCTTGTGATACCTACCCCTCTTGGATCCTTCACCCTTAGCATAATTAATAGTACACTGTAATTGCTTGGCCACAATATCACACTTTTTCTTTAATTTTTCCCCACTTCCTTTCCCATGCTGCTGAAGTTGTAACTTCTTTTTCTGTTCCATTCTTAGGATCATATCAAAGATTTCATGCTCGAATCCAGCTGAATTAATCCCGAAAGTCTTGCAAGCTTTAGTCATCACAATCTTTGTCCAATGGGAAGTCTCAATTACTGCGGGAGCATGGATCATTTGCTGCTCAATATGGTTGTCTCCATGTCAGGGCAGTGACAGAGTATCACTGCTGAAGTTAGAAGAGAAGTCTGAGCCTGGTGAACTAACCATGGATTGATCAGGATACAAATAGGGAAGGGTGAGAAGTGGCAATGATTTCATGATTTCTGCTTCATTATCGACATCAGCTTCTGCATCCTTAGAAGATATATCATTTACCGTAACCAACAAGGAAGAAGGATTCGATTTTTCCTCAGAACTAGGTCCCACAGTTAAAGACGAGTTTTGAACCTTGGAGTTCAATTTTGGTTGCTGCCCATTCCTGCTTTTGTTTACCCTTATAATTTGTAGTAGGCTGCTTTCCCTTTTTCCTCCTTGAGTAATAATTCTGATCCACAACTTTTGGAACCCGACCATTTGGCACATGTTGGAATTTATTAGGCATAGTAGGTGCTTTACTCGATGAAGGTAGAAGCATTGACTGCTAGTCACTGGCCTGTTCTGGAGTAACATTTTTGATGACTGCAATTTTAGTGTGGGCATCTGTGACAATGGAGATTTCAAAAACCTGCTCACCCACCACTAAGACAATCTTGTTGGGGGGGGGGGGGGAGCTCTTTTGCAGAATCAATGATATATATACGAGCCCAAAGGAGATGATTCCTTTTCTTGGTGTCCTCATTGATGCCTACATAACCTCCGCACTTGTCGCCTAAGATTTTTAAAAAGTTCTCCGACCACGCATGTAGTGGTA
Organism: Petunia x hybrida; assembly: GCA_037355625.1. Classification (NCBI taxonomy): domain Eukaryota; kingdom Viridiplantae; phylum Streptophyta; class Magnoliopsida; order Solanales; family Solanaceae; genus Petunia; species Petunia x hybrida. The sequence goes on from JBBBVM010000051.1 coordinate 3,623,271, forward strand.
TACCGAATGCCCTGACCCATCTATGAATTGATTTTGGTGTTTTTGAACTGGAGATGGGAGACCACCATTCAAGAGTAAGCCTTCGCCCGTTCCAAAACCAGTCACCCACAAATACCCTTTCCGCCTCCTGTCTTGAGGGTAGCTGAAATAGAAACTAAATGTGGGAGAGGGGTGTAACACGCATATAAGCTGTCATTCTCCATCTATTATTCTCCATCTATTAAGAAACCATTTTTGAATGACTTCCGAGTTTGGACTCGAGCTAAAGGGGTCATTGAAAGTACCCACGAGGCAGCTGGATAAGAAACGATCCACCTCCTCTGATTTTTGTTTGCACCTAAGAGCCCATCTCTGGCCATTTCTGAACATTTGTTGCATCTAAGAATGATGTCTCCGGGGTGGTGTATCTCTGAAAAGCTAGGGTAAAAGAATTGCCCAAGACCTTGAGAATTTTATAAGTAATGTCGCACCAGCCCAAGTTGTAATCTAACTCCGAAACAATAATTGCAGATTTCCTTTCCCCCCGCCATGTTTCTATCCTTAGAAAACGCCCATAGATATTGAAGTTCTGGTATACTCTTGTATAATATATTCTCTTGTAATCTTCCCCATCTTCTGTAAAGATCTCCTTTACCCTTAGAGGCTTGCTTCAACACATTGCAGACCCATCTAAGATTGTCCTCATCAATTTTTATCCTGCTAGAAAAACGGCTGTTGTATTCCTTAAATAAAAACCACCTGTAATGACCTTCTGATATCATTGAGCTCAAAAGATTTATCATTAGAAGTAAAAAACACCATTTCTCACCTTTCTCCCATGCTAAAAAAAACCAGTGTAAACTCCGGTGATTTCTGGTCGGAAAAAGTCGCCGGTGGCAATTTTTTAGGAAAGAAAAAGTCGGATGGGGTTTTAGGTGTGTTTTATCCGGTCTGAAAGGTGTTTTGGTCGAGTGTTGGAGGAAATTTTGGTGGCTGTAGAAGGATCTTTTGAAGAAAGAAGTGAGTTTTTAATGTCAGAGAAGGGTTTCACAGAAGTTTTGGAGGAGGAAGCATATTCCGATGGTCGGAATATTTTTCAGGTGGTCGGAAAAGTTTTCCGGTGGTGGTCGGAGTGTGTTTCTGGTGGTCGGAGAATATTTCATATGATCGGAGAAGAGGTTTTAGATAAAAGAAGAAATGTTTCGAAGAGAGAGAAAGTCTGGAAGGATCTTTTGTTTCTTACCTCGAAAACCGTGCCGGGGAGCATTTTGAAAAGTCATTGTCCTAATTTTTCATGTCAAAAATAGATGTCACTACAATAGACTCGCAGGATACATGAAGGAGAGATTCATTGTGATTCATCATCAAAGAGAGCTCCAACCTTAGGCTAGTCAAAGGAGTTCCAACCTTAGGCTGGTCAAAGGGATCCAACCTTACAACTAATTGAGGGCGAGTCTCACACATCTAGGCTTTTGTCAAACTTCGGCCTATTATTCTCAATTTTATTGCTCTTTAAATAGAGCTTACAGAATCCTAAAAGAAGAAAATGTCTTGAGTAGGAAACCCAATTGAAATATAACTAAAAACGTACCAAAAATAAATAACTTAGAATAACATAATATTAAAGAAACCTAATAATCTTAATAAACCTAATAGCCTTAAATAAACTATTACTCCCTCCATTTCAGTTTATGTAACACAAATTTTCGTATTAGTCCGTTATCAAATGACAATAATATAAATAAACCTATTAAAGGAAGCCTATGGCAACTAAATTACTAGAAAACCCACGCATCCGTATCATAAAAGTGAGGTGGCTTGTTTTGTACTTTTGTTTTTTGGCTAGGATATAGAGAAATCTTCAAAAATAATGCTCCATGGAAAGAGGACGAGATAATTGAGAAAACTACTATGTAGAGAATAAAGAGAGTGCACTACGAAAATTAAGGTGGCATTATGGGTCATCCTGGTGGTTTACAAGAGAAGTGAAGGAAGAGGAAGGTGAAGGGTGGTGGAAGGGGGAAAAAGCAATGGTGGTTGGGGAGGGAAACAGTTTGGAAGAAGAAAAAGTAGGGGATGGGAAGGAGAAGAAGTTGCAATGGTGGGTTGGGGTAGAAAGGGTTCGGGACTTGGAAGAAAAAGCCAGGGGAGGGGAGGGTTTGATGTTTTTCTTTTTACTATAGTTGCCCTATTAAAAAAAATATCCGCCGGTTGCCGATTTGTACATTTGGCATGTCAACAACGAGCACATTTCACACATATGCTTTACAAACTCAATGATTCATGAGACATATTTCTACCAAGAAGGTGTTTATTTGGTCAATAGTTTAGTTAAAGTATATCTTTCTGTGTTACGCCATAAAAATTACTAATGCAGACAACTTTTTTTCTTTTGATCACGGATTATCCACGGGGTAACTTGCTACCATCTAGAAGCACAGTAGTCAAGAAAACCTTCAGATTGAGTGTTGCAAGTGGGCTTCGAACTTGGAGTCTTCTAATTGTTGCTCCCCCAACCACTCTTTCATCTCCTTGGGTACTACTGAAAATATTTTTGTGGATCTCAGCGACACTAGGGGACCCAAAATAGAGAAGCAAAGAGAATGAGGAAGAGGAAAAGTAAGAGAATAAGAACCTTAGTTTACTGCAACATGAAGAGACTTACCCTACCAGGCATCATACTTTACCATGGGTGGGCCTTAAACTCATTGTAGATAAAGTAGGGGCTCAACACTTAAGAGTAACATTCAGTGTAATGCCAAATACTCAATTGTTCACTCCTTATAGTCAACAAATAGCCAACTAGGTTTAGAGTACCCTTTACCAACCTAAAACCCATTCATCACCCAGCAAGTACATGAAAATAGAATTACTTCATGTGTTCTTACTGACTCAAAAGATTCTAAAAGGAGCATGTTTGGCAAAAATTAAGACAACAAAACCCACTAAGCATCATTTCTATCATAGCCAAAGCTCCGAGTTGCCTTATGCACCAACAAGCACCGCAACACATCCAAAAAGGTAAATAAAGTAACCCAAGAATGAAGTTCATCAAAAGTGTTGAGCCCTATCCTGCTAGAGCAAACAAAGAAGCCTCTACGGTTCTATCCAATCCAAATTTAAGACAATCAAGGTGTATATTTCATGCATCAACCCACACTTAACCAATATTGCAAAAAAGTTTAACAAAAAGGTGTCTTGTACATTGGATCCTATACGAGAACTAAGAAATCTTCAAATCAAATAATGGCTGCATCTGAAAGGAAACTAACAGAGGCGCAGAAATTAGAGGCATAGAAATTATTTATTCAGGATTGATCTTTAGATAAATATTCCGTTTAGTGTGTATAACAGCAAGGAGCTATTATCGTATCACGGACTATGTTTGCTTGGACTAGGGTGCAGGTACTCGACATGGCTGCAGATCTAGATGTTGGCTCCGTCATTTAGGATTCTAGTGTGCGGCTAATAAATATATAACAATTAATTATTTAAGAATGTTGAACATAACATATATTGTAAGTCAACAATGTAATATAACTTGATTGCTATTTAATTAGTAATTACTAATGATTATAGTGTAAATATGACTTATTTGGAGTACTCTTTTTTTCTCTTATTTATTTTTTATGCACCCATGAAATTCCTTGTTGTATAGAAGATTGGGCGGCGTTTGTAGAAAACCATATCTTTTTGAAGGTTTTCTACGTTTTGGTATACCTCTTGTATCCGGACTCTTGTTTTGGCCCTAACATTAATGAAACTTATTTATCTTATCACGATTTTTTAATTAATCAAATATTTGGGTGCTGGGATACGGGTTGCATTTTAGGGAGTCCCACACAGGTCCAATGCATTTTTCAAGAGTCCGAACAACATAGATTACAGATGTCTTTCCTTAGGATATACCAGGTAACATAGCAATCGGAATGAAAAGTGGTATCATTCTTGACAATCAAGGAAGAACTGGTTAAGCGGACCAGGTGGGCAAGAGGATGAAAGGTGGCAGTAGATACAATTTCACTATCATCTTTATCTCTTTCCTTTTGTTCTCCACAACAACTTAAGAGTAGCAGGGGTTATGCCCTGCATAGCTGTCTCTTACGAATATCAAGCAATTCTGCTAGCTGATTAAAGAAACAAGAATCTTGGGAAGAATCTAAGCTGGCCAAGGACAACGCCATGGCAGATCATTGCAGGGAAAAGATTTAAATAGCTAAGAATTGAAAGGAGCAGCTAAAGCTATGCGGAAGAGGAACTGATGCACATTACGAATTGTTTGACGTTGGAAGCAAGGCATGATTAAATATATATTGAGACTAAGGGGTGCATAAGAATTTCTCTGTTAAAATGTTCTACTTTTGGAGAAATGAGGTAAAAGGGAGGAGTGAGGAGCAAACAATCAAAGCCACGTTCAAGTAACTGTAGTGGCCAGGGAAATCATCTTTTTCCACACTCTTAGGATTTTGAAGGCCCCAAGCAGTTGTTGGGAGAACGGGTACTAAGGAGTCGCAGAAGTAGAAGATAATGGCTGACCCAACTAGCAATTAAGATACATACTCAGAATTAGCTCTGAAATGAGCAGCTCTCTCCCAGATGGCCTTCTTTATCGTGCTCTCAGATGCCTTTCCACCTTGAGCATCCACTGACTCTGATTTGGAACTCATAACGCCCATTATAGGAGAGTCTTCCAGTTGTGTTTCATCTACAACTGTTGCCTCTTTGATATCTTTCTCTATCACTTGCCTTTTTGGGGACTCAGCCACTTCTTTTTCTTGTTTAGTTGAAGAGGCATCTTTTTCCAATTTTTCCTTAGAATCCTCAGGGGTGCCATCATCATCAGCATTCTCCATTTGCTAGCATGTCAAATAAAAAATATTAGCAACTGCACGAGACCTTAACTTTTCCTGTGAGGGTAGATATAATGCTACATCTACAAGCCGTATAACCCATGTTGTACATAGCCTAAGACTCCTACATAAGAATCTGGTCTTGACATTGTAAATCACCAATTTCATAGGAACTTCCCTCTTTCACATATTCTAGCTTGAAGAAAGCAGGCATTAAACAGCTTTTCCATACAAGAAGCTACACTTAAACAATATAGTTTGCAAAGTGACAAATTAATTGTTACAAAAGCGTTACACTTAATGTTTGGTGAGGTGTTGATGACAGGATCTTTTGGTTTAAAGAAAAAATACTGATTTTCCTGTAAAGGAATGATTCTTTTTTTTTTATTCTACAGCGCAAGGATTATTGAAGATTATTTGTTGCTCGAAGGTTTATTTTAAAAAAAAAAAAAAAAAAAAAAAAAAAAAAAGTGGCCTTCTTTTTTCTTCTTCTCCCACTCTCTCTCTCCTTTTCTCCTTCTTTTTGCTTATCTTATTTATTTTGCATGGCATGCAGCTCATAGGGTAGTTTCTATGATTGAGAAGTTGCAAAAGAGAAGGAAATTTTTAAATAGTGGGTGCCTCATGAATAAATGTGATGAGAAATGTGGCATTTTATCTTCTGATTTTTGGGGGTGAATCGGGCTATGCCAGCTGATATTAGATTCATCTAGCAAGGTGGAACATGCGGCACGTCAGAAAAGAGCAGATGCCGGAAAAATGGGACTTTTGATCTATTATAGGTAATAGGAAGGAAAGTAACATGAGCATTTGGTGGAGCTGAGAATGATATACATAAGATCAAAAGTTCCCTTTTCCTATTTTCTTTTATTAGGCCAACAAGATCCCCAGAGTGTATAGATTAATAGATTAGAGTCAGTGTGCAATCGAAATTCAATAAAACAAGGAATATGCAAGAATATCAAGAAGGTAAACACTAGTATCAAAGTAAGAGATATCTACTTATTTATATGTTTCTCTAGACTATAAAGATTACACAAAATGTGAAAATCCGATGCTGCTTCAGTACATTATGAAATGTCACAACTAGCAAGACAATGTGGAAAACAGATATGGTTTTACACTACAATTAATAAACTAAGAAATTACCTTCTCCAGGGACTGCTTAATGAATCTTTTGTGCACATCAAGAGCAAATTTTTCAAGCTCCAAGTCTTTCTCTATCAATCTACGAACCCTCTCCAAAGTGAAGGAACTGCATCACAAATTCATAAGTGACACAACAATATGTCAGGTCTATAAAAATATTTGATTAGAGAAAGAGCGATAAGAAGGAAATCATTCATGGACAACATTTGCCGCTCTCAACCCTGAACTATTTAGAATCATCAGCATTAATCCCCCCTATGTTTTTAGGTAAAAGGTTTAGGCTACTCCCTCTGTTTCATTTTATGTGGGAATATTTCCTTATTGATTTGTTTAAAAAAGAAAGCATAGATCTATATTTGGAACGTTTTAACTTTAAACTTGACATTTTACCCGTAAAGCCATATTTTTACAACCACTGAAATCTCATGGCTTGTTTGAGACCACAAGTTCCAAAACTATTTGTTTCTTAAACTCGGAGTTCAATCAAACGCCGCCACATAAGTTGAAACGAGGGAGCATATGAACACTCCAACTACTCAAGGAATAACTCGTTGTCAACCTTGTTGAATTTGTTTCTCCAAGTATTGACAAGACTGCTCACTTACTTCAGTAGGACTGCACCAGGGACCATTAGTTCGGTGCATAACAAAAATATTGTGTTTTGAATTTTAACAAAAAATATAGGATGATAAAAGCAAGGATTGACATAAAACCCTCATTTTAATTCGCAATTTTGACAGGAATGGGGAGGCTTGACAAAAAAGCATAGGAAATTCCCAAATGAAAAAAGGAGGAGCATAACGTACTCGGCATTTTGTTTGAAATGTTGAAGACGAGAGCGCAAAGCTGCCTCTATCTTGGCTTCTATCCCTCCCTGCTCTTCCTCCGCCATCTTCTGATCAAAAGCCGACTGTTTAGGGCTTAACTTAAACCTCACTAGTGTTCAACCCTTTGTCTTTTCACACTCTTTTCTCCTCTCTTTCTTCTTTTTATTTTGACGTGTATTTTAAATGTGTACTCTACACTTGATCTAAAGAGACGACACTACCAACCCCGGGTTAAAACAGGGTTGAATACCTATTTGGTCAGTTCCAAGTTGTCAAAAACTTTCAACTTCATCATGGGGTACAGTTGCAATTTTTGGTATCAGAGTCATGGTGCACAGTAGCAATAGGTGATGAGTTCAACACTTATTTTTCTAATGAATATCATTAGGAACAAAACTACTGTTAAAAACAGTAGAAAAGAAGAATATGAAATGTCACAGCATTTAAATTTACTTAATAAATGGACTATTCCTAAAGTTCAACCTAGGCTAATGATGCGGGGCAAACCACCACCACAAGGGCCTTTACGAGAAGCCAAGCCAAAGCACTCCATGATGCTCACTTACACTTGATCCGGAAGGGCATGGACGATATGAGCTCGAGAGAAGACTTGAAGACAATGCATTGGAGCTCAATCCATGTGGAAACAGGGCAGGAAACAGTGCAAGAAGCAGGGGACCAAAACAGGGCCAAAACAGGGGAATTCTGCTGAGCTTACTGCCTAAGAACGGAAACTTGTTCTTCGCGATCGCGTCATCAACCTTCGCGATCGCGTAGAGTATTTATTTTGCCTGCGTGACCGCGTCAAGACTCGCGCGATAGCGAGCTTCAGCTTTAGTGTTCCACGCGATCGCATATATCACTGCGCGATCGCGAAGAACACTTTGACAGGCGCGGACCAGAATCTAGGAAAACCTTGTAAAGGGGTGTATTTATAACACCCTCTTTCATTTATTGTTACCACCTTACTTTGAACAAAGAACATTAATGAGCATTGCTCTTGACACTTGTAACCCATTTAGGCTTGAAATCAATTGGATGAATCCAAGTTGCTCTTCAATCCATTCTTCGATCATTCTATTTGCTCGAGCCTCGTGTCTCTTGAGGATAGTTGCATAGTGTTAGGTGATTCTTTCCAATCGTTTGGGGTGTAACGGAACAAGTTCTTCGTTGCTACTCGAACTTTAGTGTAAGTCTCGTCTCACTTTTATCTCTTTATCGCTTTCGAGGGTTTGCCCCTTATCAGTTGGTATCAGAGCAAGGCTAGGGTTGCGTTCTTACGAACCCTCGTCCTACTCTTCGTGCTTGTCATCTTTGTTCCGCATTTATTTTCTTGTTCTTGTTGTTGTTTTATTGAAAAAGAAGAAAAAAATTCAAAAATTTGAAAACCCAAAAAAATTTGAAGGAAATCGCTTGTTGTGACGATTTTGTTGGTGTTGATTATCGGGGATTGTTTGTATCCGTACTCTCGACAATTAGGAACCAACAAAAACCGTTTTGGAGTTGAAAATCAAAGTTTGGAAAATTTGAACCCTAGGTTGGGTATTTTGCAAATTTGCCAAAACTTGTTTGATGTTGTGATTTTGTGGGTGTTTGGTATCGGGGATTGATCCTTGTAGTTACCCCGACGTTTTGATATCACAATAACATCATTTGGAGTCTTGTAGTGAAAATCAAAATTTTGAACTTTGAAGGTTTGAAGGTTTTTGAAGAACTTGTCAAATTTATTGGAAACAAGTTGTTTGAAGGTTGTTTTTGTGTACGAACCATTGGGGAATGTTTATTCCAGCTGAAAACACCTTTTGGGAAGCTTGAGAACTGAAATAAGTTGAATTGGGTTTGTTGTGTGTGCCAAACTGCTGATTTCTGTCGACCTTCTGGTTCAGCTGAACAAACCTGCGCGATCGCGCAAGGTCTCGCGCTATCGCGCCAAATCTGAATTTTGTTCATCGCGGTCGCGCTTCTCTGCACGCGATCGCGAAGGGTACTTAATTCCAGAAAAATCCTGAAGTTAGACAGAATGTTCGCAAAGCTATCGTAACAGTTTCCAACCACCAAAACTCCCATAGTATCATCAAATATGGTGAGTTTCTAGATCACAATCCAAATTTCATCCAATTCCGAATCCGTTTAGTGACGATTTGATCTTTGAACATTTGATCGCGTCACTTCCGGTTAGCACTTTGAGGGTAACACTTCTACCCAATTAGTGCTAATCCCTCGTTCAAATAGGATACTCGTGCCTAGGAGGAGAGTAGAATTCGAAGAAGATTCGTAGTTAATTGTTTGGTTCAAGTGCTCACCAAATAGCTTAACGTTGATCGAGTCCCATTGAATCCACTCTTCCCGAAGAGCATTGGGTTCTTGTATTTTGGATTGGTCTTTGAGGAGGTTGCGCAACTACGAGGAGGCCATTGGTTTCAAGCTTGTGTGAACCTAACCCCGACTTGAGTGAACCCGAGCGACAAACAAAAGTGAGGGAGTGAGTGAGGATTTTTACTCTAATCTCTTTACTTGTTTTTTTGTTGTTGTAGGTACAATGGCGGACGAGAAGGCCAAAAATACCATTGAGGTTCCCGTTGACATCTTGGCTAGCCTATTGGCCGAGGTGAAAACCTTGAACCTTAGAATGGAAACCTTTGAAAAGGAAAGGACCCCGAGTGTCCAAAAGGATGCCAATGAAGGCACGAGTGATGACTCCATCATGAAACCGGACCAATATGCGGAGTTAGTTCGTCGACAACGATTGAGGGATGAGACTCTTGCTAGAGAAAGGTCGTTGGGCACTCCCCAACCCTTGGGCAATCCCCAAGGAGATGTCCCACTCTTAAGGCCCCGAAGAAATGTGGTTCCTCTTGAGCAAGTTGATGAAGCTCAAGAAGGGGAGGGTCTCGGATTAGATGATGATTTTGATGCTCACTATCCGAATAGGAGGGCGATGCACGGAGGCCGAGGAATGGATGGAGGTCGTGGGCGAGGTCGAGGACCTCCAAGGGCTTTTATGGGAAGGGACTTGAGACGGGAATATGATGAGGTTGAAGACTACTACGGGGGTCAACCGGGACCACATCGTGGGGGTCGTGACACTAACCTCAATAGTGTGAAGATCACTATCCCACCTTTCAAAGGGACTAGTGATCCGGAAGCTTTCTTAGAGTGGAAGGTTCAATTGGAGCGGGTCTTTGACACGAATGACATGTCCGAGGAGAAGAAGGCTACATATGCCATTGCTTCCTTTGAATCTTATGCCTCTACATGGTGGGAATCCATGAAGCGATCAAGGAGACGACTTGGGTTGCGGATGAACATCACTTGGGAAGAGTTGAAAGAAGTAATGAACAACAAATATGTGACTCCCAAGTACCGGCAAGAGCAACTCAAACGGCTCTATGAATTGAAACAAGGCTATAAGTCCGTTGATGAATATTTCAACGACTTTGAGAAAAACCGGATGGCTCTTGATATGGAAACAGAGGATGAGGAACAAGCCATCATCCGTTTCAAAAGTGGCTTGAGTAGGGAGATTGCCTCCCAATTGAGACTTCACATCTTCCACTCCTTGCAAGATGTTTGTGATGCCGCGGTTGAAGCCGAGAAGTGGCTCAAAGAAGAAAAGGCTCCTCGCTTTAGGGGTACTACCACTACCACTCGTACCAAAGAATGGAAGAGCCCATATACTAGTGGAGCAAGTGGGAGTCGAGATGTAAAGAAGCCCTTTGAGAAGGCTACCCCGAAGAGCGACCACAAAGAAGTTGGAGGTATTTCTAAAACTACTTTAAATACTCCTTCTTCTTCTTCTTTCCAATGCCATAAATGCAAGGGTTATGGCCACTTTGCTAAAGAGTGTCCTACCCGGAAAACAATGATTGTAATGGAGGATGGGTTGGTCTATGAGGGGGAAAGTGAGCCCGAGGGAGATGATGAGGAGGAAAGTGAGGAAGTTGAGGACGAGGGAGAAGAGAGAGCGACGGAGGGGGATGATCCTAATATGTTCCTCGTGGTCCGTCGAATTTTGGGAACCATGGTGGGTGAAGAGAGGGAAGACGAACAAAGGGAAAACTTGTTCCATGCTCGGTGTAGGGTGAAGGGGCAAGTGTGCTCCATGATCATTGATTCGGGTAGTTGTGCGAATGTGGTGAGCCAAACGTTGGTCTCACAATTGAAATTGACTACCCTAAAGCATCCTAGTCCCTACCGATTGCAATGGTTGAGCGAGTGCGGGGAGTTGAGGGTAGTGAAGCAAGTCTTGATTAGGTTCAAGATTGGGAACTACCAAGATGAACACATGTTTGACGTGGTGCCAATGCAAGCTTGCCACCTCCTTTTTGGTAGGCCTTGGCAATACGACAAACAAGTGGTTCATGATGGCCGGGCCAACACTTACACGGTTAGACATGAGGGGAGGAAGTTTGTGCTCACACCCTTGTCCCCAAAGCAAGTAAGTGAGGACTACCGGCGCATGAAAGAGTTGAGGGAAACGGCTAAGGCCAAGTCCCCGGTTGTGGCCAAACCCTTGGCCGAGACTCCACCATCTTCCACCGGTCGCATGTGTGCCATGATGCAACCGGGTGAGATCTTGAAAGGTAATGATGGCACCAAGATGCTCATATGCCTAGTGCACAAAGGTATGGTTTTAAATTCCGAAAGTGATTATTTATCTAACCCTAACCCTTTGCCTAGTGCTATTGACAATGTCTTGAAGGCTTATGAGGACATGTTCCCGGAGGAGATGCCGGATGGATTACCTCCCTTGAGGGGTATTGAGCATCAAATTGACTTTGTCCCGGGATCTCAAATTCCCAACAAGCCGGCATATAGAAGTAATCCCGAGGACACAAGGGAGTTACAAAAGCAAATTGATGAGTTGCTAACCAAAGGCTTGGTGAGGGAGAGCTTGAGTCCTTGTGCCGTGCCCGTGATCCTTGTTCCAAAGAAGGATGGCACTTGGAGGATGTGTGTGGATTGTCGAGCGGTCAACAAGATCACGGTAAAGTATCGACATCCCATACGTCGTTTGGATGATATGTTGGATGAGCTTAGTGGTTCTAGTGTCTTTTCAAAGATAGACCTTAGGTCCGGCTACCACCAAATCCGGATGAAACCGGGTGATGAGTGGAAGACCGCATTCAAGACCAAATTTGGTCTTTATGAATGGTTGGTGATGCCTTTCGGCCTCTCCAACGCACCTAGCACCTTCATGAGACTAATGAACCACGTGCTAAAGCCATTCATCAACAAATTCGTGGTTGTCTACTTTGACGACATATTGATTTATAGCAAGTCAATAGATGACCACGTTGGCCACTTGAGTCAAGTGCTTGAAGTGCTACGAGCCGAAAAGCTCTATGCCAACTTTAAGAAGTGTGCCTTTTGTGTTGAAAAGGTTGTCTTTTTGGGCTTTGTTGTTAGTGCCAATGGTGTGGAAGTAGATGAGTCCAAAGTTGAAGCCATTAGGGATTGGCCTACTCCTACCACCGTTTCTCATGTAAGGAGTTTCCATGACCTAGCTAGTTTCTATAGGCGCTTTGTTAGAGACTTTAGCACCATTGCCGCACCACTCACCGAGTTGGTGAAAAAGGACAAGCCCTTTGTTTGGGGAGAGCCGCAAGAAAAGGCTTTCCAAGCATTGAAAAGTAGGTTAAGTACCGCCCCCTTGTTACAATTGCCCGACTTCGGGAAGGCTTTTGAGGTAGAATGTGATGCCTCGGGGGTGGGTATTGGGGGTGTTCTCATGCAAGAGGGGAAACCCGTTGCCTACTTTAGCGAGAAGTTGAAGGGCGCAACCTTGAATTACTCCACGTATGACAAGGAGTTGTATGCCCTCGTGATAGCTCTAGCCCATTGGCAACACTATCTATGGCCTCGGGAATTTGTGATCAAGAGTGACCACGAGTCACTCAAGCATCTACGAGGTCAAGAAAAGTTGAACAAGAGACATGCCAAGTGGGTGGAGTTTATTGAGTCCTTTCCTTATGTAATTCATTACAAGAAGGGTAAGGACAATGTTGTAGCCGATGCGCTTTCTAGGAAGTTCGCCCTTGCTACCACTCTTGCCTCTAGACTTATGGGTTTTGAGAGTATAAAATCTTTGTATGAACATGACCCAAAGTTCAAGAGCATTCATGACGCTCTAGCGAGTGGGAAGCGAGTGGAGAAATACCAATGGGTTGATGGCTACATTTTTAAAAATGGAAGAGTTTGTGTACCCGAGTCCTCATGGAGGGAGTTGCTTGTTCGTGAAGCACATTGTGGGGGCTTGATGGGTCACTTTGGGAGGAACAAAACCTTGGCCATTCTCATGGAGCAATTCCATTGGCCAAAGATGGGTGTGCAAGTTGAGAGACTTTGCAATACTTGCTTGGATTGCAAGTATGCTAAGTCCAAATCTAATTCCCATGGTTTGTATACTCCCCTCCCGATTCCTACTAGCCCGTGGGTGGACATCTCGATGGATTTTGTTATGGGTTTGCCACGGTCTAAGGGGGGGCACGATAGCATTTATGTTGTCGTGGATAGGTTCTCCAAAATGGCTCACTTCATTCCTTGTAAAAAGAGTCATGATGCACAACATGTAGCTACTTTGTTCATTAATAATGTGTTAAAGTTGCATGGTGTGCCTCAAACAATTGTGAGTGATAGGGACTCTAAGTTCCTTAGTCATTTTTGGAGGTGTCTTTGGGGTGCTCTTGGCACCAAGTTGTTGTTTTCTACATCCCACCACCCACAAACGGATGGTCAAACCGAAGTGGTGAACCGAACTTTGGGTGCTCTTCTTAGAGCCATAACCCGAGGTAAGGCCGGGACGTGGATTGATAAATTGCCTCTTATGGAGTTTGCTTATAATCGCACATTGCATAGCATGATTGGTTTGACTCCGTTTGAGTGCGTCTATGGTTTTAATCCTTTGATTCCACTTGATCTAACCCCTTTGCCCAAGGAAATGTTTGTTAATTTTGAAGGTAAAAACCGAGCTAAGGCCATGCTTGAAATCCATGCCAATGCGCGGAAGCGATTGGAGGAAGCCTATGACAAGGTTGCCCTCAAGAAGAACAAGGGGAGAAAGAAGTTGGAACTCAAGAAAGGAGATTGGGTGTGGGTGCACTTCCGCAAAGAGAGGTTTCCAAACCTTAGAAAAGGGAAGTTGGCACCCCGAGGGGATGGACCCTTTCAAATGCTCTCCAAGATCAACAACAACGCATATGTGATCGATTTACCCGGTGAGTACAATGTATCAAACACTTTTAATGTTAGTGACTTGGCTCCTCTTGATGTAGGTCATGATACCGTAGAGGATGATGCCGTGGAGGTGGATACTTCAATTTCGAGGACGAAATCTTCTCAAGAAGGGGAGAATGATGCGGGGCAAACCACCACCACAAGGGCCTTTACGAGAAGCCAAGCCAAAGCACTCCATGATGCTCACTTACACTTGATCCGGAAGGGCATGGACGATATGAGCTCGAGAGAAGACTTGAAGACAATGCATTGGAGCTCAATCCATGTGGAAACAGGGCAGGAAACAGTGCAAGAAGCAGGGGACCAAAACAGGGCCAAAACAGGGGAATTCTGCTGAGCTTACTGCCTAAGAACGGAAACTTGTTCTTCGCGATCGCGTCATCAACCTTCGCGATCGCGTAGAGTATTTATTTTGCCTGCGCGACCGCGTCAAGACTCGCGCGATAGCGAGCTTCAGCTTTAGTGTTCCACGCGATCGCATATATCACTGCGCGATCGCGAAGAACACTTTGACAGGCGCGGACCAGAATCTAGGAAAACCTTGTAAAGGGGTGTATTTAATACACCCCTCTTTCATTTATTGTTACCACCTTACTTTGAACAAAGAACATTAATGAGCATTGCTCTTGACACTTGTAACCCATTTTGGCTTGAAATCAATTGGATGAATCCAAGTTGCTCTTCAATCCATTCTTCGATCATTCTATTTGCTCGAGCCTCGTGTCTCTTGAGGATAGTTGCATAGTGTTAGGTGATTCTTTCCAATCGTTTGGGGTGTAACGGAACAAGTTCTTCGTTGCTACTCGAACTTTAGTGTAAGTCTCGTCTCGCTTTTATCTCTTTATCGCTTTCGAGGGTTTGCCCCTTATCAGCTGATATATCAGCTAGGAACCTTTGAGAAATTGGGTTTAAAACAGGTAGTTAAAACTACTGAAGAAACGATCACGGTTGATAGCGATCATGCTACCTTTAATTTATTGTCTGAGCATGATTTAATACCGTATATGCATACTCATAGATTCATTCATATTGGTTTAATTCAAGTTGCTTTTAAACCTTTAACCTTAAGAGGTTTACCTGAAAGTTTTATAGCTGCTCTCAGGGATGGTAGAAACCATAATTGGAAGAAATCCCTTATAGGGATTGTACAATCAAGCTTGGCTTATGGCCCAGTATATTTTAATGCCTATCCGAATCTACAAATATCGTTGTCGGATGAAAATGCTTTAAAAGCTTTGGTTTTAAATGTTAAATTACATGGCTATGATTATATGCCTAATACAGAAGTAATATGTATCTGTTATAGGATTTATTTTAAGCCACTATATACTTTGAATCCTATGTGCAAAATTATGGATTTTAAAAATGAAACTATTTTAATAGAAACTAATTTTGGTAAGTCTAAAGTTACTACCAGAAGACCTATCAAATGGGATGAAATAGATTTCCCTAAAGAATGGGTCATGGAGGAAGTAGCTCCTCCAAAAGATTTTAAAAATACAGATCTAACTGGAATTGAACAAACTCCAGAAGGAAATGTAAAAATCAGGTTTGAACCTGAAGATGTTATAAGTAGGATGGATATGAGATCTGACAGATCTAGTTTCCAAGGTTTATCTAGATCTAATTCTTTACATCATTCTCATATTTCTCCTATTGATTATATTGTTCAAACTCCTTCTAGAGCTTCTACTTCTCAGCTAAGAGAGGAAGCACCTAGATATCATACTTTAAAAATTGATAAGAATAATATTGTTACTCCTGTTGCTCCTATAAAAGAACAACAGATAAATGATGTAGACATAACTGCATCTGAAATGGATTGTGGTGAAATTTAATGGATTTTAAGTCCACAATTGATTTTAGTCGGGGATCACCCGCAAGAAAGAAAATATCTGAGGATTTTTATAAACCCAGATGGGAACTATTTAGGAAATGATTTTTTAAAAGTTTTAATAAAACTGAACAAAATAATTTTCAAGAAGAATTTTATAAAGATCTTGAAAAGGTTAATGAAATTATATCTTTTATTCCGTGGTTTATGGGAAAGTATGTAGCAAATAATATTGCTGTTTTGGAAAGACAATTTGAATTATCAAATGGTAAAATCATTGATGCTGTATTACCTCCACATCAACCTTTTAAAATAAAGAAGGAGGGAAAAATGATTGATTTTGCAGCTTTTTCTGCGATATTTGAAGAAAATACTTTACAAATTACTGTTAAACATATTAATATTATGTTAAAACAACAGAATTATACAAATATTTATGTTTATATATTAGGTGAACACATTGCATCTTTACATGATAAAGTAGATAAATTATTATCAATAAGCAGTAATACTGCTAGTACATCAGGAAAGGAAAAATTGGAAGAGCCGCCACGAGTAGCCATTCCAACCATTCAACCTCCTCCTAATGTTGAAAATTTTAAAATGGAACTTCACTATCGTATAGTTGACTCGACTGGAATGCCCTCTTAGCAATAGCATCCGTAACCGCAGCTATTGAGTCTGCTGTGGGAATAAGCGCAGTAGCGAGGCTGCTAAAGAAGAGCTTGTTCCGGTTCCAGATACGAGAATAAGAAGAACGGAAGTACAAGAGGACAAGAAGGAGAAGAGGCGAGTACAGTTTCACTTCAGTTTCACTTCAGTTGGTAACCTCTTTCCCGGTCAGAGATAGGAAAGAATTGAGGTGAATGAAGCCCTTCCAGCAGTAGGCTAATCTTGACTTCAAAGTAGAAATTAAATAGACAAAGCGGGAGAAAATGCCTTAAAGAGAAGAAGATCCTTTCAATCGGAGCTTATCCTCTATTGCTAAATGGTAACTTTGTGGAAAGTACCAGTTTTCCACAGTGACAAGGACTTCTTAGAGAAAACATTTGAGCTCGCGGCCTCAGTTGGGAAAATCAGGGTAGTTGCCCCGAAGACAACAGAATGACTGACCTTGAGAAATGACGTAAGTGATAGATGGAATCGTTCAGTAGGCTAGTTTCCATTTTCGATTGAGAAAGCGGCGGGCCCAGTGAGCTCTCCAATAGTGCACCGAAACGGGGCGTTTATGATTTCTCAGAAGAGTCTATGGCATCAGCAGATGTATTTCCAGGTAAAAAATCACCAAATTTGGAGACTGGGTCATTCATAGCATTACTATACCTTCCCTATTCATTGCGGGTTGGTTATTTGTCAGCACCGGTTTAGCTTACGATGTGTTTGGAAGCCCTCGGCCAAACGAGTATTTTACAGAGAGCTGACAAGGAATTCCATTAATAACTGGCTGTTTTGATCCTTTGGAACAACTCGATGAATTTAGTAGATCCATGGGATATAAAGAATATGTGAATTAGAAGCATCCGAGGCAAAAAGAGGTCAAATCCCCTAGTTGGGCTTTCTTCGAGCAAGCTCTTAGTGGTTGACGTAATGGATAAGGTTCAGGAGGTTACCGGAGCCGGAGTTCCAATTAGCAATAAGAGAAAAAGAAAAAAAGAAGTGAAATAAGCCTTAAAAGGCCAACCCCCGGGCAGCTAGCTAGGTTACGGTAGCACTTGCCATAAAGAAGCTAGCCAGAAAGCAGGTCAGGCAGGCGAGCGATAGTACAAGCAGGCTAAGACGCGGGCGAGGTTGAAGGGGTCTTGCGCAACCTTCGGATTCTCGCAGTGAATTTTTCAAAAACATGATCAGAAAGATGAGAAAAATGGAGTTTTTGAAAAGAAAAAGAAATCAATTTTATCGTTTAGACAAAAAATATTATGGGGCTCCCTCTTTTTCCAAGAATTCATCCACTTCCCTTTACTCCATAGGGCCTTCTCTAATAGGGAAAAGCCTTCCATTTCCGTCAAATGACCAGTTTCCCCTTTCCCTTTCAGCCAGTCCAAGAGTTCAGTTCACTCGAAAGCGGGTAGCCATTAAGGAAAGCGGCTGTTGGATATTTGGTACTTGTCTGATCAATCACACTGATAGCTTCAATAGTTCACTGAAATTTTGTGTAGTTTGGTATTTCATCGGTTACTAATCCAGTATCCGTATAGTAGGCGTGCCCTATTGAGAAAGGATTTAATATGAGCTCAAACCCGCACTAGAACGATAAGGAGAAGTCGGAGCTCCCTAAAACCTAAACCCTAAAAAATGAATCATGAATTTAGTATCTCTGCGATGACATGAAAATCTAAAATATAGAATAGAAGGTCTTCAATCTTCACACTTATGCGTGTTTGGAACATTTTGAGGTCAGCTTTGAGTGGTTGATTTTTTCCAACTTCCATATCAATTATGGAGAGAGAGAGATCGAAGGTCTTGTCGTGCGTCTTGGAGCGAAGGATAACTCAAACCCTTACCTTGACCAGTTTGTAGTGGAAAACCTCAATGACATAATCGTTTATAGTCACTCACTGGAGTGTCATGGAATAGATGAAATAAATCAAAAAATGGATTTTTGTTCAAGAATGAAATCTTATTGGACTTTCTCTTATAACATTCTCAGAGGATACGGCGAAACTACTTTGTGTTTAGTTGTTTTTAGGAAAGGATCAGGTCTTTTCGAGAGCTTATTGACCCGCAAAAATAAGCTTTGGCGAGTTGCAGCCCGCAATCCGAACTGAGGACGGTTTTTTGGAGTTAGCTCGCCCTAGCAGCGGAATTGAATCAGAAAGCAAGACAGAATATAGACGTTCAGTAAACAATCCCTTAGCTCAAGTCCTCGGAGATACCCAAGGCAGCTCCCCGTGTCCTTTATACCCAACAGGACAAGAGTATACAGGTCTGCCAGGGGCTATAGAGCTCGTCGAACCGGCAAACTAGAAATGCTTTTTCTTTTTAAAGAAAGAGATTACTCGATCTATTTCTGTATCGCTCATGATATATATCAACACTCGGACATCCATTGCAAGTGCATATCCCACTTTTGCACAGCAGGGTTATGAAAATCCAATACAAAATCTGGAAAGCTGCAGGGATGACAAAAAGAGGGCGCTTTCCTGTGTTGCACTGGAAAAAAGGAGCTAAGAGACGAGCGTCTTCTCTTTGGGCTGAAATTTGGAATGGGTGCGCTTGACGATATGAATCATTTGAAAAGTAAACGGATTCGTTCTGTAGCAGATCTTTTACAAGATCCTTCTGAATCAGATAGATTCATATCTGAAAGAGGTTGACAATAAGTTCTTTCAAAATTGACTATTTGCCCCTCTGTTAGAGGTGTTCCAGAAATGTCTGCGATCGAGTAAATAGCTGGATCCGATCGACGACAAAAAAAGCTAGGGAAAAGGCTAGCGAACCTCTTTCCCTGCACCTAAAAGTTGCCTTAGTTCCCTTTTTCAAAAAAAAGACCTAAGCTTGAAGGATTCGAGTACCATTCTGATCACCTCTTTCATGATCCTTTCTATAGGTAGAACTACTGTGAGCGGTCTAAACTTCGACCCTTATTTCTTTCTTCATATTGTAAAGGGGAGCAAGGCCCCTTTTTTGCTCCCTCTATTGATAGAAAAAGGCACAAAGACTCCTAAATCCATCCCGAGCCCTTTCTTCCACCTCTCCTCTCCAATCCTCGATCAAGACATGATAAATAGAACCTGGTTGGATCCGGGCTGGGATAGTGGCGCCCATTCTTAACCAGTTCCGAGGGGGTTCGCTCATGCTTCCACAATAGACTTTTAACTCGTACATTTTATGCTTCCTCATCACCGTTTGGATACAAAAGACGACTTTCGAGAGTCACTTAGCTCCTTGACCTCTTCTCTTAAAAAAGACGCTGTGCGGGCAGAAAGTGCTTCGAAAGGCGCCGACAACCTTCTTACTGACAGCACATCTAGGTGCTGGCACTCAATTAGTAGCGCTGGCACGTCACTCGGCTCGTCGGCCCGGTTTTTTTGGTGTCGTAGGGGAGGGATTGACCTTTCTAACGCATATTCAGTCGTACCGGCATGGCCCCACTGATTTGTTTTCGATCGGGATCCGAAAGCCTAAGATCTGACTCTTCCCTGTGATTCACGGGGAACAACATACTGATGAGGAAAAAGTGAACATCCTTCTTAGTAGCAGGGTCCGGGGAAAGAATAGGGAAGGTTATTTCACTATATTTTTGACCAGGGACAGGGCCTACCACAAGAATCTTTTTTTTATTGGGGCGATAGCTCTGAAAAGACAAATTGCCAATCCGTCGCTTCTATTTCGTTTTTGATTATTATTTTTGACCCTACAATGGCAGAACCTAGAAAGCTGCTCTTTTTTCCCTGTCCTGTGATTTGATACCGTCTAGCCTCTAGCTAGGAAGTCTTGGGGAAGGGGTCTATGTAGCTGCTGTGTCCGCCCCCTTCTTAGTCAATGGGGCACAGCAGGTTCGGCATCTATTACAAAAGAGAGAATCCACTTCAGATAACCACGTACAGGCGTGTTCGTTTTGGCTCCCGAGCGAGAACGATAAATAGGCGATGCACCATCCTTGCTGCTACGTACGTTTTCCTTGACTTGACAGATTCATTCAATTGAACCCACACTCAAAGGAGGACCACAAGCTCGGGGCTCGACGAAACAGTCAGAGTTTATAGACAATTGGAAGAGATCTGAAAGAAAGATCTCCAGAACTTTCGGCGTCAGACAAAGTTTTTGGCGCAGGGAGCGGAGTTGGCAGGTAGCCCAAGCCTATGTTTTCTAAGATCGACGTACGGGATTCTAATGCTTCTTGAAGCCAAATAAGTGCATAAACCACTATATAGAGTCTTGAGTGCCTTCCCTTCGGAAACCAACTAAGGCAACTCCGATTGAATGCGAAATCCCGCTAGCCATTATTCGTATGAACTCCTAGATCCATCCTGCCTTGGCCGAAAATGCCGCCTACACCTCCCAAGAAGCCTTTTGTGACTTTTTGGATGAGAAACGAAGTGAACTTGACCAACAAGGCGGGAATGTATTAGTAAAGGACCAGAGACAAATGAACTTACGGGCGGGGCATTTTCGGGGACTAGCCCGCTTCCCATTACTCAATAGGGCAATTCCTCACACATAATTAAGGGAGCCATTGAAAGGTGACTAAAACACCAGAAACGGCTTTCTTAGGGCCCTCTGTCTTCAGAACGGCCCCGCCGGGGCGATCCAGTTACCCGGAGAATTGTTTTGATTCGTATGATTCCTCGACCGATTCTCTTCCTCAAGAAAAATGGCTATCAATTGATCCCTATTCATTCGGTCAAAGTCTCCACTTTTCACGCCCCTCTACTAAGAGATGCACCATGTTGATAGGAATCGGCAAAGAGGTTAATCTTGTTTTTTAACCACGAAGGATCGGGGGCTTCCGACTCCATGACCTCCGTTGGTTGACCAGGAGTGCCAGCCGAATCAGCCGTTTCATTTAGAAATTGCCGCAAGGTTGACCAATCTGAGCTTGTTTGGCCACAATCCCCGAAGGAGCCAGAATAGAACAAGTAATCAAAAAGAAGAGAATGTATAGGGATTTCCATCTTAAGATTTAGAATATCTTGTATTGGTATATTCCTTTTATTATTATTTAATAAGTTTTTGGGGTGACACTCCGCTTCTTTATACTCTTTGGAGGCGAGAAACTCCCGTTTCCTTCTCCTTTCTTACTCTTCCGAGGATGGTTCAGGGAAGATTCTAAATAATATAATCGAATCATCGACAAGATGTTTATCAGAGAGATTTTCTTATGGTATATAATCGAAGGGCTCATAAAATTCAAAACTTGAGAAGTAAGTCCTCTATCCGGACTCCCTCTAGCCCTCTGTCTGGCCTAGAGAACGTCTCTAAGCTCGAGAGTTCCTGTCTCCTCACTTAAAGCATAACCGGGTCCCCTCTCCCTATCCCCTTATCATGTAAACAAGACAAAACTAACGATGTCAAAGCCTTTCTGAGTTAGGGAGGTTTCTTTCTCTCTCTTCGAAAAGTGCTTCTCTGCATTGTCTCTCTCCTTTATAGCAGTAGGGAAGATATAATAGTTGATGTCTAGCACGTCGATCGGTTAATTCAATAAAATGGGAATTGGCACTCGATTTCGTAGGCACCATGCAATTGAACCAATTCAATTGTTTACTTAGTCGATGAGACTGTGTGAATTTGCAAGCTCATCCAACCTATTTTAATTTAAAAATAGCAAGTGTATCACGATTTTCTCTTCGAGAACACTGGCCTCGTCGATTCTTCCCCTCGTTCTTTTTATCTTGGACATTGAGATGTTCATGCAAAGCATAGGCTAGACAAGCGGTACACTGAACGGATTTATTCAAAGTAGAAATGACGTAGGTGATAGATCGAATCGTTTAGTACGCTAATCTTGACAGGTTCCATTTTTTTGGTAAAAAAATTTGTTCAACTTAACTTAATAAAAATAAAATAAAGAATCCAAAAAGATACTCGATTTCGATTTATGGTTCCAGATTTCAAGCTATATTTAAGTAGGCTCGCAGCTTCGCTCAGCAGAAGAGCCTGACTTTTTATTATATTAGTAAAGCGCAGCGCTATAAGGAGAGGAGCGAGAGACTTTCCCTGAAACCAAGCAATCCTGAAGTCAATGGAAGAAGTCGCTTTTTCCTTTCGTCCTTGCCTGAGGTACGTTGTTCTTATTTGTGACACCCATATGGTTTGTGTCTGACCCAGCATAGTGCTTTTCTTTCCATTGTTCATTCTTATTTGGTTTTCAAAAAATGGGTGATCAAAAGATCGAATTACTATGCCTATCTTGGTGGTCGTTACTTTTGGTGGTCTTTCTTTTTGGCTGACTCCTATAGACGGCCCGGTTTTTTTGGTGTCGTAGGGGAGGGATTGACCTTTCTAACGCATATTCAGTCGTACCGGCATGGCCCTATTTCATTATATTCCATCCAGATCCCAATTCCATTTTCATAATTTTAATAAATTAAACCTGATGTGTCATTGACATGACATAAGAGATGTCGGTTCTAGTCTATCTTTTTCTATTTCTTTTCTATATATAGAAAGTTAAAAAATTGCTGTTTTTTCTTATGTAGTGGAAACGCCTTACAATCTGAAGTTTTACGCTTAAGGGAAAAAATGTTCTTGGTGGATGCAGGACTTGGGACCCCCAGAATTTGTAAGCAAGATGAGCCTACAGAAGTGCCAATCAACCGAGCCACCACCCTATGAGCCCTTACTTTTTCGAAGGGTCGGCGGGACATGGGAGCCTCAGCTCATGCATCGGTTTACCGAAAGAACCTCTGCTCCCCCACTTCCTTCTATTCAAAAGGCGAGCTGATGCAGCCCAAAGTGCTGATCAACCGAGGACACTTCAACCGAAGGCAGTGACTGATCAACCGAGGAGGCCAATCACTCGAAGCCAAGCCAAGCTGCTCCATGACATGCACGTCCAATTGGCTATTTCGGGAGGAAGCATGTGTTCGGAAGGAGAATTGCAAAGTGTTGAAACCAAGGGCTACATCTTTGAATTCGAGCCCGAGGACAAGGTTACCGAATAGCAGCTCTTGGCACCGGGCAGCACAGGGCCGAACACAATAGAGCCGAACACAACAACATGTGTTCGAAGCTAAGTCAAGCGCCCGAGGACAAGTGTGTTCGAGCAGACAAATTGAGAACCGAAGCCAAGGCTCACCGAAGTCAATGACTGCCGAACACATTTTAACTCAGCCCTACGTGGCTTATTTCTATTGGTCACCTGTGACCCTTTTACTAGTTTACCCTTAGTATTTCCTATATAAACCTTGTTTCCTTTCATTGTAAACAGCTAGTTTTTGAATCTTGAGTTAAATGAAAGTGCCGAGCACATTTCTTGTCTCCGTCGTGAGCAAACCCCGGTGAGGGCTTTTAAGGACTTGTGGCTTTCGGTAAATCCGATTGAACATTCCTCTTTGATCATTCAGTTTGCAAGAGGCAATGTTCTCTTGAGGATTGTTGCATAGTTTAGGTGAATCTTGTGTCCCTTTTGATCGAGCTTTGAGACAGGTTCTTCACTGTTCTTTCAAAAGAAGCAAGTTTTGTCTTGCTTCTATCTTTATCTTCTTGTTTGTCTTTCCGCGTTTGTGCTAGCAACCCCTTCGGGTATTGCATTGCACCATCTTCGTATCAGAGCACGGTTTGGGCTTGTTTCTACAACCCCAAATCCTGTTCGCGTTATCTTTATTTCGTGCGTTTGTGTCTTTGTTTTCCGTTTCGTGTTCTTGATTCTGTTGGTGTTGTTAATTTACAAAAAAAAAACAACCATTGATTCTTGTTGGTTGTTTGGGGAAAAACAACAATTGATTCTTGTTCACCATCGAGTTCTGAATCCAACCAGTGCCCGACGTACCAATTTCGTGACTAGGGTTTCTTGGTGAATTTTTGGACTGTTTTTGAGCTTTAATGGTGACTGGAAACTCGAACCCCATTGTGTTTGGAAGAAACCGATGAAGATTGGTGGTTCTTGAGTGATTTGGGTTTGTTTGTTGTCTAAAAATCGGAGTTCTAAGTTTGAAAACGTTGTCCGTACTCCGGAAAATTGTTACAAATTGTAACAGTGTACGACACGGCGAGCTGGATCTTAGCTCGAAGGACTTTGAATTCCTCCGATGTTGCTTGAAACCGGAGCTGAGAGAGTAACCCTGATCTGTTGAATATTGTGATCAGTGAACCGAAGTTGAGTTGTCCGTACGCCGGAGCAAAGGTCACTGTTCCATTGGAGAAGAAAGGGGTAAATTTAAAACATCAAAACCCCCAGGTGAAATTTGTCGGCTGAAAAGGGAAAGTGGATAAGGTAAAACCCTATCCGTACCAAAAGGGGACCACTCTTGTACGGACAAGTGTTGGTGTGATCGGAAAAGATTCCAAAAGGGAATCAAAGGGTAGATTCTCCTAGGTTCTCACTTTCTTTGTTCCAAAATTCTGGTTAGTGGATCTTTTGAGTAATTGTCCTACTCGAGGTCGTACTAATTCTTTTGAGCTGATAGGAATTCGTGCGAAGGGGTGACCGAAGTCCAATCTTTCGTAGAAATTTCTTTTGACTCCCCGAGCTCAGTTGAAAAGCGTCCGTTCCATCGAGTCGAACATCACTTCACTCTTCCCGAAGAGGCAGTGACTATTGTCGAACTTGAAGGATCTTAGAGGACCGATCAATTGGACGAGCCACTGTTAACAAGTTCTTGAGTGACCAAAAACCGAACCCATAAATTGAGTGGACCCGAGTGCCACCCATCAAAGGTGAGGGAGAGTGTGAGGTGATTTCTAACCTTAACGTTTGTTTGGTCTTTGATTTGTGCAGGTACCATGGCTGGAAATGGAGGTGATGAAAAAGGCATTGAAAGGCCCGAAGTGTCGTTAGCCGATCTCATGGCTGCGATACAAAGTGTCAGTGCCGAAGTGAGAGGAGTTAGTGTTCGAGTAGCTCAACTCGAACAAGGAAGCGCGTCCGTGGCCGTGCATGGGTCCGGCGCTGGAACGAGCCAATCTACTCCGATGAAACCTGAGCTGTATGCTGAGCTTGTTCGACAACATCAGTTGACAAGTGAAGCAATTCGAAGAGAACTTAACTTGGGCAATCCCCAAGCGCAACAAAACTTGGGCAATCCCCAAGCTGGAAATCAAAACTCTGGCAGTCCCCGAGGAGAGAGGTTACCACTTCCAAGGGCCCGAAGAGACCTTGGCACTGTAACCGAAGAGGCTGATGAAGAGGAATTTCCCGAGGACGAGTATGAACGTGAGCCGCCATTCGCTCAACGAAGGCAAGCTCACCGAGGTAGTGGAAATTTCCGAGGTCGAGGCCGAGGAGCCCATGTTGAAAGAAATATTGAGCGAGAGGCTGATGATCGAAATGATGAGTATCCTGAACAGGTTCGTGGTGTTCGAGATTCAAACTTGAACAGTGTCAAGATCACTATTCCACCATTTAAAGGAACTAGTGATCCGGAAGAGTATCTTGAATGGAAGCTAAAAATGGAGCGCATCTTCGAAACCAATGAGATGACCGAAGAGAGAAAAGCTGCCCATGCCATCGCTTCGTTCGAAGCTTATGCCTCTACGTGGTGGGAAGCTGACAAAAGGCATAGACGAAGGAATGCCTATCCTGATGTCAATACTTGGCCACAGTTGATGAGAGCGATGGATGCTAAGTATTTGAGTGCCAAGTACCGGCAAACTCAAATGCAAAAACTCTATGAGCTAAAGCAAGGGACCAAGTCTGTCCAAGAATATCATGATGAATTCGAAAAGATTCGATTGAATCTTGATCTGGTCGAAGACGAAGAGCAGGCCATTATCAGGTTCAAAAA
The DNA here is from genome assembly GCA_037355625.1 of Petunia x hybrida. NCBI lineage: Eukaryota > Viridiplantae > Streptophyta > Magnoliopsida > Solanales > Solanaceae > Petunia > Petunia x hybrida. Next base: position 3,649,531 of record JBBBVM010000051.1, read on the forward strand.
TGGCTTGGCTAGGGATGTGTCATCTCAGTTGAGACTCCACGTGTACCACACGTTGGAAGATTTGTTTGATGCTGCAACCGAAGCTGAAAAATTGGTGAAGGAAGAAAAGGAAAATCGGTATCGAGGAGTTACTACTTCTACTCCCTTGAACCGAGGAAAAGAATGGAAGAATCCTAACCAAACAAGTACCAGCGCTGTTCGAGATTCGAAGAGACCCTTCGAAAGAGGTGTGACCGTTAACCAACCAAGAGAAGTGGGAGGTAAAGTGCAACTAAACTCTCCTAGTGCTTCAAATATTCAGTGTCACAAGTGCAAAGGTTATGGTCACATGGCAAAAGAGTGTCCAACTCGCAAAGTTATGCTTCTGCTCGAAGATGGAACCGTCCATGAGCAAGCGAGTGACACCGAGGAGGAATTAATCGAGGAGGCTGACCGAGCTGAAGGTGATGATGATCATGAGGCTGCCGAGGCTGATCATCCGGAAATGTTTCTTGTGGTTCGAAGGAATTTGAGCTGCATGATTCTTGAAGAAGAGGACAACCAAAGAGAAAACCTCTTTCATGCCCGATGTCGAGTAAGAGGAAAGGTGTGTTCGATGATCATCAATTCTGGAAGTTGTGCAAATGTGGTGAGCCAAACTTTGGTTTCACAAATGGGATTACCTACGATGAAGTATCCTCACCCTTACAAATTACAATGGCTGAATGAGTGTGGAGAATTGAGAGTTGTCAAACAAGTGTGGATCAAGTTCAAAATAGGAGAGTATTAAGATGAAATGATATTGGATGTGGTGCCGATGCAAGCTTGTCATTTGCTATTGGGTCGACCGTGGCAATATGACCGAACAGCTGTTCACAATGGCCGATCCAACACTTACACTGTGAAGCTCGATGGGAAGAGTTTCGTACTCAAACCCTTGTCTCCAAAGCAAGTCACCGAGGACTATAAAAGGATGAAAGAATTGAAAGAAGCGGCCAAAGCTAAGCTTCCGATGGGAGCAAAATTGATGGCCGAGGAGACAAACTCACCGCCTGAAGTGAAAGGAATTTGTGCAATCATGCAACCCGGTGAGATCTTACGTGGCAACGACCACGGTCAGATGATGATTTGCCTCGTGCACAAGGGTATCTTTCTAAACTCTAATGATGATTTTTCTAATTATAACCCTTTGCCTTTGTTTGTTCGTAAAGTTTTGTAGGACTTCGAGGACATGTTTCCCGAGGAAATGCCAGGTGGATTACCTCCGTTGAGAGGAATCGAGCACCAAATTGACTTCGTGCCAGGGTCTCAAATCCCTAACAAACCTGCATACCGGTGTAATCCCGAAGACACCAAAGAGCTCCAACGGCAGGTTGATGAACTGCTGAACAAGGGCCTCGTTCGTGAGAGCTTGAGCCCTTGCGACGTTCCAGTTATCCTTGTCCCGAAGAAAGATGGAACATGGCGAATGTGCGTTGACTGTAGAGCAGTCAACAAAATAACGGTAAAGTATCGTCATCCTATCCCTCGATTAGATGACATGCTAGATGAATTAAGTGGTTCTTCATGCTTTTCAAAGATCGACCTCAGGTCCGGTTACCATCAGATCCAAATGAAACACAGAGACGAGTGGAAAACCGCATTCAAGACCAAATTCGGTCTCTATGAATGGTTGGTAATGCCATTTGGCTTATCCAATGCCCCGAGCTCATTCATGCGATTGATGAACCATGTGCTCAAACCGTTCATAAACAAGTTCGTTGTCGTTTATTTCGATGACATACTTGTTTATAGTCGCACCATGGATGAACATGTCGAACACCTAAGGCTTGTGCTTGAAAAGCTTCGAGAAGAGAAGTTATATGCTAACTTCAATAAGTGTGCCTTTGGTGTTGATCGTGTAGTCTTTCTAGGATTCGTTGTCAGTGCTAATGGTGTCGAAGTCGACGAATCAAAAGTCGAAGCCATCAAAGATTGGCCAACTCCAACCTCGGTAACACAAGTTCGTAGCTTCCATGGCTTAGCTAGCTTTTACCGAAGGTTTGTTCGTGACTTTAGCACCGTGGCAGCTCCTTTGACCGAGCTGGACAAGAAAGACAATCCATTTGTGTGCGGAGAGTCCCAAGAAAGGGCTTTCCAAGAGTTGAAACGGAAGCTTTGTTCTGCCCCGTTGTTGCAACTCCCTGACTTCGGCAAAGCATTCGAAGTCGAGTGTGATGCGTCCGGAGTTGGAATCGGAGGAGTGTTAATGCAAGAATCGAAGCCGATCGCTTACTTTAGCGAAAAGCTTAAGGGTGCAACTTTGAATTACTCAACCTATGATAAAGAGTTGTATGCCCTCGTTCGAGCACTCGCCCATTGGCAGCATTATTTGTGGCCTCGAGAATTTGTGATCAAAAGCGATCATGAGTCCTTGAAGCATCTCCGAGGACAGGAGAAATTAAACCGAAGACATGCCAAGTGGGTTGAATTCATTGAGAGCTTTCCCTATGTAATTCATTACAAAAAGGGAAAGGACAATGTTGTGGCCGATCCGCTATCAAGGAAATTTGCCTTAGCGACCACTCTCGCCTCTAGGCTCATGGGATTTGAAAGCATCAAGTCGATGTACGACGACGATCCAAAGCTGAAATGCGTTCGAGATGCAATCTTGAGTGGCCGAAGAGTTGAGAAATATCAGTGGCACGATGACTACCTCTTTAAGAATGGGAGGGTTTGTGTGCCAGTGTCATCGTGGAGAGAGCTCTTGGTTCGAGAAGCTCACTCCGGTGGACTGATGGGACACTTCGGTGTTGACAAAACTCTTGGTATCTTGACCGAGCAGTTCCATTGGCCCAAAATGCGACGAGATGTGGAAAAGCTTTGCAACGCTTGTCTCGTTTGCAAGAAAGCTAAATCGAAGTCCAACCCTCATGGTTTGTACACCCCGTTGCCTGTGCCTGATCGACCTTGGGTTGATATATCCATGGACTTTGTCTTAGGGTTACCGAGGTCGGGGGGAGGACATGATAGCATCTTCGTTGTGGTTGATCGATTTTCGAAAATGGCTCACTTTATTCCTTGCAAGAAGTGTGATGATGTACAGCATGTAGCTACATTGTTTGTTTCTAATGTGTTGAAATTGCATGGTGTCCCTCGTACTATTGTAAGTGATCGAGACACAAAATTCTTGAGTCATTTTTGGAAGTGTCTATGGGGTGCCCTCGGCACCAAACTACTTTTCTCGACATCTCACCATCCTCAGACTGATGGACAGACCGAAGTAGTTAACCGAACCTTGGGATCTTTGCTTCGGGCAATGACCAAAGGGAAGGTTGGAAATTGGGCTGATCGTTTGCCCATGATGGAGTTTGCATACAATCGAACGGTGCATCGAATGATTAACATGACCCCGTTCGAGTGTGTGTATGGATTTAACCCTTTAATTCCACTTGATCAAACCCCATTGCCTCGAGAAGTTGTTATTCATTTTGTAGGTACTCACCGAGCCAAAGCTCTGCTCGAGTTGCATGCCAAGACAAAGAAGAACCTCGAGGAAGCCTATGCAAAGGTTGCCTTGAAGAAAAACAAGGGGCGAAAGAAGCTGGAATTAAAGAAGGGAGATTGGGTTTGGGTTCACTTCCGAAAGGAACGTTTCCCGAACCTAAGGAAAGGAAAATTGGCTCCTCGAGGGGATGGTCCATTTCAAGTGCTGAGCAAAATAAACAACAATGCTTATGTCATCGACCTCCCAGGTGAGTATAATGTGTCCAACACCTTCAATGTTACTGATTTGACTCCTTGTGTTGTAGGCCAATATCAGAAGCAGAGGATGAATCGATTTCGAGGACGAAATCCTCTCAAGAAGGGGAGGATGATGCAGCCCAAAGTGCTGATCAACCGAGGACACTTCAACCGAAGGCAGTGACTGATCAACCGAGGAGGCCAATCACTCGAAGCCAAGCCAAGCTGCTCCATGACATGCACGTCCAATTGGCTATTTCGGGAGGAAGCATGTCTTCGGAAGGAGAATTGCAAAGTGTTGAAACCAAGGGCTACATCTTTGAATTCGAGCCCGAGGACAAGGTTACCGAACAACAGCTCTTGGCACCGGGCAGCACAGGGCCGAACACAACAGAGCCGAACACAACAACATGTGTTCGAAGCTAAGTCAAGCGCCCGAGGACAAGTGTGTTCGAGCAGACAAATTGAGAACCGAAGCCAAGGCTCACCGAAGTCAATGACTGCCGAACACATTTTAACTCAGCCCTACGTGGCTTATTTCTATTGGTCACCTGTGACCCTTTTACTAGTTTACCCTTAGTATTTCCTATATAAACCTTGTTTCCTTTCATTGTAAACAGCTAGTTTTTGAATCTTGAGTTAAATGAAAGTGCCGAGCACATTTCTTGTCTCCGTCGTGAGCAAACCCCGGTGAGGGCTTTTAAGGACTTGTGGCTTTCGGTAAATCCGATTGAACATTCCTCTTTGATCATTCAGTTTGCAAGAGGCAATGTTCTCTTGAGGATTGTTGCATAGTTTAGGTGATTCTTGTGTCCCTTTTGATCGAGCTTTGAGACAGGTTCCTCACTGTTCTTTCAAAAGAAGCAAGTTTTGTCTTGCTTCTATCTTTATCTTCTTGTTTGTCTTTCCGCGTTTGTGCTAGCAACCCCTTCGGGTATTGCATTGCACCACGAGCAGCCCTTAAACAAAAAGTGCACGCTGGAAAGAATTGATTCACTCCCATGAGGAGTTCCTGCACGGTGTAGAGCTTAAAGAAAACACCAACCTCGCTACCTACCCTAGCTACACTGGCCCGACCATAGAAAAATGGCGCACAGCTGTATCCGTATCAAGCCTACCATCTCTTCTCACTAAAGACTTTCCATCCCGTCTCTGAAAGTTTTGCAATATAAGTGGCCCTTCTTCAAAGCCCCGGCTGGATACTAAAAGAATTCGATACAGCGGGGGGGAATGAAGGTTCCCAAGAGCGGGTTGGTCCGCTTTCCAATTTATTCTTCTCTTTTTCTATATTTCTAGGTCGAAGGAATCGGGGCAGAGAAGGTTTTTATCCCTAAAAAAAGCCTTTTTCCGTTGCTCGACTTGAAGCAACATCTTGAAACCAGATCAATATGCATTTCTCAATAGATCTATTTATCGATAGAAAGATCTAGATCTCTATATGGATCTATCTCCATATCTAATGTCCCTTTCCTTTCTCCATTCCGCCTCCTTCTTTGCTTTGTTCCAATAGAGTCTAAGGCTAAGTGGTTCGTATGCCTACTTTACCTACTTGGGAATCGAACCCGTGTCTTCGACATGAAAAGACGATGTCCTAACCACTGGACGAAAGGGACCAAAAAGCTCACTCAAGAACAAACAAGAAAGATCTGGATAATAATGCCTGTTCAGCAGTCGAGAGTACTGTGGGATTAGGGATAGAGACATTTGGAAGAAGAAAGTGAAATAGGAACAACCGCGCTGGTCGTAATAGATCGACTTTCATGCTAGTTCTTGCTCCAGCAAGTTCAATCTAAATGTGACACTTTCACGACGAAATACCGGGAATTTTTGATACTAGAGTCCCAAAACCCAGGAAATTAAGCCGATGATCGACTGTCCCTGCCCATTCTAACGGGAAGAACCATGGGAAGATTAGAATGACCTCACTAGGAACCTCATTAAAGATAGATAGCTACCTTAGAGAGCTTACACAGATCTAAGATTTCAGTTTGCATGCACTAGTATAGTAATCGATTGCTCTTTAGGAAAAAGATTAGAACAAGGGGGTCTCATAGGTTTTTTTATCCTACTTCTCAATTGAGGTTGCATATTTTCCATTCACTCAATGATGCATTCCATGCCGCCCTTAAAGCTGAAAAGTGTAGTAAGGAAGACAAAGCCACTCGCTATGGAAGTACTACTTCTACTCTCGTGAGTCATTCTAAGGATTGGAAAAGTCCAAGCACCGGTGGTACTAGTGGAACCCTAGAGGTGAAGAAGCCCTTTGATAAAGCTACACCAAGGAGTGACTCTAAGGAGTCGGGAGGTAACTCTAAAACTCAATTGAATACTCCTAGTGCTTCTCCTTTTTAATGCCACAAGTACAAGGGATATGGGCACTTTGCTAAAGATTGTCCCACCCATAGAACAATGATGATCATTGATGATGGGACGGTGTGTGAGCAAGAAAGTGAGCCCGAAGATGAGGGAGTTGAAGGAGGTGAGCGAGTTGAGAGTGAAGAGGAAGTGGTGGAGGATGATGAGCCTAATATATTTCTTGTGGTATATTGGAGTTTGAGTGCCATGAGTATTGAAGAGAAGGAGGAGAATGTGCAAAGGGAGAACTTGTTCCATGCTAGATGTAGAGTGAGGGCACAAGTGTGTTTTTTGATATTTGATTTCGAAAGTTGTACCAATGTGGTGAGCCGATCGTTGGTGTCATAATTGAAGTTGCCTACTCTTAAACATCCACATCCGTACTGATTACAATAGTTGAGTGAGTGTGGTGAAGCAAGTCTTGATCAAGTTTAAGATTGAAACTTATCAAGATGAGCTTATGTTTGATATTGTGTCAATGCAAGCTTTCCATCTCCTGTTGGGTAGGCTTGGGCAATATGATAAATATGTGGTTCATGATGGCCGAGCCAATATTTACACGGCTAAGCATGAGAGTAAGAGTTACACACTTAAGCCCTTGATGCCTAAGCAGGTGAGTGATGACTATAGGAGCATGAAGCAGTTAAAAGATGCGGCTAAAGCTAAGTCCCTCGTGGAGACTAGGCTTATAGCCGTGAGTCAAGCTATCACATCATTTCTAACCGGTAACATCTGTACCATGATGCAACCGGTGAGTGCTTGAGAGGTAATGATGGCACAAAAATGCTTAGTTGTTTTATGCATAAGGTTATGGTCTTGATTTCTGATAGTAATTTTGCTACTAACCCTAACCCTTTGCTTAGTGTTGTTGAGAATGTTTTGTAGGATTTTGAGGATATGTTTCTCGAGGAGATGCCTAGCGGTCTTTATCCATTGAAGGGGATTGAGCACCAAATTAACTTTGTCCCGGGGTCCCAAATACCCAACAAACCGGCCTATAGGAGCAAGCTCGAAGATACCAAAGAAATGCAAAGGCAAGTTGATTAATTGCTCAACAAAGGCTTGGTTCGTGATAGTTTGAGTCCGTGTGCCGTATCGGTAATTCTTGTGCCAAAAAAAGACGGGACATGGAGAATGTGTGGTTATTATCGTGCGGTCAACAAGATAACGGTAAAGTATCATCATCTCATTCCTAGACATGATGACATGCTTGATGAGCTAAGTGGTTCTAGTGTCTTTTCGAAGATAGATCTTACGTCCGGCTACCACCAAATTCGAATGAAATCGGATGATGAGTGGAAAACCGCATTCAAGACCAAGTTTGGTCTATATAAATGGTTGGTTATGCCCTTTGGCCTTTCCAATACACCTAGCACTTTCATGAGATTAATGAACCATGTTTTGAAACCGTTTATCAACAAATTTGTTGTTGTCTATTTTGATGATATCTTGATCTATAGTAAGTCAATAGATGATCATGTTGGTCACTTGAGGCAAGTCCTTGAGGTGCTAAGAGCCGAGAAGCTCTATGCTAACTTCAACAAGTGTGCCTTTTGTATTGAAAAAGTTGCCTTTCTTGGCTTTGTTGTTAGTCCCAATGGTGTAGAGGTTGATGAGTCCAAAGTTGAAGCCATTATAGTTTGGCCTACTCCTACTACCGTTTCTCATGCTAGGAGTTTCCATGTCCTTGCTAGTTTCTATAGACGATTTGTGAAAGACTTTAGCACCGTTTCCGCACCACTCACCGAGTTGGTGAAAAAAGATGGACCATTTGTGTGGGGAGAGCCTCAAGAGAAGGCTTTCCAAGAGTTGAAAAGTAGGTTGAGTGCGGCCCCTTTGTTGCAATTGCGTGACTTTGGGAAGGTATTTGAGGTTGAGTGTGATATATTGGGGGTTGGTATTGGAGGTGTTCTTATGCAAGATGGGAAACCCATTGCTTACTTTAGTGAGAAGTTGAAGGATGCAACCTTGCAATACTCTACCTATGACAAGGAGTTGTATGCCCTAGTGAGAGCTCTAGCTCATTGGCAACACTATCTTTGGCCTAGGGAATTTGTGATTAAGAGTTATCAGGAGTCACTCAAACATCTTAAAGGCTAAGAGAACTTTAACAAAAGGCATGCCAAGTAGGTAGAGTTCAGAGAGTTTCCTTTACGTAATTCATTACAAAAAGGGAATGGAGTATGTTGTAGCCGATGCACTTTCTAGGAAATTTTCCCTAGCTACCACTCTTGCTTCTAGACTTATGGGTTTTGAGAGCATTAAGTTGATGTATGATCATGACCCAAAGCTAAAGAGCATTTATGATTCTCTTGTGAGAGGGGAAAGGGTAAAGAAGTACCAATGGGTAGATGGGTAAAGAAGTACCAATGGGTAGATGGCGATATTTTTAAGAATGGGAGAGTGTGTGTACCCGAGTCCTCATGGAAAAAAATTGCTAGTGCGTGAGGCACATTGTGGGGGCTTGATGGGTCACTTTGGGCTTGAAAAGACTTTAGCCATACTCAAAGAGCAGTTTCATTGGCCTAAGATGAGACCTTTTCTTGAGCGCTTTTGCAATGCTTGTTTAGATTGCAAGAAGGCTAAGTCTAGGCCAAACACCCATGGTTTGTAACTCCCTTGCCTGTTCCTACTAGTCCGTGGATTGATATTCCTATGGATTTTTTTATGGGATTTCCATGGTCTATAGGGGGACATGACAACATTTATGTTTTCGTTGATAGATTTTCCAAAATGGCGCATTTCATTCCATGCAAAAAGAGTCATGATGCACAACATATTCCTTCTTTATTCATTGATAATGTGTTAAAGTTGCATGGGGTGCCTCGTACCATTGTGAGTGATAGGGACTCTAAGTTCCTTAGCCATTTTTGGAGGTGCTTGTGGGGGTGTTCTTGGCACCAAGTTGTTGTTCTCTATGTCCCACCACCCTCAAACGAATGGGTAAACTGAGGTGGTGAACCGAACCTTGGGAGCTCTACTTTGAGCTATGACCAAAGGTAAGGTGGAGACATGGGTTGATAGGTTGCCACTCATGGAGTTTGCATATAACCGTACTTTGCATATAAGGATTGGTATGACTCCATTTGAGTTTGTTTATTGCTTTAATCTTTTAATTCACTTGATCTTACCCGTTTGCCTAGAGATATAGTTGTTAGCTTTGAAGGTAAGAGCTAGGCTAAGGTTTTGCTTGATCTTCATGCTAAGGTGAGGAAGACCTTGGAGGAGGCCTATGAAAAGGTGGCATCCAAGAAGAACAAGGGGAGAAAGAAGTTGGACTTGAAGAAGGGTGATTGGGTTTGGGTACACTTCCGCAAGGAGAGATTTCCAAGCCATAGGAAGGGGAAGTTGGCACCAAGAGGAGATGGACCATTCCAAGTGCTATCAAAGATCAACAACAATACATATGTAATCGACTTGCCAGGTGAGTATATTGTTTCTAGCACTTTCAATATTTCTGACTTAACTCTTTGTGATGTAGGTAATGATACCTTGGAGGATGACACCTTGATTTTGAGGGTGAAATCTTCTCAAGAAGGGAAGGATGATCCCATTTCAATTGCCTCAAGACCATTCACTCGGAGTCAAGCCAAAGAGATTCAAGATACTCATTTACATTTGGTTTGGAAGGGCTTGGAAGATAGGAGCTCCGGGAGTGATTTGAAGATCGTCTACTTCAGCACATGTGAGGGAGGACCGCCTTTGCACCAAGGTGGAGCGCCTTAGCTCATGTTGGCCACTCATGCAGCTTGGGAAGACCAGGGTGGACCACCTCTGGGGGTGGGCGGACATGACCGCCTCCCCGTAAAAGTGCTCCAAGTGCGGCTAAGTGTCAAAGTTCCAACTCTCTGAAGTTTGTTGGGCGGAGCGCCTCTTGTTGGACCACCCTCGGGCGTTCTTGGGAAAGGAGCCTAGTGGTTAGAGACGGAGCGCCTCCCCCTGTTCGAGCTGAGAAGGGATTTTGTTGACTTTTAAGACTATTTCCTTTTTTGACCCTGCGCGGTCCTTATTGTTTTGGCCCAACTTGTGGGCTATTTTGAAATTATTACTATGTGTGAGGGAACCTATAAATGCCTTACTTTGGGTTATTTCTCATTAAACACATTTGATTTTGAATGAAAGACTTGAGACTTTTCTCAATGAAAACCCCTTTTGGCTTGATTTCTCTTGGTGCCTCTAATTGAACGTTATTCCATCTTTGATCAAACTTTTTACAAGAATCTTCGTATTCTTGAGGATCGTTCATTTAGTATAGGTGTCCTTTGACTTCATCGAGGGTGTATCGAGACTCGTTCCTCGGTGCTACCTTGATTAATCGTCTTACTTCTATCTTTATTTTTAGCTTCCGCTTTTAGCTTGCATCAAGGGTATACCAAAAAAAAATTGAAATATTTATTTGCTCGATATCATCGCACACTTCGATCCAAACACAAAATTGTATACCAAAAGAGCATACAGTATACCAAAAGAGTATACTTTATTCATAACAATAAAAACTGAAATATTTGCTCGATAGCATCACACACTTTGATCCAAACAGCAAAGGGTATACCAAAAGAGTATACAATATACCAAAAGGATATACTTTGTTTAAAACAATCAAAAACTGAAATATTTATTTACTCGATAGCATCGTGCACTTTGATCCAAACATAAAAGAGTATACAGTATACCAAAAGAATATACTTTGTTTAAAACAACAAAAACTGAAATATTTATTTCGTTGATAGCATCGCACACTTTGATCCAAACGCAAAACGGTATACTTAAAGGGTATACTTTGTTAGAAAAAACAGAAACTGAACTATTTATTTTCTCGATACCATCGCACACTCTGATCCAGACACAAAAGGGTATACCAAAAGAGTATACAATATAACATTTTACAATATACCAAAAGGGTATACTTTGTTCAAACAACAAAAACTGAAGTATTTATTTGCTCGATAGCATCGTGATGTTTGGCAACATTTGCCTATTCTACCTTAATATTTGCGCACATTTTAATACTTTATTCGCCCATTGCACGAAATAATTGTGGTTGTTGCGCTCACTTATTGTGTTTGTGATGTAGGGAATGATTTGGATGAATACGAGTGCAAACGGAGTGAAGATGGATAAAATCGAGCAAGAATTGATGAATTTAGCTAATTGTGGGATATGGCATTAGACGGAAAGCTAGGGTGCAAGCTACGGATTTGTCATAGCTTCAGGCTTCCAAAAGCCATAGCCATGTGTGGCATGGCTGCAGCTTCAGACTCTCAGACGCCATACCATGCGTGGCATTCCCATGGCTTTCAGTTCTGTGACAACAACTTTTCCAGTTTCGTTTAGGCTTAGGATTAACTTATGGGAAGACTTTGTAAACACTATAAATAGTCTTTTAATTTCATTTTTACCGGAGGTCGAATTTCTGGAGCAAGTTTTGGAGTTCTTACACATTGAACCAAGGGTTTAATTCCTTTTCATCATCTATTACAATATTTAATCTCTCCCATGAATTCTTGTGTTGTTATTATGAATATGAGTAGCTAAACCTATCGTTCTAAGGTTAGAGTAAATACATGAAGGTTGATGTTTGAAAGTTGCTTTCTCCCTATTGATTTACCATTACAGATTGTTTCTTCTTTCTTGAGCCTAATTGCTTGGTTATCAGGGCCCGGTAACTGAACACTATCTACGGTTTACAAGTTGAATTTAACAGAGGGAACTTGTAAATGAAAATAAGAAAGAATAGGGCTTGATTGTGAACTTGGGCATCAGGGAATCGATTTGTGGGTAGGATAGACATATACCTATTCGTCTGGCTTAACTAAATACAGAGTTCGTTAATGCATGCATGTGATTTTACTGCATAGAAATATAGGCGTTAGAGTAGCTTGTATAGACTCGTGAAGAATCGACAGGTTTTCACGAATATAATTAACCTGTTAGTTAGTAATCTAGGAAATCAAGAAGTAGAATCAACTGGAAAACTCAACTGGATTATTCGTAACTCTGATCCTGGACCGTTCTCTCTTATTGATAACAACCTAAAATTTGCTCTATTACTTGACTTCAGTTATTTACTTTTAATTTTTTCATTTAGTTAGTAAAAATCTCAACCATTGGAAAAAGATTCCTGAATAGTTCTTAGGAAATTGTTTGCTAGAATTCAGTCGTAACAATAGTCCTCGTGGGAACGATACTCGATTTATCACTTTATTACTTGTCGACCACGTATACTTGCGTGTGCGTTTGGGAGCAACAAGTTTTTGGCGCCGTTGCCGGGGACTAAATAATTGACTGTTTTCTTTTTAGACGATTTGTTATTTTCTATTCATGTTTAATTTTTGTTTTGAGTTTCTTGTGCTGTTTCAGGTATTAGGTTTCTCTTAATCTTTACCTGTAGGAATGGCAGAAGATCGAGCTTTAGCTGTGCGAGATGTTGCTCTTCCCAGTCTGGAGGGAGTAGCCTCGAGCATAGTTAAACCTGAAATTACTGGACATTTTGAGATTAAGTCCGGCATGATACAACTGCTACATGCGACTGGACAATATGCTGGATTCCTGCACGAGGATCCACAACAACATATCCAGAATTTCTTGGAGATTAGTGACACATACACACCAACAGGGGTCTCAACTGATTATATTCTATTGATACTCTTCCCCTTTTCATTGATCGGGGCAGCAAAGAAGTGGTTAAAGGCTGAAAAGCCTGGGTCTATCACTACTTGGGATGCTTTAGCTAAGAAATTTTTGGCTAAATTCTATCCATCTGCCAAAACAGCTAGAATACGGAGTGAGATTATGTCTTTTAGACAACGAGATGGAGAATAATTGTATTCAGCTTGGGAGAGATTCAAGTCATTATTAAGAGATTGCCCGCACCACAATCAATCTAATGAGGTGTTGGCCCACACTTTTGTTGAAGGTTTGAATGCTCATACCAAGATCGTGGTGGATGCTGCAGCTGGAGGCCAAGTCTTGGCCTTGAATTTTAATGAGATTAATGAATTACTGGATAAATTCTCTCAGAGCAATCCTGACTGGCAGGGTGATGGTAGAGCTCCAACTCAAAAAGCTGCTGGGATACTTCAATTGGATGCATTGTCAGCATTAACTGCAAAGGTAGATGCCATAGCTAATCAGATCAATAAGTTAGCACTGCCACCAGCTCAGCAACAAGTTCAATCAGTTAAACAAGTGCAACAGTTTCAACATTTTTGTGAGGTATGTGGACAAGATCATGCTACTGATGTTTGCCCCTTCAATCCAGAGTCAGTTTATTATGTGGGGGATCAAAATAGGTCTCAAGGGCAGAATCAGAACCAGTTTGGTAATAGCTACAATCCTAATTCACGGAATCATCCTGGTTTCTCTTGGAGTTATAATCAAGCTGCTCAAGGTAATACGAGATCTCAGAATAACTACCAGAATTCACATCCTCAGGCTCAACCACAGCAGTCAAACAGTTCAGTTGAAAAGTTGATAAAGCAGATGTTAGCAGGCTAGCAGAGAATTATAGCTGACAATGCAGCTCAGGCATAGGCTATAAAGAATCTTACTACTGCTCAAAAAGACCTTGAACGCCAAATGGGGCAGTTAGCTGGAGCACAAAATTCTAGACCACATAGAGCACTTCTTGGTAATGTTGAATCGAATCCAAATCTAAAGGGTGTTGAGCACTGTCTTGCTATAACTCTAGCCAAGTGTGAAGAGTTGATGGCCAGAACTGAGGAGAAGGAGCAACCTAAAGCAGCGGAAGTTGAAAAAGTGGAGAAAGTAAAGAAGAAGGAAGAGAAAAAGGAGGCACCTCTACCGCCCCTACCATTCCCACAAAGACTTCAACCATCAAAGGATATGGCTCAATTTCAGAAATTTGTGAGTATGATGAAAGAGCTTCAGGTTAACATCCCTTTGACTGATGTGTTTGAACTGATGCCGTCTTTTGTGAAGTTCCTAAAAGAAATTCTAGTAAAGAAGAGAAATCCACAAGAGATTGATACAATTGAGTTGACGGAGGAGTGTAGTACAATCCTGAGCAAATTACCTCCAAAACTTCAAGATCCTGGGAGGTTTACTATTCCTTGCACTATAGGTGGTCATCATATTTCTAGTGCACTGTGTGATCTGGGGGCCAGCATAAATCTCATGCCTCTGTCTGTCTATAAAAGGTTAGGCCTAGGAGAAATCAAGCCTACTTCAGTTACTTTTAAGATGGCGGATGAATCACTCACTTGCCCCGATGGTAAGGTGAAGGATGTGTTGATTAGAGTTGGGAGGTTTACGTTCTCTGCTGATTTCATTATCCTTGACTATGAAGAGGATCGAGAAGCTCCAATAATTTTGGGAAGACCATTCCTAGTCATCGCGAAGGCAATTATTGACATGGAACTTGGGGAGATGACTGTTAGAGCGTATGGAGAAAAGGTTACTTTCAAGGTTTATAATGAAAAGGATCATATGGCTAAGGTTGAAGAGTGTTCTTTGATAGAATGTGTCAGACGAGAACATGAAAGTAAACCAAAAGAGGTGTTTGAGCGGAATGTAGACCAAAGTGACCACGGCACAATAATTGACAAGTTGAAGGAAAATTCTCTTAAAGCAAGGAAGAAGACAAAAGTTCGTCGTAAGAAGAGGAAACGTAAATGCTGGAAGTGAGCTTAAAAGTGTTGTCGCGCCACGACGTTAACTAAGGCGCTTCTCGGGAGGCAACCCGAGCTTTGTATGTAAACGCACAAATAAAAGAAAAAAAAAATACAAAAAGAGTCGTGCCACGACGTTAAATCAAGCACTTGTTGGGAGGCAACCCAATTTTTATTGTTTTCGTCATTTTATTTGTTTAGTATTACGTAGGTTCTCATTTTTGCAGGGCTCGGGATTTTCGAATGCTTGAGTGGATCATAAGTTCAAAATTTTGAACCCCACGCTCAAGGCGTCGCTCCCTCTACGGCTTAGCAACAAACAGTGGATGACAAAATTTTGAATGCCATGGCCTTGCGTCGTGTATGCTGTGGCAAGCAACAAATAGTGGGCGCGAAATTCTTCCACGCCGTAAGCTTGCCTCGCGTCCCTGTAGCGTGGCTAAAACAGTGAGTACAGGATATGCTCACGCTATAAGCTTGCCTCGCATTCCTGTAGCGTGGCATGAGAAAAAATTCTTCCATGCCGTAAGCTTGCGTCGCGGGCTTATGGCGCGACACAAACAGTGAGTGAAAAAAATTGGAATGCCATAGTCATGCGTCGCAGGCTTATGGCGTGCAGAAAATTTTTAGAAAAAAAAAATTGGAACGCCATAGCCATGCGTCGCAGTCCCATCGCGCGACGTCAACCAGTGAGCATTAAATTAGTGACACTAAGTGCAGGCGTCGCCCCCTCATCACTGGTAAGGTTTAGGTGATGTCGAGCTCAAGTGTGGGGTGCGCACACACCCAATGCCTTAAAATGACGACATGTTGGGGGAAGTCTGAGTACCCCTTGCTCTACGGACGCTTGGTGGGTTCGTGAGGGAGATGGCGCCACTGCTAGCGCCAAAGGCTAGACCCTTTTAGCCTTCAGAGAAGTTCCTTTAACTCTTGCACTTCCTTTTTGTCGCACTGAGGACACTGCTTGATTTTAAGTGTGGGGTGGGGAAACTTCCAAAATTTTGAGGTTGTGGATGATTGTACCCCTTAGAAATTTAATTTTAGCAATTTTTATTTTTGTCACTTGACTTTATTTTTATTTAAGTCTTGCTTAAATATACAAAAAATGAAAAAAAATTAGAAAATTAATGAAAAATTCCAAAAAAAAAAAAAGATTTTTGTTTTTAGTTTTAGTTAGTGGTACAGTCATCCGCCCCATGGTTTTCTTATGGCCTCGGTTTTTTTCCATGGGTAGACCTTTGAACCGGGTATTTTTATTTTTAGGAGTAGTTTATTAGTATTAGTTAGTAGAGTATTTTAGGAAAAATGGTAGAATGCTAGGTGCCTTTGGTTTGTTTGATACCGGTGAATTTGGACTTGAGCATATGCTATTTGTGAATCCCTTTGATTTAAAATTGTGATGCATGCCTAGAATAAATTAGAATGACCCTTTTGAGACGCTTAGGTTCTACTACTTGACTCTTTTGTGAACTATTGTGCCTTAGTGCTTAAATTTCCAAAGTTGCACCTTGTTTGCTTGAACTGAGAGTTGGAATGAAACCGTCTTTAGTAAACTGTGTGTCATGTGTGATGTGAGTTATCTTTTCTTATGTTCCGTGCTGCATATTGATGTCTAGAACTTGCCCCGTGTGTGTTCAAAGCGAAATCCTAAGTTTTCTCTAGTCAGGAGATAATACAGGCGTTTCTTTGATAAGCCTTTCTAGCCTTGATTAGCCTACCCTTTAATTTTATCCTTCTTGAGCCCTCTTGAGCCTATTGACCTTTTTGTTGGCACCCACATTTCAAGCCTTACCCCTTTTGTTCTAAATTATCTCTTTTTGAACCCTTAACTCCTTGTAGCACTTTAATTGAAAAATATGTGATTGTTTGTGGAGTTGTGATTGGAGTAATTGGGTGGCTTTTGAGTGGAACCGATGAAAGAAAACAATTTGGTGCATTTTGAAAAAAAAAAAAAGAGAATCATTGGCAAGGTTGAGAAAAATATTGAAAAGAAAGAAAAAGAAAAATGAAAAAGAGAAAAATAAAGAAAACAAAGGAAAGAAAAAAAATCTCAATCTTTGCTAGTTTTGTGCAAAACTAAAGTTGCTAATTGCTTAAATTTGAGAGGGAATTTCTTGTGTATTTTTGGGTGGTTGCTTGGTTGGTTTTGAAAAGAATGGTGGAAAGAAAAAAAATTAACGTGATGTATTAAAGTGCTTAGGGAGGTAGCCACTATTTATCCATATTTATCCTACCCGTCCTTTAGCTTACATTACAACCCGTAAAGTCCTAGTTAATCCCGATTGGAGTGAGCTTACATTAGTGGAGTCCTACACTACGGGCAAGCCTATGGTACATTGTGTGTGGCACGTGAACTTCTTTTAGAGAGCGAGTGAATTTTTTCTATATTATGTCCCCCACTTACTCTTGATATATTCTTTATGTGATATTCTGGGACACTCTCTTGATTTCTTTTGGTGAGGGCACATGGTTTGCGCGAGATAGGTGAATTTTTGACTCCTTGGTTGAGTAAATGGGTGTGATTTTGTGAAAGCTTGGTTTCATTGAGTCGGTTTTTGAGGTTGAGATTTCTTGAGTTGGTCGTTCTAGTGTTTTGAAATTTAATGAATTTTGGCATGTTGTGGGTCACATGGTATGTATTTATGCTCTTGTTTAATGGACGGTATGAACCATAACCATAGGTAGACCTGTTCTATCAAGTGTTGGTTAAGTTGGAAAGTTGTTTTTGGTGATTGCTCGAGCGCGAGTAAGGGTCTAAGTGTGGGGTGGTGATGTTTGGAAATATTTGCCTATTCTACCTTAATATTTCCGCACATTTTAATACTTTATTCGCCCATTGTACGAAATAATTGGGGTTGTTGCGCTCACTTATTGTGTTTGTAATGTAGGGAATGATTTGGATGAATACGAGTGCAAACGGAGTGAAGATGGATAAAATCGAGCAAGAATTGATGAATTTAGCTAATTGCGGGATATGGCATTAGACGGAAAGCTAGGGAGCAAGCTACGGATTTGTCATAGCTTCAGGCTTCCAAAAGCCATAGCCATGTGTGGCATTGCTGCAGCTTCAGACTCTCAGACGCCATAACCATATGAGGCATTCCCATGGCTTTCAGTTCAGCGACCCCAACTTTTCCAATTTCGTTTAGGCTTAGGATTAACTTATGGGAATACTTTGTAAACACTATAAATAGTCTTTTAATTTCATTTTTACCGGAGATTGAATTTCTGGAGCAAGTTTTGGAGTTCTTACACATTGAACCAAGGGTTTAATTCTTTTTCATCGTCTATTACAATATTTAATCTTTCTCCCATGAATTCTTATGTTGTTATTATGAATATGAGTAGCTAAATCTATCGTTCTAGGGTTAGAGTAAATACATGAAGGTTGATGTTTGAAAGTTGCTTTCTCCCTATTGATTTACCATTACAGATTGTTTATTCTTTCTTGAGCCTAATTGTTTGGTTATCAGGGCCCGGTAATTGAACACTATCTACGGTTTACAAGTTGAATTCAACAGAAGGAACTTGTAAATGAAAATAAGAAAGAATAGGGCTTGATTGTGAACCTGGGCATCAGGGAATCGATTTGTGGGTAGGATAGACATATACCTATTCGTCTGGCTTAACTAAATACATAGTTCGTTAATGCATGCATGTGATTTGACTCCATAAAAATATAGGAGTTAGAGTAGCTTGTATAGACTCGTGAAGAATCGACAGGTTTTCACGAATATAATTAACCTGTTAGTTAGCAATCTAGGAAATCAAGAAGTAGAATCAACTGGAAAACTCAACTGGATTATTCGTAACTCTGACCCTGGACCGTTCTCTCTTATTGATAACAACCTAAAATTTGCTCTATTACTTGACTTTAGTTATTTGCTTTTAATTATTGCATTTAGTTAGTAAAAATCTCAACCATTGGAAAAAGATCCCTGAATAGTTCTTAGGAAATTGTTTGCTAGAATTCAGTCGTAACAATTGTCCTCGTGGGAACGATACTCGATTTATCACTTTATTACTTGTCGACCACGTATACTTGCGTGTGCGTTTGGGAGCAACACATCGTACACTTTGATCCAAATACAAAAGAGTATACCAAAAGGGTATACATTGTTCAAAATAACAAAAACTGAAATATTTATTTGCTCGATAGCATCGCACACACTTTGATCCAAAAACAAAAGGGTATACAAAAAGAGTATACAGTATACCAAAAGGGTATACTTTGTTCAAAACAAGAAAAATTGAAATATTTTTTGCTCGATAGTATCACACACTTTAATCTAAACACACAAGGGTATACCAAAAAAGTATACGGTATACCAAAAGGTTATACCTTGTTGAAAATAATAAAAACTTAAATATGTATTTGCTCGATAAGGTCGCACACTTTGATTCACACACTCAAGACGTCTATTAGAAACCTTGTCCAAACAAAAGGGTTCCTAACCCGAGATGACATACTTTTCACATTATGTGTTGCATCGATTTTAAAAAAGTTTATGCCAAGTGCCGATCACTTAGTTAACTCAAAAGAGGCTTTGAAATGACACAGTTAATGATAAGGATCAAAATCGCAGAAGCAACAAAGATAGCGGAAGAAAGAAGTAAAACACGATAACCAAGAAAATAGGGATGGGGAAGAACAGAAATAGAAGAAAGATTGAATCAAACTAACCAAAGTGGATTGATTAAAAGGGAGAAAGAGACTTGAACGACTCACGGGGTCACACTAGGGCGATCCACCATGGATTCCAAGTAAGAGATACATGAAGCTCAAGCTTCAACAAGAATGGCCAACTCTATTCTATATTCTATTCTCTCAATTCCAAATCTAGCTAATGAAATGAAATCGCTAAGGGGTGTATATATAGTTTCTCCTAACTCCTTGTGAAATGACTAAAATACCCCCAAAATGGGCTAAGACATAAAAGACCACGCAGGGTCAAAATAGGAAGTTCAATACAAAAATCCCGCTCAAGAAATTGGGCACTCCGCCTAAAAAGTCTACTGTCCAAAAAATGGTGCAAAGCCTAGGCGCTCCGCCTGGACGCTTCGCCTGGGGTTTGGGCGCTCCGCCTGGCTGTGCTGTGCCTCAGCTTGGGCGCTCTTCCTAGGATCTGGGCGTTCGGCCTGACTGAGCTAGGCACTCCTCCTTCCATTATGCTCCGATGCATGATCTTTAAGTAGCTTCCGGAGCCCTTGACTTGTATCCTTTGTGCTCTCAAGCTGGGCTCTTGATGGTTGGTGTCTTGGCCCGATTTGCCCCACATCATCTTCCCCTTCTTGAAAGGATTTCGTCCTCGAAATTAAACCATCAAAACCTACATTCAAAAACAAGCACAACCAAAGTTTCCTACTTTACACTGGTTAGCTTAACAAGAATAAGTGCAAATGGTTTGGAAAACATACTCTTGTGATAGAGCCAAGCATCAATACCGATCAAAAATCATATGTTCCAAAAGGAAAAAATAAATTCTTGGCTCAATAAGAACAAGCACTCACAATCATAACAAGCAAAGAGATCATTAGGGCATGGAACATGCAAAATATAGCAATCAAATTCCCTACGACCTCTAAGCTTATGACCAACACACCAAGCCTTCAAATTAATATTATCATAATGTGACACAATGGCTTTGCAATGCCCAACACTAAAGGTGTGAGCAACATGTGGGATGGAGTAAGCAAAATAGTTCAAGCTACAACTAACATCAAATACTCCACTTCCCTTCTTAGAAGCACTCTTACACACACCGAGAGGTACCTCCTCACCTCCAAATGTACCTCTAAGACAATCCTCCTCACTAGACAAACTCCCAAGGGAGGTCTTAAACAATGGATTATCTATAAAGTTAAGCATTCCAATCCACGGAGGTTCAAACTCACAGTCTACTCTAGTTTGATATAAATCACCATTTTCATTGAAATTGCCCTCATACAAAGGATTAGTATAGGCACACTTCTCAAGCTCAATAGCAATCAAAGGTGAAGTATCCAAACTAGAGACAACATTCACACTTGAGGAGTCATCAAAAATAATTCGATCCATCTCATACACTAGAGACTCCTCAAAGTCACGACCATCCTCACTACGACACGAGAGACCATAACTATCAAGTAAGAAATCAAAGGGAAGAATGGGATATTCTTGCAATTCGTCTTTTCCTTTATCAAATATCGGTGGGGTGTCATAACAAGGTTCACAAACTAGGTCAACATCAATATTTTTACTAAAGAGAGGTTCAATGAAAATCGAGCTCACATCATGATGTAGCTTTTCAGCCCTCTCAACTAGTGGTTCATGTTCACACACAACTTGAACAATCGACTCTTCACTAGTTGCAAACACATTGTAATCATACAAATTATCAACTAGCATAGAGTTTTCACAAATAATTTCATAAGACAAGGAAGTATCATGCTTAAGGATAGAAGAACTAACACTTACACTTGAGTTGCCATCTTGCTCCCTCAATGCATTTGAAGTATCATGGGTAGTTCCTTCACCTTGTAGCTCACACTTTGAATCTCCTTCACCTTTCCTTTCCTCATTGGAACATGATTGAGGCTTGATAAGACCCAAATCGAGCAACCACTCAAAAGCATCGTCCAAGGCCGAGGAAGAGCACTTCAAGGTCATACTTTGGTGTGCCATGGATGGAGGACCCTCTAGGACGCTTGGTTAGGCTCAAGAGGCTCAAAATGAGACACCCCAAGGGGCTTCAGGAAGAGGCGGAGCGCCTCCCAGCTGAGGCGGGGCGCCTCCCAAAATCCAGAGGACTAGAAGTCAGGAGGCGGAGCGCCTCAGACCAAGAGGCGGAGCGCCTCAGCAGATCCAGAGAGCTGAAGACAAGTAGGCGGCCGCCTCCCCACCCTGGGCGGACCGCCTCCCCCTGTTACCCACATGCGGGATTTTTAAGACTTTTGCTTGAACTTCCTATTTTAGCCCTGCGCGGCCTTTATTTGTTTAAGCCCACTTTGGGGGTATTTTAGACCTTTTATTAGTCCTAAGTGAAGCCTATAAATACTTCACTTAGCCTCTTTCAAACATTACCTTACTTTGATTATTGATGAATGAAAATAGAGTTGAACTCTTTGGAAGAAACCTTTGTCTCTTGGTTGCTTGAATTCACTAGTGGAACCTAGTTGAGTCTTGAACCGTTAACCCGACCATTCGACTTGCGAGTCCGGTGTTGTCTCGAGGGTCGTTGCATAGTGTAGGTCCTTCTTGACGCCGATTCGAGGGTATCTCGGGACAAGTTCCCCGTGGTTACTTCGAAGGGAGTTCGAGTTGTGTCTCGCTCTCCTATCTTTATCTTTATTTCCGCGTTTCGTATTTGATTCCTATCATCTTGGTATCAGAGCTGAGGCTCAGGTTTTGTTTCTACAAACCCCCGACGCTTGATTCTTCGTGCCTAGGTTAGTTTCGACTTTAGGTTCTTGTTTATTGTTGTTAAAAGAAGAAAACTACAAAAAAATTGGAAAATTGAAAATCTAAAAATTTGGTGTATCTTGTTGCTTTGGATGATTCTTCGTATGGGTGTTATAGATTCTTGATCGTGGTTGAAACCCCGTTGTGTGGATACCAAAAACACTTGGATTGGTGGAGTTTGAAAATCAAAACCCCAAAACCCCTTAAACCCTTGATGAACTTGTTCTTGACAATTTTTGATTGATTCTTGGGTTGGATTGAAGTGGAATTGAGAACTTGTTATTGGGGTTTGATCCTTGTGTGATTCCTGTTCTTTTGGTACCTTAAACACCCAATTTGGAGTTGTATTACATGAATTGAGAATTTGAAAACCCTTTGAAAATTTGAAAATCCTTAAACCCTAGCTTTGAAGATGATGATCATGGTGGATTGATTGATATTGACTGGGGTTTGATAAAAGTTGTTGGGGTTTGTTCTTTGTGACTGATACAACGTTGGGGTACCTTTGAATCATCAAAACAACACTTGGATAGTTGGATTTTGGGTTGCAAAACCAAGAAAACGCGAAGGAAACTGTGCTGAAAAGTTGCAGAGGCGGAGCGCCTCAATTGGGAGGCGGAGCGCCTCAGCTCTGTGAGCTCTCTAGATTTTTCTGAGGCGGAGCGCCTCATCCAGAGAGGCGGAGCGCCTTCCCCTGCAGTTTGCCCAGGGCGGACCGCCTACCATCCTGAGGCGGGGCGCCTACTTCCTGAAGGTTGGGAATTGGGTAGTTTCTTCTAGGATCCCTTGTTTTGTTGATTGCATTGCTTCCGGTTAGTGCTATTAGAGTATAATTCTACTGGATTAGTGCTAATCACTTCGACCTATTAGGATCATCGTGCCTTAGAAAGGAGACTAGAAATCAAAGAAGATCCGTAGTATCTTTTGATTCAAGTCCTCATTTAAAGAGCTAACCGTTCCGATCGAGTCCTATTAACTCCACTCACCCCGGAGCTCATTGGACTTTTGAATTGAGTGGTTAAGTTGAGGTTTACTATTCAACTTCGTGAAGCTTTTGGTTCAAGCAAGAGTGAAAAATCCACCGCCCACTATACGAGTGATCCGAGTGAACACAAGTGAGGGAGCGAGTGAGGTGTTTTAACTAACTCTTGTTTCTTTCTTTGTAGGTACCATGGCTAACGACGGACAAGACTTCATTAAGGAGGCCTTGGCTAATCTTCTTGCCAAGATGGACCTCATGAACCAAAGAATCGAGTCTCTTGAAAAGGGAGCCTCGAGTACACAAGGAGAACATGGGACCCCGAGTATCCAAAATGACAAAAGGACCCCGAGTGTCCAAATTGAAGCCGGAGAAGGCTCAAGTAGCCCTACCTTTACCCCGGAGCAAGTTGTTGAATTGCTCAAACATCAACGGGTAAAGGAAGATAAAGAGCGGATGGATCAAATGTTGGGCAATACCCAACGAACGGGCATTCCCCGTATCTTAGACAACCCTCCAAGGAACATTCCACTGCCACAACCCATCCAAAATGTGCAACCTCTTGAGCAAGTTGATGAAGCTCAAGAAGGGAAGGAAGCCAATTATGGAGATGACATGTATGGGTTTGATGATCACTTTCAACCGAGGAGAGGTATGAATTGGGGTCGGAATGTGGATCGGGGTAGAGGCCGAGGTCGAGGGCCACCCATGGGGCATGATGGAGGGAATGTTAGGAGAGACTATGGAGGTTATGGTGGTTATGGAGATCACTATGGAGGCCAACCGGAGCCGTTCCAAGGGGCTCGTGATAACAACAACAACCTCAATAGTGTGAAGCTCACTATTCCTTCTTTCAAAGGAAGTAGTGTCCCGGTGGAGTACAAGAATTGGAAATTGGCTATGGAACGAATATTTGAAACCAATGATATGCCCGAGGTGAAGAAAACCAAGTATGCAATATCTTCCTTCTAATCTTTTGCTTCTACTTGGTGGGAGTCGGTGAAGAGGAATAGAAGGAGGACGGGGATGGCTATTAATCTTACTTGGGAAGAGTTGATCCGGGTGATGGATGAGAAGTATTTGACTAGCCAATACCGGGTTGAGCAACAAAAGCGTCTCTATGAGTAGAAACAAGGTTCCAATTCGGTTGGGGAATACTTCAATGAATTTGAGCAAGTCCGAATGAACCTTGACCTAGATGATGAAGATCATGAGATGGCCATAATCCGTTATAAAGGGGGCTTAAACCGAGACATAGCTTCACAATTGAAGTTCCACAAATATGATGATCTCTACAAGCTATGTGACGATGCGGTTGAAGCCGAGAAATGGCTCAAAGAAGAGAAGTCATTTCGCTACAAGAGTAGCACTACTACTCCAACAAGCAATACAAAGGGATGGAAGCCTCCTACCACAAATGCAAGGCTCCCGAGTGCAAGTGGAACGAGTGGTCCCAATGCAAGCAAGGATGTGAAGAAGCCATTTGAGAAGTACACACCTAATGTGGGAGGTAACTCTAAAACCCAATTGAATACTCCTACTTCTTCTTCCATTCAATGCCACAAATGCAAGGGGTATGGGCACTTTGCCAAAGAGTGTCCTACGAAGAGAAACATGGTTGTTGTTGGTAATGATGCATATGAAAAGGAGAGTGAATCGGAAGGTGAGGGAGTAGAGGGAGTAGAGGGAGACGAGGGAGTAGAGAAGGATGGTGAAGATGACACGGTGGAGGATGAGGAACCTCGTGCTTTTCTAGTAGTGAGGAGGAGCTTAGGAGCCATGATTGTGGAGGACGACGACGCCTTGCAAAGGGAAAACCTTTTCCATGCTAGGTGTCGTGTCAAAGGTGTTGTGTGCTCTATGATCATTGATTCGGGGAGTTGCACTAATGTTGTGAGCCAATCTCTTATAACCCAATTGAAGTTGCCTACCATGAAACACCCCAAGCCATATCGGTTGCAATGGCTTAGTGAATGTGGGGAGCTCAAGGTAGTGAAACAAGCATTGATCAAGTTCAAAATGGGTAGTTATGTAGATGAACACTTGTTCGACGTTGTGCCCATGCAAGCTTGCCACCTTCTCTTTGGAAGGCCTTAGCAATTTGACCGACAAGTGGCTCACGATGGACGTGTCAACACTTACACGGCCAAACATGAAGGGATGAGATTTGTGCTTAAACCTCTAACTCCTAAGCAAGTACATGAGGACTACAAGAAAATGAAGGAGTTAAGGGAGGCGGCTAAAGCTAAATCCCCCCTTGAACTTAAACCCGAAACAAACAATCTTGTTGTCTTGCCATTGTATGATAAAAATGGGAGTCACTCCACTTCAAATGAGAGAGAAAAGATAGAGAGAAGTGAGGGAGTGACCGGTGACCATCCAAGAGAGGAAAAAGGAGAGGATTTGAGGAGTGATGTGAGCGGATTGTCACCACAAACTACACTTGGCCATGAGGTAAAATTGAGAGAGATGAGAGGTGAGGAAGGAAAAATCGAGAGTGAGAGCACCCATTGTTCTAACCCTTCTTTATCTTCTACTTTCTCTTGTGAAAGTTCTTGTGTAGGTACTTTTGAAGACAAGCCATTGGAGCCTCAATGTGAGCCTCATGAAGAGGGATTTGCACATGACATTGTAAGCCTTGCGAGTTACCAAGGAAGTACTACGAATGTAAGTATTGCTTCACCTTTTCATGAACCTACTAGATCCTTGTCTTGTGATGACTCAACACTAGTTGGGGCTTGTGAAGCATCTAGTGTGTATGCCACTAGTGAAGAGTCTAGTTGTCAACTTGAGCTTGTTTGTGAAACACTAGTTGGAAGGGATGCCATGCCACATCATGATGTGAGCCCATTGTTCAATGAGCCCCTCCCTAGTGTAGAATTGATAGTTGACCGTAATTGTGACCTTGAGGAGTCCTTTGCATGTGAGATGGAACGATTTGCTTTCGATGACTCCTCGAGTGAGGAAAATGAACCTAGTCTTGATTACTTGTCTTTGCTTGATCATGATGTTGAGATGCATGTTTTTACATTTCCATTGTGTGAAAATAATGTCATTGGTGGTAATGCCTTGTGTCGGACTAGGGTGTGTAGTAAAATGAAGCCTCCATGGTGTGAAGGGTTTGAACCCTTAGGCAACCCCTTGTGCGAGAATTTGGATGAGGTAAATGACTCTTCGAGTGACCCTACTATTGCTTGTTTGGGTTATGATGAAGAAGAGTCCATCATCAATACCTTTCTTGAGAATTTGTCCATTTGTAAAGGTTGCTGAGGTGATGAATTTGGAGGCGAAGAGGAATCCCTTGGTGTGAGTAGGTATGCTCTAGAGAAGGGGAGTGGAGTGCTTGATTCTACTTGTAGGTTGAACTATTTGACTCACTCCACTTCACGTGTTGATCACACCTCGAGGATAGGTTGATGTGTTGATCTTGAGCTTAAGGTTCAAGGGAATTTCGGTAGCTTGATCTTGCATTTCCCCTCTTCCCATGACCTATTTGCTCATTATCTTGTTGAGTGCATGTTGATCTTTAACCAAGTGCTTATGGTTCTCTTTGAAGACTTGATATTCATGGTTGTTATTGATGCTTGGTTATATCACAAGAGTGTGTTTTCCACACTTCTTGCACTAACCTACTTTCGAAGTAGGAAGTTTGGGTGTTTTTGCTTGTCGTTGCTTGTAGGTTCTAAGCTCCATGCTAAGGCGGGGGAGATCTTGGAAGAAGCCTATATCAAAGTGACGATCAGGAGGGATAAAGAAGGAGCGCTTTGGCCACCCCGAGGAGTTGTTGATGCTATGAGAGACCAAGCCTATTTCGAGGACGAAATCTTCTCAAGAAGGGGAGGATGATAAGACCCAAATCGAGCAACCACTCAAAAGCATCGTCCAAGGCCGAGGAAGAGCACTTCAAGGTCATACTTTGGTGTGCCATGGATGGAGGACCCTCTAGGACGCTTGGTTAGGCTCAAGAGGCTCAAAATGAGACACCCCAAGGGGCTTCAGGAAGAGGCGGAGCGCCTCCCAGCTGAGGCGGGGCGCCTCCCAAAATCCAGAGGACTAGAAGTCAGGAGGCGGAGCGCCTCAGACCAAGAGGCGGAGCGCCTCAGCAGATCCAGAGAGCTGAAGACAAGTAGGCGGCCGCCTCCCCACCCTGGGCGGACCGCCTCCCCCTGTTACCCACATGCGGGATTTTTAAGACTTTTGCTTGAACTTTCTATTTTAGCCCTGCGCGGCCTTTATTTGTTTAAGCCCACTTTGGGGGGTATTTTAGACCTTTTATTAGTCCTAAGTGAAGCCTATAAATACTTCACTTAGCCTCTTTCAAACATTACCTTACTTTGATTATTGATGAATGAAAATAGAGTTGAACTCTTTGGAAGAAACCTTTGTCTCTTGATTGCTTGAATTCACTAGTGGAACCTAGTTGAGTCTTGAACCGTTAACCCGACCATTCGACTTGCGAGTCCGGTGTTGTCTCGAGGGTCGTTGCATAGTGTAGGTCCTTCTTGATGCCGATTCGAGGGTATCTCGGGACAAGTTCCCCGTGGTTACTTCGAAGGGAGTTCGAGTTGTGTCTCGCTCTCCTATCTTTATCTTTATTTCCGCGTTTTGTATTTGATTCCTATCAAGGCTCCATCGGTTTGCCTCCAAGAATTCCTACACAAGAATTCAAACAAATAGAAGAAAATGATAAAGGGTTAAGGTTAGAATAAGGGGTGCCCTTACTGTCAATGATTCTTTTTCCATCTCTCTTTTCCCTCATTTTTCCTTCAAGGTCGGGTGTAGATTCAGGTGGTGACAACCCACTCACATCACTCAACACAACCTCTCCTTTTTCCACTCAAGAGTTGTCACCGGTCGCTCCCTTACTCCTCTCTATCTTTTGACTCTCATATTCGGGTGAGTTGGGACGAGGCCTAAGAATACACATAGCCGGAGTTGGTGGACTCTTTATATCAACCCGAAATCTAGGACTTGGAGACTCATCACTTGATGTCTCCTTCTTCTTCGTTGGTGAACCACTTGGCTTTGAAACTTGTGGTTTCGGGCTTACCTTGTCGACACTTGTCAACTCTTTTCTTGTACTAGTCCCACCATTTCTTGTGTTTATAGGACTCCTCGATTGCACATTTTTACCCATGGAATGAAGTGCTTGCTCCTTGCTCCTTTGCATAGCCAAAGAAGGTGCACTAGTAGATAATTGGCCTCTTGCCCGTTAAGGTACAAAGTCATAAACCCTTTGGCCTATGCCCACAAGATATGCATCCTTCATAGCACTATATTGCACCCTCTTGGCTTCCAACCATGGCTCACTTATCCACACATCAACATGACGCATGGGATACATATCATACCACACATAACATTTGTAATTCCTATGAGATATGAGTACTCGAGCCTCCTTGGAAACCCACACACCATCATACTCATAAGGATGCTCTAGCGCTTGGCATGGTATCCGTAACTTATCAACCAAAGAGGAGCTAATGCAATTGGCATCGGTATCACCAATCTTGAGCAAGTATCCTCCAATACCATTTACCTCAACAACGAACCTTCGCCTACCCAAGTTTTGTAGATTGGCATCCAAATGAGAACTTGAATGCCCACGAGCATCAACACCAACAACTTGGGTCTTCCTTATCCCTCCTCTACTAGCAAGATTGCTAGAGTAGCTTCCATTTCCCGTCACTCTTCCAACATTAGAAATGTTGTTGGAAGTCGAGGAAGGACTCTTGCCCTGGAACCCATAAGTGTCTCTCGCTTGGTTCCATAGCCAATAGTACTACTCCTACTACTACTACCCTTCACGGCAATGATAGAACAATGCAAGCCTTTTGTAGCAAGAGCAACACCATCTCTTAAACCACCCTCCACATGGGAATTAGAAGTACTAGGTCGCTTAGCATACCTAGAAGATGCAAGCTTGTTCTTTCCTATGGAACAACCACCACCTCCTCCCGTACTAATGGAAGGACCTCTACTACTCCCTTCTTCACCATTAGAAACACCAAGAGAAGATGCAAATGAATAATTCATACAATCAACTTCATCATCAATTCTCTCTATGTCACTATCAACATTTTCATATTCATCACAAGAAGAGCAAGTAGGAACATTGCACCTTGAAGCGTCACCATCTTCGTATTCTTGACTAGAAGTATAAGGATTAACACATTCATCTTTATAAGCTTCATAGTCTTCATCAACCTCACGATCATCATAGTGAACTGCTTCATCCTCATACGAGCCATAGTTCCCCGATTTATCATAGCAATACCCATCATCACCATCGTAGGAACCATAGTCTCCCTCGTCTCCACACGAGTCATACCCTCAACAATCTTCATCCGACATAGTTGCACCAACAAAAGAAAGAACCTCACAAAAATCACTCCCTCACGTGTATCACTCAATATATGAACACTCAAGGGCGAGACCTTAACAACTTAAAAACCATGGTGATCACAACTAGCATGTCCAAGTACTAGTTCGGAATGGAGTTAATGAAACTCGTTGTACGGACGACTATTTAAAGTGCGCACTTGAGGCCAAAGAAAGTTCAACAACTCTTCTTTGAATTCTAATCTCCTATACGCATGAGTGTCCTACTACGCTAAATAGTTAGTGTCTTTCGGGTAGGCCAATTACCCTAGAAACACTAACCAAGAAGTTAGGAAGCAAAGGAAACACAAAAACTACGAAATGAAAACGTTCCGGACCCGACACAGGGGTGGGCACTCCGCCCAGAGGGGGAGGCGATCCGCCCAGTGCAAGGAGGAACTCTGCCCGGCTGGATTTCTGCCCAAGAAGTTGGGCGGTCTGCCTAGCTTTAGGCGCTCCGCCTGGAGTGCGTTTCAGCAGCTTCCAAGAACGGGTTTTTGGTGATTTTGGCGATTTTGGCCAAATTTTTTGATCGATTTCACCCCGATACTCAAAACCAACGATACCCAATGGTGTATTCAACTATTCTAACCAACCCCTAATAGTTTTTAAACTCCAACAAACAACAATAAGCTTCGATTCAAGATTGAAGCGTTTTCAAGAAATTTTCAAACTTTGGGATTTTGATTTTCAAAATTTTGATTCGTAACACCGAATTGTGATATATGGATATCAAAACAATGGGAATACAATATAGAATAATCCCCAATACATTTAAATGCTTGGGGAATCAAATCCAACCTGATCTACTAAAATTTTTTTCAAGTTTTCAAATTTTTCAAATTTTTTGTTTTTCTTCTTTTCAAGAACAATAACAACACGATACTAACACGATGAAGGAACGGGGGTTTGTAAGAATATAACCTGAGCCTTTCTCTGATACCAAATTGATAAGGGGAAAATATACTAAACGTACGGAAGCAAGTAAAATGAGATAGCGTGATATCTAAAGATATCGAGAAAATTTATTAGGAAGGCAAGAAATAGAAGAAAGAACGAATCAAACAAACCAAAGTAGATTGATTCAAAGGGAGAAAGAGACTTGAACAACTCACGGAGTCATACTAGGGTGATCCACCATGGGTTCCAAGTAACAGGTACATGAAGCTCAAGCTTCAACAAGAATGGCCAAGCCTATTCTATCTTCTATTCTCTCAATTGCAAATCTAGCTAATGAAATGAAATGGCTAAGGGGTGTATTTATAGTTTCTCCTAACCTCTTGTGAAATTACTAAAATGCCCCCAAAGTGGGCTAAGACATAAAAGACCACGCAGGGTCAAAATAGGAAGTTCAATACAAAAATCCCACTTAGGAAATTGGACACTCCACCTAAAAAGTCTAGTGTCCAAAAAATGGTGCAAAGCCTAGGTGCTCCGCCTGGAACTTCAGGCGCTCCGCCTGGATGCTCTTGTGTCTGGGCGCTCTGCCTGGCTGTGCTGTGCCTCAGCTTGGGCACTCCTCCTAGGAGCTGGGCGCTCTGCCTGACTGAGCTAGGCACTCCTCATTCCATTTTTCTCCGATGCGTGATCTTCAAGTCGCTTCCGGAGCCCTTGACTTGTATCCTTTGTGCTCTCAAGCTTGGCTCTCGATTGTTGGTGTCTTGGCCCGATTTGCCCCGCATCACTTAAAACCCAATGACTTTCAAATCAACTTTAGGCCCACCTTTGGCACTATGAGGTCCTATGCATTATAAGGCGTGCTTTTATTTTGCTTGCATGTTGTCAATGTTAATTTGAATATTGCTTTAATCGCTCCTTTTCCTTAGTATGACTCGTGCAAACAAATAAAATATGTTTTTCAATCCTTTTCTTACTTAAGCAAATTCTTTGAAAATTCAATTTTGTTCCAATTCACATAACCTTACATTCTTTTCCAAGCTAGTACTCAAATCCCAGTATTTGAAATCTTTTGCATATTTCTAATTATCTCATATTCCTAACTCAAAAGCTTCCTTTTGAAAAGGTCGGCTCAAGTTGAATACCAAAGTAGGAGATATGGCTAAGTAGAGTGCACTTGTTGGTGATTTTTCAAATCAAGATGGGGTTGTGCCAGAATTATTTGTATGGAGCAGGAAATTGACAGGGTAAGATGAAACATGACGATGAACTCAAGATGAAATTTTTTGTTAAGACACTTATGGGATCAACATTGATTTGGTATATAGAGCAAGACACAAGCAAATAGACTTCTTGGAGTGACCTAGTCGAAGCCTTTATCGGCCAATATAAATCCTATGGCGACCACCATACATGCAATAGCTTACTGAAAAGAAAAAGTACAATAGAACCAATCTCTGAAAAGGCCTTAGGCAACAATTGGACTAAAGAACAACCTGAGGATATGCACGATATAAAGAAAGGGAAAGCTATTGTTACCGAAACCCCTAGCCCCGTCCCACTATCCCTCAATAACCAAGCAATCATTCCCATACATAAATCACTAGATGTTCTATTTGAGAAACTAAAGTCTATTGGGATGCTGCAACCACAACATGGCGAAGTTTTTACCTCATTACCCCCTCACTTTATTCAACCAAACATTGTGCCTTTCACTCATATATACCAGGTCATGACACCAATGAATGCACCGCTCTAAGAAAGCAGATTCAGAGTTTATTGGAAAGTGGCAAGATAGCCTAAGTGCCAAAGGGAAAACCTCAGCTTATGTGGTGCCAACCACTAACCTTCACGCCAATACTAGAAGTTTGTTCATAGGCAGTCAACCAAATTTCTTATCAGAAGCCAGCAAATAGAGCCGCGAATTCCTCTAGCGATGCTCTTTACAAGTTCTCTCTGATTGGAGGATCATATACAAGCTTGTACGAAAGGTTGAAAGATGCAGGGACAGTGTACCCTATTGAAAAGAAAATTTACAAGGAACCCTGGAAAGTAAATATGAATAAATCATGTGTTTACCATTCAGACATGTTAGCGCATAACATTGAAAAATATTTTGCTTTTAAAAAGAAGATTGAAGAGTTGATCAACTCTGGGAAAATCAAGATTGAAGATGCTAATGAAAAAGCAGTTGCAGATGACCATACATTCAAAGTCAAAGAGGCAACATTTTAAGGACAGACATCCGAGTTCAAGAAGACAGCTTTCAAGTTGCATCATTTTTGCAAACATTTATTTTACTTTCTAGCAAGCTTTATGGCACATATTTTTAAGATTTTCTCTGTATGTATTTTGAACTATGCTTGACCTGATTCCTATCAGTAGCAGGATACATAGGCAACCCTCACCGGGTTTGGTCCCTTTATAATAAAATTTTTATTTTACCCAATAAGGAAAGTTGGTGCAAAGTTTGAAATGCAGCAGTTAGTTGACAAGTGTGAAAAGACATGGGTGAGTATCTCTTCAAGAATATACATGCATCACGACAGACAAAATTATAAAGGAAATGGTGATTGCACTCAAGTCATTGGTGTTCGACAAGAGCCGACCTACTTCTTGGTCGCACAACGTCTAACCTTTACCTTAACCTCGCCTAGTTTATCACGACATCTTTATCAAATGTTTCATCAACAAAAGCCCTTGCTTTGACTGCTACATAAAACACTCAAGCAATCTTTTTATCTCTGTGCAATTTGTCATAATATCTAATTCAAGTGTTAGTCTATCATTCGCTGTCTAGGCATCCTCTTAGTTGCATATTTAACCTTTATGTGCTATTTTGCTTCAAAGTTTACAATGTACTGACTCTGTTTTTGTGTATTTTTTTATTTACTTAAGTTTTCCTAGCATTTGAACACCTAAATTGGCAAAGAATCTACATTAAGAAAAAGCTAAGATGACAAGCCAAGATGAAACATTCACTTTTGAAACAAAGCCTTCCGAGCCACAAATACATGATACCGAGAGAATTATGACACAACAAGATATTTTGGACAAATCATGCAACCCTGACTCTACTACTATTCAAGTTATGATGATGGACAAGCAGAATCAGAGGCATAGAAAAGATATTCAACTGATTAAACGTGAGGGTTTAAATAAAAAGCTCCATAATTTGGAAATGGTCATAAAAAAAGAGATGAGTTTAAGGAAAATTCAAAGTTTGAAGTATAAGGATTTGTGTCTACATCCATATGTTGAGCTACCACATGGATACAAAATTCCAAAATTCAACACTTTCGACAGAAAATGAAATCCCTTCTATCATTTGAAAGACTACTGCAGCAGGCTAATTGGAGTTGGACACGTCGACGCTATTAAAATGCAATTGTTCATCCAAAGTTTATCTGGTTTGGCACTCTCTTGGTACACCAAGCAAGATTTTAGCAAATGGCACATTTGGGAAGATATGACCCGAGATTTTGTGGAGCAGTACAAGTTCAACATCAGAATGGATCAACACCTATATGAGATGAACAAAGTTAAAAGAATGCAACACGAGTCTTTAGAAGAATATGCTACCCGATGGAGAATTGAATCTTCAAAGATTGACCCTCGTTTACCTGAGGAAGAGTTAGTTTCAAATTTTATTCAAATCCATAAAGGGATTTACTATGAGAAATTGCTCGGTGTTCAGGCACGCAACCTCCCTAGTCTAATTTAGATAATAAGGGAATTAGAAATTGGCATTCAAGAAGGGAAGATGCTTGACAGATCAACAATGAAATTTATTAATCAACATCTTAAAGCTGAGGCATTTGAGAAAGATGACAACACATTAATTGCCATGAATAGGCACCAACCACCATACAACCAAAATCAACATAATCTACAATTTCATATTACTCCTGACTTACACAGTAGACAACCTCCCTACTATCAGGGTTTTCAACAACAATCTTATCAGGCTCACCATAATTCTCACCAGATAAAAAGGATGAAGCCCCACACATTTACTCCTCTAGCTGAATCTTTGACAAACATATTTGAGAGACTGAGGGATCAAGGGATATTGCAGCCAAGAAGTGGATTGATCCCTCGGTTAGACATTGATCCATCAAAGACTTGCGCATATCATTCGAACATTCAAGGTCATGACACTGAAGAATGTCTGGCACTGAGGCACGAAATTCAAACTTGATTGAAAAAGGCAAGATTATGGTACAACAAAAATCACCAAATGACAATTACCACTCTCAAGCTACAAATACAGTCTATGTTCAAGGCAATCCATTGAAGATAGCTCCGAGGCATTTGAAGAGAAAGCGCAACACATGAAGACAACCCATGACAATGCAAACTCTACCATCCATATATTTGACTACTCTTTTTGCACCTTTCCTTGCTTTGTACTTGAACTATGTAAGATCTGATTCTTGTACGGACAAGATATGTAGACAGCCTACTTGGGCACGCATTCATTATAATAAAATTTTCATTTTCCCTCTAACCAAGATAAACACAATTTTTGAGAAATCCTGATAATCTAATATACTCTGTCAAAAGGTTTCAAGCTAAAGTAGAAGCAGTATCTGTATGATCAAGGTCACCAATATAGCCGACTATCGCACTAAATGACAAATACATATTAAAGTCATAATTGGGTGCAAGGCAACAACTTTGTTTTCCTAACAAATTTTTATTTGAGAGCAGATATTTTTATGAACACAACAGTAGCAGGACACACAGATTACCATTCGCAACTGATAAATTCTACTGAAGAAAATATCTCCAACACAAGTACAGTACAACAATTGATGAACGCATTTACAAGCTTTTGGAATATTAGTGACACGACCCAGAATCCGGCTAGGTCGTGCAGGCACCCGAAATCCTCCCCTAGACCCGTCGGGCGAACCCTTACCAATTAAATTCAGAAAATAAATATAATTCAATTCATAAATAAGAACAAGACTAAAAAAACACAGACATACTGATACCTCTTAGCTGTACAAAAGAAATTACAGCTGACTACCCAACATACTAGGTTTAGGGCTATCCAGACTAGACATCTAAGAGTACAAAGGAAGACAAATACCTCCTGAAGGGAGCAAAATGCAACTGAAGTAATAACAAACAAACTGGTGGCCATCCGAAATAAAAGCTAGCTCACCCTGACAGCTGAAGTCGTCTTCGCTCCTTCACAACGTGGCGAACTCAATCCTGGAGCGAACCTGCCGAAACGAAATAGATAGACAAAAACAAACAAACAACAAACAAGGGTGAGTCAAAAGGACTCAATAAGTGGGTCAGACTAGCCACCTCAAAGGATAGGATAGCTAGCCAGGGAGAAAAGAAACAGATGAACCAAATTCCTCCTATTTAAATTATAAAAAAAAGCAGAGCCAGATAATAACTAGAAACGCGTATGGAATGACAAACTCATCAACAACCAGGAACGTAAGATAGCCAAAATATATAGGTATCCCGAACACATCAACAATCAGAAATATATACTGTTGCGGCGTGCAACCCGATCCATATATTCATCCTGTTGCGGCGTGCAACCCGATCCATATATTTATACCGTTGCGGCGTGCAACCCGATCCATATATTTATACTGTTGTAACGTGCAACCCGATCTATATATTTATACAGTTGCGGCGTGCAACCCGATCCCCGCAACCCAGAATACGAGCCAGAAATATATAGGCAAACTGAGACATGTCCACGACATAGTGTACATACCGCATACATAAAACACAACACAATACACACAATAGTCAGTATGTGGTGCAATGAGATGGGATGAATGCATTACAATGCAATGCAGTCATATATGCAAAGATGACCCTTCACTGGCTCGGGACTCTCATCGATTACCGGGAAATATATGCAATGATGACCCTTCACCGGCTCGGGACTCTCATCGATTACCGGGACTCTCATCGATTACCGGGAAGTATATGCAATGATGACCCTTCACCGGCTCGGGACTCTCATCGATTACCGGGAAGTATATGCAATAATGACCCTTCACCGGTGCGGGACTCTCATCGCCAACCGGGAAGTATATGCAATGATGACCCTTCACCGGTGCGGGACTCTCATCGCCAACCGGGAAGTATATGCAATGTTCAAAACCAGAGTGCAATGCTTATATGCTCAATGCAATACCAACAACAGGGCATAACATATAATATACAATATAAATTCAAAGCTAAGGCGTAATGAGTACGCCTATCGGCAGCTACACACGTAAGGAACACGTGGTAGAAAATCCACGAGGCCAGGTGCCTCCAAAGAAATGGATATAAACACTTACCTCTTCCAAAACGTTGGCATTGCTAATCAACAACTGCTTTATCCTTTTGTTTCATTGCCAAACGATCCCACTCTATTCAATAAGTAGAAAAATATATCAAATTAGGCTAAAGGCTTCATTCCTTACATCTTAGGGCAATCCAGGTAGGAACCTGATACCTTATTCGCATACGCAATACGCAGGCCAAGCCTATGTATAGGGTTCAAAGTTCCATAACCAAACCCTAAATAAATTATATTTATATGTTGCCCATAACTCACTGAGTACGAATATATAATCATTTCCATCATCGGGGTCCAATTGACCCTTTAAACTATCAATTTACGTCATTAGGGCGATGTCTAATATCCCTATTTTTACCGTAAAAATATATTCAAACACACGTAATAAGCTAAGATAATGAGTTAACATCATTACCTGGAGA
This sequence comes from Petunia x hybrida, assembly GCA_037355625.1. Lineage (NCBI taxonomy): Eukaryota > Viridiplantae > Streptophyta > Magnoliopsida > Solanales > Solanaceae > Petunia > Petunia x hybrida. Next base: position 3,686,666 of record JBBBVM010000051.1, read on the forward strand.
TTTGGGGTAGAAATTCCACTATTTTTCTACTACTTTTTCCCTTTTTTCCTCTCTTTTCGAACTTTTCCTTTTCTCTGCTTATATTTGAAGGTTTCTGAGTGTTTTGCACTTTGCTGATGCTAAGGGATTAAAATCCCTTAGCAAACCGACAATGTAACTTTTTAATTTTTTTTTGTTTTCTTTTATTTTCTTTGCGCGACGAAAATTAAAACGGTACCCTGCGATATTCAAAATAATTTCTACTTTTGCATACAAGTTATACAAAATATATGTAACATACTCACGAAGGCGGATCTCAAATTGGACTCCCGAAACTCAAGATGCGAATTTAAATAGAAAAAGTCAAATTATTTAACTTTCGGCATTTTAGCGGAAACTAGCCGAACAATATCGAAATTCACTTTCAAAAAATTACAAAAGTCACAAATAATGATACGAACCTAATGGCGCTTTCGGATTTCGAATCAGAACTCATTCGCCAATACCGAGCTCGTAAATCTCTTTTTAATATTTATCGACAATAAAAACTGAAACCTTCTTCCGATGCCTACCAAACGAGGTCTGATTTAGCTCAAATTTTATAGATAAGTCCCAATGGATATTACAGATATTTTAAAATTATCGGCACGCCAATCGGAGTCCTAACTTTCGAAACGACTAACCGAGGTCGTTTTAATTAGATATCAGAACAAAACTTAGGCTCGTCAGCATTAAAATATGACGCTTAGGCTTGTCAGCCTTAAAATATGATGCTTAGCTCTGCTAATGATTTTTTTTTTAGAGCAGATATTTTCTTACAAATATAGGACCTGTAAGCAATACAAGCAGACACCATTATCTAAGAATGAATAGCTCCAGCTCCAGCACCAGTACCTAACATGCACTTGGGGAATGCACTTACAAGCTTCTGGACATGGAACCTCCATTATGAAGGCTAGCCTCGTCAGGCTTATAATATGACGACTAGCCTCGTTAGGCTTAAAATACGACGACTAGCCTCGTCAGGCTTAAAATATGTCCACTAGCCTCACTAGGCTTAAAATATGTCGACTAGCCTCGCAAGGCTTAATGTCATACCCAATTTTGGACTCAACTCGAGGCGAGTCGGGTTTCGGATTTGACTGGGTAACTCGTTTGAGTTTAGGTTTTGGAGTCGCCACCTAATAAATTTCCTAGGCACATTAGGTCACCTATTAATTTCTAATTCCATTTAAAGAATTAACTTTGGGTTGGTCTACAAGTCAGAGATTCGGGTAAGAGGTTCAAGTTAACTCAAGAGGAAGGGGTTAGGCACCTCTCAAGCTCCACCAAATGTGGTTACCGGCAGGACTTATAATTGGAATTTTAATACAAAGTAGACATGCAATTCGAGTCTATTAGCGTAAATAAGCAATTTAGACTATGTCAGGGCTAAAAGTTGAAGTATGAGCAAGATTAAAGATCAATGGTGCGATTTTATCCTAAGTACAACTACTTCCTTGAAATAGAGCTAAAAGATCCACTTCCACTCAAGTTTTCCTCTCCAATTCAATCCTAAAACATCAACCATTAATCTAAACTGATCATAAAACATGCAATCAATTATAAAAATGACAAGTAAATAAGTAATTAAGCAAGGAGGTAAATGATTGAGTTGCACGAGATCATTTTAATCCTTCAGAAAAAAGAATCCTATATTACTTCACAAGAATTAAAAAAATAATAGTAGAAACACGTGCCATCTTATTTTGGTGGCAAATTCAATATGAGCAAAATATTTAAACAACGTAAAAAATGAACTAGAATTGAGAGTTGAGAAAAATGCGGGATCAGGTATAGGCGAGGCAGGAGAAGGGCCCAGTCCGATGTTACTTCCCTCTATTTGGCTTTGTATGATCAACAATCTTAAACGTTTTTAGAGAAGACAAAAGAAGTGTTAAAATTTTTGAGATTTGAAAATAGTGTTCAACTCAAAATGGTTTAGCTTCTATAGTATAAGTAAACGTCATTTTCTGCTTTAAAGTGTTGCTATTTGAAAACAATGTAAATCGTTAAGTAGCCTAGATTTCGTAGTTAATTTTGAGAAAATGTCAAATGGTGAAAAGAAAATTAAAGTTTAAAAGAAAAAGTAAAAGTATTGAATCTTTAAAACTCTTAAGAAAATGACATATCAAATCAAAATGAGGGAGTAACGAGTCGCTTTAATTTTTGTAAAGCTATATATGTGTTCTTCATTAAAGAAGTCGACTAGCCTGCCGTTTGTCATCATATCCCAGAACGTACCTGTCTCCGGTTGGGACACCTTTGATGTTGGGACGCCTTTGAGCTTGTGCATTGGCTCCATTGTACGTCGTTGTTAAACACCACTCAATTGGGATGTACATGCAAATGAATATTCAAAAAGGAGGTGAGAATATATTGATTACTGATGTGTAACTAGAAAATAAACATTAATAGCCCATAAATCTTGAATGCTTTCAACAACATGTAGGAGTTAAAACTTTTGAGTAAAATATAGTGAGATGAACTCTAATGGCTTAACAGAGATGCAACATTGTCCTAATAAAGTCATGAGTTGCTAATCTAATCATAAAGTGACGCTTCAATTGGATGAAGGTTCAACAAAAATGTGATTATTCTATAAATGAAGGTGTAAGTCAGATTGTAATGGAATCTTGCTAGTGAAATGGATAGATAAATTCCAAATTACGAGCTGAATTATTCAAAATATGTAGTAGAGTGGGATGAAAAATTGCTAATATTTTAATCAGAGTTAGTACTTGTATACGAAGTCTAACAACATGGACTAATTGATACTAATTAACTCAATATTTTAAACCATTAAATAGTTAATCCTAAATATTGGCACAAGAAAATAAACTTTATAATATCCTAGATCATGCAACGACTAAACAAAGGACGCTATAATCTAACTAAACTCTAGGACAGATCTTAAACGCATAAACAAAACAAGTACACAGGAAACATGATAAGGCAGAGAATAAAATGCAGCGCGGGATGAACAATAAGCAAGTACAGAATGCGACGAGCTTTTCCATCTGGGACAGCCTACGTAGAATCTCGCCTTGAGACTCTTTTGAAACAAGAACTTAAACAGATAAGAATACAGTGGTTGTGGGATGAATGAACTCGAGCGTGAAAGTTTGTCCAAAAATTTGAACAAAGCGGCAAGTTATATTTTCAGAGAGATAAAGAACTGAATAGTATAAAATGGGGTGTGTTAGAAAGAGGTCAATGAATCCCCGAATGCACACTAAGTGTTTTTCTTATAGGACCTCTAAGGCTTCTTTGAAATTTTTTAAAAAGAAATGGACGTTAGGAGCTAAAAATAAGGAGAAAGAATCTCTGTAATTGTGGGGAAGAGTACGAAGGAAAGATTGAGGGAGATAAAACGGGGTGGTGTCTAAAAGGAAAAGATTTTGGAGAGGATTAAGAAAAAGTGAGATATTAAATGAATTTGGAATGATTTCAGGGAAGAGAGACGTTGGCGACCCTTAGGAGATCATTAGAAGATAGAGAGATGTTGGGGATTGGATCTGTTATGAGTGATTTTGGGAGCCAAATTGAGAATTATTTGTAGGAACATTTTAAAATGAGATTGGGAAATACTCTTTTCAAAATTTCAAACAAAGAATGAATCTAACTTGCAACTTTGTCTAAATTCAATGAGAGGAGTATTTTGATAAGAAGATAAAAGTAATTTGGAATGGTAAGGTTCAAATTTAAAAGAATTGAAATTCAAACAAATGTTCCAAATTATGAATAAAAAAATGGATAATATAAAATCTGGACGGGGTATTTAATTGGACTGATATTTGACTTAAGATACCGAATAAAGGAAAATACATATATATGTATTATATATAAAATAAAATGAAAAAATGCTCACATAAAAAAATAATTAGGGTCAAATTAAATTAATTAAATATAAATAACCATAAATATTTTATTAAATGTTCTAATGCAGTAAATTGCACAAATAGCAGGGTTTTGATGTGGGTTCAAAAAATAGCGTGCAAAATTACATATTTTAACCGCAATTAAATATATAATGTATAAATAGGCAATAACACAAATAAATGTATGCTTTCTTATGCACACTTTGTACAAATAGCCAAGTTGCACCTTTAAGTTAAATTATAGCCAATTTTAGAAAAGGAGGGACAAAATTGGGTGTCAACAGCTGCCCCTCTTTGCTCGGGGATGATGAAAGAGTCTTCGCGCAAAGATAGTTGACGGAGCAGCCAATTTTGTCGCGATTGGTGGGCAAAATGATTGAACGGGGAGAAGGGGAGTTTTGGGGGTATTTTGGCCGAACCCCGGTCTCTGAGTTGCCTACATATCTCGGGTTTAATGAGAATCAGGTCGTGTGTAGTTATAGAATGACATTTTGTCTGTGTGAGATGTTTATGACGCAAGATTTTGGATGTAAAGACTAAACTTATCCAAGTATGTAAAGTTTAGGTTCATGTCTGCTTTGCCTTTTGGCGAGATAAATGAAGAATGAAGTAAAGGCACTGGCGAAGGTGAGGTAACCTCAATAGATCGAGCGTGGGAAAAGAGGCTTATAATCGTCCTAGTTATGAAAATGTGGCGCGCTACACACCCACAAAGAGGAGTTTATAGGTACATAGTTTCCACTTCATCTCGATAAATGAGTAATATCTCCCTCGATATTGCCTTGACTGAGCTGGGAAGGATTTGAGGAGCGAGTTTTATAAATGTGCACGACTCAAATAGATGGGCATGATTAGGCATGAAAACACGCACGATTAACGCAGATAGGCTTGAATAGGCCGAATAGGAAATGAGTAATGACATCCTAATTTGCAATGAAGGATTAGGCAGATTACTTGTGAGGGCATGAAATTATCGGCTCTTGGGCATGTCAGAATTCGACAGAATAGGTATTTTACAGGTAGGACAAGGGCATTGTCGAAGTCGAGATAACATCGATAGACCGAGTGCGATGAAATAGGCTTGTAAACGTCCTAGTTATGAATATGTGGTGCACGACACACCCATTAAGAGGGGTTTACATGGGCACATTTTCCACTATAACTCGATAGAGGAGTCATCTTGGCCTCAACATTGTCTTGAATGAACCGAGGAGCATTGAAGAGTGAAGCACGATGAATATGCACGATTCAAATAGATAGGCACGATTAGGAAGGAACACGGAGCTGGCACCTAATCGGCGAGGAAAGATTAGGCAGATCACTGGTGCGAGCATAGGATTGTGGCTTGGAGCGCTTTGGAACTTGGTGAAATAGGCAGACTGCGAGGTAGAGGAAGCATTGTCGGCAGGATTAGGCCTTTTGAATTGGGTCTTGGGATGATGCTTTGTGTGTGTATTTGAGGCTTTTGCGGTTGCATAATTGGTTGTGATTTTGGGAATAGTTGTGAGAGCGGGACGTAGGGGTTTGTCGAGAGATCGATGAGTCACTATAGCAAAATCAAGACAAAATGCAAATTGAGATAAAAATAAAGATAAAGTAAACTTCCCTATTGATTTGAGCTATCCTTTGTCTGGTCCTCTTTCAGGTGCTCAGTGCTGGGGAATGCGTGCCTCACCTCTGGGGGATATCCATTTGCTACGTGCTTCTCGTCAGGAGGTGATTGCTTTGCCGTGCCAGGCTGTTGTTGAATCATCTTGCCAGTACCACGCCGGATTGTATGTCCATTGCTTTTGTCCATAAATGTGTGCTTGTCACGTCTGGTTGCATACTCCTTTTGTATCGAGTTGTGTATCTTTCCATGCAAGGTTGCCTATCATTCTTTCATTTTGGTTGCACACCCTTTGTCAAGTTGTCCTTTCAACGGGCTGTCTACCCTCCAGGTTGTCTTCCTGTTACAATGTCAAAATTTGCATCGGGGTTGTGTACCCTCCGCGATGTCAGTTTTTACATCGGGCTGTGTACCCTCTGTCGGTGCTTCGGGCTGTGTACCCTCAGCTAATTTAAATGACAAATCGGTATCGGGCTGTGCACCCTCAACCGACACTTTGGGCTGTGTACCCTCAGCTAATTTAAATGACAAATCGGTATCGGGCTGTGTAACCTCAACCGACGCCTTGGGCTGTGTACCCTCAGCTAATTTAAATGACAAATCGGTATCGGGCTGTGTACCCTCAACCGACGCCTTGGGCTACCCTCAGCTAATTTAAATGACAAATCGGTATCGGGCTGTGTACCCTCAACCGATGCTTCGGGCTATGTACCCTCAGCTAATTTAAATGAAATATTGGTACCGGGCTGTGTACCCTCAACCGGCGCCTTGGGCTGTGTACCCTCAGCTAATTTAAATGACAAATCGGTATCGGGCTGTGTACCCTCAACCGACGCCTTGGGCTATGTACCCTCAGCTAATTTAAATGACAAATCGGTATCGGGCTGTGTATCCTCAACCGACGCCTTGGGCTGTGTACCCTCAGCTAATTTAAATGACAAATCGGTATCGGGCTGTGTATCCTCAACCGACGCCTTGGGCTGTGTACCCTCAGCTAATTGTAAATGACAAACTTTTTGTTGAAGCATATCTGTCGACATGAATAAAATTCGACGTCGGGCTGTGTACCCTCAGTCGATGCATCAAGAGTAAAGTAAAGTGCAACAAGTAGAATGCTATTGTTATATCATGCGATGTGCTAAGGAGACTATCATGTCACCGTTGTAAGGAATTTTCTTGAAATTTTTGAGGGGATCCTCAAAAATTCTGCCCCAGTTTATTGTTTATGACAGATCACCGAGAGAGGTGGTTGCATTGCATTGAACACCAATGTATTGGCTAGAATCTGCATTCGTCTTTTGGTGCGACGGTTGGATGTATTGATGACTATGAGTATGCAGATATTTTGCGTACTCAGAATGAAGTTTGATATTTGGATTTCGCTGGATTTTGTGATTGTCTAGAATTGTATTTGTCTTAGTTTGTGCTTTCGAAGGTAATGGAGATAACTTTTGCGAAGTGTGTTTGTGGTTTGGGAGTTGGAGTTTCCCTTTTGTTGGTCGTTGTTGTACCATTGTTTTGCTTTGGTCAATCAGACTCTGAACTTTGTGTTTCAGTGTTGGATATTTTGTAGTGCCATGGTATGGGATGTTTGAGTGAAGGGTGTAGATCTTATCAGATCGAATTTAGGAATGTTTATCTAAGGAGTAGTTTGTCTGACGGTTGCAATGTCATTTGATTGGGCTCAAGGAACAAAGGCGTGCGGTTTTTTCTTTTTGTATGTCCTTGATTGTTTGAGCTTGATAGGGTTGTGGTTGACAGTCTTAACAGAAGGAAGGTTGTTTATTGCGTAAGTGGTCATATAGTGATCAGATTTCTTTGTTGTGACTCTCGTGTAAGTATAATGAAGGTTGTACGGTATTTGGATTATCTGAATGCCCTTGGTGTTATATGTTGATGGTTTAAGGCTTTTGTTGCAGGGGAGAGTGTTTTTGGGCGGACTTGCCATTTTGGCTTTTTCACGAATGTAGATTCTTGACTGATTTCAGAGTTCAAACGCAAGGCAACCCTAACAAAGTAGTGAAATGCACAAAAGAGCGTGGGCATATTAGCAAAGACTTGAAGCAAAAATGACACATGAGTTTGAGAGAATGCCTAGACTGTAGATGATGGATTAGCGCTTGAATTTGGAGGTTGTGATAGATCATATAGATATCACAAGAGATTGCCTAAGTGCCCTATGTAGCAATCAAGGGAAGAATTTTGGTCAAACGACCGAAGCTTTACTTAAGCAGGAGATGAGGAGTTGAATGTCACTGAAAAGTGATAAAGACATTGTGTAAGGAATAGGTTATGTTGTGTGACCAGAAAGGGTTGTTGGCTTTTGTCGAATACCAGGACCTTGAGTGCCTTTGTCATCCTTTCTTGCAAATTTGCTTGTCATGAAGCCTATATGTCTTCGAAGAGATACTTATCGTCTTTCATACTTGTCAACCGATTGCTGCAATATATTGCACCAACATTCCCTTGTTGGATAATATCTTATTGCTGCCGTTGAACTCGATGTAGGTTTGCTAGGTATCATGTTCATTCTTGGATTGCTACGTCCTTTTGTAGTGGTCATCATGAGATTTCAGGTCACCCCTAATAAAGCCTTCGATAAAAAATTACTCCAGGAAGTCTTCAGGTTTGTCATATAACAATGGCTTTGTCATTGTGTTTTGTCTCCCCTTTGCAAGTTGAATCGACTTGCTTGTTTTGGTTGCTGTGCACCAGTATTTGCTACACCTCTGTTTTTCAATATTGTATTTCACTAGCCCTTTGACCGCTATTTCGATCATGATGGGAATAAGTTGGAAAGTACTTTGGGTCACAGTCATGTATTGTAAATGGTATGACTGTGTGGACAGGCGCAACAGAATGATCCTTGTATGTTGGTGTCGAAAGGTCTTAAGGTTCTTTTGAGTTTGACCAACATTTTCCTTGCCTTGTCAATTTTCATATCGTTCGATGGAACAATTGAGGTGCTTGGGGCAATAAGCCCGACAGTTTCTCATTTCTCGAACAATTGAGTGTGGGATTTGGCTAGTGGAGTGTAGTTTCTTTTTGGTCTTGGGTTTGCATCAGGGTGAGGCCTAGGAGGGCATGATGGTGTATTTTAGTAGTTGGATTGAGTGTTTTACTGGTATGGTGGATGATTTGGTGCTGGGATGTGGAATATATGTCAAGTGGGTTGAGTGTTTTTTAAATTGGATAAACAGGTGGTATGTGAGAGTAGAGATAGGATGGTGGCGCTGTTTGGTAATAGCGGTTGAAGGTAGGGTCTTGAATGATTGCGACAAAAGAGACTTCATCTTTCCTCATTTGAAAAGACTTGTATTTTTAGGCTGGTTAGCCTTATCGGTAGTTTGTAGTGCAGCGGAGGTGATGTAGAGATAGGAGAGGGCTAGTGGGAATTGCTGTGGAGAACTCCTTAGTTCGGAAAATCCCTGACAAGTGCACTCGCTTAACCATGTCCTTTTATTCAACTTGAGCCAACCTTTTGGTAATAGACTTTTGAGCGAGTTATAGATAGTTTGGACATGCGAAAGACTTTAGATACCAGGATTTAATCATGGAGTATGGAGAGGAGGTACCTCGATAGGCGATTGAATTTGGAGGAAGAATTCCTTTAGAGACCTAAAGCAACAGACAAATTCATGCAATGCATACATATCAAATAAGAAATGCATCCTATAATGCTAAGGACCGTTTTACGCACGATGGTTTGAAAAGTGCTTTGTGCCACATGTATCATTTCGTTTTGTTAACAAAATGCGGAGCTTAAAAGATGATATTGCATTTATTGGACATTTGTTACATTGACTGATATTGAAATAGTGTAAGAGAAAGAAAACATTATTAGAGGGTTAGATCATGGCCAGGTGAACATCTTTATGTCGATCCTTCCCCAGAAGATTCTTCTTCTTCTTCCTCGGTCGAGTCTTCCTCGGACAAGCTTGCCTCTGATGAGTATCCTTGAAAGATGATATTTTCTGCATCAGTTAAGAGCCGGGATATGTCAAATGTGAAGTTCTTCCACATTTCCCAAGCCTTTCTTCCATTCTCCTCCATTCTTTTGTTTTCCACAGAGTCTATCCCCTCGCTAGCCCATACGCGATAGACTCTATGCGTTTTGTCAGGAGTTCTGCATTACTGCGCCATTTGCCTTTTTCTTCGTTCTTTGCTTCGACCAAACTCTGTTTCTTTGCTATTTTTCCTTGTGCCCTTGCTAGCTGTTTGCGTAACCTTTTGTACTCAAATTCTAACTCATCAGCATTCCTTTTCCTTTTTGTTGTTGCACTTGGTTGAATTGCCCTTGCTATGTCTCTCCTAAGCCCGTCTGGATAGTCTTCGTCATAGCCAACATCAAACCTGTCTCGTCCAATGGTCTCGATTCCCATTCGTTGCCTTTCTTTCCAAAGTTCTAATATTTTGTCTTTGAATGGTGTCTCTCCTCCGAGAATGCTTGCTTTGAAACTTTTGATTTCTGTAATTTGGGGTACTGTCTGCTTTCTCCCTGCTTGTCTAAGTGTCCTTAAAAGAGCATATAGATAAACCCCTCTAAAGCCCACTAAGATGAGAAATGAGTCTTTTTTGGACCGTGTGATTACAGTTGTGCTGGGAAAGTAATCAAACATCCATTGAATGTTCTCAGGTGTCAGTTGATAGAACATGTGGTGCCAACCGTTGGCGGTTGTTGGTTGGTCCCATTTCCCAAAAGCATTGCCCAGGCGGGCGGTATGAGTCAAGAGGTAGTTTTCTTTCGGTATGGAATGGAAAGCTTGGTCTTTGTTATCCATCCGTTGCAAATGCTCCATCAGCCATATTTGTAAAAGCAGATTGGAACCTTCAAAGAAACCAGCGCCCTTCTTGCATTTTCTAAAGCTCGGTACATCTCTGCAACAATCATCGGTACCAGAGTGTAGTTCTTGTTAGTGTCTTTGAGTAAGACATCAACAATTGCGACCATGCCAACATCAACTCGTCCTTTGTGTTGTGGAAAGACGACAGTCCCTGGAAAGCTGTGAAAAAAGCAAGTACCCTTCGCTCTTGCCAATCTGCCTGGTCAATGTTGAAATAGCCTTCAGATTCTTGAAATGCTTCTCCATACCCAAATTTGATATAGAGGAAAGTTAGAGAAATTCCCGACTGCCGTATACTGTCTGTGCATAATTCGGGCTTAAACCCTACCATTTCGAAGAACACCTCAGCTGTAGTGTTCTTAGTCATCAAAACTTCTTCACTTTCAAATGGCAATTGAGTTAACCCGCCTATTTCCTCCAGTAGTGGTGTCAAGTCTGCACTCCCAAGTGAAAAACTACTCGGTCTGCATCCCAATAATGTACTGCTGCTTCTATCATCCCTTCCACTGCAGTGTGCTCCATTAATGATACTAGGTTCCCCAACACCATTTTGACTCGGTCTTGTTGATCTATGTGTAGGTTTCCACACCAATCTCTGAGCAACTGAGGGGTTCCAACAACCATGTCAAATGTTCTAGTGGCCATGATCTTTTGGAAATGGTGAAGGATGATAGGAAAAGGGAGAAGAAAAATGGCTAAGATTCGCTTTACTGTGAGCAAAATGATCAACGTGCGGCACAAGTTTTTGAAAACAATGCGATGGAGGATATGAGGAGATATGTCGTTGTGGGTTGAAAACCCTTTAGACACTTTAGAAGGAAGTTTCTAATGGACTTGTGACATGCCAAGGATGTCAAGCCTTTATATAATGCTTATAGGATAAATGTGCGTTATGTGTCATCCGTCTATAAAGTGGTTATTTCTGCTTCAAATTGGGCCTTTAAGACCTCTTTGGTTACCATTTAATGCCTTTGAATAACATTGAATACAGAATGATTCCAATTGTTTAAGAAATAAGCGGTCGTTTCTGATTCAGTTTGGGCTTTTGACGCCTCATCGGTTACCTTCAGGCCTTTGAATGGCATTGAATACAGAATAACTCTGATTGTTTAAGCAATCATTTCTGAGTCAATTCGGGCTTTTGACGCCTCTTGGGTAACCTTTGTTCCTTTGAATGGCATTGAATACAGAGTACCTTTGATTGTTTAAGCAACCATTTATGATTCAATTCAGGCTTTTGACGCCCCTGGGGTTACCTTCACGCCTTTGAACGGCATTGAATACAGAATAATTATGATTGTTTAAGCAATCATTTCTGATTTAATTCGGGCTTTTGATGCCTCTTGGGTAACCTTTGTGCCTTTTAATGGCATTGAATACAGAGTAACTCCGACCTTGTAGGAATAAACAATCATTTCTGATTCACTTTGGGCTTTTGAATCCTCTTAGGTAACGTTTGTGCCTTTGAATGGCACTGAATGCAGAACAATGTTAATAAACGGTCTACATTTGCACATTTTAATCCTTTAAGTAAATGCAAATAAATCATGTTCAACGCTCTTTGGGGGTTAAAAACCCATTCGGATTGTTTGAACAAGTTGGCCTATCAGACTTGAGAACAAGTCGACTAATGACATGTCATGATGCATGATTCCTAACGCCGCTACTAAGGAATGGAGTTGACTAGACCAGGTATTATTATCCTCCCAAGCGGATGGCTCAGGAGCGGGAACGTCTCGGACCATATAGATTCCAAGTTGTTCCCCCTAAAGGAGTTTTTATGTGAGGGAAGATGTGGTTGTAACCGCCGTGTTTTCAACGCACGATTTTAGAAAGTTGCCAGGAGTGGCGGAAGATATGCATGATATGCACAAGTTTAAAAATGCACAAGTTTTGAAATAAATGCACAAGTCAACCTCGGGAGTGGGAGTAAAACTAACACATAAAACAACAAGTCAGATAATAATTTCACATGCAAAGCAGATCAATACACATAATATGCATGATAGGCGTCATATGATGATGCTTTTTTGACAGAGTTGGCTATTGGACTTTAACATGCCATGGATGTTAAGCCTTCCCAATTTGATTATGGTATTCAAAGTTGAATGTGTATTTTGTATCATCTCAATTGTTCTCATAACCCTAAATTAACATAAAATATTTTTATAAAATAATTAACTTTATTGTATAAACGTAGAAATAACGTTTTGTTTTAGGTAAATAATAATTGATCTTGCTACATTAAAGGTAGAAGAAATTAATTTATAATCTATGATTTTATTTTTCATAAAAGTAGCAAATTAATTTCGTTCATAACCCAAAAAATAATTTTATAAAATAATTGGTTTTGTTTGAACAAATGTAGAAATAACGATTTTAGGAATAAATAATTGATTTTGTTATGAGAACCCACTTTTATGTGAATAAATGGTCTACATTTGATAAGAATCAAATGCGGAAAAATAAAAGATAACGAGCGAGACGTGACTCGATCGAAAATCTCAAGTAGCAGTGGAGAACTTGTTCCGTTACACCCCAAGAGATTGTCAAGAACACCTACACTAGGCAACTACCCTCGAGCTAACGTGAGCACCCAAGTAGAATGATCGGGGGGATTGGAATTCATCTAGATCCGCTAGAGGAAGAACAAGTCCCATCAATGGTTGTTTCATTCAACAAAGAGTTCAACTCTTAACAAGGTTCTTTAATTATCAATCATAAGCTCAGGAATGAAATAAGCTAGCTAGCTATTTATAGAGGTTTTTAGACACTAAGTAAAAGGTCTAAAGTGCCCACACTTAGGCTTTAAGATAAAAGACCACGTAGGGTCAAAATAGACATAACACCCTTAAAATTCCCGTGTCTCAGCAATTGGGGCAGAGCGCCTCCCCTTGGGCGGAACGCCTGCAAACTTGGGCAGTGGAGGGGGGCTGGGCGGAGCGCCCTCTGAGTGGGCGGAGCGCCTGGCCCCTTTGCTTCCTGGGCGGGGCGCCTCAGCTTGGAACTTCCGGAACGGCTTCAATTCACCTCCAAAGCTTGATACATGTTGGAAAGGTGTCTTGGCTTGATTTGCCCCGCATCATCCTCCCCATCTTGAAGAGATTTCGTCCTCGAAATCAATGCATCCACGTCCATGGCGTTATCTCTTTGGGGTGCCCAATGCTCTCCACCCTTGGAACCCTTGATCGTCACTTTGACATAGGTCTCTTCCAAGATCTCCCTTACCTTAACATGGAGCTTAATACCTACAAGCAACGACAAGCAAACACAAGAACTTCCTACTCGAAAGTAGGTTAGTGCAAGAAGTGTGGAAAACACACTCTTGTGATATAACCAAGCATCAATGTTAATCACAAATACCCAATCTCCAAGGAGATCATCAAGTGCTTGGTTCAATGAGAATATGCACTCAACACAATAATGAGCAAATAGGTCATGGGGACATGGAGAATGCAAGATCAAGCTATCAAAATCCCCTTGAACCTTAAGCTTAAGATCAACAAACCAATCCCTCCTCAAAGTGTGATCAACATGTGGAGTGGAGTGAGTCAAATAACCCAACATGCAAGTAACATCAAGTACTCCACTCCCCTTCTTTAGAGCATACTTTCTCACACCAAGGGATTCCCTTTCACCTCCCATTTCATCACCTAAGCAACCCTTCTCAAAAGACAAACTATCAAGAAAGGTATTGATAATGGCCTCTTCTTCATCATAACCCAAAAAAGCAATAGTAGGGTCACTCAAAGAGTCATTTACCTCATTCAAATTCTCACACAATGGGTTGCCTAAGGAGTCAAACCCTTCACACCATAGGGGTTCATTTGACTAACCACCCTAGTCCGATACAAGTCTTTACCACTAATAAGAATGCCTTCAAACAATGGGTTAGTAAAACATGCATCTCAACATCATGATCAAGCATAGACAAGTTATCAAGACTAGGTTCATTACTTTGACTTGAGGAGTCATCATAGACAACCTTGTCCAATTCATGCAAGTGGGACTCCTCAAGGTCACTATCCTCACCACAACACATTGGTCCACCAAATAGAAGCATATCAATAAGGGTATGATCAACTATCTCATCTACCCCTTTATCAAAGATTGGTGGAGTGTCATAGCAAAGGTCACAATCATTGTCAACTATCAAATCTACACTAGTGAGAGATTCATTGAACAATGAGCTCACATCATGATGTGGCTTTGCATTTCTCCCAACTAGTGATACACAATCACACACAAATTGACTACTAGACTCATCACTAGTGGCATATTCACTAGATGCATCACAAGCTCCAACTAGTGTTGAGTCATCACAAGACGAATAGCTAGTAGGCTCATGAAAAGGTGGAGCAACACTTACATTTGTAGTACTTTCTTGATCACTCACAATGCTTGAAGTGTCATGTGTAACTCCTTCTTCATGAAGCTTACTTTGAGGATTTTCTTCCTCTTGTCTTTCCTTCCAAGCACATGGTTGAGGCTCCAATGGCTTGTCTTCATTTGTACCTACACAAGAACTAACACAAGAAAGAGTAGAAGATGAAGAATTGTTAGAACAATGGGTGCTCTCACTCTCAATTTTTCTTTCCTCACCTTTCTTCTCTCTCAATTTTACCTCTCGGTCAAGTGTATTTTGTGGTGACAATCCACTCACATCACTCCTCAAATCCTCTCCTTTTTCCTCTCTAGGATTGTCACCGGTCACTCCCTCACTTCTCTCTTTCTTTTCTCTCTCATTTGAAGTGGAGTGACTCTCACTTTCATCATGCAATGGAAAGACAACAAGGTTGTTGAAACGACCTCGGTTAGTCGTTTCGGAAGTTAAGACTCCGATTGGCCAGCCGATAATTTTAAAATATTTGTAATATCCATTAGGACCTGTCTGTAAAATTTAAGCTAAATCAGACCTCGTTTGGTACGTATCGGAAGAAGATTTCAGATTTTATTATCGATAAATATTAAAAAGAGATTTTTGAGTTCGGTTCTGGCGAATGAGCTCCGATTCGAAATCCAAAAGCACCGTTAGGTTCGTATGATTATTTGTGATATTTGTGAACTTTCGAAAGTGAATTTCGATGTTGTTCGGCTAGTTTCCGCTAAAATGCCGAAAGTTAAATAATTTGACTTCTTTTCCATTTAATTTGAATATCGAGTTCCGGGAGTCAGATTTGAGATCCGCCTTCGCGACTATGTTACATATATTTTGTATAACTCGTATGCAAAAGTTGGAATTATTTTGAATATCGTAGGGTACCGTTTTAATTTTCGTTAACAAAAGAAAATAAGATAAAAGAAAACAAAAAAAAAATAGAAAAAGACAAAACATAAAAAGTTAGGCGGTGTAGCATATATGAAAGTGCATATATGCTAATCTTTTAGCAGAAGCAGTAACAAAACGATTTCAGAAGAAGAGAAAATCAAAATGGCGCAGAAATGGAAAAAAATGCCAGAAAATAAGAAAAGGGGCCGCAAAAAAATAGTATTTTCACCCCAGAATATTCAGGTAATGATCTTAATATATTATTTGAGTTTATTACGTATGTTTGAATATATTTTTACGGTAAAAATAGGAATATTAGACATCGTCCTAATGACGTAAATTGATAGTTTAAAGGGTCAAATGGACCCCGATAATGAAATTGATTATATATTCGTACTCAGCGAGTTATGGGCAACTTATAAATGTAATTTATTTAGGGTTTGGTTATGTGACCTTAAACCCTGTACATAGGCCTGGCCTGCGTATTGCGTATGCGAATAGGGTATCAGGTTCTTAACCGGATTGCCCTAAGATGTGAGGAATGAAGCCTTTAGCCTAATTTGATATATTTTTCTGCTTATTGAATAGAGTGGGATCGTTTGGCAATGAAACCAAAGGACAAGCGGTTATTGAGTGGATGTACTAACTTTGTAACAAGGTAAGTGTTTATATGCATTTCTTTGGAGGCACCTGGCCTCGTGGATAATCTACCACGTGTTCCTTACGTGTGCAGCTGCTGATAGGCATACTCATTACGCCTTAGCTTTGAATTTACATTGTATATTGTATGTTATGCCCTGTTGTTGGTATTGCATTGAGCATATGAGCATTGCACTCTGGTTTTGAGCATTGCATATACATCCCGGTTGGCGATGAGAGTCCCGCACCGGTTGCATATACTTCTTGGTTGGCGATGAGAGTCCCGCACCGGTGAAGGGTCATTATTGCATATACTTCCCGGTTGGCGATGAGAGTCCCGCACCGGTGAAGGGTCATCATTGCATATACTTTCCGGTAATCGATGAGAGTCCCGAGCCGGTGAAGGGTCATCATTGCATATACTTCCCGGTAATCGATGAGAGTCCCGGGCCGGTGAAGGATCATTATTGCATATATCTCCTGGTAGACGATGAGAGTCCCGCGCCGGAGATAGGTAGCAGGCATATGTGACTACATTGCATTGTACCGCATTCATCTCGTCTCATTGCACCACATACTGACTATTATGTGTATTGTGTTGTGTTGTATGTATGCGGTATGTATACTATGTCGTGGACATATCTCAGTTTGCCTATATAGTTCTGGCTCGTATTCTGGGTTGTGGGGATCGGGTCGCACGCCGCAACAGGATGAATATATGGATCGGGTTGCACGCCGCAATGGTATAAATATATGGATCGGGTTGCACGCCGCGACGGTATAAATATATGGATCGGCTTGCACGCCGCGACGGTATGAATATATGGATCAGGTTGCACGCCGCAACAGGATAATTATATGGATCGGGTTGCACGCAGCAATAGGATGTATTTCTGATTGTTGATATGTTCGGGATACCTATATGTTCTGGCTATTTTACGTTACTGGCTGTTAATGAGTTTGTGATTCCATACGTGCTTCTAGTTATTATCTGGCTCTGCCCTTTTCATAATTTAAATAAGAGGAATTTGGTTTATATGTTTCTTCTCCCTGACTAGCTATCCTATTCCTTGAGGTGGCTAGTCTGCCCCACTTATTGAGTCCTTTTGACTCACCCTTATTCGTTGTTTGTTTCTTGTCTATCTATTTCATTTCGGCAGGTTTGCTCCAGGATTGAGTTCGCCACATTGTGAAGGAGCGAAGACGACTTCAGCTGTCAGGGTGAGCCAGCTTTTACTCCGAATGGCCGCCAGTTTATTGGTTATCATTTCAGTTGTATTTTGCTCCCTTCAGGAGGTATCTGTCTTTTTTTGTACTCTTAGATGTCTAGTCTGGATAGCCCTAAACCTAGTATGTTGGGTAGTCAACTGTAATTTCTTTTGTACAGCTTAGAGGTATCAATATGTCTGTATTTTTTTTTAAGTCTTGTCTTTATTTATGAATTTTTATATTTATTTTCCTAATTTAATTGGTAAGGGTTTGCCCGACAGGTCTAGGGGAGGATGTTGGGTGCCCGCACGGCCTAAACGGATTTCGGATCGTGTCAGTTGTTTGCCTCGGGTTCAAGTACAATGGGTGACTTTGCTTTTGCCACTTCCCTTAACTCCCTCATTCGCTTGTAGTCTTCCCTTACTTGTCTTGGAGTCAAAGGTCTAACCACATACTTCCTCCCATCTTTCTTGACCGTATATGAATTGGTCCGGCCATCGTGCACCACACATCTATCATATTGCCATGGTCTCCCAAATAATAGATGGCATGCTTGCATCGGGACAACATCAAACATGATTTTGTCTTTATAGTTCCCAATGCTAAGCTTAATCAATGCTTGCTTCACCACCTTCAACTCCTCACACTCATTTAGCCATTGTAATCGATATGGGTTGGGATGTTTCAAGGTGGGTATCTTCAATTGGGAAATCAACGTCTGGCTCACTATGTTGGCACAACTTTTCGAGTCAGTAATCATGGAGCAAACAACACCCATGACTCGACATCTAGCATGGAGGAGATTTTTCCTTTGCAAGGTCTCACTATCCTCCACAATCATAGCACCTAAACTCCTCCTAACAACTAGGAAAGCATGAGGATCATCATCCTCCACCGTATCATCCTCCACATCATCCACCTCATCTCTCTCTACTCCCTCATCCTCCGGTTCACTCTCTTGTTCATAAGCACCATCACCAACAACAATCATGGTCCTTTTCGTAGGACACTCTTTAGCAAAGTGACCATACCCCTTGCATTTGTGGCATTGAATTGAAGAAGAAGTAGGAGTATTTAATTGGGTTTTAGAGTTACCTCCCACATTAGGTGTGTACTTCTCATATGGCTTCTTCACATCTTTTCTAACACTTGCACAACTTGTGCCACTTGCATTTGGGAATCTTGCATTAGGAGTAGAAGTTTTCCATTCCTTTGGTTTGCTCACGGAAGTGGAAGTGTTGCTCTTGTAACGGTTGGACTTTTCATCTTTAAGCCATTGCTCGGCATCAATTGCGGCATCAAGGATTTCTTGAAGTGAAAGATAAGCATGCAATCTCAATGGGGAAGCTATACCATAGCTCAAGCCATTCTTGAAGCGGATCACGGCTTGTTCCTCATCTTCGGTGTCCATATCTAAAGCCATCCATATCTTTTCAAAATCATCATAATACTCATGAACCGTCTTGACACCTTGCTTTAGATCATAAAGCTTCTTGAGTTGCTCTTGACGATACCTAGGAGTGATGTACTTGATATTCATGAGACCTTTCAAATCGTTCCAAGTCATATTCACGGGGATTCCCGCTCTCCTCCTTGATCTCTTGACGGATTCCCACCAAGTAGATGCATAGGACTCAAAGGATGAAATAGCATAAGTACCCTTTTTCTCCTCGGTCATCCCATTTGTGTCAAACATCCTCTCCATGAGTAGTACCCATTCAATGTAGGCCTCCGGATCACAATTTTCCTTAAAGATTGGAAGATTGAGCTTCACACTATTGAGGTTGGTGTTGTCATGACCTTTACGGTAAGGCTCCGGTTGGCCTCCATAGTGTTCTTCGTAATCTCCATACTCCCTCCTAGCATTCCCTCCAATATCTCTATCAACCCCTATGGGTGGCCCTCAACCTTGGCCTCTACCCATATCAACATTGCATCCCCTATATTGATAATGAGCATCATACCCATCATCACTGTATTCTTCCTCCTCCCCTTCTTGAGCTTCCCCCACTTGATCAAGAGGTTGCACATTTCGAATAGCCATTGGAAGAGGAGCATTCCTTGGGAGATTCCCCAAAAGGTTAGGGTTGATCCCTAGGTGGGGAATGCCCAGTCGTTGGGTATTGCCCAACATTTGTTCATGCCTCTCACGATCTTCCTTCACCCGTTGTTGATTAAGCAACTCAAAAACTTGTTCCGGGGTAAAGGTAGGACTACTTGAGCCTTCACCGGCATCAACTTGGACACTCGGGGTCCCTTGATCACCTTGGGTACTTGAAGCCCCTTTTTCAAGAGACTCAATCCTTTGGTTCATGATATCCATCATGGCAAGAAGATTAGCCAAGGCATCCTTTATGAAATCTTGACCTTCATTAGCCATTGTACCTACAAAAAGAACAAACGTTAGTGAAATCACCTCACACACTCCCTCACTTGTGTTTCACTCGGTTCACTCGTTTAGTGGTGGTGGATATTTCACTCGACTTGTAGTTCCAAAGCTTCACGTAGATGAATAACAATCTCTCAACTCAACCAAACTATTCACGAGTCAAGCACACTCCGGGGTGAGTGGAGTTAATGGGACTCAATGAGCGCTAGGTACTTTGAAGTGAGGACTTGAATCAAAAGGATCTACGAATCTTCTTGGGGTTCTACTCTCCAACTAAATGCACGAATCACCTAAAAGTTAAAGAACTAATGACAATTAAGTAGGAAGGTTACTTAGATAGGCACTAGTTAGAGGTTAGGCAAACAAAGAAACAAGAAAACCTAGAAGAAACTACCCAAATCTCACCCTTCAGTAGGCAGGCGGAGCGCCCAGTGGAGTGGGGTGGAGTGCCTGAGAAAACAACCAGTAGGGGTGGTCAAGCGGAGCGTCCAAGAGGTGGGCGGAGCACCTGGGCGAAGAACGCCTGGGTTTTCAACTCCGTGTTCTTCGATTTCGATCCAATTTTTGGGTCGATTCCAACGTGTTTTGCACAAATCCAAGGTACCCAAAGTTGAATATTGATATAACCTTCAAACCTCAATGATTTTCACTCCCAAAAAACCAACAAACAAGGCACAATCATGATTCAAAGTTTCAAGTTGGGGTTTCAACAAGGGTTTCAAAAGGGTTCAAAATGGATTTCGATTCTTCAAACTTGATGTTATACAACTCCAAATCACACGAAATTTGTTTCAATTTGTTCGTTTTTCAATGAAGAACAAACCCCGATAATCTATTTCACAACCCCACAATCAAACAACCCACGAATCAATCAATTTCATCATGAACAACGGTTTAACAATTTTGGGGCTTTCAAATTTTCAAATCTCATGATTCCAATCCAAACCACGTGTTTTTGGTATCAAAACAACGGGTTTTCAACAAGGATCAATAATATATAACACCCATAACACAACTCGATCACACCAAAAAGTTACGACAATTTTTGTATTTTCACTTTTCTATTTTTTTTTTTTTTTTTGTATTTTTCTTCTTTCTAGTAACTTCAACAACAAGAGAACTAAAAGAAGATACTAGGCACGAAGAATCAAGGGTCGGGGGTTTGTAGAAATAAAACCCGAGCCTTGCTCTGATACCAAACTGATAAGAATCAAATGCGGAAAAATAAAAGATAACGAGCGAGACGTAACTCGATCGAAAATCTCAAGTAGCAACGGAGAACTTGTTCCGTTACACCCCGATAGATTGTCAAGAATACCTACACTAGGCAACTACCCTCGAGCTAACGTGAGCACGCAAGTAGAATGATCGAGGGGGATTGGAATTCATCTAGATCCGCTAGAGGAAGAACAAGTCCCATCAATGGTTGTTTCATTCAACAAAGAGTTCAACTCTTAACAAGGTTCTTTAATCATCAATCATAAGCTCAGGAGTGAAATAAGCAAGCTAGCTATTTATAGAGGTTTTTAGACACTAAGTAAAATGTCTAAAGTGCCCACACTTAGGCTTTAAGATAAAAGACCACGTAGGGTCAAAATAGACATAACACCCTTAAAATTCCGGTGTCTCAGCAATTGGGGCGGAGCGCCCGCAAACTTTGGCAGTGGAGGGGGTTGGGCGGAGTGCCCCCTGGGTGGGAGGAGCGCCTGGCCCCTTTGCTTCCTGGGCGGGGTGTCTGAATGGCTTTGGCGGGGCGCCTCAGCTTGGAACTTCCGGAACGGCTTCAATTCACCTCCAACGCTCTTGACTTCTAGTCCTTTGCATCTTCCAAGCTTGGTACATGTTGGAAAGGTGTCTTGGCTTGATTTTCCCCGCATCAACATTAAACACGTTCAACTTTAAATAAATGCACACATAACATATTTAAACGTCCCTTAGGGTCGAAAACCCGTTTGCTTTGTTCAAATATGGTGAACTAATAGACTTAGACGTGAGCCGAAGTCAAAATTTTCCTAATTATAACATGATGCATGATTTTTAGACTAAGAGTGGGATAATTCTAGAAACGGTTCCCCAAGACGGGCGGCCAAGGAGTGGGATCATTTGAAATTATTGGCCGTACCACGGACCAATTATATTCCAAAATATCCCTCTTAAAAGGTTCTTTATGGTGAAGCGACCGTGGGATCCACGTAATCGCCGTGTGTGTGTAAAGTGCTGTTTTCCAGGAGTGGGGGAAGTGTGAGTGGCATGAACAAATAATAAAATATAATCACATAATTCAAGAATAAAACACATAAATAAAAACTAAATCTTAATACTGCAAAAGAAAAAGAAGAAAAAGTTAGTATCGAAATAAATAATAAGAAAATAAAGCAAGTAAAGAATCCCAATTTAAAGTCCGTTATGGTTTGAACCTTGATATCGCCAGCGGAGTCGCCATTCTGTCATACCCAATTTTTGACTCAACTCGAGGCGAGTCGGGTTTCGGATTTGACTGGGTAACTCGTTTGAGTTTAGGTTTTGGAGTCGCCACCTAATAAATTTCCTAGGCGTATTAGGTCACCCATTAATTTCTAATTTCATTTAAAAAATTAACTCTAGGTTGGTCTACGAGTCAGAGATTCGGGTAAGAGGTTCAAGTTAACTCGAGGGGAAGGGGTTAGGCACCTCTCAAGCTCCACCAAATGTGGTTACCGGCCGGACTTATAATTGATATTTTAATATAAAGTAGACATGCAATTCGAGTCTATTAGCGTAAATAAGCAATTTAGACTATGTCAGGGCTAAAAATTGAAGTATGAGCAAGATTAAAGATCAAGGGTGTGATTTTATCCTAAGTACAACTACTTCCTTGAAATAGAGCTAAAAGATCCACTTCCACTAAAGTTTTCCTCTCCAATTCAATCCTAAAACATCAACAAAAATGCCAAAAATACTTAATTTAAACTGATCATAAAATATGCAATCAATTATACAAATGACAAGTAATTAAGTAACTAAGCAAGGAATTAAATGATTGAGTTGCACGAGATCATTTTAATCCTTCAGAAAAAAGCATCCTATATTACTTCACAAGAATTAAAAAAATAATAGTAGAAGCACGTGCCATCTTATTTTGGTGGCAAATTCAATATGAGCAAATTATTTAAACAAGGTAAATAAATGAACTAGAATTGAGAGTTGAGAAAAATGCGGGATCAGGTATAGGCGAGGCAGGAGAAGGGCCCAGTCCGATGTTACTTCCCTCTATTTGGCTTTGTATGATCAACAATCTTAAACGTTTTTAGAAAAGACAAAAGAAGTGTTATAATTATTGAGATTTGAAAATAGTGTTCAACTCAAAATGGTTTAGCTTCTATAGTATAAGTAAAATTCATTTTCTGCTTTAAAGTGTTGCTATTTGAAAACAATGTAAATAGTTAAATAGCCTAAATTTCGTAGTTAATTTTGAGAAAATGTCAAATGGTGAAAAGAAAATTAATGTTTAAAAGAAAAAGTAAAAGTATTGAATCTTTAAAACTCTTAAGAAAATGACATATCAAATCAAAATGAGGAAGTAGCGAGTCGCTTTAATTTTTGTAAAGCTATAGATGTGTTCTTCATTCAAGAAGTCGACTAGCCTGCCGTTTGTCATCATATCCCAGAACGTACCTGTCTCTGGTTGGGACACCTTTGATGTTGGGACGCCTTTGAGCTTGTGCATGGGCTCCACTGTACGTCGTTGTTAAACACCACTCAATCGGGATGTACATGCAAAAGAATTTTCAAAAAAGAGGTGAGAATATATTGATTACTGATGTGTAACTAGAAAATAAACATTAATAGCCCATAAATCTTGAATGCTTTCAACGACATGTAGAAGTTAAAACTTTTGAGTAAATTATAGTGAGATGAACTCTAATGGCTTAACAGAGATGCAACATTGTCCGAATAAAGTCATGAGTTGCTAATCTAATCATAAAGTGACGCTTCAATAGGATGAAAGTTCAACTAAAATGTGATTATTCTATAAATGAAGGTGTAAGTCAGATTGTAATGGAATCTTGCTAGTGAAATGGATAGATAAATTCCAGATTATGAGCTCAATAATCCAGAATATGTTGTAGAGTGGGATGAAAAATTGCTAATATTTTAATCACAGGTAGTACTTGTATACAAAGTCTAACAACATGGACTAACTGATACTAATTAACTCAATATTTTAAACCATAAAATAGTTAATCCTAAATATTGGCACAAGAAAATAAACGTTATAATATCCTAGATCATTCAACGACTAAACAAAGGACATTATAATCTAACTAAACTCTAGGACAGATCTTAAACGCATAAACAAAACAAGTACACAGGAAACATGATAAGGCAGAGAATAAAATGCATCGCGGGACGACCAATAAGCAAGTATAGAATGCGACGAGCTTTTCCATCTGGGATAGCGTACGTAGAATCTCGCCTTGAGACTCTTTTGAAACAAGAACTTAAACAGATAAGAATACCGTGGTTATGGGATGAATGAACTCGAGCGTGAAAGTTTGTCCAAAAATTTGAACAAAGCGGCAAGTTATATTTTCAGAGAGATAAAGAACTGAATAGTATAAAATGGGGTGTGTTAGAAAGAGGTCAATGAATCCCCGAATACACACCAAGTATTTTTCTTATAGGACCTCTGAGGCTTCTTTGAAATTTTTTAAAAAGAAATGGACGTTAGGAGCTAAAAATAAGGAGAAAGAATCTCTATAATTGTGGGGAAGAGTACGAAGGAAAGATTGAGGGAGATAAAATGGGGTGGTGTCTAAAAGGAAATGATTTTGGAGAGGATTAAGAAAAAGTGAGATACTAAATGAATTTGGAATGATTTTCAGAGAAGAGAGATGTTGGCGACCCTTAGGAGATCATTAGAAGATAGAGAGATGTTGGGGATTGGATCTGTTATGAGTGATTTTGGGAGCCAAATTGAGAATTATTTGTAGGAACATTTTAAAATGAGATTGGGAAATACTCTTTTCAAAATTTCAAACAAAGAATGAATCTAACTTGCAACTTTGTCTAAATTCAATGAGAGGAGTATTTTGATAAGAAGATAAAAGTAATTTGGAATGGTAAGGTTCAAATTTAAAAGAATTGAAATTCAAACAGATTTGCAAAATTATGAATAAAAAATGGATAATATAAAATCTGGACGGGGTATTTAATTGGACTGATATTTAACTTAAGAGACCGAATAAAGGAAAATACATATATATGTATTATATATAAAATAAGATGAAAAAATGCTCACATAAAAAAATAATTGGGATCAAATTAAATTAATTAAGTATAAATAACCATAAATATTTTATTAAATGTTCTAATGCAGTAAATTGCACTAATAGTAGAGTTTTGATGTGGGTTCAAAAAATAGCGTGCAAAATTACATATTTTAACCGCAATTAAATATATAATGTAGAAATAGGCAATAACACAAATAAATACATGCTTTCTTATGCACACTTTGTACAAATAGCCAAGTTGCACCTTTAAGTTAAATTATAGCCAATTTTAGAAAAGGAGAGACAAAATTGGGTGTCAACAGCTGCCCCTCTTTACCCGGGGATGATGAAAGAGTCTTCGGGCAAAGATAGTTGACGGAGCAGCCAATTTTGTCGCGATTGGTGGGAAAAATGATTGAACGGGGAGAAGGGGAGTTTTGGGGGGTATTTTGGCCGAACCCCGGTCACCGAGTTGCCTACATATCTCGGGTTTCACGAGAATCAGGCCGTGTGTAGTTCTAGAATGACATTTTGTCTGTGTGAGATGTTTATGACGCACGATTTTGGATGTAAAGACTAAACTTATCCAAGTATGTAAAGTTTAGGTTCATGTGTGCTTTGCCTTTTGGCGAGGTAAATGAAGAATGAAGTAAAGGCACTGGCGAAGGTGAGGTAACCTCAACAGATCGAGCGTGGGAAAAGAGGCTTATAATCATCCTAGTTATGAAAATGTGGCGCGCTACACACCCATAAAGAGGAGTTTATAGGTACATAGTTTCCACTTCATCTCGATAAATGAATAATATCTCCCTCGATATTGCCTTGACTGAGCTGGGAAGGATTTGAGGAGCAAGTTTTATGATGCGCACGACTCAAATAGATGGGCACGATTAGGCATGAAAACATGCACGATTAACGCAGATAGGCTTGAATGGGCCGAATAGGAAATGAGGAATGACATCCTAATTTGCAATGAAGGATTAGGCAGATTTCTTGTGAGGGCATGAAATGATCGGCTTTTGGGCATGTCAGAATTCGACAGAATAGGTATTTTACAGGTAGGACAAAGGCGTTGTCGAAGTCGAGATAACATCAATAAACCGAGTGTGGTGAAATAGGCTTGTAAACGTCCTAGTTATGAATATGTGGTGCACGACACACCCATAAAGAGGGGTTTACATGGGCACATTTTCCACTATAACTCGATAGAGGACTCATCTTGGCCTCAATAAGGTGATCTATCAAAGGCAATAAACTCTCAAAAATTCCAAAAAGACGCAAGTCAATACTGGGTCAGAATTTTGAGGTTATTAAAGATCGATACGCATAAGCTCGAGGAGAAGCAACGAAGAGATCACGATGCAGCAAAGAACGAGGCACCAGTTCCATGGAGGACGCACAGATCAAGCCTCCCCTCCTCCATTACTCACAAATCTTTCTTTGAGTGTAGGCACAAAAAACGAATAAAGTATACAACTAGACATGATAACATCTGGGGCAACACAACAAGACATTCCTCGATTTCTTGACAATCCCTTGAGTCACTCCTCGCTTTCTCGTATTTGCTTTCAAAATCATTTCCCTATACGGGAATCACACAATCACAAAACCTCAAATACATACTATGCACCGTTCTTGAACTCCATTCAAGAAGCTTAGTCCTTTCGACAATCTCTTTGCTCTACCTGCAAACTATCTATTTTGCCGAGTTCCAAAGCACTTAAATCCAAATTTCCATACTCGCACAAGTAATGTACCTAATTTTATTCCCGATTGGATGTCAGTTTATATTCTTTCCTATTCAGGCCTATCTGTATCAATCGTGCGTGTTTTCATGCTTAATAGTGCCCATCTACTTGATCGTGTGCAGTTATTGTACTTACTCCTCAACATCCTCAGCTCAGTCAAGACAATTGCGAGGTTCGATATTGAAGATGAGAGGGCTGATTTATCGAGATGTAGTGGAAACTATGTCCATATAAACTCCTCTTTAAGGGTGTGTGGTGCACCACATCTTTATAACCGGGATGATTACAAGCCTCTTTTCCCACGTTCGATCTATCAATGTTATCTCGTCTTCAAGAATGCCTTTGCTATATTCAGCAATCATCTATCTCGACATATTTTTTTTTTTAAAAAAGAAATTCAAATCTAAACTTTGCATACTGGGACAAGTTTACTCTTGACATTAGAATCGTATGTCATATACATCCCACAAAGGCAACATGCCATTCTAGAACTGTGCACGGCCTGATTCTCGTGAAACCCGAGATATGTAAGCAACTCAAAGACCGGGGTTTGACTGAAACACCCCAATACTCTCCGTTTTCTTTCCAGCATTTTGCTCTCATGTCATGACAAAATTAGCTGCTCCGTCGACTTTCTTTGCTTGAAGACTCTTTCATCATCCCCGGGCAAAGAGGGGCAGCTGTTGACACTCAATGTTGTTCCTCCCTTTTTTTAATTGGCTGTATTTAGCTTGAAAATGCATGTTAAAATTTTCATAAAAAATTGCATTAGATATCAGGCATTTATCTGTGTAACCCTTATCCTTAATCCTCTATTTATACAATATCTACTTAATTGTAAATATATTATATAATTACACCATTTAGGTCATTTTCTAAAGACTTGCATTTTTTTTCTGTTAGCACAATTAATATACTTTATTATCTATTTACAATTGTTTATATCTAATTATCTTTATATGAAATTATTTACAATTATTTTATTAAATGGAATTTATCAAAATCCTTTATATATTTATATATATATATTTTCCTGATTACCTATCAGTATTTTTGCAGTTAAATATTAGCCAATTAGTTCCCATATACACACATAAATACACTCCATGTACACTTATACATGTAGAAATTACATAAAATAATTTTTCCACTACACTCACAACACACTCAGGCGTACAACATATATACACTACCCTCCTACACACCCACGTGGCTGAATCAGAGTTCTGTAACCATTATCTAACGGCCGAAAAAGCCCTTTCCATTTTTAACTATGCACCAAAGCCCCCACAATTCCAAACCGTATCACACTTTCTCCTTTTCCAATTTCCTCACCAGCCGCCGCCCCTCCTACACCTCTCTCCCCTTTGCCACCCTTCATGCCTAAGTTCACAGAACCGACGCCATCCGCCACAGCTCTGCCACCCTCCGCAGTGAAGCAATCCTATGCTCCTCCCTCTCTCTTCCTCACACCCGAAACCCTAACCCCGCCCATCTCCAGCCAAATTCTAGCTACGCTACCGGCGAAATGCCCCCCCCCTATATATTTTCCGACTCCTCCAGCTTTGCTCTACACATACCTTATATCAATTTCGTCACAAGAGGAACTCACGAGCTCGCCTTTTTGTTTGCTCGTCGTTGTCAATGGGAAAAAGGGGTAAATGTATCAAGCCTTTGGTTAAATCAGCAAAACCTTAATGGATTGGCTCCATTCACACACATACGAGCAGAAGATAGATGATTTGAGCAAAAGGAGGTAGAGAATTGATGCGGCCCAAAATGGCCTAAACGACAACCATCAAAAGCCAAGCTCGAGAGCACAAGAGATACGAGTCAAGGCCTCCGTAGACATCTTGAAGATCATGCATTGGAGCGCCAACGACGAAGGAAAGCAGTGCAGGAAACAGGGCAGCACAAAACAGGGCAAAACAGGGGAGCACACTGGGAGCTCACTGCCTGACGAAGGACAAGTGTTCTTCGCGATCGCGACCATCACTGCGCGATCGCGAAGGGTATTTCATTGCCCTGCGCGACAGCGTGCTAGCTCGCGCGATCGCGAGAAGTTGAAGCCCAGCCATCGATCCCTGCGCGACAGCGTCCCTCTAAGCGCGATCGCGATGCCTGAAGAAATGTTCTGCGCGATCGCGAGCCTCCTGGCGCGATCGCGATGAGGAAGAGTTGATCAGCGAACCAGAAACAGCTGCAGGGTCATTTTTGTCCAAAACTCAATGTAAATGTATATATATCACATTAGCTACATTTCATAGTTAGTTTTGATAGAGAAGATAGAATTGAGAGAGAACATTGAAGAGGCCGAGCCCTTCTTGTTTGAGCCCGAGGATCGTGTATGTCTCGACTTGGAACCTATGGAGATCGACACCTAGTTTGATTCCATTGTAAGGTTCGAGTTTCCCTTCTCCCTTTTGGATTCAATTAACGTTAGTAAATTGAATTCGATTCTTTCTTCTACTTTCTTGCCTTCCTAGTCTCGATTTCTTGCTATCTACATTATTTGCTTCCGCTCGTATAGAATATTTGCTTCCGCGTATTTTGCCCCTTATCAGTTGGTATCAGAGCAAGGCTCGGGTTATGTTCTTACAAACCCCCGTTCCTTGTTCCATATGTTAGTATCGTTATTGTGTTGTTGTTTGTTCTTGAAAATTGAAGAAAAAACAAAAAAATTGAAAACTAGAAAACTTGAACAAAATTTGGTCGAGCGGGTTGGATACAAGTCCCCGAGTGTTAAAAAGTAGTGGGGATTGTTCCTTGTTGTATTCCCGTCGTTTTGATACCTATATCCCGTGTTTTGGTGTTGCGATTCAAAAACTCGAAAATCAAATCCAAAAGTTGAAAATTTCTTGAAAACGCTTCAAACTTGAATCGAAGCTTTGTTAGAGGTTTAAACCTATTGGGGATTGGTTGTTATAGTTGAAAACACCAT
The DNA here is from genome assembly GCA_037355625.1 of Petunia x hybrida. Classification (NCBI taxonomy): domain Eukaryota; kingdom Viridiplantae; phylum Streptophyta; class Magnoliopsida; order Solanales; family Solanaceae; genus Petunia; species Petunia x hybrida. Next base: position 3,716,465 of record JBBBVM010000051.1, read on the forward strand.
TGGGTATCGTTGGAACTGAGTAAAAGTCGGGTCGGGGTTGTTTTGTGTGCCAAAAACTGAAGTTGCAGTCGGGGTTCTGGTTCTGCACTGCAGACCTGCGCGATCGCGCATCAGCTCACGCAATCGCGCTGAGTAAAGAATTTTGCCTTCGCGATCGCGACTCCTTGCACGCGATAGCGAAGAACAGTTTTCCCAAAAAATTCCAGTTTTGGACAGAATGTTCGCAACGACTTCTAAACAGTTTCCAAACATCTAAACTCCAATTGGACCATTAAATATGATGAGTTTGTAGATCACAAATAAAATTTCATCCGATTCCAAATCCGTTTGGTCCCAATTCGAGTCGAATCTTTTGTGTTCCGTTTTCTACCATACCTCTTGGTTAGTGTTTTGAAGGTAATTGGCCTACTTGAAAGACACTAATCCTTTAGCGTATAGGGTATTCGTGCGTAGAGGAGATTAGAATTCAAAGAAGAGTCGTAGAACTCCTTTGGCCTCAAGTGCGCACCTTAAATAGCCGTCCGTACATCGAGTCTCATTAATTCCACTCCGAACTTTAACTTGGACATGCTAGTTGCGATTACCTTGGTTCCCAAGTTAATAAGGCCTCGCTCTTGAGTGTACATATATTGAGTGATACACGTGAGGGAGTGACTTTCGGGAGGTTTTGTTCTTTGGTGATTGCAACAATGTCGGATAATGATGATGGAGTAGATTATGGCTCATGTGGCGATGATGCGAGTTGCTATGACTCGTATGGTGATGGTGGAGACTATGGTTCCTATGAGGGTGATGATGGCCATTGCTATGATGATGGAAACCATGGCTCCTATGTTGATGAAGCGGTTCACTATGATGATCGTGAAATTGATGAAGACTATGAGGCTTGTGATGAAGATTGTGATGAATCCTATGCTTCTAGTCGAGAAATCGAAGATGGTGACGCTTCAAGGTACATTGATCCTACTTACTCTACTTGTGATGAACTTGAGCATGATAGTGACATAGATAGAGTTGATGATGATGTTGATTATAGAAATTGTTCATATGCATCTTCTCTTGGTGTTGCTTGTGGAGTACAAGGGAGTAGTAGAGGACCTTCCATTAGTATGGGAGGTGGTGGTGGTTGTTCCATGGGAAATGGGAGATTTGCATCTTCTAGTTCCCATGTGAAGGGTGGAATGAGAAATGGTATTGCTCTTACCGTTACGGGGGTACATTGCTCTAGTAGTGGTGGTAGGAGTGGTGCTATGGGCTATGGAACCAAGGCGAGAGGCAATTATGGGTTCCGTAGTGGTGGTCCTTCCCCGACTTCCAACAACACTTCTAATGTTGGGAGAGTGACGGGAAGTGGAGGTTATTCTAGTGGTGTTGCCACTAGTGGAGGGATAAGGAGAACCCAACTTGGGGGTGATGGGTTTCTTGGACTTGATCCTATACAAGACATGTGTGAGTGTAGGTTCATTTTTGAGGTGAATGGTAGTGGAGGATGCTTGCTCAAGGTTAGTGAAGCCTATGCTAATTTTGTTAATGTCTCTTGGGTTAATAGGCTAAAGATACCATGCTACAAATTGAAATATCCTTATGAGTATCAAGGTGTTTGGATTACTAGTGAAGCTCGGGTACTCATATCTCAAGGGAGTTACAAGGAATATATTTGGTGTGATGTGTGCCCCATGGAGCATTATGGTGTTTGGCTAGGACAACCGTGGTTGCAAGGTAAGAGGGTGCGGTACGATATCGTGAAGGATGTGTACCAAGTGAGCACGAGGCAAAGCACTTATGACATTGAACCTTGCCGGGCAAAGTTTAAGTTCTATCCTAGCAAATCCTCTCGGCCTATGGAAAGGGGAAAGGAGCAAGTGTCTCAAACTAAAAATGCAAGAAGGCATACAAGAAGTCCTACAATCACAAACAACGGTGGGACTAGTGCTACAAAAGAGTTGGCAAATGTCAACAAGGTGAGCCCGAAGCCACTTCCAAAGCCGAGTGGTTCACCAACAAAGAAAAAGGAGGCGTCAAGCGATGAGTCTCCAAGTCCTAGATTCCGGTTGATGTAAAGAGTCCACCTACTCCGGCTATGGGCATTCTCGGGCCTCGTCCCAATTCGCCCGAATTTGAGAGACAAAAGATAGAGAGGAGTAAGGGAGCGACCGGTGACATTCCTCGAGTGGAAAAAGGAGAGGATGTGTTGAGTGATGTGAGTGGGATGTCACCACCCGAATCTACACCCGACCTTGAAAAGAAAATGAGGGAAAAGAAAGAGGGAAAAAGAAAGATTGAGAGTGAGGACACCCCTTATTCTAACCTTAACCCTTTTGCTTTTTCTTCTACTTGTTTGAGTACTTGTGTAGGTATTCTTGGAGGCAAACCGATGGAGCCTCAATCATGTCCCGAGATGGAAAGACAAGGTGAAGGCGATGCCAAATGTGAGCTACGAGGTGAAGGAACTACCCATGGCGCTTCATGTACATTGAGTGAGGCCGGATGCGACTCAAGTGTAAGTGTTAGTTCTTCAATCCTTAAGCATGATACTTCCTTGTCTTGTGATGTTGTTAGTGAGAACTCTAGGCTAGTTGATGATTTGCATGACTATAATGTGTTTGCAACTAGTGTAGAGCCTTCGGGTCAACTTGTGCGTGAAATTGAACCACTAGTTGAGAGGGTCGAAAAGCCACATCATGATGTGAGCTCGGTTTTCATTGAACCTCTCTTTAGTGAAGATGTCGTAGTTGACCTTGCTTGTGAACCTTGTTATGACACCCCACCTATATTTGATAAAGGAGAAGATGAATTGCATGATGATCTTATTCTTCCCTTTGATTGCTTAATTGATAATGGTGGTCTCTTGTGTCGTAGTGAGGGTGGGTTTGATCTTGAGGAGTCTCTTGAGTGTGAGATGGATCGATTTATTTTCGATGACTCCTTGAGTGAGAGAGAGGGACCTAGTCTTGATTCTATGCTTTTGTGTAACCATGAATTCGAGGTACATGCTTTTACATTTCTAATGTTTGAAGGCAATCTCCTTTGTGGTGGTGAATTGTATCGGACTAGGGTCGGTAGTAGAGTCAAACCTCCATGGTTTGTCAAGTTAGGCTCTATGGATGACCCAACGTTTGGCACTCCAAGTGAGGAGAGTGGTCTTGGTATTGGTCGTGATGACCTACCTTCTAGTAGTCCTAGCCTTCGTTGTGGGGACTATAATGATGAAGGACCTATTTTGGAGACCTTCCTTTGGAGTTTGTCCAATAAGGAGGATTGTCTTGGGGTTGATTTGGGAGGTGAGGAGGTACCTCTCGGTGTGTGTATGAATGCTCTTAAGAAGGGGAATGGAGTAGTCGATGTTAGTTGTGAATTGACCTACTTTACTTACTCCATCCCATATGTTGAGCACACCTTGAGTGTTGGACATGCCGAAGCCAATGTGTCGCATTGTGATAAAATTGATTTGAAGGCTTGGTGTGTTGATGGTAAGCTTAGGGGTCATAGGACATTTGATTGCTACATGTTGCATGACTTTGATCTCTTTGCTTGTTTTGAGAATGAGTGCTTGTTCTTGTCGAGCCAAGACTTTGTTGTCTCTTTTGGGGACATAAGCTTTTTCATAGGTATTGATGCTTGGCTCTATCACAAGAGTGTGTTTTCCACACCACTTGCACTTATTCTTGCTAAGCTAACCTACTTGCGAAGTAGGAAATTTTGGTTGTGCTTTGCTTTGATTGTAGGTTTTGATGGTTCGATTTCGAGGACGAAATCCTTTCAAGAAGGGGAGGATGATGCGGCCCAAAATGGCCTAAACGACAACCATCAAAAGCCAAGCTCGAGAGCACAAGAGATACGAGTCAAGGCCTCCGTAGACATCTTGAAGATCATGCATTGGAGCGCCAACGACGAAGGAAAGCAGTGCAGGAAACAGGGCAGCACAAAACAGGGCAAAACAGGGGAGCACACTGGGAGCTCACTGCCTGACGAAGGACAAGTGTTCTTCGCGATCGCGACCATCACTGCGCGATCGCGAAGGGTATTTCATTGCCCTGCGCGACAGCGTGCTAGCTCGCGCGATCGCGAGAAGTTGAAGCCCAGCCATCGATCCCTGCGCGACAGCGTCCCTCTAAGCGCGATCGCGATGCCTGAAGAAATGTTCTGCGCGATCGCGAGCCTCCTGGCGCGATCGCGATGAGGAAGAGTTGATCAGCGAACCAGAAACAGCTGCAGGGTCATTTTTGTCCAAAACTCAATGTAAATGTATATATATATCACATTAGCTACATTTCATAGTTAGTTTTGATAGAGAAGATAGAATTGAGAGAGAACATTGAAGAGGCCGAGCCCTTCTTGTTTGAGCCCGAGGCTCGTGTATGTCTCGACTTGGAACCTATGGAGATCGACACCTAGTTTGATTCCATTGTAAGGTTCGAGTTTCCCTTCTCCCTTTTGGATTCAATTAACGTTAGTAAATTGAATTCGATTCTTTCTTCTACTTTCTTGCCTTCCTAGTCTCGATTTCTTGCTATCTACATTATTTGCTTCCGCTCGTATAGAATATTTGCTTCCGCGTATTTTGCCCCTTATCAAGAATGAAGTTGACCCGACCCGGCTTCAGACAGAGGTAAAATTTTCCTTTTTGTTCTTTATCTTTTCATGATTGGGATTGTGAAAATTCATGTATACCTATTTGTTAACGCACTGAAAATACATATGCCATGCCTATTTTTATGCTTAATTTTATATAACTTTTTTGCTTAGAATTGGTGCCTGCTTTGTAGTTCTCTGTCGAAGTATATCGGATACAATTTGTTCGTTTGAAATCATGACTAATCGCCATATGATTAAAGATGTATCAAAATCTAGTCATGACGAGTCTGACCGTTTGGGATTGCATGCTGTTTATTGATAGGATAAGCTTGATACTACTCGTTTAAGTTTACTGGCATAATACTGCAATGTATAAGGGAGAATCCTACCATTTTTAGTAGTTATATACACCGAGTCCCTGAAACTTTGATCAAATGTTATTACTCTCTTCTTACGAAATCCCCAGATCTTTTACAACTCTATTCACACTTCTCCTCCATGAGAAATTCTGATCTTTTACACTTTTTTACAACTGTAAAATTATTCCATCCTCAAGTTAGCCTTTAAACTGATTGTGATGCTATGCACGATTCCCTCCCTAATTTCTGGATTTTATATAAAGGAAGTATCTTTTCTAATTGAATCTCAGTCTGACTAAACTGTCTACATACACGTATATGTGTGCACAATATTCTATTTTTCTAGGAAAGAGAATGATTGAATAATTTTTAGAAGAATTGCATGTTGTTATCTCTCTCTCAATCAAAGTAGATTGACAACCTGATTGTCTACTTTCCTTATAGACTTTTACTGAATATTTTTTTGTTTCCCTAGTGAAAGTTTAAATTCAAAACAGTCCTACCCTTACACTATATAAACAACTCCCTTCACTTATTTAGACAACTTAGACAGACTGAAAACACACAGAAAATACTGTAATATACACACACACACACTCTCTCTCTCTCTCTCAAACACTTACTCTTCACCATTTTCCCTTTCACACCCATTGCACTTAAGAAACTTCCGACTCTTTCTTTATTTTGTTTGTTTCTGTCTCACTGGTTGAAGAACTGAAGCAAAAATATTTTGTTTTTTATTTGTTCAAGTTTCACTAATGCTATATTGCTTCTTTAGCTGTCTCTTCTTCTATTTGTTTTGTCATCCATAAGGTATCTCATTCATTGAATAAACCACCCTTGAAGCATGCTGAAACATAGTTAATATTGCTCTATTTATTCATGATAATATGTCTGCACGTGTGTATTTTTTAGGCCTTTGTTTGGCCATCCACTAACCTTTTGTGCAGGTCTATTCGAAGCCAAGCCTAGCTTGGTTTAGTGCTGGATAGCTTAAAAGATATACCACTATTTATATTTTTAGTTGCAGGGAGTGAATGATCAAAATGTGCAGACATGAGAATGATTTTTTTGTGGCAGAACAGATCCTTTGAAGTATGGATACTCTTATTAAGATTAAATAAGCAGTTCAATATGTGCACACATGGCACTCTCTTCTCCTTTCTCTTAATGAAAATTAATGTCTCCCTATACCCTTTGTGTTGATGTAATTACTTAGGGTTTCATGTCTGTATATTATGTGCACCAATAGTTGTAAGTTGAGGTTAAGCATGGCAGCAAAAGTGGTGTTGTGATGGCTTTACAAGGGTCTTTTCTTTTTCCCACCCTTTACTTTTTATGCATGTCAAAGGTTTAGAATTCAATCTCTTAGAATCTACAATTTTAAGTTGAACAGGATAGGTTTAAAATCAGTTTATAATAGGGGAATATTTTTTGCCAAACCAGACAGGGGCTAGTTTTACAAGTCTGTCTCGATTAAGGCCTATTTATGCAAAATTATAAAACTGGCCAGTTTTAAATCACAAGGCTAGATTTTTGAAAAGTAAACTGTTTTTTTAAGCTAAAACCTCTTCTTCACGCTAACATATAGTGTGTTAGAGGAAGTATAGGCTTTGGGGTTCGCAAATACATGAAAATAAGGATGAGGGCTATTTTTGCATAACAGTCATTATAATTTGCTTATAACATTATCTGCACGCATTTTTTTAAACATCCTGACTATTCTCAAATATATTTATGTATGTTTATTTGTGTGCATTGAACATTACAATAAGATGTTTTATTTTGGAAAAGTTAAAAATGATTTTTCCTACTTATGTATATTTATATGTAAAAACTTATTTAAATTTTTAAATGCGATCCCAAAATAAAAAATTCCACTTGGAATAGTTGTTTGACTATTAATGTCAAACAGTCCCTTCAAAAGTGGCTGCATTCCCTAATTACAACAATTTTATATGTCCCTACGTTTCTAAGTTATTGTATTATGGGAAGCTTAAAATAATGTTTACATAAATATATATTTTAAAGGAAACTAAATTGTTTCATATTTTAAAAAGTAAACAAATTTTGAGTTAGTATTGCATTTTTAGCCTCCTAAAATCTAAAGTTAAAATCAAAGGCAAAAACTGCAACTAGGCAGTGGGTTTAGGCCATAAAGTGCAAATCCAGAATTGTTTAAAGCCTGTCAAACGGTAACAATGAGCGCACTTTTAATTATTCTGCATAGAATGTCCTTCTTAAGGCTTAGTTTTAGCTTTCTATCATGAACTTTTTGAGGAATTAGATAATCTGAAGTTTGATTTGCACCACTAGTTTATAATTCAATCAATGCTTCATATTGTAGCCTTAGTCTAAATTGCTTTGAACTCTCTTTGCATATTAAAACCCATTCATATATTTAGCTTATAAAATTGCAAAATATAAATTCGGTCGGGAACCACTTTTCATGAGACTCGGGAAATGCCTAACGCCTTCTTCTCGAGTCATAAGGACTTCTTACCTAGAATCTCATGCTAAATAGACTTATCCGGTGATAGGGATCAAAATGACAAGACAAAAAGAAAGATAGGAGAGCGAGACACTTCTCGAACTCCCTACGAAGTAACCCTGGGGAACTTGTCCCCAGATACCCTCGTATCGGTGTCTAGAAGGACCTACACTATGCAACCACCCTCGAGTCACACCCGGGACTCGTAAATGGAATGATCAGGTTTCGGTTCGAGACTCAACTAGGATCCGCTAGTGAATTTCAAGCCAAACAAAGAGGATTTCTTCATAACAAGAGATAAACTCTATTCTTCATTCATAAGATTCAGAGGTAAGCTAAGGTTTCAAGAGGTTATGTGAAGTATTTATAGGCTTCACTTACACATAATAAAAGCCCAAAATTACCCCTAAAGTGGGTTAAAACAATAAAGGCCACGTAGGGCTATAGTTGTCAAAATATAGCATAAAAACTAGGAATCCCGCAGCCCCTCAACAAAGTAGGCGCCCAGCCCACTTGCACTAGGCGCCCAGCCTACTTGTAACCTGAGGAGGCGGTGCGCCTGGGCAAGATCCAGAGAGTTGACAAAAAGTAGGCGGCCCGCCAAGTTGGGTAGGCGGTCCGCCCGTTCCTGTAGCTTCTTGATTTGCTTCCAAACGTGCCCCGGATGCCTCTCCAAGTGGCCTATGTGGTTCTCCATCCATAGCACTCCAAAGCATGATCTTTAAGTCGCTCTCGGAGCCTTCTTCCATGTCCTTCCAAGTCAAGTGGAGATGAGTGTCTTGAATAAACTTGGCTTGACTTCTAGTGAATGGCCTTGAGGTAGTATGCCCCGCATCACCCGGAGTTAACTTTAGCAACTTAGACAGCATAGGCGACCTAATACGCCTTAGACGAATTTATTATGTGGCGACTCCGAAACCAACTCAAACGAGTTACCTAGTCGAACCAAACTTTCGAACTAAATCAAGTTCGAAAAAGGTTTCGTCCTCGAAACCATGGCTTCCTCCTCTCCGGCATCACCATCCCCTGCATCAAAAGGAATCAAGTCAGTCACATTAAAAGTATTTGACACATTGTACTTAACGGGTAGATCAATGACATAGGCGTTGTTGTTGATCTTGGAAAGCACTTGAAAGGGTCCATCTCCACGGGGTGCCAACTTCCCTTTTCTAAGGTTTGGAAACCTTTCTTTGCGGAAGTGCACCCACACCCAATCTCCCTTCTTGAGCTCAAGCTTCTTCCTTCCCTTGTTCTTCTTGGAAGCAACCTTTGCATAGGCTTCCTCCAAGTTCTTCTTTGCTTTAGCATGAAGCTCCACCATAGCCTTAGCTCGGCTTTTTCCTTCAAAACTCACAACAAATTCTTTGGACAATGGGGTTAGATCAAGTGGAATCAAAGGATTAAAGCCATACACTCACTCAAACGGAGTCATACTAATCAAACTATGCAAAGTACGGTTATATGCAAACTCCATAAGAGGCAACTTATCAACCCACGTCCCGGCCTTACCTCGGGTCATGGCTCTAAGAAGAGCACCCAAAGTTCGGTTCACCACCTCGGTTTGCCCATCCGTTTGTGGGTGGTGGGACGTAGAGAACAAAAGTTTGGTGCCAAGAGCACCCCACAAACTCCTCCAAAAATGGCTAAGGAACTTGGTGTCCCTATCACTCACAATAGTTTGAGGCACACCATGCAACTTCAACACATTATCAATGAACAAGGAAGCAACATGTTGCGCATCATCACACTTCTTACATGGAATGAAGTGAGCCATTTTGGAAAACCTATCCACGACAACATAAATGCTATCATGGCCCCCTCTAGACCGTGGCAAACCCATAACAAAATCCATTGAGATATCCATCCACGGGCTAGTAGGTACGGGGAGGGGAGTATACAATCCATGGGGGTTAGCCTTAGACTTAGCATGCTTGCACTCAAGGCAATTTTTGCAAAGCTTTTCAACTTGTACCCCCATCTTTGGCCAATGGAATTGCTCCATGAGAATGGCCAAGGTCTTGTTTCTCCCAAAGTGTCCCATCAAGCCCCCGCAATGAGCTTCACGAATGAGCAATTCCCTTCAAGAGGACTCGGGAACACACACTCTACCATTCTTAAAAATATAGCCATCAACCCATTGGTACTTCTCAACTCTTTCTCCTTTCTCAAGAGCTTCATGAATGCTCTTTAGCTTAGGGTCTTGAGCATACATCAACTTAATGCTCTCGAAACCCATGAGCTTGGAGGCAAGAGTGGTGGCAAGAACAAACTTCCTAGAAAGTGCATCCGCCACAACATTGTCTTTCCCTTTCTTGTATTGGATAACATAGGGAAAAGACTCAATGAACTCTACCCACTTGGCATGACGCTTGTTCAACTTCTCTTGGCCTCTAAGATGTTTGAGTGACTCATGATCACTCTTAATCACAAATTCCTTAGGCCAAAGATAGTGTTGCCAATGAGCTAGAGCTCTCACTAAGGCGTACATCTCCTTGGCATACGTAGAGTAGTTCAAGGATGCACCCTTCAATTTCTCACTAAAGTAGGCTATGGGCTTTCCATCTTGCATTAAAACTCCACCAATTCCCACCCCCGAGGCATCACATTCAACCTCAAATGCCTTTCCGAAGTCGGGCAATTGCAATAGAGGGGCGGTACACAACCTACTCTTCAATTCTTGGAAGGCCTTTTCTTGAGGCTCTCCCCAAACAAAAGGTTTGTCCTTCTTCACCAATTCGGTGAGTGGAGCGGCAATGGAGCTAAAGTCTTTCACAAATCGTCTATAAAAACTAGCAAGACCATGAAAGCTCCTCACTTGAGTCACGGTGGTAGGAGTTGGCCAATCACGTATGGCCTCCACCTTAGACTCATCCACCTCCACTCCTTGGGCACTCACAATAAACCCAAGGAAGACAACCTTTTCGACACCAAAGGCGCACTTTTTAAAGTTAGCATAGAGCTTTTCGGCTCTCAACACTTCAAGGACTTGCCTAAGGTGGCCAATGTGATCATCTATTGACTTACTATATATCAAGATATCATCGAAATAGATAACCACAAATTTATTAATAAACGGTTTCAAAACATGATTCATGAGCCTCATAAAAGTGCTAGGTGCGTTGGAAAGCCCGAAGGGCATTACCAACCATTCAGAGAGACCAAATTTGGTCTTGAATGCGGTTTTCCATTCATCCCCGGGTTTCATCCGGATTTGATGGTAACCGGACCTAAGGTCGATTTTGGAAAAGACACATGAGCCACTCAATTCATCCAACATATCATCAAGTCGTGGAATGGGATGACGGTACTTTACCGTTATCTTGTTCACGGCTCGGCAATCCACGCACATTCTCCAAGTGCCATCCTTCTTTGGGACAAGAATCACGGGCATGGCACAAGGACTCAAGCTCTCCCTCACCAAGCCTTTGGAAAGCAAGTCATCAACTTGTTTTTGCAACTCCCTTGTGTCCTCGGGATTGCTTCTATACGCCGGCTTGTTTGGGATTTGAGATCCCAGTACAGAGTCGATTTGATGTTCAATACCCCTCAAGGGAGGTAAGCCATCGGGCATCTCATCCGGGAACATGTCCCCAAAGTCCTTCAAGACATTTTCAAAAGCACTAGACAAAGGGTTAGAAGAATAATCAAATTCGGAAGTAAGAACCATACCTTTGTGCACTAGGCAATTGAGTAGTTTGTTGCCATCATTTCCTCTCAAGATCTCACCCGGTTGCATCATGGCACATATGCTACCGGTAGAAGATGGTGGGATTGCCACCAAACTTGCGGACAAAGGGCTAGTCTCAACAACCGACTTAGCCTTTGCCGCCTCTCTCAACTCCCCCATCCGCTTGTATTCACCGTTCACTTGTTTGGGAGTTAAGGGTTGAAGCACATATTTCTTCCCCTCATGCTTCACCGTGTAGGTGTTGGCATGGCCATTATGAACCACATGTCTATCGAATTGCCAAGGCCTCCCGAAGAGAAGGTGGCATGCTTACATTGGCACAACGTCAAACATGTGCTCATCCACATAGTTCCCTATCTTGAATTTGATCATGCATTGCTTGACCACCTTTAATTCACCACACTCGCTAAGCCATTGTAACCGGTAAGGGTTTGGGTGTTTCAAGGTGGGTATCTTCAATTGGGAAACTAAGGTTTGGCTAATGACATTAGCACAACTCCCCGAGTCAATGATCATGGAACAAAGGAGACCCATGACTCGGCATTTGGAATGAAAAAGGTTCTCCCGTTGCAAAGTCTCACTATCTTCCACAAATATTGCTCCTAGACTCCTCCTCACAACAAGGAAGGCACGGGCATCATCATCATCATCCTCCATTGCAACCTCCCCATCATCACCCTCCTCATCATCTTCTACTCCCTCTTCTTCCTCGGGCTCACTATCTTGTTCATACACCAAGTCACCCACAAGAACCATAGTTTTCCGGGTAGGGCAATCTTTGGAGATATGTCCATAACCCTTACACTTAAAGCATTGAGTAGAAGTAGAGATAGGATTACTTAAGTGAGTTCTAGAGTTACCTCCCACTTGTGGTGTAGACTTCTCAAAAGGCTTCTTCACATCCTTGCTAGGGATTGCACCACTTGAATTTGGAAATTTGGCATTTGGAGTAGGAGTCTTCCACTCCTTTGGCTTACTCATGGAAGTAGTAGTACCACTCTTGATCGGAGGGCTCTCTCCTCTTTGAGCCATTTCTCGGCTTCAATGGCATCATCACATAGCTTGTAAAGATCATCATATTTATGGAACTTCAATTGTGAAGCTATGTCTCGGTTCAAGCCCCCTTTGAAACGGATCATGGCCGTCTCATTGTCTTCCTCATCCAAGTCAAGATTCATGCGGATTTGCTCAAATTCATTGAAATATTCCCCAACCGTTTTGGAACCTTGTTTCAACTCATAGAAATGCTTGTGCTGGTCCACACGGTATTGACTAGTCAAGTAATTTTCATCCATCACACGGATCAACTCTTCCCAAGTAAGACTGATAGCCATTCCCGTCCTCCTTCTATTCCTCTTCACCGACTCCCACCAAGTAGAAGCAAAGGATTCAAAGGAAGATATTGCATACTTGGTCTTCTTCACCTCGGGCATATCATTGGTGTCAAATATCCGCTCCATGGACAACTTCCAATCAATATACTCCACCGGGTCACTACCTCCTTTGAAAGAAGGGATAGTGAGCTTCACACTATTAAGATTGTTGTTGTTGTCACGACCTCCTTGGAAAGGCTCCGGTTGGCCTCCAAAGTAATCTCCATATCCACCAAGATCCCTCCTAGCATTCCCTCCATAGTACCCCATGGGTGGCCCTCGACCTCGGCCTCATCCCCTATTCACATTCCGACCCCTAAATTGATGATGAGCATCATACCCACCATCACCATAATCATCCTCCTCCCCTTCTTGAGCTTGTGCAACTTGCTCAAGGGGTTTAACATTCCGGATTGGTCTGGGGAGTGGAGCATTCCTTTGGGTATTGCCCATAAGGTTTGGAATAGTCACACGTTGGGTATTGCCCAACAATTGGTCAATTCGATCACGATCCTCCCTTACCCGTTGTTGGTGATTGAGCAACTCGGCAACTTGTTCAGGGGTAAAGGTTGGACTACTTGTGCCCTCTACGGCTTCAACTTGGGCACTCGGGGCCCCTTTCTCAACTTGGACACTCGGGGTCTCTTTTTCCGAATGGACATTGGAAGTCCCTTGCTCAACTAGGGCACTTGATGTCACCCTCTCAAGGCTTTTAATCCTCAAGTTCATACTATCCAATTTGGCAAGGATAGTAGCAAGGGCACTCTTAGCAAAATCTTCTCCTTCGGTGGACATTGTACCTACACAAGAAACAAATGTTAGCAAAACAACCTCACTCACTCCCTCACAAGTGTTTCACTCGGATCACTCGTTTAGTGGCGGTGGATTTTTCACTCTAGCTTGAATCCAAAGCTTCACTAAGTTGAATAGCAAACCTCAACTTAATCACTCAACTCAAGAGCCCAATGCACTCTGGGGTGAGTGGAGTTGATAGGACTCTATTGGAACGATAAGCTCTTTAAGTGCGGACTTGAGCCAAATGATACTACGAGTCTTCTTTGAATTCTACTCTCCGGTCTAGGCTTGAGTTTTCCTAATAGCTTAGAAGGGCTAGCACAATTCAAGTAGGAAAGATTACTCAAAGAAGTGCTAGCTAGATGCAACGCAATCAAATAAACAAGAGATCCTACGAAAAACTACCCAAAACCACGCCTCACAGGAGTAGGCACCCCACCTGTTTTCAGTAGGTGGTCCGCCTCAATCCTCTGCACTAGAGAGTAGGCGGTCCGCCCTCTCAACTAGGCGCCCCGCCTGGCGCAAATCAAGAGAGTTCACAAAAAAGAGGCGGTCCGCCCTTAGACTAGGCGCTCTGCCCTCTGCGAGCTTCAGCACAGTTTCAAACACGATTTTCTTGGTTTTGCACCCAAAAATTCAACAATTCCCACGTTGTTTTAGAAATTCAAAACCCCAACAACTTTTATCAAACCCCAATAAAAAACAAGCAATCCACCATGTTCATCAAATCCAAGCTTAGGGTTTCAAACTTTTTAAATTTTCCATGGGTTTCAAATTTTCAATTCTTGTGTTTCAACTCCAAATCGAGTGTCTAGGGTACCAAAAGAACGGGTTTCCAATAAGGAACAAACCCCAATAACAATCACACAACGGGTCCGTCAAACCAAGAATCCATGATCAAAATTTTTTTGATGTTTTTTCTTCTTTTTCTATTTTTTTGTGTTTTTCTTCTTTTCAAAAACAATAAACAAGAAACTAAAGTCAAAACTAACCTAGGCACGAAGAATCAAGGGTCGGGGGTTTGTAGAAACAAAACCCGAGCCTTGCTCTGATACCAAGCTTTAAGAGTGCATTGCAACCATTTCTACCAAAAGCCATAGCTGATGGTAGAGGCGCAACACACATCTTATATCGCCGGATCAACCCCAAATCGAGGTCCGTCCCTGACACCACCATGACCACCCCGAGCAACGCAACTCCTCCAGGGGGCGGACCCCACGACGGGCGGCTCCCGAGGATGTGGGCCCCACGCTGGGCGGCCCTGCATCATCCCCCCTTTCTTTAAAGCAAGTTCGTCCCCGAACTTCGCATGGTGTAAACAGGAATCGAACCCGGGTTGGCTCTGATACCAAGATGATAAGGATCAAAATGACAAGACAAAAAGAAAGATAGGAGAGCGAGACACTTCTCGAACTCCCTACGAAGTAACCCCGGGGAACTTGTCCCGAGATACCCTCGTATCGGCGTCTAGAAGGACCTACACTAACAAGAGATAGCATAACAAGAGATAAAGGCCCAAGAGGTTATGTGAAGTATTTATAGGCTTCACTTACACATAATAAAAGCCGAAAATTACCCCTAAAGTGGGTTAAAACAATAAAGGTCACGTAGGGCTATAGTTGTCAAAACATAGCATAAAAACTAGGAATCCCGCAGCTCCTCAACAAAGTAGGTGCCCAGCCTACTTGCACTAGGCGCCCAGCCTACTTGTACTAGGCGGTACGCCCATCCTGAGGAGGCGGTGCGCCTGGGCAAGATCCAGAGAGTTGAAAAAAAGTAGGTGGCCCGCCTAGTTGGGTAGGCAGTCCGCCCGTTCCTGTGGCTTCTTGATTTACTTCCAAACGTGCCCCGGATGCCTCTCCAAGTGGCCTATGTGGTCCTCCATCCATAGCACTCCAAAGCATGATCTTTAAGTCGCTCTCGGAGCCTTCTTCCATGTCCTTCCAAGTCAAGTAGAGATGAGTGTCCTGAATCAACTTGGCTTGGCTTCTAGTGAATGGCCTTGAGGTAGTATGCCCCGCATCACCCGGAGTTAACTTTAGCAACTTAGACAACATAGGCGACCTAATACGCCTTAGACGAATTTATTATGTGGCGACTCCGAAACCAGCTCAAACGAGTTACCTAGTCGAACCAAACTTTCGAACTAAATCAAGCTCGAAAAAGGGGTGCGACAAATAGAGGTGATATAAAAACCCTAAAGACACCCCAAAATAATAATTTTGACTTATTCCACATCAAAAGGAGGCAAGGAAAAGAAAAGATCAAGAATCATGGCTCTACCTCATCAATCCATTTATCTCTAGTGATTTTTACATGCTTATAGTTATTTCTTGTCTTAGAATATGACTATGAGTGGTTAAATCACCCATTCTAGGGTTGATTGAACTATTCCACATGCTTGTGTGATGATAATTATTGTGTTATGAATAAACCTTGCTAATTCTTCCTATCTATATTATTTACAAATTTCATGCTAATTAATTGGTAGGATCACCAATTAATTATCCCCTTTATTCTTTTGATTACTAGGAATAGATTCATAAGTTAGAGTTAAACACATAGCAGTATTTCAACCTGAAACGAAGGCATTGCTTAGGTTGTCAAAACAGTGAATAATGAATATTGATCCTTACTGTGAACCATAAGTGTAGTCCTCCCTATATTCATTAGTTAACTTGAATAGTTAATTAATGAAAGTTATGATTACTTAATGGAAGTGGGTAGTTGTAAATTTGGAGCACTTGTTCAATAGGAACACTCAAGGGGAATTAATAACACAATACTTTAGTAAAATTTAGGATTTGGGGAAATAATCCTAGGTTTCACATCTCTTGAATCAAGTCTATTATTAATTTCTTGTTATTTAGTTTCTTGTTAAGTAGTAGATAGAACCAAACCACATTAAAGATATACTCTTGACATTGATTGGATAGAAAGTTTAGCTAGATTAACTGCTAGGAGTTGTGTTCTTTGAGGTATTCGACCTCGGGACTTTAAATACTGAGATACATTTTCCACGACCGTTTAGTCCTTTTTTATAGGACGTAGTTGGTCGTGACCAAATTTTGGCGCCGTTGCCGAGGAACACAGTGTGTTTCTATCTTGTTAGGACAGCAGAATTGTTAGTTAAATTAACTTCGCTTCTGTACATATTTATTTAGTTTATATAATTAAAAAAAATGTAGCATCAGGAAATAACATGTGGCTAGATGATCATTATTATGTTTGCACAAATACGTCTTATTGTTCCCCGAGCCCTTATTATGATGATTCTTCTTTCTCTTATGATAATAGTTGGAGCAATGAAGTGGAGGATGCTGAGACACAAAATGAAGCTGAACTAATAAAGATTTGGGAGAGACGTAGAGAACAACTATGCCGCTTCGAAGCTCAAGTGAGTCAGTTGGATGCATTATTAAGAATTCAATAACCTAGCCAAGAAAACATGGAAGTAGAAGATGAAATCATGGCTATAGTTCAAGATCTAAAACGTGAATTTTCATCGGAGGAGACAAGGGTTGTCAGCCAGCCATCTAGCCATATGGTGTGGGAGATGCTGATGATGAAAATGTGGTACTAGAGTCTGTAACGTTCTTCAAAATCTTAAGTTTCAAGACTTTCCAATGTGGAAATAATTTAAATAAACTTGTTTTGTGTGTTGTGGCGAAGACAGAAATTTGGAGCACATGGTGAAAATAAGCTATAATATTTATCTTGAATAGCATATAAGTATTTAATAATGTGGAAAGTGGAGGGAAAACCAAAAAGGGCCAAAGCTTATATCTATCTTGAAATTTGGCCAAATAGTCAAATCTATATTTTGTGATGTGAACGTAAATGACCACATGTGGTCTTAAATATTGGACAAGGGGCAGCCCATTAAAAGGGCCATAAGTGCTGAAGGAAGAGGGCCGGCCAAAAGCCCATGGACATAGGCCCTTACTAATTGTGAAGGCTTAGCTCTAAAGTCCAACAACTAAGCACATTCTCTGTTGGGAACAAAAAGGAAAAGAACGCATCACCTCTGCTGCTTGAGAAACTCACTGTCCAGCGATGGGTGTGGTAATTTTGCAAGCTCTGTTATTGTCTCAAGGAGCTAAAGGCAATACAAGGTCAAGCAATTGACAAAGATCTTGCGGGAATCCTCTTAAGGAGTTAAAGAGAGTACTTTTCAACGGTTCATTCAAAGAGAGAATTGAACGCTGATTTGAACACATGGATTGGAGCTTACGTTCGGTTTGATAGAAGAATCGAGGTGAGTTTTGGCATGTTCTTACTAAGGTTTTGTTTCCCATAAAGTTCATGACTTTACAGTGTTTGAGAAATCTGCTTTATATGTCAATGTGAGTTTAATTGGAGCGGGTAAGCTCACATTATCCATAATCAATTTATGTGATTTCACACAAGTCTCGTAGAATAAGTACTTCCTCAAGAATTTTAGAAGATTTATGTCATGTCTTTATTTGTAACCAATTCATGGTTATTAGTAGAAAATAAGTTTTAGTTTCAAGAACGAGCATGTTTACACTTATATTATATTTTGAGAAACACACTGACTTATGAGCTAAATATTTTTACTTTCAAAGAACATAACTTTTGATCCAAGAGATCGCAGAAATTTCTTTAGAAAGAGAATTGGACCCGAGGGGTCATAGTCTCATAGAAAGAAAAATATTTTTGGGAGTCACCTTAGATTCTGAGATGAGTAAACTTGTTCGTAGCCATAGTCGGGCGGCGATGCGTGGCCATAGTCGGGTTGCGTTTTACCCTGAAACTACTCATACCAGAGTAGGTTTGTGCCATAGTCGGGCACTATTTGTCATAGTCGGGCAATGAATGCTAGCATGCTAGATCTTGAACTGTGGGACGCCGCAGAGGAAGGAAAGAAAGAAAGAAAGAAAGATGCAGATGTCAGAGTTGACTGGTACTCCCATAAAAGTAAGAAAGAAAAGGATATTTCTTTTTTTGATATTTTAGAACTGATTTTGTGCATATATATTCAGAGCTGTTTTAAATGATTTGTGCTTATAGTGTTTTCAAAATTATTATCATGCATAGCGTATTTTATAACTCTCGTTCCGACTTTAGTGGGAGGATAGTTGAAACTCATTGAGTACCGCTGTGGTGTACTGACGTTCTCTTTATGGGGACCTACATTGACCTATGTCAATGTAGGCACAAGTTTTGCAGGCAAGCAGACTATGAGCTAGGACATACTCCCATTACCTAGTCGGTGAGCTCCACTTTGATCCCTGTGGAGACAAGCTTTCAGTTTCAGTATTATCTTAATCTTGTATTAGAGGCTTTACAGATAGTCTAGCAGTTGGGTGTGGTTGTCCATTTTTCATGATTTTGCACATGACATAATAAAGTTATTTATTTTATAGACACAATTTTAGAACGAGTTTTGTTCAAACTTAATTTAGTGAGACTGTTAAAGATTGCATCATTTGCATAGTGTGACAGAAATAGAATAACATAAATAAGTTCAGAAGGTTCGCTTGGTCAAGTTTAAGTACTGAGTGCCGGTCACAGCTCATTTATAAAATGGGTCGTGACAAACTTGGTATCAGAGCCAGGTTCAGAGAGTCCTAGGGAGTCTATGAAGCCGTGTCAGTAGAGTCTCGTTTATCGGTATGAGGGCCCCATATCTATAAACGAGGGGCTACAGACATTTAGAAAATGTTTCGCATTTTTCTCATCTAGATCGTGCGTTAAAGCCTAAAGTAAGACTCAAACTCCTACTTCCGTCTATCAGTAGAATGATTGACATGTGCGACGTGATCGATGGATGCAAGAGTTAATTATTGCAGAAAGTCATGACTACTTGAGATATGTTGTGTATGGTGTCAGTTGCCCTCGAAATACGAATGATGGCGATGGCCAGGGATGAATGAAGATAAATGGGGCTAGAAAGATAAAACAGAGGTGGTCCAGAGAGGGATTGCTTTTGATTATAACTCTTAAAAAGATGGCAAAGACTTGTATAAAATAAATGAGATGGCGATGTCACCAAATGCCGTTGGAGTTGTAAGGAATATCGCAAGGGGCTACTATAGTCGGATAAGTTAAGAGGTCAAGTAAGTTATACCCGTAATTAATTGCGATACTAGGATGGCTAGCCGTGGTAGCGGCTATTTCTTAACAAATAAATAGAGTCATGAAGAATTTCATATCAGAAAGGGTGTGCCTAAGTCTGAAACCAAATGTTATTATTGCTTAACAAATAAATAGAGACATGAAGAATTTCATATCAGAAAGGGTGTGCCTACGTCTGAAACCAAATGTTATTCTGAACAAGAAGAATGACAAGCTATGTATAAAGGTATTGTGAGTAACCAAGAATTGAGATAGAAAGATATGACCTCAAGGTTGCAAAGTAAGATAAATTGGAGGAAAACCGTTGTAATGGCAACGCCAAGCATTACAAAGTTGTGAAACTCAAGTTGTATAATTGATGGTTCGGAGGAAAGATAAGAAAACCAAGAATGTGAAAAAAAAATGCTCTGATGTGGAGTCAACTAGGATGGTAGAAATCAGGATATCTAGACTTGTGTTATAACGAAGTCAGATATTATATTCTGCAATGAAGTTTAAGAATAATTCTCCAACAAGCTCTAATTAAATGGGAAGTATTAGCTTAAGGCACCGAGCCTTAAAAAAAATGTATTGCGATGTCGGATGCTAGAAAAATTATGAAATCTTCCTAATTCATGATGAGACGACTCGAAATCTCAAGTATGATAAGTATAGATTGAGGCCAAATGTGCCACAGTAGAACATGGAAATCAGAAAAGTCAGGCCCTAAGAGGCAAGATATTAGAGAGTTAGCTTTTGGGCAAGAAATATAGTTTCGAGGAATACCCAAGAAATTGCTTGAATGCATAAAGTTAGACAAAGTAATAAAAGATTTATATTTCAGTGCATACAAATAGTTTTATTAAAGAGAAAAAAAAATTGGATTAGTACGTAAAGGAGGTACGAGCTCTTTTAGTAATTAAGAGTGACCCTTAATAGAGCAACTTAAGAGTGTGACAAAAAAAAATAGAGTACCAAGAAGGTCTTGTTTTGCAGCGCGTAGCTTACCACATTTAATATAAATGATGTTCTACCATAAGATTAGGAGTTTCAAAGTGTCGTAAAGTTCATACACAATTGTTATTAAGGGAGCTAAGATAAGAGAGCTAATAAAAGTCAGTTGGTAGACTATGAGTATGACACAAGCTAGGCATGGAACATGAGGAACAGCCTAAAGAGTAAGAGAAAAGAAATGAAGCCACTAACGGAGATATTGGCTAAGTTGTAATAATAAAAGAGGTGAGAAGTGAATCAAGGAGAAGTTCACCTACAAGTTATGTTGTAGAGAAGTCTAGAGTATTATTCAAAGATTAAGCAAGTGTGATACATCTTTAAGAACATGTTGTTCATACTGTAATGCATCAAGACCCAAAAAATGCCTACCTGGGAGGTAATTCTCTAAGGATAGCTATTGGAGTAGGTAGAAGAAGCAATACACAGCAGACATTCACAAAAAAAAAAAAGGATAACCCTCATAAATTGATTTTCCTAATAATGGTCTTGGTGTTAATGTAATACGTTCGGAAGCTAGGAGGATCTCACATAGGAATGAAAATAATTAACGACATCTTCTCTTGTTAACACGAATCCAATCAAGTAAGGGTCAATTTAAGGTGTAAACGTTATGACAGAAACCTCATAGAGCAGAAAAATATATATAAAAGGAAGAAAGGTGTTACTAGGACAGGTGCGAATACCCTGATAATCTTGGGTGAAACTTATAAACCTACTTTGAGTAAGAGTAACAGCTTCACCCCTACAAGAGTTAAAGATGTAACAACCAGCCTCCATTCGGCAACACGCTAGTTGGTTAAAGTAGACCTTTAGAATGTTCTTGTAAGTTTATTCGCATGTGTAACTCGGCATGAAGACATTGGTAGTAGGCACAATGATGTTACAATGATATGTTGTGTCGTACGTTATATAAGAATTTCCATGGAAGGAAGGCATCAAATTAGAGTTTCGCTACTGCGATCATTAAAGAAAGAATGAGTTTATGCTGACACGAGGGTAACTAAGTTCACGAGATAAGCGGTTCACAATGTAAGGAGGGAACACAAGGATGATATGTTCAAGGAACGGATTATATACTCCTTGGATTAGGAAAGAAAAATGTAGTCATACCAAGAGTACATTTCTCATTTGGCTCACAAAACGGGAAAATGATGCCAACAAAGGATATTAATGAAGTACTCAGTAATGTGTTTCAAGCTTGTACCATAATATTATACCATCAATTTGGAAGATTAGATGCTTCCTTTCGAGTTTGCCTACCCTATCAATCATCAAGCTATCATCCAGAATAGACCCATTAGAGACATTATGAGGGCGATAATGTAGATTGCTTGAGAGATAGTATTGACCGAATAAGAATAAGTTCCGGGCAGTAAGCTTGTATGAGAAGTTGATGAGAATGTAATAAAAATAAAAAGATTATGATAAATAGTTTAAGCGCCATGAAGTGACTGCAAGTCAGACAAAATTCATGTGGAATGTGGAAATATATTCTTGGCGATGGTATGTTTGTGAAGGTATCACCAAAATGGTGATTCTAGAAAAAGGAAACCAAGCCTGAGGTTACAAAAAAAAAAAAAAAAAAGACCTTAGCATGAGATGTAGCGCCTATTAAGTGTTTTGAAAGGTAATTTCATAAATTGAAAACCCCCAAGGCATCCTTAGTTAATATGCTATGACAATCATAAATTTGAAGAAAATGACTTGGGAGGCCAATGAGCACAAAAGAAAAATGTATATTTGGACTGTACTTATTTTTCCCATGTCAGTTGTGAGTTATAATAAGTTTACCTTTTTTTTTAGAGGGTATTTGACTCATTAGGGTGATTTATCTCCTTGCTTGAGAGAAGACTGTTATGAGCTATAAATAGTACCTAGTTATGAATGTTAAATTGTACATGGATGGCAGTTGGTATACAATTGTAATTGTGAGACAATAGATTATTGGGATAGTCCTAGTTGCAATGGAAACTCTACTATAATTTTAAGAAATCGGAGAGTTCAATATATTTTGAGGCTACAAGGAAGTTAAGAATGTGAAAATAAGGTCGAAAGTCTGTTCTAAGCTTAAGAAAAAAAAAAAACTGACTTGGTCGACAATCGGGGATGAATGTTTGTAAGTGGGGAAGAATGTAGTGGCCTATTAGTTCCATTAAGTTTCAAAGCAATTTGACGTTAGGACCGCAATTAATTACCACAAGTTGCGCAAAATAAAATATTAAATTATTCCATAAATGTACTTACTATATTTTTGTTGAGTTGGAGCTTTGGGAATTATGTAATGATTTAAAAAATTAATTTCGTTTGATATACTAGACATTACACAGTCACGTAAAAGGGATTTAGAATAGAGCTGCCGATATAATCTTGCTTTGTTAGTCCGAAGCTTATATTATGGGTAACTAGTTGTTTAGACATTAACTGAAGCTTGATCATCGAAACTTCATTGCGAAAGGCATGAGATTTAAAGGAAAGTTAATGCTAAGCTTAACACGCGCTTATGGTTCTACTTGCAGTAGTTGGTACTTTAATGGTATGAAAAGGAAATACCTGTCATTTATTTGAGCATGCAACATGTAAACTTATGTTTTGAAAAGTATAACTTAAGTTTTAGTGCAAAGTTGAGATATAGTAATGAATGTTTGAATGATCGTGTGAGGTCATAGTTGGTTATAAATTGTTGCGATACTATTTTATAAATGTGTTATTGAATTGGACATGTTGAACATCTTGGGTAGCCGATTTACAGAGATGACTTTCCTGCAATTTGTAAAATAATCCAACACTTAACAAAATTTTGAGCATTTTGGAATGTTCGACAAATGCAAAGTGGCCTAAGAATAAGGAGTGCGCATCATTCGAGGATGAATGATTTTAAAGGGGGGAAGAATGTAACGTTCTTCAAAATCTTAAGTTTCAAGACTTTCCAATGTGGAAATAATTTAAATAAACTTGTTTTGTGTGTCGTGGCGAAGACCGAAATTTGGAGCACATGGTGAAAATAAGCTATAATATTTATCTTGAATAGCATATAAGTATTTAATTATGTGGAAAGTGGAGGAAAAACCAAAAAGGGCCAAAGCTTATATCTATCTTGAAATTTGGCCAAATAGTCAAATCTATATTTTGTGATGTGAACGTAAATGACCACAGGTGGTCTTAAATATTGGACAAGAGGCAGCCCATGAAAAGGGCCATAAGTGCAGAAGGAAGAGGGCCGGCCAAGAGCCCATGGACATAGGCCCTTACTAATTGTGAAGGCTTAGCTATAAAGTCCAACAACTAAGCACATTCTCTGTTGGGAACAAAAAGGAAAAGAACGCAGCACCTCTGCTGCTTGAGAAACTCACTATCCAGCGATGGGTGTGGTAATTTTGCAAGCTCTGTTATTGTCTCAAGGAGCTAAAGGCAATACAAGGTCAAGCAATTAACAAAGATCTTGCGGGAATCCTCTTAAGGAGTTAAAGAGAGTACTTTTCAACGGTTCATTCAAAGAGAGAATTGAACGCTGATTTGAACACATGGATTGGAGCTTACGTTCGGTTTGATAGAAGAATCGAGGTGAGTTTTAGCATGTTCTTACTAAGATTTTGTTTCCCATAAAGTTCATGACTTTACAGTGTTTGAGAAAGCTGCTTTATATGTCAATGTGAGTTTAATGTGAGCGGGTAAGCTCACATTATCCATAATCAATTTATGTGATTTCACACAAGTCTCGTAGAATAAGTACTTCCTCAAGAATTTTAGAAGATTTATGTCATGTCTTTATTTGTAACCAATTCATGGTTATTAGTAGAAAATAAGTTTTAGTTTCAAGAACGAGCATGTTTACACTTATATTATATTTTGAGAAACACAATGACTTATGAGCTAAATATTTTTACTTTCAAAGAACATAACTTTTGATCCAAGAGATCGCAGAAATTTCTTTAGAAAGAGAATTGGACCCGAGGGGTCATAGTCTCACAGAAAGAAAAATATTTTTGGGAGTCACCTTAGATTCTTAGATGGGTAAACTTGTTCGTAGCCATAGTCAGGCGGCGATGCGTGGCCATAGTCGGGTTGCGTTTTACCCTGAAACTACTCATACCAGAGTAGGCTTGTGCCATAGTCGGGCACTATTTGTCATAGTCAGGCAATGAATGCTAGCATGCTAGATCTTGAACTGTGGGACGCCGCAGAGGAAGGAAAGAAAGAAAGAAAGATGCAGATGTCAGAGTTGACTGGTACTCCCGTAAAAGTAAGAAAGAAAAGGATATTTCTTTTTTTGATATTTTAGAACTGATTTTCTGCATATATATTCAGAGCTATTTTAAATGATTTGTGTTTATAGTGTTTTCTAAATTATTATCATGCATAGCGTATTTTATAACTCTCGTTCCGACTTTAGTGGGAGGATAGTTGAAACTTACTGAGTACCGCTGTGGTGTACTGACGTTCTCTTTATGGGGACCTACACTGACCTATGTCAATGTAGGCACAAGTTTTGCAGGCAAGCAGACTATGAGCTAGGACATACTCCCATTACCCAGTCGGTGAGCTCCACTTTGATCCCTGTGGAGACAAGCTTTCAGTTTCAGTATTATCTTAATCTTGTATTGGAGGCTTTATAGATAGTCTAGCAGTTGGGTGCGGTTGTCCATTTTTCCATGATTTTGCACATGACATAATAAAGTTATTTATTTTATAGACACAATTTTAGAACGAGTTTTGTTCAAACTTAATTTAGTGAGACTGTTAAAGATTGCATCATTTGCATAGTGTGACAGAAATAGAATAACATAAATAAGTTCAGAAGGTTCGCTTGGTCAAGTTTAAGTACTGAGTGCCGGTCACAGCTCGTTTAGAAAATGGGTCGTGACAGAGTCGGACACAAAAACTGAAGCTGAAATTCTAGTTGACTCTAGGTCGTGTTAGAAAGAGGATTTCAATATAGTGAAGTGTGAGCGGGTTGCACCATATTCTAGACACTTTTCTACAATGAATTTAAAAGAGGACATAGAAATTGATCCTACTGAGTCGATTAAAGAGTTGAAGGATGAGGTGAATTATGCTTAAACTCTAGACATTTTACTAACCAAGCAAGATGAAAATCCTCATTTGAATGCCAAGGAATATAAAATGGTATATTTGGTGCTAGGTCAAGAGCATAGCCGACAATTTGAAGATATTTCTAAGTTAGCAGCTACGCGCAAAAGGAGATGGTTAATTTTTAGCATGTAGTGCCACCTCAAGATCATAACCGGAGAGTTGAATTATAATTGGGGAGGCAATACATAAGCTCGAGTTAGAGGAAAAAGTGTTGATGCTAAGTGAAGTCGTGCAACGACTATAACTAAGGCGCTTCTCGGGAGGCAACCCGTTATTGTAATTGTATACAAGTAAAAAATAAAAAGCAAAAAAAAAAAAAAAACAAAAAACAAAACAAAACAAACAAAAAAAACAAAATAAAAGAAAGTTATCTTTTGAAGGATGTTACTTGGTGAGTTTCTTTGTATTGCAGATTTCAAGTAGTTTGAAATTTAAGTGTGGGGTGTGTGCAACCCATCATGCTTAAAGATAAAGTCCTCCTTGGGGGAAGTTTGAGTACCTCGTGCCCTAAGAAAGCTCACAAGGATGTTCTTCGGGCTTAGAGTCCCAGGGAGTTTCTCTATCACCCTTAGTTATATTTTTAATACATTGAGGGCAATGCATGATTTTAAGTGTGGGGTGGGGATTCTTCTTAGTTGTGCTAATAATCCCTTTTAATTTTTCTTTGTGCATCTATTCTTTTCCGAAAGAAGTATTTTGAACTAGGTATAGGTACATATATATTTTTTTTAAGGATTGGAGTGTAGTAAATGGATGGGAGAGTCTTGGCTCCATGATTTGACTAGTTTTATATAGTTACTTGATTTGGGATATGTGAACTTCATGCATGTATTATGTCAGGATTTAGTTTGACATGACAAACGTTGGGTGCATTATCTGAAGCCAATGATCATGATATTGACTCTAGATTTGCTTGAGAGCCAGTTTGTGTTTGCTTTATTTAAGTGCGCGAATTGAGCCGTTTTGAGTAGGTTATGTGCCATGTGTGAGTGAGATTTTATTTTCTCCATATTTAATACTTGATGTCTAGAACTTGCCCGATGTGTGTGCAAAGCGAAACGAGAAGTTTGCTCGGTTAGGAAGTGATATAGGCATTCTTTCATAGCCAATTATTTGAAGCCTCAGAATTAGATGTTACAAGTTAAATTTGGCCTTAGTTAATCCTTTTGAGCATGTAGCCTTTTCTTTGATAGCCATTGGGATTCTTGTTTCTTGTACTAAATGTTTGTGAGTTTTACTTATGGTGTTATGAGGCTAAAAATCTAGTTAATGAAATGGAAAAATTGTGGTTGTTAGAGGAAGATAAAATTACATTAAGAGGATGCTATTTGGAGGGATTTACTAGAAAAAAATAAAGGAAAAAGCTTTGGATATTGTGCGAGAAATGAAATATAGATTGACAAAAAAATTATGCTTGAAAGATAAAGAAATTAAGAGTAGTCCCTATCATTAGCTCCTACCTTTGCGTAAAGAAGAACGTTGGTAAAGGCAGACTCTGTGAGGGTAAAATAAAGATTAGTTGGGAAGAAAAATACTTGAATTAATTGTAGTATATTAAATTACTTGGGGTGGTTAGTCACTATACCTAAATATATCCTACCCGTCCAATTGCCTACATTACAACCAAAAGAAGTCCTAATTGATCTTAGCCGAGTAGACTGGCATTAGTCGAGTCCTACACAAAGGGAAAGCTTATGGTACGTCTTGTGTTACTTGTAAGTTCTTTTCTAAGAGTGAGTATTTCATCTATATGCGAACATTTTGTTCATGTTCATTCTCTTGTGTGAATTCCATCTCTAAACTTTGAGTTAATCGTGAGGGCACATGATTTGCTTGGGCATATGATTCGCGAGAAGCGAGCTCTTTTATTAGTCTCTTGAATAGAGTGAGTACTTGCATGACTTATGGGTAAGTTTGTAGTCGATTTGGGATTGAGAGGTTTATTTGATGCACTTGATTGTTTTTAAATATTCTTGGCATGGATTTTGTGAGAATAAAGCATGATTAGTGCATATGTAACTTGGTAAGTGTCAGTATAAACTCAAGATATTGTGTGTGTTGTTTTGGTGCGTCTTGAGTTCAAGGCATAAGTTAATCGAGGACGAGCAAAGGTTTAAGTGTGGGGCGTTGATATGGGGCTAGATATTACTATATTTCCTATCCTTTCACCTCGTATTCGTGTGTCTACGTTTGATATTTATTAGTACTTTGAACTTAATTGCTCTCATTTGGTGTATTTCATGTTGCATGATTATATTGATGATATGAGATGTTTGTGGAGAAAAATTTATAGATATCAAGGTTTTGAAGTCTGAGTAGAAGCCCGAGATTTGACCGAAAATTTAGGCGAGAACAATACTTGGAGAAGAAATTGAGAAGCAGAAAAATTGGCTTGCTACAGCATGCCACGCGTAGCGGCAAGCTAAAGATTTAGAGAATATGTATTTTTCTCAGGCATAGGAAAATTTCCTTGCCGCGGCGCGCTGCGCGACATATGGCGCGGCGCGACGGGCTAAAATTCATGACATTTTGATTCTAAATTTATTTTAGATTCCCGAGTTATGTGAGTCTAAAGGGGCGATATAAAAACCCTAAAGACGCCCCAAAATAGTACTTTTGACCTATTCCACATCAACAGGAGGCAAGGAAGAAAGAGATCACGCTTCAAGGCTCTACCTCATCATCCATCTATCTGTAGTGATTTTTACATGCTTATAGTTATTTCTTGTCTTAGAATAGGAGTATGAGTGGTTAAATCACCCATTCTAGGGTTGATTGAACCACTCCACATGCTTGTGTGATGATAATTGTTGTCTTATGAATAAACCTTGTTAATTCTTTCTATCTATGTTGTTTACAAATTTCATGCTAATTAATTGGTAGGATCCTCAATTAATTGTCCCCTTTATTCTTGTGATTACAAGGAACAGATTCACGAGTTAGAGGTAAACACATAGTAGTATTTCAACCTTACACAAAGGTATCACTTAGGTTGTCAAAATGGTGAATTAAGAATATTGATCCTTACTGTGAACCATAAGTGTAGTCCTCCCTATTTTCATTAGTTAACGTGAATAGTTGTTTAATGAAAGTTATGATTACTTAACGGAAGTGGGTAGTTGTAAACTTAGAGCACTTGTTCAATAGGAAGATTCAAGGGAAATTAATAACACAATACTTTAGTAAAAGTTTGGAGTTTGGGAAATCAATCCTAGGTTTCACATCTCTTGAATCAAGTTCATTTTTAATTTCTTGTTATTTAGTTTCTTGTTAAGTAGTAGATAAAACCAAACCACATTAAAGATATACTCTTGACATGATTGCATAGATCGTGTTCTCTGAGGGATTCGACCCCGGGACTTGAAATACCGAGCTATATTTGCTGCGACCGCTTAGTTCTATTTTATAGGGCGTAGTTGGGTGTGACCATTTATAATCATAGGGAATGATCTAGAGGAGAAGTCGAGTAATCAAGCAGATTATGTGGAAGATAAGTTGTAGCAGCATTGATCTTGGGATGAAACTGGAGATGATGATGATGTAGAGGAAATGTTGCAGCTTCTAGACTTACTTGCGACTATATTCATGGGTTTTCCAAATTTGAGCCTCTTGATAGACTGCTAGGGCCACCACCTAAGCTATCTATTAAAAAGGTGGCCAAACTTGATTTTAATGCCTTACTTGCTCATCTTCATTACGTTTATTTTGGGAAATTGACACTTTACATATGATTAGTTCTTTGTTTCTTTCTGACTTGCGAGTGGAAATATTATTGTGAGTGCTGTGAGAGTATAAGAGTTCTATTGGTTGAACCATTAGATGATATCATAGAACTAAGTTGATTTTTGAATGAAAAAGAGTTTTATGGAGGAAAGCCAAAACCTTAATCAAATCATGAAAGATGTGGTAAAGAAAGTAATGTTCTATATGCTTGTTGACAAACATTATTATTGTTTTCTTTGACAGTACTTTGGCTGCAACCAAGTTTGCATTCCCTTATGGTACCCATGTCACTAAAAGGATATCATTTGGGTATGTAATGCACATGCGACTTTTCAAAGGTGTATGATGCATATCTCAAATCCACTTATTCCAATCAGTTCGGAGCTTTATTATTGGTACCAAAACATCCATAATCACCAGGTATCATCCCTATATCTTTTCATTATGTTAATTCAATGATGGGAGTTGAATTCTATAAAAAATGAATCAAAAAATTGGGGTAGAACCCTATGTTTATAAAATTGGGGAAATGGGTCGAATTGAACCCAAAAATGCAATCTGATAGCGTATTTGGACTTATGAGAGTATGAAGAGTTCGAAAATATTAATTTTATGGGCGTTCGGCTAAGCCCAGCTGATGCAGCTCGTGTCCGTGCTGATCAAGTGACTGAGCCAGTGTTCGAGCCATCGAGAACGGTCACACGACGCCAAGCCAAGGCTCTGTATGATATGCACATTCATTTAAAGTGGCCAGGAGGAAGCAACCATTCGGAACATGAGTGGCTGTGCTCAAGACTTGAAAGCTACATTTGTAAGCTTGAGCCAAAGCTGGAAGTGCCCAAACACTAACCATTGACACCGAGCACTAAAGTGACCGAAGGGATACAAATATGCCCAAGGCAGGTGAGTGTTCATTGCCAATTGTGCTGAGGCTGAACAATCGAACATTGAAGCCAAGAGAGCACCCGAGCTCATTGTTTATTTCGGCCCTCTGTGGCCTTGTTTTATTGGTCGACTATGACCATTTTTCTAGTATACCCTTGAGGCTATCTGTATAAATCCCTTCGTTATTTGATTTTAAGACAGCAGTTGTTGAATATTGAATATTGAATATTAGTTGAATGCTATTGTGTCTCTGTTGTCAGCCGAACCCCATCCTGGGATTGTCGTAGGAACTTGTGTCAATTGGTGGATTTCATTTGAACAACTTCTTCTTTGGTCATTCAATTTGCTAGAAGCTTGTCGAGTCTTCTTTAGGATTGTTACATAGTTTTAGGTGTGTCTTTGTCTTTCGTTCGAGTGGCTCCAAGACTAGTTCCTTGGATTCATTCGATTGAAGCTAAGATCCCTCTTGCTTCTATCTTTACTTTATCGTTGTTTGTTCCTTCCGCGTGTGTTATCGTGTTTAGCCTAGTTGGCTTGCACCATCTTGGTATCTGAGCAAGGTTTGGATTTGTTCTCACAATTCCAATATTGTTCTTTATCTTTGTTTTATGTGTTTGTGTTTTCTATTTCAGTTTCGTGTTCTTATTCTTGTTGTGTTGCCGTTGTTCTTATTACAAAAAAAAAAGTGAAGAGAAGAAAAAATTTCAAATATTTTATTGGTTGTTGGCTGTTTGGATTAAACAATCAAAGATTCGTCATTATCATCGTTTGGAGACTCCAAAAATAACCAATCGTACACCTTTTGATGACTAGGTTTTCTATGTGTTTTTGAACTGTCAGATGTCGGTGTTCGATAGTCGGGATCGGAGGAGTGCTTATGTAAGAATCGAAGCACATCGCTTTCTTCAGCAAAAAGCTAAAGGGTGAAACCTTGAATTACTCTACGTATGACAAGGAATTGTACGCCCTAGTTCGAGCACTCACTCATTGGCAACATTATCTGTGGCCGAGGAGTTTGTGATTAGAAGTGATCATGAATCTTTGAAATATCTCCGAGGCCAAGAGAAGTTGAATCATGCCAAGTGGGTAGAATTCATTGAGAGCTTTCCCTATGTAATTCATTATAAGAAGGGCAAAGACAGTGTAGTGGCCGATGCGCTGTCGAGGAAGTTAACCTTAGCGACCACTTTTGCTTCGAGATTGATGGGGTTCGAAAGTATCAAGCTGATGTATGAACACGAAAGCTTAAGAGCATCCGTGACGCTATATTGAGTGGCCGAAGGGTGGAGAAGTATTAGTGGCATGATGGCTATCTCTTTAAGAATGGGAGAATTGTGTGCCCGTGTAATCTTGGGGAGAGCTTTTGGTTCGAGAAGCTCACTCCGGGGGCTTAATGGGACACTTTGGTGTCAATAAAAATTCTTGGTATCTTAACCGAGCAGTTTCACTTGCTTAAGATGTGAAGAGATGTGGAAAAGCTTTGCAATGCTTGTTTAGATTGCAAGAAAGCTAAATCAAGGCCCAACCCTCATGGTTTGTACACTCTATTGCCCATTCCTAACTGCCCTAGGGTTAATATATCCATGGATTTTATGATGGGGTTACCGAGTTCGAGGGGTGGGCATGATAGCATCTTTGTCGTGGTCAACCATTTTTCTAAAATGGCTCATTTTTCCCATGCAATAAATATGATGATACACAAGATGTAGCTACTTTGTTTGTTTCAAATGTGCTAAAATTGCATGGTGTGCCTCTTACTAGTATGAGTGACCGAGAATCTAGGTTCTTGAGTCATTTCTGGAAATGCCTATTGGGTGCCCTTGGAACCAAGCTACTATTCTCGATGTCTCACCATCCTCAGAGTGATGGATAGACCGAGGTAGTCAACCAAACCTTGGGAGCTCTGCTTCGAGTGACAACCAAAGGTAAGGCCAAAAATTGGGTAGGTTGTTTGCTTGTGATAGAATTTGCATACAACTGTATTGTGCATCGAATGATTGGAATGACTCCATTTGAGTGTATGTATGGTTTTAACTCTTTGATTCCACTTGATTTAACCCCGTTGCCTCAAGATATTGCTATTGATTTTAAAGGTTTACACCGAGCTAATGCTTTGCTCGAGCTACATCCCAGAGTAAGGAAGAAACTTAAGGTGCTTATGCCAAAGTGGCCTCGAAGAAGAACAAGGGTCGTAAGAAGTTTGAGTTAAAGAGGGAGTTTGGGTTTGATTTCACTTCAGCAAAGAATGGTTCCCAAACCAGAGGAAAGAAAAGTTGGCTCCGAGAGGGGATGGTCCGTTCCAAGTGCTGAGCAAGATCAACAACAATATATATGTGATCGACTTCCCAGGTGAGTATAATGTATCCAATACATTAACGTTGCTGACTTAACTCTTTGTGTCGCAGGCCGAGCACCGGAGACTGAAGAGGATGCAATTTCGAGGATGAAATCTTCCCAAGAAGGGGAGAATGATACAACCCATTTCTATGCTGATCAAGTGATCGAGCCATCGAGACCGGTCACATGAAGCCATGCTAAGGTTCTGCACTATGTGCATATTCATTTAATGTGACTAGGAGGAAGCAACCATTTGGAAAATGAGTGGCCGACCTCAAGACTTGGAAGCTACATTTGTAAGCTCGAGCCAAAGCTGGAAGTGACCGAACACTAACCATTGTCATCGAGCAATAATGATGCAGGGCAAATCGAGCCTAAGGCATTTACCATCAAGAGCCGGGATTGGAGGATGCAAAGGATGAGAAGCCAAGAGCTTTGGAAGATATTTCGGATGGTTTCAGCATTAGGCCCCACGTCTAAGGAGGAGGAGGGACGCCCAGCACAGTCAGGCCTTCCGCCTAGACCCATGCCCTCCGCCTAGGTCCATGCCCTCCACTCCGCCTAGCCAGGCCCTCCGCCTAGCCAGGCTTCTGCCTAGCCAGAGACTCCCAAGCTCACTGCCTAACTTCCATGCACCCCGCCTAAGCCTAGGCGCCCCGCCTGGAACGTTGAATACTTTTACAACTTATGTTGTTATTACTATTTTGCCCTACGTGGCCTATTATGTGTAATCAACTTGTAGGGGCTTTTATGTAATTTCATTAGGAGTGTGAAACATCTATAAATACTACACTTAGTCATTTTATGTAGCTAGCAAGATTTTGAGATTGAAGAATAGAATTTAGAAGAGACTAGGTCCTTCTTGTTGAAGCTTGGCTTCATGTATCTCTTACTTGGAATCCATGGTGGATCGCCCCTTGTGTGACCCCGTGAGTGGTTCAACTCTCTTTCTCCCTTTGAATCAATCTACTTTGGTTAGTTTGATTCATTCTTTCTTCTATTTCTGTTCTTCCCCGTCCCTTATTTCTTGGTTATTGTGTTTATCTTTTTGCTTCCGCTATTTGTTGTTGCTTCTGCCCATTACCCTGCATCAACAAAAGTGACCGAAGGGCTACAAATGTGCCCAAGGCAAGAGAGCATCTATTGTCAGTTGTGACGAGGCTGAATAATCGAGTATTGTAGCCAAGAGAGCGCCAAAGCATATTGTTTACTTTGGCCCTATGTGGCCTAGTTTTATTTGTCGACTGTGACCATTTTCCTAGTTTATCCTTGGGGCTATCTATATAAACCCCGTCGTTATTTTGTTTTAGGATACCAGTTGTTTAATATTGAATATTAGCTGAATGCTATTGTGTCTCTGTTGTGAGCCGAACCCCATCGTAGGATTGTTATAGAAACTTGTGTCAATCGGTGGATTCTATTTTGAACAACTTCTTCTTTGGTCATTCAATTTGCAAGAAGCTTTTCGAGTCTTCCTGAGGATTGTCGCATAGTTTTAGGTGTGTCTTTGTCTTTCATTCGAGTGGCTCCAAGACTAAATCCTTGGATTCATTCGATTGAAGCTAAGATCCATCTTGCTTATATCTTTACTTTTTCGTTCTTTATTGCTTCTGCGTGTGTGTTTAGCCTAGTTGGATTGCACCACCGACCCAGGGGTATTTTTGTAATTTTCTTCTATCTCTGACCATTAGCTATATATTCAGATCATGCGCACTCATATATGCAATTTCTCTTATTTATGTTAGAGTAAAGTGATTCCTAGAGGCGTTGGAAAGGAAATGAGCCTATTCGATAGTCGATTCGGCCCGAGATTAAAAGGTAAGTGGTTTATTCTTACTTTGATGGCCTTTAGCCTTTATTGATGTCTCACACACGTATTCTTGAAGTGCGTAGTTGCCAATAAGGCATACTTACTATGTCGGAGCTTCGTGTATAGTTGTTATCATGTTATTAGTATTGATTGGTGTTTGTTATGTAATTAGGAGTGTTGTACTCCACATTTTTAGATTGACTTGTTCTTTTTGCCTTGTATGTGTATTAAAAATGTGTTGTACGTACTATCGTGCTATGAGGGAGTGTGTCTTGATTTTTTTATGTATGCCAGCTATTGGATTGTAATGCATTTAGTGGAAAGTTATAGTGGAAGTCGCACTATTATTGTTGAACTGCAATCCCTATAACGTGAAGTGTAGAATACAGGTTTAGTCATTATTATAAATGTCAGTTGCTAGGCTTGAACCATAAATGTTTTATCAAGGATAGAGACTTTGGGATATCAATTGAGGAATAGAGAAGCCTTATTAAGTTGTAAATCTCTAAATATCATTAGATTAAGCGATGAAAGGCTTGTTTTGGTAATAGTTATGTATATGGAACTGATATTAGAAGGACTTACTATTGCTAGAACATTGATACGCGATGGATTTCATATCATCGATGCGATCTGGAGTTCGTATTGTAAGTGCGCCATGGTGTTCACACCCCTGATAGCGCGATGGATTTTGCATCAAGTTAAACACCCCAGAGTGAAAAAGATTCTGGTGCGGGATGGTATTCAGGCATGTGTCCTTGTGGCACTATACTTCATTCATACTATGTTATGACAAGGATTGTTGTGTGATAGGTGATTGTTATTCTAGGTCGTTGGTGTGCTCAATATATGAGATTAATTTATTTATCTATTGCTCACTTCTTGTTTCCCTTGGTTACCTAGTTGGTCCTTGGTATAGATATTATTGCTTGAAACTTGAGTTTAGGAGGGGATTGGGTGTTGGTGTTATATGAGTAATTGAAGGTGGTAGTGAGCTGCACATATATGTTAATGTCTTCAGGAATGTATTGGTTGATTAGTATAAGTGTTTCATTTTATAGTTATTACGTGATTACTATTTATTGGTTTCTTGCCTTCTCGGCTAGCTTACCTATTTTTCCGAGGTAGCTAGCTAGGCCCCACATACGGAGTCCTTTCGACTCACCCTCTATTTGTTTCTTGTCTATTTATTTCATTTCGGCAGGTTCGCTTTAGGACTGAGTTCGTCACATGATTGAGGAGTGAAGACGACTTCCGCTGTCAGGGTGAGCCAGCTTTTGTTCAGAATGGCCACCAATTTTATGTTGATTATCTCAGTTGTATTTTTCTCCCTTGAAGAGATGTATATACTTTGTGGTATTCTTAGATGTCTGTCTGGATAATCCTAAACCTAGTTGTGTGGTAAAAATATGCCATCTATGATTACGGGAATACGAGTCCAGCTGGCAAAGACTAGACTTAATTTACAAGTCACTGGGAGCAGAAGATACACGCCTGCTCCCAAGCCACGGCCTCTCAATAGGCACAGACCCTGCAATGTAAGGCATACATCTCGTCGCCTTAATTTTTACAGTCTCCTAGTTAGGGTTAGTATATACCATCGCCTTGAATAAATAGGCCCACGACCTTATTAGTCTTTGTATTATACCATAATTAGGACTACGTAAATCATAGCTATAAATCCCTCCTTACATTGTATTGTATAATTAAGCGATTTTCACAAAATCTGACTATTCTCAAGTAATACAACTACTTGCTTTTCTGCTCAAGTACTTATTCCTCAGCTTTTATTTACTTTTCCTCGTATTTTACAGTATTGCTTGTGACCCCTTAGTCTTTAAGGCAAATTTTAGGCATAACCAGTTTGGTTTTTTGCGAAGGAAAAGCACAACCATGTTAAACGACAATGATGATGCCCTGAAGAACATTGCTGGCGCGGTTGATGCGGTTGACGAGTCTACAAAAGATCCCAGCGATCTCAGTGGACAGCCAAAAGACACTCCCTGGGATCCGATCTCTGTAGGCAGTGACTGTGAGTATGACAACCTGCACGAGAGCAATTCAGGATTCAAGGACTACCTCGCCGATCTCCTCAAAACTCAAGAAGAGCAAGCGGAGCAAAAATCGGCCAACCTGGTAGAAAGCATGGCGGAGAAGCTAGGAGCGTTCTTCGCTGGTTCGTCCAGAGGCCAGCGTCCCTTCGAGGACCCATGCCTGTGAACGATTAACTGGCCTCCGTTCCCAGATGAAGGATTGATATGAAGACCATTCCAGGAAGCTCTATAGCAGCAAACAATCAAGGTATTGAAGGAACACATGTCATTTAGGGCATCTTGAAAGAGCTGGAAATCATCCACGGTAGGATCGGTAACATGCCAAGTGCTTAACCCTAAATTACCGCCATAGATGAGCAAATTTTCTTCAAACATGCAAAAAAAAGCGAGAGCTGCACTGGTCTGCATGTTACACCCTGTGTGTATAAAGTGATGTATATTACACTAATGACATGTTAAGAATTATTTAAGTTTAAAGTCATAATATGACTATATATGATGTTTATATGTTGAATATAATGTTTGGAAAACATTAGATTTAAGTTGCGGAAAAACCAACTAAAGAATTTGCCTTGTAACGAAGCTTTTTGCGCAATTAATTCTGTGTGTTATACGAGATCTTTTAGGGGTATATCATATACAAAATTGAAGGTCTTGGAGTATAGTTTCCAACACTCTTTACCGTTTTTTCTTACGACATCCGAATAAAAATTTATTAGCGTTAGAAGAAAGGCTGGTGAAGAACACACGTGGTTGACCTGTCAACCTTACTATAAATAGAAGACTTGGTCTTCTTTTTCCTCATTTTCCAGAAAACTCATGAAAAACAGAACTTCCATAGCTCTCCAAGAAGCACCTTATGGTTTTAATACAATTTCACCATACACAACTCAAAATCAAGAAGTGAACACATCCACACGATCCTTACGACATATGTAAGACTTTGTCATTCTCCTTTCTCCTTATAACTCGAGTTTTGGAAAGAGCTTCGTGGCTAAGTAATCTTTTAGGACTAGTTATACTACAGAAGATTATGCGAGATTGTATGTTAAAGAAATAGTGTGCCTTAATCGTGTTTCAGTGTCTATTATTTCAGACAAAGGTGCACAATTTACAGCTAACTTCTAGAAATCATTTCAGAAAGATTTAGGGACGTAGGTGAATCTAAGATCATCTTTTCATCCCCAGATAGACGGCCATGCCGAGCAAATTATTCACACACACGAGGATATGTTGAGAGCCTGTATCCTAGATTTTAAGGGCATAGGGAAGAGCATTTACCACTGATAGAGTTTGCCAGTAATAACAGCTATCACTCCAGCATTCAGATGGCACCATATGAAGCCTTGCACGGATGTAAATGCAGGTTGCATATACGTTGGTTTGAAACGGGTGAATCCCAGCTATTGGGACCAGATGTGATCCAGAAAGCTATAGATAAAGTAAAGCCAATCAAAGAGAGATTGCTAGCAGCGCAGAGTCATCAGAAATTATTGCCAATAATTTACGTCGAGATTAAGATTTTTCAATTGGCGACAGGTATTTCTGAAGGTATTGCCTACGAAAGGCGTTATGTGATTCGTGAAGAAGGTCAAGCTTAGCCCTAGATTCATAGGTCCGTATTGGATTATCAGATGAGTTGGGCGTGTATCATATGAGTTGGACCTTCCAGCAGACCTTCAAGAGGTATATCAATGTTTCATGTCTCCATGCTTCGGAAAAGTGCTGGAGATCCTTCCCGAGTCATACTTGTGTGGGAAAAAAATACACTACCTATTGTTACGGGGATACAAGTCCAGTTGGCAAGACTAGACTTATCCTACAAGTCACCAGGCACTAAGGATATACGCCCGCTCCTAGAGCCAACGACCGTTTAGGTGGTTTGGTCACGTGGCGCAAGGCATACGTCCCGTCGCCTAGGGTTTGTAGTCTCCTAGTTAGGGTTTAGTGTACCACCGCCATCTAGCGCAACTAGTAAAGTCTACAAGATAACATCCTACAGACAAAGGAGACACGGGATCGATTCCTCATGAGAGCACAATTGTACACAACACACGATTCGCCATCAACTTCGGCTACTCTTAAGGAATAAGATTTACTTTGCTTTCTCCATTCTTTCTTGCTTATTTACTTGTCTTTTATTTTCATCGTATTTACTTACTTTTCCATCGTAATTTATCATATTACTTGTGACCTCATTCATAATTAATTGTTTAGCCTAGAGATACAAATTTTGGCATAAACAGTTTGACGCCCACCGTAGGGCCCAGGCAATTGCAGGTATTGTCGGACGAGGGTAGCAGCATTTCGAAGAATACCACAGATACAGGAGACGAGTCTGCAAAGGATCTCAGCGATCCCAACATACAACAAAAGGATCTCGTCGAGCAGCCAAAGGATTCTTCTAACGAGCCAATCCCTATTGCTAAGCGAACGCGATCAACCGCCAGGAGGTAATTAAGAATTTAGAGGCTTCCTCTTGGATATCCTCAAAACCGCGTCCGAGCGGAACTCGAACATCATAGCTGAAGGGATATCCCAGAGATTGGGAGCAATTTTTGTTGGCTCTTCTAAGAGGCTATTATCCCCGTGAAGATCGACGCCCACAGACAATTCGCCAGCATCAATTCCAAGTCTAGGCTCAACCTGGATACCGCACTTGGAGGATCAACGACGGTCAACAATTAAGATTTAAGGGAGCCCCTGTCATTCAGGACCTCATAAAGGAGATGAAGTCCATCCACGACCGGATTAGTAACGTGCCAGCTGCATCACCTCAAGTTACCATGGTAGATGCCACTCCAAATGGACACGCAAGTATACACGGTCGATAAAGTAATAGAGTTATAAGAAAAGTATCGTTCCCACCAGAACTATTGATTAACTACGACTAAATCAGAAAATTCCTAATTATCTACGCAAGAAGAATTCAAGAGTTGAGAATTTATCTAACTAAAATTAACTAATTAAACTAAGAAAATAACTAACACGTAAAACACAATTTTGGATTCAAAAAGGGACAATAGTCTAGGGTTATGGGATATCTGCCAATCCTATTGAATTCTTCATTTAATTCGACTAAATAATCTATCTAGGTTACTAATCACAGTGTTAATATTACTTACAGGATTCTTTCGATACCATGCTCGCCTATTCAAGTCAACCAAATGCCTATATGTCTATGAAATTAGAGTTAACAAGAAGGCATTTACTTTTCCTGTATAATGACTAAGTATGACTATTAGGTATATTTCTATCCTAACCGCGAAACCATTCCCCGATGCCCAGGTTCAGGAACACATTCTATTCAATCCTATTGCAACCTACGGTTCCCACTTTCGAGTTCAACCCTAGGTTCATAAATAGTATTGAATTGGTGATCAAGAAATCAAATAATTAAGCTCAAGATATGAATAAATAACCCAATATAATAAATCAATGAAATCAAATTAACTTAGGAATATCAACAATCATGGAGAATCCCACAACTCTAGAACTAACAAACTATGTAAAGAAAAGAGAAGAAAACTCAATGTAGACGTTGAGCTCCAACCCATCTCCAACGTTTCTCATCCTCCCAAAGGTCCAAAGATCCTTAAAATTATGTTTTAGGCTGCTTATATATGGATTACAATGTGTACAAAATATTTTAACCTAATCCCAATTCGGATGGGAACACTCAGGTCGCACAACCATTCTTACAATGTAATATAATCTGTATGCTTTGCTCCCAGGTCTCACGGCATCTCTTACAATATACAGCTGTTGTAAGGTTCCTACAAAGAGCTTACAAAGCTCATTACTCCGCTTATTTTTTACACCACTCTTCTTCATTTTTCTACTTCAATTATGACTTTGGACTTCTCCAAAAAGTATAGCCATCTTGCTCCAAAATTTCACCAATTCATACCTAAGTCATTCAAACACCTCAAGTTAGTAAAATATCCAAAATAAACAATGTTGGGTACTCTTTAGCATTGAATTTAAGTAAAAGGTAGGGGAAATATATATCTAAAATACACCAAATATGCCCAATATCAATACCCCACACTTAAACCTTTTATCGTCCTAGAACAAAACTAGCCCCAACAAAATTTTAATCAATTAAACTCAAGCACCTATGAGTTTGGTTGATACCACCAATTAATCACCATACACACAAGCACACAACTTCTCCATATTTATGACTCACACATATAAAAACAAGAATTATCAAAACAATAAAGTGTTAACATCCAAGCCTCAAGAATCAACTCCGCACACCAACTTACTCACGACATGCTCACTTGTTAAAAGTTAGATAGCCTAATAAAAGCTCCTAGCTCTCATAATCCATGTGCCCTCACCAATCAAAGCCTAGTCCCAATCACATACAAATAAATCAAATTTATTATACGGGACGCCTAAGATAGAAAGAATTCGCTCTCACTCAACAAAGAATTTCAAGTGGCACACAATGGTACCATAGGGTTGCCCATCTTGTAATTCTCCCCTAAAGTAGGCACACTCGGCCTAGAATCAAATAGAACTTTATCAAGGTTGTAATGTTGGCTAGGGGATAGGTAGGGTAAATATATGGATAAAAGTGATTAACACCTCCCTAAGCACTTTTAAAACTTATTTAAACCTCAATTACACACTTCCTTCTCAACCATGGCTTTCCTTCTTCAATATAAATCAAGCTCCAATTTTCCACTTTTTATCTACGCCAATGGACATTTTTTTAGCTCAAAATGGATGCTCATTTTTTTTTTCAAATTCCACATCTTTTTTTAACTGTACAGCTGGCTAGACAATAAAATAATTTTTCTCTTCACTTTTTCTTTATTTTTTTTCCTTTTCACAAGAAATTCTTTCACTTCTAATTGGTACCACTTCACAATCAAACCAACCTTTTTCTCAAACTTTAGCTTTTCAACTCATTATGCAATTTTTGCAAGTGCGCTAGGAGATAGGGTGTTCAAAAGATAGGAAGTTCAATACAAAAATAGGTAAAGGCTTTTGATGAGGTTGCCAATAAACAGGATAAAGGCACAAAGAGGCTGACTAGGGTCAAATCATCAAGGAAGGCTAGAAGATAAAAAAAAATCAAATTGGCCAAAAAAGGCCTGTAATCATTTTCTAAATCAAGTACATCCTAAGATTTCGCCTCGAAAGCAATTAGGCCAAGTTCTAGACCAATAATGCAAGCACATGAACAATACTAAAACCTTACCACACATGGCACATGAACTACTCAAGACGGAACAATTCCAACTCCTAACAAGAATCAGTGAGACAAGTCATGTTATTCAGTCAATAAGCAGAGTCAAAATCCTGAACCGAAGCGTAACTAACAAGATCATCTATCAATCCAATGCAAAACTCACATCAAAAGTCCATAGGGAAGTTCAACTCTCATGCAAAGGACTAAATATGATATCATCAAATAACTCACACATAAGACAAGGAGCAAGGTTCACCACCCTTTACTTTCTTCTCATTCTATTTTTCAAAGTAAGAAAATCGTTATTACTAGTACTCCTAAAAACACCCGGTTCAAAAGAAATGACATCCTAGGAAGAGAACCGTGGCTTGACGAAAACCCAAGGACTCGGCCACTAATCTAAACTAACTAATTTTTTTAATTTTTTTTCAATGGTTCCCACCCCACACTTAAAATGGTGCATTGTCCTCAATGCACGACACTAAGGACAAGAGGTGGTAAATCGAGGTACTCAGACTTCCTCACTAGCATGCACAATTTTTATTTCAAGCTAACAACTCATTTAAACCAACTAGTGCACGCAGTCGAGGTGCAAGCACCCCTCACTTAGACTTGACTACATCAAGAAAACATGGAATATCAATTAATAGATCCACAGAAGCGGGGCAACCCCTGATAAGCAAAAAAGGCAGCAAATATTGGCGAGCGAACAATTGGCACTTGACGTGCACAAGCAACGTGTC
Organism: Petunia x hybrida; assembly: GCA_037355625.1. Taxonomy (NCBI): domain Eukaryota; kingdom Viridiplantae; phylum Streptophyta; class Magnoliopsida; order Solanales; family Solanaceae; genus Petunia; species Petunia x hybrida. The sequence continues at coordinate 3,758,690 of JBBBVM010000051.1, forward strand.
TAGTGCGTAACATGTTATCCAATGGCTCCAAATGCTACCCCGACCCTTATCCCTACTCAATTTAGACTCACAACCGTCCCCATTAAAGATTCGACTACTAAGACTTCGTCGAATAAATTAAACATTCATTGAGGAATTTTGTCAAACATGTGGTGTGCATAATTCTGGGCAGACCTTGTGTCTGCAATTTGTTTTGTGTTTACCCTCCCAACTCCAGGAGATATCATGTACCAATGCTCACAGTGCATCCCCGCACTCCCCATAAAAAAAATATCAAACAATAGTTCATCAATTTTCATCTTTTTCTCATGTAGAACATAGACTACAAACTTAGCCCTAGTGTGAGAAGAATGGGGAAGACAAAGCACCAACCATAGAGGAGAGGAACAACAATGAAGTAGAGGAGATGAGCGAATCATACCTGGTCATCAATGGATTAGTTGCATCAGTGTGTATGTTTGACGTGTGAGAGGAGAGCAATCTCCTTTGTTTTGAAGACTTAGGAAAATATAAGAAGGGAGAAGGAGTTTTTACAGTACATAAGTGACTTATCTAGCCCTTACAATAATTCGTACAGTGTATGCCCATTGTAAGACTTTACTCTAGGGAACAAAAATTTCATACAATAGTCTTACAGAGAGGGTTACTCCACTGTTTTGCACATCTCTTAATGCTACAGACCTTACAACAGGTCTTACATTGTAAGACTCGCTGTAAGGCCTGAAACTCATCACTTTATTTTCTTCAATTTCCTTCACTCCAAAAGGTCAGTTCTCCTGATTAACTTCGCTGAGTCCCTGCCAAAACACACTCAAACCACCAGATTAGTTTTAATTTATTTATTTATTATTTTTTTTGTGTGTGTTGTAAAAACTAACTAACTAACTAAAGAAAGCAATAAAACATGGGTTGCCTCCCACGAAGCACTTGATTTAACGTCGCGACACGACAAGGATGCAACTATCACTTTTTCCTCCACCTCGATATGAATCGAATCCCCAAATTACATTCAAGCTTACGACTATGCTCTTGGGGTGGTGTCACAAACCCAAAGAAACCAAGAATTAAACGTCGCATTTTGCACCTCTTTGCTTTTAAAGGAGGAATATCATTTTTTCTCCTCGGCATCACAAACTTTAAAATATTGACACCTTGTTCCTCCTCCTGTTACTCTTCTATTAGCTCGGAAGGCTCGTTTTTCATGTCACCATCCAAACACAATGTCGAAAAGTGCATAGAATGAGGTCTAATGCGCCCTAACTGCAAAATTATATCATTCTTGACATCTTCATCATTGCATACACTAGAGTCATCAAAAATTATATTTTTCACTTCCTCACTTGACTCCAGTGCCAATTCTCTACTTTGGCATCATCAACTACTGCTGGGTCGAACTGTTGGAACTCCACACTTAGCTCCTCGAATTAGCTCTTAAATTCCTCTTCAACTTCATCCACCTCAAATATACTATCCAAAATAATTAGTTGTTGAGACTTAGACGCCTCAATCTTTTCAATCAAATTAGCCTCAGAGTCGTGAATAGCATCGCTAAATCGGTCGATCTCTTGTTTGAGCACACTTTTCCATCCTAGGAAGCACTTAGCTGCACTTGTAATATCATCAAGAAGACCCCCACATACATCTAATCGTTGAGATTGTTCCATTAGCCAAGTTTCTCTCACGATCTCTATTTATTCAGAATTTTCCTCATACCGTGATGCATCCGGCACATCGTTGCTCCTATAAAACTCACAAGCAAGGTTAGTACTATCATTATTATTACTAGGGAAGGAGTATGACACTTAGGACAATCATTCCACAAACTACCACACAATTGACAATAGTTCCAATCAAAGGTTGTAAAAGAACTACTAGATAAATAGTTCAGTAGGATATCAAGATATCGGCAATCTTCCCACAAGTGACGTCCATTACAAATTATGCAAGGAGCACCAAAATACAAGCAGCCAACTTTCGACCAATTTTCATTAAAAGATGACATGTTAAAAACTAATACAATAATACACTAAATAGTTGAATAGACAAAAGTGAATGTCTAATCTAGAAAATAGTTAATTTTAATTCCCTGACAACGACACCAAAAACTTGCCGCTCCAAACGCATATGCAAGTATACGCGGTCGATAAAGTAATAAAGTGATAAGAAAAGTATTGTTCCCACGAGGACTATTGATTAACTATGACTAAATCAGACAATTCCTAATTATCTACGCAAGAAGTATTCAAGAGTTGAGAATTTATCTAACTAAAATTAACTAATTAAACTAAGCAAATAACTAACACGTAAAACACGATTTTGGATTCAAGAAGGGACAATAGTCTAGGGTTATGGGATATCTGCCAATCCTATTGAATTCTTCATTTAATTCGACTAAATAATCTATCTAGGTTACTAATCACAGTGTTAATATTACTTACAGGATTCTTTCGATACCATGCTCGCCTATTCAAGTCAACCAAATGCCTATATGTCTATGAAATTAGAGTTAACAAGAAGGCATTTACTTTTCCTGTATAATGACTAAGTATGACTATTAGGTATATTTCTATCCTAACCGCGAAACCATTCCCCGATGCCCAGGTTCAGGAACACATTCTATTCAATCCTATTGCAACCTACGGTTCCCACTTTCGAGTTCAACCCTAGGTTCATAAATAGTATTGAATTGGTGATCAAGAAATCAAATAATTAAGCTCAAGATATGAATAAATAACCCAATATAATAAATCAATGAAATCAAATTAACTTAGGAATATCAACAATCATGGAGAATCCCACAACTCTAGAACTAACAAACTATGTAAAGAAAAGAGAAGAAAACTCAATGTAGACGTTGAGCTCCAACCCATCTCCAACGTTTCTCATCCTCCCAAAGGTCCAAAGATCCTTAAAATTATGTTTTAGGCTGCTTATATATGGATTACAATGTGTACAAAATATTTTAACCTAATCCCAATTCGGATGGGAACACTCAGGTCGCACAACCATTCTTACAATGTAATATAATCTGTATGCTTTGCTCCCAGGTCTCACGGCATCTCTTACAATATACAGCTATTGTAAGGTTCATACAAAGCGCTTACAAAGCTCATTATTCCGCTGATTTTGCACACCATTCTTCTTCATTTTTCTACTTCAATTATGACTTCGGACTTCTCCAAAAAGTATAGCCATCTTGCACTAAAATTTTACCAATTCATAGCTAAGTCATTCAAACACCTCAAGTTAGTAAAATATCCAAAATAAGCAATGTTGGGCACTCTTTAGCATTGAATTTAAGTAAAAGGTAGGGGAAATATATATCTAAAATACATCAAATATGCCCAACATTAGTAGATGAGCAGAAGTTCTACAAACATGCTTACAAAGCGAGCGCAGCGCCGCACCGCATACCAAAGCACTTCCGTTTGCCAGATAACTTGAAGTATGACAGAATGACTGATCCGAACGAACACATCACTACTTACTATACGGCTGTGAAGAGTAACGAGATTACCAAAGAAGAAATCCAGTCTGCTCTGGTGAAGAGATTTGGCTCAACTTTGACCAAAGGAGCCCTTGCTTGGTACACTCAGCTACCAATGGGATCTATTGTATCATTCACTCAGATGCAATACCTGTTCAATAAAGCGCATTCCGGTGTATGGAAGATCTTCGAGATATAACAATGTAACAACGAATTGCTGAAGGATTACCTCGACAGATTTCAGAAGGAATGCATGGAGCTCCCTCCAGTCTCTGACAACATCGTTGTGGTAGCCTTCAGCAAAAGCCTGACTACATCAGAGATATACTGAGAAACTTCGTTTGGAGCCAGACCATTCTCATAACCCCGAGGACGGGCGAAGGAAGAGACTGGGAAGCCCGTCCCTAGAAGGTGAGGAGGATGGCAAAAAGATGAAGCTGAAGGTTCAAAATCAAGCGGGCACTGGGCGGCAGAATAATTCTCGAGCATCCGGATCCTAGGAGAAACGAACAGAACCCCGAAATTTCAGAAACATTGGTCGTCATGTCAATGATGTGGACATAATCACCAACCACTTTGGAAAACTGGGCCACAGGGTCCGATGGCCACCTAATGCGAAATGATCTACAGGGAGAAACACAACACCCTATTGCAACCTTCATCACAGTGGGGGCCATGCAACAGTCAATTGCAAAGACTTGATGATCGAGATTGAACACTTGCCAAAGGAAGGACATGTCAAAGAGTTATTGGAAGAGGGGCCCCACCGCTTTAAAGGTTCAGAGTCTGAGAACCTGAAGACCATCAACGCAATCTTCGTGGATGAACGGCCGGACTCGGCCTCGGGGACTGCAATGATTGGGATAACATTTGAGTCCATCCGATTCGACCTGGAGGAGCAAGCAGACCAACAAGGAGACCTCATTGTACCTGTGGAAGTATCCGGTGTACACATCCAACAGGCTTTTATCGACCCGGGGAGTAGTGCTAATATTATCCGGGGGGAGATGTTACACAGATTCAGCCATTGTCCTCAAATACCCTCGAGTACTAGAAACATAATTGGCTTCAACAGAATCTGGGAAGCATCCGCTGGAGAATTAGCTCTACCGATCCATATACCGTGCTTGACGAGCACAACTATTTTCCAGGTAATGAATCGCAATCTCCCGTACGATGTAATATTGGGATGGCCATGGATAAACAACGTCAGGGGAGTGCCCTCAACACTTCATGAGGTCTTCAAGTACCCGACCCTTCACGGGGTCGTCAACCTACGAGGTTAGCAACCTCTCTCCGAGGAATGTCGCTTTACCTTTGACGGGATTACATCGTTCGAGTTGAGAGTTATTGAGGCCTTAAAGTGAGAGGTTAGGGAGGAACTTAGCGAGCTGCGAGATCGATTGGCGCTGATGGATCAACTAATCTCGAGAGCGACTGAATTGGTGTGTCGTCTCTCTGAGGTGCTACGGAAGCAAGGAGAACCCCCTGGCTGATACAATGTTATTTGACGATGGCTCGGATGAACATCCAACTCCTTCAGATTCCAATGATAACCAAGCCAGAGATAGGTAAGCACCTATTGTTATACGTTTCAATATCTGAGATAGCTTTGAACGTGGTCCTTGTACGAGAAAATAATGGGAAGTAGTTTCCCGTAAAGTACGCCAGCAGAATGCCGTAAGGCATAGACAAGTTCTTGCCCTTACAGCTCTTGTTCATAGCAACCATGATAATGGCCACACGAGAGTTGCGCTCGTACTTTCAGGAACACTCGGTCAGTTTAATCTCTTCGGCACAGGAGCGAGCCATTCTGTCTAAGACCGGTTTGTTAAAAGATATGGAAAAGTAGGTGGAGGAGTTGGGAGAGTACGATGTCATCTATCCACCCCATACAGATATCAAGACACATGCGTTGGAAGGTTTTACCTCAGATTTTGCAGAAGAATTGGAATGGAAGGCTGAAGAGTCACTCAGGAATGAAGCAGTAATTGAGTACGGCCGTTGGGAAATTCGCACGGGAATGAATCCCAACAGGGAGAAGATCGATCTGTGGATCAGAACACTGTCTGGAATGGTCTACCATCAGACCATAAAAGCTGATGACAATGAAGTAGAGTGTGAAGCCATAATTCAATCCCTTGACTTAGCCTACACACTGGGGGCCAGGGAGATCAACCTGTACAATAAATCTCAGCTGATAGTCAATTATCTAAGGGAAATCTTCGTAGCTGAGGACATCTGCGAGCCAGATCGAAATAAGAAAATCAGGGAAATCCTGAAAAAATTTCATGTGTGGGAATTGATCCACTAAGAAAAAATCTCAGGAGACGTCGAAACATCCAAGGACCCGGATGATTGGACGACGATAGTTGAGCTAACCTTCGCAGGCCTGATAACCTTGAAGTTCCAGATACAGGATCCTTCACAGGGCAGCGTGATGCACTGCTCAACTATCTGAGAAAAGAAGATCTTCCCAAAGACAAGTCAGAAAGCATATACTTGCGGAAATAGGTGGTTCACTATTGCTTGATCGGCGAGCGCTGTACCACAAGGTCGTCAACGACCCGGGGGATGACTTTCAAGGCTCAGCACCCTTAAACAGGGAAGCCCAACTGAATGACCCTGAATCTTTCAAGGATCAAACATGAAGTACCTTTGCTTGAGAAAGAATTTACTTTGTTTTTGTTATTTCCTTTTGGTTATGATATTTATCAAACATGTTACGGGTTTTCACTGACAGCATCACAGGCCCCGCGCCTCTTCTATGAATAAAACTACTATCTTACTTAGTCAGTTTTACTCATTTATTTAGATCCATCTACGATCCAACTATTCTGATGCAGGGTAAATGTGGAACGAAAAAGATAAGGAGCAAGACGAGTCTTGAACTCCCTATGAGGTAACTACGAGGAACTTGTCTCGTACTACCCTCGATTCGGGTCAAGAGTTGCCTATACTATGCAACTACCCTCAAGACACACCTGGGTCTCGCAAATAGAATGATCGGATTTGGATTGAGGGTCAACTAGTTCTACTAGCATATTCAAGTCCAAAGGGTAAGTTTCATTCATCAATAAGGAGCATAGCTCGTGTTCTTCAATATTCAAGATAGACTAACTATGAAAATAAGAAACACTTGGGTATTTATAGTGTTTCCTAAGTATACATAATGACCAAACTACCCTTACTCCTAAGGTTCACTAAATAGGCCACTTAGGGCAAAATAGAAAATAACAACATAAGTTGGAAATTCATTAAGCGTTCCAGGCGGAGCGCCTAGGGTCAGGCGGAGCTGCCTGGAAGTTGGGCAGTGAACAAGGAAGGCTCTGGCTAGGCGTAGGCCTGGATCTGGGTGGCGGCGCCTGGCCTGTGCTTGTGCCAGGCGGAGCGCCTAAGTGCTCAGGCGGAGCGCCTGCCTAGTTAGGCGGTGTGTCATTTAGGCGGAGCGCCTGGCATGGGCGGAGCGCCTGACTATGCTGGGCATCCCTTCTCTTCCTTAGGCGTGGGGCCTAGTGGTGAAACCATCCGAAACATCTTCCAATTACTTCCGTCTTCGAGTTCTTTTCTCACCAAGTATAAATACACCTCTTGGACCTCCTTGGCTTGACTCTGAGTGAATGGTCTCGTGACGAATTGCCCCGCATCATATTCATAGCCCCGACCCGACCTAAGTTGAAGTAATACACTCACCTTTTGCTACAAAAGGTAGAGTACACTACTCGCTTAGAGTTAGACCACGTGTAACTCAGCCATCAGGCATTAATCGAGTGTTGATCTTGTTAAATCAATAATTGTACCTACACACCGATGGGGATGCCTATTCGCATAGTGCCAGAAAGTCTTAACTACTCGAGTAACTAAGCGAAGACTTTTTGTCTCAAAACAAAAAAAAAAACATTTCCACACGGGCTAAAGTCATCCCATTGTGGGCGTAAAAATCCATTTGCTACGGATGCAACCTAGCCGCCGTCTATCGGTTCAAAACGGACGTAATTGCTCAAGGCAAACACACTGACACACGTTCTTAAATAATTAGAACAGTCAGGACGACCGGAAGCCATCATTATATCTAGGTGCACAAACGTACTTCTTGATTACACATTAACACAAGTACATATGAAATATGGATGAACATTCGTTTCATTAATAACAAACAGCCTGTAGGCTCATAATATACATTTAGTTCTTCCTAAATACAACATTTGTTTATAACAATTGTAGATAAGAAAAGGAAAGGGAAGAGTAAAAAAAAATCCTCAGGATTAACATGGCTGAAAAATCCTTCATCTGCATTGTAGCTATACACCATAAACAGTCTGGAGTTCTTCTTTTCTGACAACGAGATATGTCAGACAGAGCATTCTTGCTGCTGGTGCAGTTAAAGCCTATCTACTTGATCAAAGCAAGGGATCCCGGAAGCACCTGAGTACAGGTCTGACCTTCCCCCATCACAGCCCCGTAGATCTTCAAGCACAAACAGGAGTTCGTCGAGAGCAGAAAGGCTTGAGCTGGGAGCCTACCACAGGGGAGCCTCTTCCCTTGTGTATCCCACAGTCACCGGCCGATGGAGCGTTACAATAGCGCTACAATTGAAGTAGATAACCAAGGTGAAAACCGTGAACTACAAAGGACTCCAAAGTTCATTGGCACCTGAATCACCCGTTGCTGTGAAGCTATATCCTTTTGCATGCCGTGAGATGGAGCCAAGCAATTGATCGCTAGCCCAGTACCATTGAATTAGCAGCCTGGACACACGAGGTATCCTGGCAGAGAAGCCGCACGGAATCTGAAAGGGCTAAGTATCCTGACCCTGCATGACAAGAAGAATATCACAACAACCGTTGTGTTAGAAGATGAGCGCACCGTAATCAGTACACATTAAACAATGAAAACATCGTGAAGGACATCATCAGAATCCCGATCAAACTTCATGACTCGGGGGACTTCATTCATTCCCTCATGAATGAAGAGAAACTAGAAGATAACTGCAGATGAGTTTCCTCCTTCATGCAACATCCATTCGGAGGAAAGAAGGCTTTTTGGGAATATTAAACCAGGATCAAAAGCAAACATTCTTAATAAAAAGCTTCTTACTATCATAAGAAATTGCTGAAGAAGCGAATTATTTTCTAAAGAAGAGTTGTGATTTTCCCATTGTCAAGAAGTCACTATTTATAGGCACAAAGGGATAAGGATGAGGCACGAAACGGTCACGTGTCATTATGGCAAGAGATATGAAATGATTTGGAGCAGTTAATGGATGTTCCTGAAAAGGTGCGTGAGATCGGTATAATCTAATCAGAAGGTAGCATGCGAAGTTCTCGAAGAGTTCAATATCATTCTTGGTCAAAGAGAGTACGAGTCTCAAGGAGTCAGTGAGATATCTTTTCACATCACACCTCTTTTACTTCTTGACTGCTAACATGAACACTCAGCAAGTGGCGGAATTGACTGTGTGGGAAAAAATACGCCACCTATTGTCACGAGGATATGAGTCCAGCTGGCGAGACTAGAGTTATCCTACAAGTCACCAAGCACTGAGTATATATGTCCATTCCAAGAGCCAACGACCGTTTAGGCAGTTTGGTCACAGGGCGTAGGGCACACATCCCATCGCCTAGGGTTTACAGTCTCCTAATTAGGGTTTAGTATACCACCGCCATCTAGAGCAACTAGTAAAGTCTACAGGATAACATCCTACAGACAAAGAAGACAAGGGATCGATTCCCTATGAGAGCACAATTGTACACGACACACGATTCGCCATCAACTTCGCCTACTCTCAAGGAATAAGATTTATTTTGCTTTCTACATTATTTCTTGCTTATTTACTTGTCTTTATTTTCATCGTGTTTACTTACTTATCCATCGTAATTTACCATATTGCTTGTGGCCTTATTCATAATTAATTGTTTAACCTAGACGAATAAATTTAGGCATCAACAATACCAATTAATGATGTACAGATCACCGAGCATTTGACATATGAGAAGGTACATGTTGCTATTTTACACTGATAGTTATTTTGATTGAGAACGAAAGATATTCCTTCATTGAAAGAAATCTACATCTCTTCACTACTTCATGTATATAACAGATCTTTGCTTAATGCTTCTGTATACCTCAGTTAACATTCGAGGACGAATAGGGGGGAGATTGTTACACCCCGTGTGTCTAAAGTGATGTATATTGCACTAATGATATGTTTAGAATGATTTAAGTAAGTTTAATGTCATAATATGACTATATATGAAGTTTATATGTTGAATATAAAATTTGGAAAAAATCGGATTTAAGTTGCCGAAAAACCGACTAAATGATTTTTCCTTGTAACGAAGCTTTTTGAGAAATTAATTTTGTGTGTCATATGAAATCTTTTGGGGACATATAATATACAAATTGAAGGCTTTGGAGTGTATTTTCCAACACTCTTTACCATTTGTTCATACGACATCCGGATAAAGAGATATTAGCGTTAGAAGAAGGGCTAGTGAAGCACACACTTGGTTGATTTTTCAACCTTACCATCCGCATTTTCTAGAAAACTCACGAAAAACAGAGATTTCGTAGCTCTCCAAGAAGCACCGTATGGTTTTAATACAATTCCATCATTTGTAAGTCAAAATCAAGAAGCGCACACATCCACACGATCCTTACGACATATGTAAGACTTTGTCATCCTCCTTTCTCATTATCACTCGAGTTTTCGAAAGAGCTTCGTAGCTAAGCAATCTTGTCACCTCTGTATTTTATCTATACAAGCATAAAGAAGGGTGTGAATAAAAGGGAACAAGGTTTAGGAGCTAAACTAGTGAGGTTTGTAAGGTCTAACTACTTCTTTCGACTAAGGTATGTCTATAGTAACTTTCCAAGTTTGTTTTGCCTTTAAAATTTGAATATTTCATGGTGAGCTTGTATTGCATCATTGTACCTTTATATAAATAAATTTTGAGTCCCAGGTTTTGTCTATAATTCAGTCTAGGATTTTCTTTTCATTACTTCGAGTTCATATCTATTATTTCCACATGTGTTATGCCTCATACATGCTTATGCTTATATTGTGATCATATTATGTGTGATTTGGAGTCCCCCAAAGAGGCTGGACATTGGATACTATCAATCTGGTGGACAGAACCCTTCTGGTTCAGGCAGAAGTTGAAACACCTTGTGTGACTGGGTGTCATTCACACACTCTGACCAGAGAGACTAGATATTACTGGCTGGGGGGGACATAGCCCATAACACCTGCCAGGTTTGTTGTATATGCGTATTGATGCAATCGAAATTGCGAAAGCGATAAAAAGATAAAAGCGAGACGAGACTCACACTAAAGTTCGAGTAGCAACGAAGAACTCGTTCCGTTACACCCCAAACGATTGGAAAGAATCACCTAACGCTATGCAACTATCCTCAAGAGTCACGTGGCTCGAGCAAATAGAATGATCAGAGGCGGATTGAAGAGCAACTTGGATTCATCCAATTGATTCAAGCCAAAATGTTTACAAGGTTCAAGAGCAATGCTCATTAATGTTTTTGTGTTCAAAGGTAAGCTAAAAAGAAATAAATGAAGTGGGGGTGTATTTATAACACCCCAATACAATGTTTACAAGATTCTGGTCCGCTGCTATTCAAGTTCCCTTCGCGATCGCGTCAGATTATATGCGATCGCGTGGAGAACTTAATGCTGGATCGCGCGATCGCGCGAGATAAGGCGCGACAGCGAAGAACAAAAGAATAGGCATCGCGATCGCGAAGGTGATGCACGCGATCGCGAAGAACAAGAGTCCAGTCTTAGGCAGTAAGCTCAGCAGATCTCCCCTGTTTTTTCCCTGTTTTGCTCCCCTGCTTCTTGCACTATTTCCTGCCCTGTTTCCACATGGATTGAGCTCCAATGCATGGTCTTTAAGTCCTCTCCCGAGCTCGTATCATCCACGCCTCACCAAACCAAGTGCAGGTGAGCGTCTTGTATATTCTTGGCTTGACTTCGAGTGAATGGTCTCGATGCAATTTGGGTTGCATCATCCTCCCCTTCTTGAGAAGATTTCGTCCTCGAAATTAAAGTGTCCTCCTCCAAGGTATCATCACCTACATCAAAAGAAGTCAAGTCACTAACATTGAAAGTAGTCGACACATTATACTCACCGGGCAAATCTATCACATATGCATTGTTGTTGATCTTGGACAACACTTGGAATGGGCCATCGCCCCTTGGTGCCAACTTTCCCTTCCTTTGGTTGGGAAATCTTTCCTTGCGGAAATGCACCCACACCCAATCTCCCTTCTTGAAGTCCACCTTCTTTCTTCCTTTGTTTTTCTTGGTTGCTATCTTCTCATAGGCCTCCTCCAAAGTCTTCCGTGCCTTGGCATGAAGTTCAAGCAATGCCTTGGCCCGAACCTTACCTTCAAAATCAACAACCACATCCCTTGGCAAAGGGGTAAGATCAAGAGGAATCAATGGGTTAAAACCATAAACACACTCAAATGGAGTCATGCCAATCATACGATGCAAAGTGCGGTAATAGGCAAACTCCATGAGTGGTAGCTTATCAATCCAAGTCTCGGCCTTTCCTTTGGTCATAGCTCGAAGTAGAGCTCCCAAAGTCCGGTTCACCACCTCGGTTTGCCCATCGGTTTGAGGGTGGTGGGACGTGGAGAAAAGCAACTTGGTGCCAAGAGCACTCCACAAACACTTCCAAAAATGCCTTAGGAACTTGGAGTCCCTATCACTAACAATGGTGCGAGGCACCCCATGCAATTTCAAAACATTATCAATAAGCAAAGAAGCTACATGTTGTGCATCATTAGTCTTTTTGCACGGAATGAAGTGAGCCATTTTGGAGAAACGGTCAACGACAACATAAATGCTATCGTGTCCACCTCTAGACCGGGGCAAGGCCATAAAAAAATCCATCGATAGATCAACCCACGGACTATTAGGTATGGGTAGAGGAGTGTACAACCCATGGTTATTGGATCTAGACTTGGCCTTCTAGCAATCCAAGCAAGAATTGCAAAACTTTTCCACAAGAGGCCTCATTTTTGGCCAATGGAATTGTTCTTTAAGTAAGGCCAAAGTCTTGTCCACCCCAACGTGACCCATCAAGCCCCCGCAATGTGCTTCTTGAACTAGCACATCTCTCCAAGAGGACTCGGGCACACACACTCTCCCATTCTTGAAAATGTAGCCATCTATCCATTGGTACTTTTCCACTCTTTCCCCACTCACTAGAGCATCATGAACGCTCTTGAGCTTTGGGTCATGAACATACAATGATTTGATGCTCTCAAAACCCATAAGTCTAGAAGTGAGAGTGGTAGCAAGAGCGAATTTTCTTGAAAGCACATCGGCCACAACATTGTCCTTACCCTTTTTGTAATGAATCACATAAGGGAAAGACTCAATGAACTCCACCCACTTGGCATGTGTCTTGTTCAACTTTTTTTGGCCTCTTAGATGCTTGAGTGACTCATGGTCACTCTTGATCACAAATTCCCGAGGCCATAGATAGTGTTGCCAATGGGCTAGAGCTCTCACGAGGGCATACAACTCCTTGTCATACGTAGAGTAATTCAAGGTTGCGCCCTTCAACTTCTCGCTAAAGTAGGCAACGGGTTTCCCTTCTTGCATGAGAACACCCCCAATACCCACCCCCGAGGCATCACATTCTACCTCAAAAGCCTTCCCGAAGTCGGGCAATTGTAGCAATGGGGCGGTACTTAGCCTACTTTTCAATTCTTGGAAAGCCCTTTCTTGCGGCTCTCCCCAAACAAAGGATTTGTCTTTCTTTACCAACTCGGTGAGTGGGGCGGCAATGGAGCTAAAGTCTTTCACAAATCGCCTATAAAAGCTAGCAAGACCATGAAAGCTCCGCACTTGAGTCACGGTAGTAGGAGTAGGCCAATCACGAATGGCTTCTACCTTAGACTCATCTACCTCCACTCCTTGGGCACTCACAACAAACCCAAGAAAGACTACCCTTTCAACACCAAAGGCACATTTCTTAAAATTAGCATAGAGCTTTTCGGCTCTCAACACTTCAAGCACTTGCCTTAAGTGATCAACATGGTCGTCTATTGATTTGCTATATATCAATATATCGTCAAAGTAGACGACCACAAACTTGTTGATGAATGGTTTTAGCACATGGTTCATTAGCCTCATGAAAGTGCTAGGTGCGTTGGAGAGGCCAAAGGGCATCACCAACCATTCATATAGACCAAACTTGGTCTTGAATGCGGTTTTCCATTCATCCCCGGGTTTCATCCGGATTTGATGGTAACCGGACCTAAGGTCTATCTTCGAAAAGATGCTAGAACTACTAAGCTCATCTAACATGTCATCCAAACGAGGTATGGGATGTCAATACTTTACCGTGATCTTGTTGACCGCTCGACAATCCACACACATCCTCCAAGTGCCATCCTTCTTTGGAACAAGGATCACGGGTACAGCACATGGACTCAAGCTCTCCCGCACCAAGCCCTTGGTAAGCAATTCATCCACTTGCTTTTGCAACTCCCTTGTGTCCTCGGGATTGCTTCTATAGGCCGGCTTGTTTGGGATTTGAGATCCCGGGACAAAGTCAATTTGATGTTCAATACCCCTCAAGGGAGGTAGTCCATCGGGCATCTCTTCCGGGAACATGTCCCCATATTCCTTCAAAACATTCTCAAAAGCACTAGGCAAAGGGTTAGAAGAATAATCAAATTCGGAAGTAAGAATCATACCTTTGTACACTAGGCAAATGAGTAGTTTGTTGCCATCATTTCCTCTCAAAAGCTCACCCGGTTGCATCATGGCACAAATGCCACCGGTAGAAGATGGTGGAGTCACCACCAAGCTCTCGGCCAAAGAGCTAGTCCCCACAACCGACTTAGCCTTTGCCGCTTCCCTCAATTCCCTCATGCGCTTGTAATCATCACTTACTTGCTTGGGCGATAAGGGCTTGAGCACAAACTTTTTACCTTCATGCTTCACCGTGTAGGTGTTGGCACGGCCATCATGAACCACATGTCGATCAAATTGCCATGGCCTTCCAAAGAGAAGGTGGCATGCTTGCATGGGCACAACATCAAACATGTGTTCATCCACATAGTTCCCTATGTTGAACTTGATTAAGCATTGTTTGACCACCCTCAATTCATCACACTCACTAAGCCATTGCAAACGGTAAGGACTTGGGTGTTTTAAGGTGGGTATTTTCAATTGGGAGACTAGTGTTTGGCTAATGACATTGGCACAACTTCTCGAGTCAATAATCATGGAACAAAGGAGACCCATGACTTCGCATTGAGAATGGAAGAGGTTCTCTCTTTGCAAAGTCTCACTATCCTCCACTAACATGGCCCCTAAACTCCTCCTCACAACAAGGAAAGCATGAGCATCATCATCATCCTCCATTGCAACCTCCCCCTCATCTACTCCCTCTTCACCATCTACTCCCTCTTCTTCCTCGGGCTCACTATCTTGTTCGTACACCAACTCACCCACTACAACCATAGTTTTCCGGGTTGGGCAATCTTTGGAGAGATGTCCGTAACCCTTACATCTAAAGCATTGAGTAGAAGCGGAAATAGGATTGCTCAAATGAGTTTTAGAATTACCTCCCACGTGCGGTGTGGACTTCTCAAAAGGCTTCTTCACATCCTTGTTAGCAATTGTACCACTTGTGTTTGGAAACCTTGCATTTGGCGTAGGAGTCTTCCACTCCTTTGGCTTACTCATGGGAGTAGTATTGCTACTCTTGTAGCGGAGGGTTCTCTCCTCTTTGAGCCACTTCTCGGCTTCAATGGCATCATCACATAGCTTGTAGAGGTCATCATATTTGTGGAACTTCAATTGTGAAGCTATGTCTCGGTTCAAGCCCCCTTTGAAACGGATCATGGCCATCTCATTGTCTTCTTCATCCAAGTCAAGACTCATGCGGATTTGCTCAAAGTCGTTGAAATATTCCCCAACCGTTTTGGGGCCTTGTTTCAACTCATAGAAACGTTTATGTTGGTCCACACGGTATTGACTAGTCAAGTACTTCTCATCCATCACACGGATCAACTCTCCCCAAGTAAGATTGATAGCCATTCCCCTCCTCCTTTTATTCCTCTTCACCGACTCCCACCAAGTAGAAGCAAAGGAGTCAAAGGAAGATATTGCATACTTGGTCCTCTTCACCTCGGGCATATCATTGGTGTCAAATATCCGCTCCATGGACAACTTCCAACCAATATACTCCACCGGGTCACTACTCCCTTTGAAAGACGGAATAGTAAGCTTCACACTATTAAGGTTGTTATTTTCTCGACCCCCTTGGTACGGCTCCGGTTGGCCTCCAAAGTTATCTCCATAACCCCCATAATCTCTCCTAGCATTCCCTCCAACATACCCTATGGGTGGCCCTCGACCTTGGCCTCTACCCCTATCCACATTGCGACCCCAATTCATGGCTCTCCCATTCGGATTAGGAGCCCCATACTCACTACCACCATACTCTCCCTCCTCCCCTTCTTGAGCTTGATCAACTTGCTCAAGAGGTTGAACATGGCGAATAGGTCCGGAAAGTGGAACATCTCTTTGGGGATTGCCCATTATGTGAGGAATGCTCACTCGTTGGGTATTGCCCAACACTTGTTCATTTCTTTCACGATCTTCCTTTACCCGTTGTTGTCTAAGCAACTCAACAACTTGTTCCGGGATAAAGGTGGAACTTGAAGTACCTTCACCGGCTTCAACTTGGACACTCGATGCCCCTTTCTCGGTTTGGATACTCGAAGTCACCTTCTCGAGGTTCTCCATCCTTAGGCACATACTATCCAATTTGGCAAGGATAGTAGCCAAGGCATCTTTCGTGGTATCTTCTCCTCCGTTGGACATTGTACCTACAACAAGCAAAAACAAGAAAAGAGATTAGAGTTAAAGTCCTCACTCACTCCCTCACTTTTATCTGTCGCTCGGGTTCACTCAAGTTGGGGTTAGGTTCACACAAGCTTGAGATCAATGGCCTCCTCGTAGTTGTGCAACCTCCTCAATGATCAAACCAAAATACAAGAACCAAATGCTCTTCGGGAAGAGTGGATTCAACGGGACTCGATAAACGCTAAGCTATTTGGTGCGCACTTGAACCAAAGAATTAACTACGAATCTTCTTTGAATTCTACTCTCCTTCTAGGCACGAGGATCCTATTCGTACAATGGATTAGTACTAATTAGGTAGAAGTGTTACCCTCAAAGTACTAACCGGAAGTGACGCGATCAAATGTCCAAAGATCGAATCGTCACCAAACGGATTCGGAATTGGATGAATTTTGGTTTGTGATCTAGGAACTCACCATATTTGATGGTATGGGAGTTTTGGTGGTTGGAAACTGTTACGATAGCTTTGCGAACATTCTGTCCAACTTCAGGAAATTCTGGAAATTGGTACACTTCGCGATCGCGTGCAGAGGGGCACGATCGCGATGAACAAAAACTCAGAAATGGCGTGACAGCGCGAGACCTTGCGCGATCGCGCAGGTTTGTTCAGCTGAACCAGAAACTCGACAGAAAACTGCAGATTTTGGCACACAAACAACCCAAATTCAATTTGTTTCAGTTTTCAAGCTTCCAAATGGGTTTTCAACTGTAGTAAACACTTCCCAATGGTTTTAAACAAACAAACGACCATCAAACAACTTGTTTTCAATGAATTTTGGTCAAGTTCTTCAAAATGTTCAAACCTTCAAGAACTAAAAATTTCGATTTTCACTCCAACACTCCAAATGAGGTTATGATGGTATCAAAACAACGGGAAAACTATAGTGAACAATCCCCGATACCAAACAACCACAAAATCATAACATCAAGCAAGTTTTGGCAAATTTTGCAAATGTTCAACCTAGGGTTTAAATTTTCCAAACTTTGATTTTCAACCCCAAAACGTGTTTTGTTGGTTCCCAATTGTCGGGATTACATAAACAATCAATCCCCGATAATCAACACCAACAAAATCGTAACAACAAGCGATGTCCTTCAAATTTTTGGGTTTTCAAGTTTTTGAATTTTTTTCTTCTTTTTCAATATAACAAGAACAAGAACACGAAAATAAAAACGAAACAAAGACGACAAGCACGAAGAGTAGGACGAGGGTTCGTAAGAACGCAACCCTAGCCTTGCTCTGATACCAACTGATTCAATCGAAATTGCGAAAGCGATAAAAAGATAAAAGCGGGACGAGACTCACACTAAAGTTCGAGTAGCAACGAAGAACTCGTTCCGTTACACCCCAAACGATTGGAAAGAATCACCTAACGCTATGCAACTATCCTCAAGAGTCACGTGGCTCGAGCAAATAGAATGATCAGAGACGGATTGAAGAGCAACTTTGATTCATCCAATTCATTCAAGCCAAAATGTTTACAAGGTTCAAGAGCAATGCTCATTAATGTTTTTGTGTTCAAAGGTAAGCTAAAAAGCAATAAATGAAGTGGGGGTGTATTTATAACACCCCAATACAATGTTTACAAGATTCTGGTCCGCTGCTATTCAAGTTCCCTTCGCGATCGCGTCAGATTATATGCGATCGCGTGGAGAACTTAATGCTGGATCGCGCGATCGCGCGAGACAAGGCGCGACAGCGAAGAACAAAAGAATAGGCATCGCGATCGCGAAGGTGATGCACGCGATCGCGAAGAACAAGAGTCCAGTCTTAGGCAGTAAGCTCAGTAGATCTCCCCTGTTTTTGCCCTGTTTTGCTCCCCTGCTTCTTGCACTGTTTCCTGCCCTGTTTCCACATGGATTGAGCTCCAATGCATTGTCTTTAAGTCCTCTCCCGAGCTCGTATCATCCACGCCTCTCCAAACCAACTGTAGGTGAGCGTCTTGTATATTCTTGGCTTAACTTCGAGTGAATGGTCTCGATGCAATTTGGGTTGCATCACGTATATAGCCACAGTATGCACTTCATGACTATACATGAGGCTGGTTCAGATGTTCAGTTACCTGATTTAGGGGGATACAACCCATAACACCAGACAAGTACTAGTTCAGATAATAGTTCAGATTTATCTCAGTGCCAGTTATAAGTTCTGAGTTATCAGCCACCAATTCTTAGTGTAAATATCAATTGATAGCTATCAATTCCAGTTTCTAGTTACCAGTTATCAGTATAGTTCAGCTTAATCTTCAGGTTTAGATTTAGTTAGACTTCAGTTTATACTAAGATCATGTTTAGTTCATAATTCAGATTTCCAGCTACATTGCTATACTTATTCATATATTTACATAATTATATTCCAGCCTTATAGTTTTATTCAGCTATGATATATATATGCTCATGCCTTACATACTTTGTACATATCGTACTCACTCCCTTTTCTGGGGCGCTATGTTTCATGTAGCGCATGTACAGATAGATCAGCTCTTTGGCCACATCAGTAGGCCATCCACCAGGTATTGGAGTCACTCTGCTTACTCCCAGAGTTATTTATATTTTAGTATATGTACAGTCAACTAGTTTGGGTATAACGAGGCCTTGTCCCGTCAAGTACTTATTCAATTCAGCACTTCTAGAGGCCCGTAGATATACACCTGGTTAGTTAGTATGTCTTTATATGTCAGCTTATTCTAGCCTTGTCAGTTTTGCAGATTGTACAGTTCTTATCAGCTAGGCTTATGCTTGTTCCGTTTATTAGTTATACTCTTGGTTAGCAGATTATCAGTAGGTGTAGTAATTATCGACACTTATTACTGGTTATCCGATGCGGCCTATAATAACAGCTATCACTCCAGCATTTAGATTGGCGACTGGGTATTTATGAAGGTATCACCTATGAAAGGCGTTATGAGATTCGTCAAGAAGGTCAAGGTTAGCCCTAGATTCATAGGTCTGTATGAGATTATCAAATGAGTTGGGCGTGTATCCTATGAGTTTGACCTTCCAGCAGACCTTCAAGAGGTACATCAATGCTTCATGACCCCATGCTGTTATATGACATCTTAAGTAGAGAAACTAACTCAAGCACAAGAACAGATGAACTCAAGAAGCACTTCTATTGACATATATAGCACCAAAAGTCATCATTACAATGTCTTATTCTTCTATATAATGAGGTTTCTTTTAATGTATTATAGCTCTACACTTCCAATTATGAAATATGAGGAAATCTTGTTTTACCATTATAATGCAGAACAATTTAAACTCATCAAGTGAGACTGAGAAAAGCTAATATTTATTAACCATGAGTAGAAGAACCAAATGCATGGAAGTCCTTTAAACTTTGATCTCACCCAAA
Organism: Petunia x hybrida; assembly: GCA_037355625.1. Lineage (NCBI taxonomy): Eukaryota > Viridiplantae > Streptophyta > Magnoliopsida > Solanales > Solanaceae > Petunia > Petunia x hybrida. The sequence goes on from JBBBVM010000051.1 coordinate 3,778,442, forward strand.
TAACTAAAAGCGTGAAGCTGAAAGGGAGACACCAACCTGAGAAAAACCGTCACATTGATGTTTGAAACAATATATCTTCCTCAACAGCTACAGTTGAACCACTACATGTGTATTCACTAATCATAAGACAATGTACAAGGCATTAAGTTGCACTAAAGGGTACAAGCAAAATGTTCATGATCATAATTAGCAAGAGAAGAAAAGGAATATACAGAAAGCTCTATCAAACTTTTATCATATGCTTCCATAATAAGGTAGCCAATTAATTAGACCCACCAGAAATAGAACTAGTAACCATAAGAAGATGTAAAAATTGTTGCAGCAACAAAGAAGTTAAGAACATCTGCCAGCTGGTGTGGTATAGAAGGGTATTGATTCTCGGATTAGACTGCTAAGAAATTAAAAAGATTCCTCTAAAAGCAAGTTAACCATGACGTAACATGGCTAATACCTTCCGTAGCAAACCGACGCAGAACAATGCGCATAGTACATTGAAAAATCTCTGTGATGCGAAAGCTGCAATAAAAATGAAAAATAAAGGAAATGTGAATGAATAGAAGGAAGTTGTTGCGACATCAATATACCGATAGTTCGTGTCCTGATAGAAGTTTGAAGGATTTACTGAAGTCTGCCCTCCAACCTTGCTGGTTTTACCCTGATTGACCAAGCAAGTATTGCTACTAACTATTTTACTCACATTCTATAGTGTGTTGATCAATACTTAATATATCCAGTAGGTGGGAAATAGAGACAAACCAGTAAATGGACCTAGTATCACCTCCTCGTGCATTATGCATCATAGCTACAAGATAAAAGTCCGTAAAAATTAATAGGTAAGCAATATTTAAGTCCTCAAACTAAGAAAATAATAAAATGAAAGAACATCTGATTGTGAAAATCAAAAGGTCACTTACAAGAATACATAGATGCTCAATTTTTTCATCTTTTCAATGAAAATTTTTAGGCATCCTGTTTCCTGGTATTGTGATTCCATTCCTGTATTTGGTAAAGTCTTTCAATGTGTATATATTTCGCAGATCTCTTTGAACTCACTAATCCAGTGGTATTCATTTTTTTCTCTTGATAAGCAAGGTAAGGTCCTTTCAAAACCTATCATAAGAAGGTAATTTTCTTTCTAGTTCACACAGTATTATAATAATCCAGCTTAAATGTATGGTTCAATATCTTTTTCTCCACATGAGGTTATGTTACTTTCAAATTTTCATGTAAAACTCAGGCTTAAGCCACTAACTATTAAAACCACAAAATGATGAAAAGTAAATCACTATCGACACTAATATGTAAATTAGTAACCTATCGGAGTCGTTATAGTAAACTTTTGGTAGCACAGTTCAGTGAGATGCTGAGATGCTAAAAGATTTAAAGTCCACATCACTGAATACCTATAAACACTAATTTCATTAATGGTTCTCAAAATTGGTAGTTGATGCAATCTAAACTAACAGAAGCAAACTAAACGATATGCGGAAGCAAGTAAAATGAGTTGACAAGAAATATAAATTAAGAAGACAAGAAATGAGAAGAAAGAAACGAATCAAACTCACATACGTAGATTGAATTCAAATGGGAGAAGAGAAACTTGAACCAAATTCCAGATTCATACTAGGATGCAATCCTCGAATTTCCAAGTCGTAGGGGATACATGAACATCACGCTCCAAACACGAAGGCCAAGCCTCTCAATGTCTTTCTCTCAATTCTATGTTCAATGCTAACTTCTGAAATGAAATGGTTAAGTGTGGCTTTTATAGGTATGCTCCACTCCTACTGTAATGTCTATAAAGCCCTGAAATGATATAAAAATAATACAAGCCTCGTAGGGCCAAAATAGGGATTACATGTCAAAATCCCGTCCAAAACTAAGCAAAATAGGCGCCCTGCCTAGTAGAGTAGGCGCCCCACCTTGCAGAGTAGGCGGTCCGCCTACTATAGAGTGTAGAAAAGTGGGCGGTCCGCCTAAAAAGTAGGCGCCCCAAACTCCAGAGAGTTGATTCTTCAAGTAGGCGGTCCGCCTAGTGGAGTGGGCGGTCCGCCTCTTCCTGGGAGGTATGGAGACAGCTCAAAATGTGTCTATCGAGCCTCTCCTTGGTCGCCTAAGTGGTCCTCCTTCCTTGGCGCTCCAATGCATGATCTTCGAATCACTCTCGAACCTTCCTCTAGAGCCCTTGCCTTGTATCCTTTGTGCTCTCACGCTTGGCTCTTGATGGTTGGGAATTAAGCCAATTTGGATTGCATCATCCTCCCCTTCTTGAAAGGATTTCATCCTCGAAATCAAACCATCAAAACCTACATTCAAAAAACAAGCACAAACAAAGCTTTCCACTACAAGAGTAGGTTAGTGCAAAAAGTGTGGAAAACACACTCTTATGATAGAGCCAAGCATCAATACAAATAAAAAAGCTCATGTCTCAAAAGGAAACAACAAGTACTTGACTCAAAAAGAAAGTGCATCTAACACAAAGACAAGCAAAGAGATCAGTAGGACATGGAACATGCAAGATATAGCAATCAAATTTCCTATGACCTCTAAGCTTATGACTAACACACTAAGCCTTCAAATCAATATTATCACAATGTGACGCATTGGCTTTGGTATGCTCAACACTCAAGGTGTGATCAACATATGGGATGTAGTAGGCAAGATAATTCAAGCGACAACTAATATCAAATACTCCACTCCCCTTCTTAGAAGCGCTCTTACACACACCGAGAGGTACATCCTCACCTCCAATTTTACCTCCAAGGCGATCCTCCTCGCTAGACAAACTCCCAAGGGAGGTCTCAAATAATGAATTATCTATAGAGTTAATCATTCCAATCCATGGAGGTTCAAACTCATTCCCCACTCTAGTTTGATACAATTCACCATTTCCATTGAAGTTTCCCTCATACAAAGGATTAGTATAGGCACACTTCTCAAGTTCATTAGCAAGCAAAGGTGAAGTTCTCAAACTTGAGACAACATCTACACTTGAGGAGTCATTGAAAACAATTCGATCCATCTCATACACTAGAGACTCCTCAAGGTCACGACCATCCTTACTATGACACAAGAGACCACCACTATCAAGTAGGCATTCAAAGGGAAAAATGAGATATTCATGCAATTCATCTTCTCCTTTATCAAATATGGGTGGGGTGTCATAACAAGACTCACAATCAAGAGCAACTACAACTTCTTCACTAAAGAGAGGTTCATTGAATATCGGGCTCACATCATGATGTGGCTTATCAACCCTCTCAACTAGTGGTTCATATGCACACACAAGTTGACCAACCGGGTCTACACTAGTTGCAAACACATTGTATTAATACAAATCATCAACTAGCATAGAGTTTTCACAAACAACATCACAAGACAAGGAAGTAGCATGCTTAAGGGAAGAAGAACTAACACTTACACTTGAGTTTCCATCTTTCTCACTCAATACATTTAAAGAATCATGGCTAGCTTCTCCACCTTGTAGCTCACATTTGGAATCATCCTCACCTTGTCTTTCCATCTTGGATCATGATTGAGGCTCCATTGGCTTGCCTCCAAGAATACCTACACAATTACTCACACAAGTAGTAGAAAAAGATAAAGGATTAAGGTTAGAATAAGGGGTGTCCTCACTCTCAATGATTCTTTTTCCCTCTTTCTTTTCCCTCATTTTCTTTTCAAGGTCGGGTGTAGATTCGGGTGGTGACATCCCACTCACATCACTCATCACATCCTCTCCTTTTTCCACTCGAAAAATGTCACCGGTCACTCCCTTACTCCTCTCTATCTTTTGTCTCTCATATTCGGGCGAGTTGGGATGAAGCCCAAGAATACCCATAGCCGGAGTAGGTGGACTTTTAACATCAACCCGGAATCTAGGACTTGGAGACTCATCACTTGATATCTCCTTTTCTTTGTTGAAGAACCACTTGGCTTTGCAACTTGTGGTTTCGGGTTCACCTTGTTGACACTTGTCAACCCTTCATTTGCACTAGTCCCACCACTTCTCGTAATTGTAGGACTTCTTGATTGCATATTCTCAACCATGGAATGAAGTTCTCGCTCTTTACTCCTTTGCATAGCCAAAGAAGGTGCAGTAGTAGACAATTGGCCTCTCGCCCGATAAGGTTCAAAGTCATAAACTCTTTGCCCTATGCCCACAAGATACGTTTCCTTCATAGCACTATATTGCACGCTCTTGCCTTCCAACCACGAGTCACCTATCCACACATCAACATGACGCATGGGATACACATCACACCACACATAACATTTATAATTCCTATGAGATAGAAGTACCCGAGCTTCTTTGGAAACCCACACTCCATCATACTCATAAGGATGCCCTAGCGCATGGCATGGTATCCTTAGCCTATCAACCAAAGAGGTGCTAATGCAATTGGCATCGGTACCACCAATCTTGAGCAAGTATCCTCCAATACCATTTACCTCAACAACGAACCTTCGCCTACCCAAGTTTTGTAGATTGGCAGCCAAATGAGAACTTGAATGCCCACGAGTGTCAACACCAACAACTTGGGTCTCCCTTATCTCTCCTCTACTAGCAAGATTGCTAGGGTCACTTCCACTTCCCATCACTCTTCCAACATTAGAAGTGTTGTTGAAAGTCGAGGAAGGAACCTTGCCATGGAACACATAAGTGCCTCTCGCCTTGGTTCCATTGGCCATAGCACTACTCCTACCACAACTACCCATACCCTTTACGACATTGATAGAATAATATAAGCCCCTTGTAGCAAGAGCAACACCATCTCTCAAACCACCCTCCACATGGAAATTAGAAGCATTAGGTCTCTTAGCGTACCTAGATGATGCAAGCGTCTTCTTTCCCATGGAACAACCACTACCTTCTCCCATACTAATGGAAGGACCCTACTACTCCCTTGTACACCATTAGCAACACCAAGAGAAAAATGAATAATGCGTATAATCAACTTTATCATCAATTCCCTCTATGTCACTATCAACATGTTCATATTCATCACAAGTAGAGTAATTAGGATCAATGTACCTTGAAGCGTCACCATATTCGTATTCTTGACTAGAAGCGTAAGGATCAACACATTCGTCATCATAGGCCTCATAGTCTTCTTCAACCTCATGATCATCATAGTGAACAGCTTCATCATCATAGGAGCCATGGTTTCCCGAGTCATCATAGTAATGCACATCCTCATCATCACAGGAACCATAGTCTCCACCATCATCATACGAGCTATAGCAACTCACATCATCCCCACATGAGCCATAATCTCCACCATCATCATCCTATATTGTTGCACACCCAAAGAAAGAACCTCACAAAAATCACTCCTTTACGTGTATCACTCAATATATGAACACTCAAAGGCGAGGCCTTAATAACTTAGAAACCACAATGATCACAACTAGTATGTCCAAGTATTAGTTTGGAGTGGAATTAATGGGACTCGATCTACGAACGGTTATTTAAAGTGCGCACTTGAGGCTAAAGAAAGTTCTATGACTCTTCTTTGAATTCTAATCTCCTCTACACATGAAGATCCTATTATGCTTGAAAGTTAGTGTCTTTCAAGTAGGCCAATTACCCTAGAAACACTAACCAAGAAGCCCGGAGGCAAAGAACAATGAAAACCTAGGCAAAAATCTACCCGGGCACCCTTCAGGAAAAGGGGCGCCCCACCTCTGTAAAAGGGGCGGTCCGCCCAGTAGAGATCCTGAGAGCAGCCACCAGAGTGGGTGGTCCGCCTACTACTGCTTCCTGCAGCTTTGCAAAATGCATTTTTGGCTCGTTTTGCACTCAAATTCCAACATTTTCGGGTTGTTTTTCAATCCTAATGATACCCCAAGATGTATATGATGATTATAAACAATCCCCAATAGTTTTTAACCCCAATCAACCAACAACAAATCAATTTTGATTCTTGAGCAAAGTTATAGGGTTTTTGAAAATTTTGGGGATTTGAATTCTTCAAATTTCGAAATACATCACCAAATCATGAAATTTTTATACCCAAAGTACGGGAATCACATATGGAACAAATCCCAATGATTTTCAATGTATGGGTGTTCCAATCCAACAAGTTCCAACAATTTTTGTGTAATTTTCCAGTTTTTCTATTTTTTTGTTTTTCTTCCTTCAAGAACAACAACAAACAACTAACAACAATCACAAGGATAAAATGGCACGATCGAGGGTTTGTAAGAACAAGATCTATCCGTGCTCTAATACTAACTGATACAATCTAAACTAACAGAAGCAAACTATACGATACGCGGAAGAAAGTAAAACGAGATAACAAGAAATATAGACTAGGAAGGCAAGAAATGAGAAGAAAGAAATGAATCAAACTCATATACGTGGATTAAATTCAAATGGGAGAAGAGAAACTTGAACCAAATTCCAGATTCATACTAGGATGCAATCCTCGAGTTCCCAAGTCGTAGGGGATACATGAGCGTCACACTCCAAACACGAAGGCCAAGCCTCTCAATGTCTTTCTCTCAATTCTATGTTCAATGCTAACTTCTGAAATGAAATGGCTAAGTGTGGCTTTTATAGGTTTGCCACATTCCTAGTGTAATGTCTATAAAGCCCTCAAATGATATAAAAGTAACTGACACGGCCCAGAATCCGGCTAGGCCGTGCGGGCACCCGATATCATCCCCTAGACCCGTCGGGCGAACCCTTACCAATTAAATTAGGAAAATAAATATAATAATTCATAAATAAGGACAAGACTTTTAAAAAAAACAACACAGAGATGCTGATACCTCTAAGCTGTACAAAAGAAATTACAGCTGACTACCCAATATACTAGATTTAGGGCTATCCAGACTAGACATCTAAGAGTACAAAAGAAGAGAAATACCTCCTGAAGGGAGCAAAATGCAACTGAAATAACAACCAATAAACTGGTAGCCATCCGGAATAAAAGCTGGCTCACCTTGACAGCTGAAGTCGTCTTCGCTCCTTCAGAACGTGGCGAACTCAACCCTGGAGCGAACCTACCGAAATGAAATCGATAGACAAGAAACAAACAACAAACAAGAGTGAGTCAAAAGAACTCAATAAGTGGGGCAGACTAGGCACCTCAAAGAATAGGATAGCTAGCCAGGGAAGAGAAACAGATAAACAAAATTCCTCTTATTTAAATTATAAAAAGGCAGAGCCAGATAATAACTAGAAACACGTATGGAATGACAAACTCATCAACAACCAGGAACGTAAGGTAACCAAAACATATAGGTATTCCGAACACATCAACAATCAGAAATACACCCTGTTGCTACGTGCAACCCGATCCATATAATCATCCTGTTGCGGCGTGCAACCCGATCCATATATTCATCCTGTTGCGGCGTGCAACCCGATCCATATATTTATACCGTTGCGACGTGCAACCCGATCCATATATTTATACCGTTGCGGCGTGCAACCCGATCCCCGCAGCTCAGAATAAAAGCAAAAAATATATAGGCAAACTGAGATATGTCCACAACAAAGTATACATACCGCATATATAAAAACACAACACAATACACACAATAGTCAGTATGCAGTGCAATGAGATGGGATGAATGTGGTATGATGCAATGCAGTCACATATGTCTGATACCTATCTCCGGCGCGGGACTTTCATCTTCTACCAGGAGATATATGCAATAATGACCCTTCACCGGCTCGGGACTCTCATCGATTACCGGGAAGTATATGTAATAATGACCCTTCACCGATGCGGGACTCTCATCGCCAACCGGGAAGTATATGCAATAATGACCCTTCACCGGTGTGGGACTCTCATTGCCAACCGGGAAGTATATGAAATAATGACCCTTCACCGGTGCGGGACTCTCATCGCCAACCGGGAAGTATATGCAATAATGACCCTTCACCGGCACAGGACTCTCATCGATAGCCGGGAAGCAGATGCCAACTCCAAGCCAAAGTACAATACTCAGATTCCCAATGCAATATCAATAACAGGACATAATATATAATATAGAATGTAAATCCAAAGCTAAGGCGTAATGAGTACGCCTATCGGCAGCTACACACGTAAGGAACACGTGGTAGAAAATCCACGAGGCCAAGTGCCTCCAAAGAAATGAATATAAACACTTACCTCTTCCAAAAGTTAGTACGGCTAATCAACAACCGCTTAATCCTTTGGTTTCCTTGCCAGACGATCCCACTCTATTCAATAACCAGAAAAAATATATCAATTTAGGCTAAAGGCTTCATTCCTCACATCTTAGGGCAATCCGGTTAAGAACCTGATACCCTATTCGCATACGCAATACGCAAGCCAGGCCTATATACAGGGTTTAAGGTCACATAACCAAACCCCAAATAAATTACATTTATAAGTTGCCAATAACTCACTGATTACAAACTCACTGATTACGAATATATAATCAATTTCATTATCATGGTCCATTTGATCCTTTAAACTATCAATTTACGTCATTAGGGCGATGTCTAATATCCCTATTTTTACCGTAAAAATATATTCAAACATACATAATAAACTCAAATAATATATTAGGATCATTAACTGAATGTTTAGGCGTGAAAATTCTACTTTTTTTCGGGCCCCTTTTCTCATTTTCTTGCATTTTTTCATTTCTCATATGCAAGTGGTGCAATTGCTAGCAAGGATGTGAAGAAGCCTTATGAGAAGTCTACACAACATGTGTGAGGTAACTCTAAAACTCACTTGAGTAATCCTATCTCTACTTCTACTCAATGCTATAAATGTAAGGGTTATGGACATATTTCCAAAGATTGCCCTACCCGGAAAACTATGGTTCTTGTGGGTGACTTGGTGTATGAACAAGATAGTGAACCCGAGGATGATGAAGTAGAGTGTGATGAGGAGGTTGATGATGGGGAGGTTGCAATGGAGGATGATGATCCTCATGCCTTCCTTGTTGTGAGGAGGAGTTTAGGGGCCATGTGAGTGGAGGATAGTGAGACTTTGCAAAGAGAGAACCTCTTCCATGCTAGATGCCGAGTCATGGGTATTGTTTGTTCCATGATCATTGACTCGGGAAGTTGTGCTAATGTCATTAGCCAAACACTAGTTTCCCAATTGAAGATACCTACCCTAAAACACCCACATCCTTACCGTTTGCAATGGCTTAGTGAGTGTGGTGAATTGAAGGTGGTAAAGCAAGTCATGATTAAATTCAAGATAGGGAACTATGTGGATGAACACATGTTTGATGTTGTGCCTATGCAAGCATGCCACCTCCTCTTTGGAAGGCCTTGGCAATTTGATAGACATGTGATTCATGATGGTCGTGCCAACACCTACACGGTGAAGCATGAGGGAAAGAAGTTTGTGCTTAGACCCTTGCTCCCAAGCAAGTTAGTGAAGATTACAAGCGAATGAGGGAGTTAAGAGAGGCGGCAAAGGCTAAGTCGGTTGTTGAGACTAGTCCTTTGGCCGAAAGCTTAAAGGCAATCCCACGATCTTTTACCGGTAGCATATGTGCCATGATGCAACCGGGTGAACTCTTGAGAGGAAATGATGGCAACAAACTACTCATATGCCTAGTGCACAAAGGTATGGTTCTTAATTCCTAATTTGATTATTCTTCTAACCCTTTGTCTAGTGCTTTTGAATATGTCTTGAAGGACTTTGGGGACATGTTCCCGGATGAGATGCCCGATGGCTTACCTCCCTTGAGGGGTATGGAACATCAAATTGACTTTGTCCCAGGATCTCAAATCCCAAACAAGCCGGCATATAGAAGCAATCCCGAGGGCACAAGGGTGTTGCAAAAGCAAGTAGATGATTTGCTTTCCAAAGGCTTGGTGAGGGAGAGCTTGAGTCCTTGTGCCGTGCCCGTGATTCTTGTCCCAAAGAAGGACGGCACTTGGAGAATGTGCGTGGATTGCCGAGCCGTGAACAAGATAACGGTAAAGTACTGTCATCCCATTCCACGACTTGATGATATGTTGGATGAATTGAGTGGGTCATGTGTCTTTTCCAAAATAGACCTTAGGTCCGGTTACCATCAAATCTGGATGAAACCCGGGGACGAATGGAAAACCGCATTCCAGACCAAATTTGGTCTCTATGAATGGTTGGTAATGCCCTTTGGGCTTTCCAATGCACCTAGCACTTTTATGAGGCTCATGAACCATGTTTTGAAACTGTTTATTAATAAGTTCGTGGTTGTCTATTTCGATGATATCTTGATATATAGTAAGTCGGTAGATTATCATGTTGACCACCTTAGGCAAGTGCTTGAAGTGTTGAGAGCCGAAAAGCTCTATGCTAACTTTAAAAAGTGTGCCTTTGGTGTTGAGAAGGTTGTCTTCCTTGGGTTTGTTGTGAGTGCCCAAGGAGTGGAGGTGGATGAGTCTAAGGTGGAGGCCATACGTGATTGACCAACTCCTACCACCGTGACTTAAGTGAGGAGCTTTCATGGTCTTACTAGTTTTTATAGACGATTTGTGAAAGACTTTAGCTCCATTGCCGCTCCACTCACCGAGTTGGTGAAGAAGGACAAACCTTTTGTTTGGGGAGAGCCTCAAGAGAAGGCCTTCCAAGAATTGAAAAGTAGGTTGAGTACCGCCCCTCTATTGCAATTGCCCAACTTTAGAAAGGCATTTGAGGTTGGATGTGATGCCTCGGGGGTGGGAATTGGTGGTGTTTTAATGCAAGATGGAAAACCCAAAGCCTACTTTAGTGAGAAATTGAAGGGTGCATCCTTGAACTACTCTACGTATGACAAGGAGATGTACGGCTTAGCGAGAGCTCTTGCTCATTGGCAACACTACTTTTGGCCTAGAGAATTTGTGATTAAGAGTGATCATGAGTCACTCAAGCATCTTAGGGGCCAAGAGAAGTTGAACAAGCGTCGTGCCAAGTGGGTAGAGTTTATTGAGTCTTTTCCCTATGTCATTCAATACAAGAAAGGGAAAGACAATGTTGTGGCTGACGCACTTTCTAGGAAGTTTGCTCTTGCCACCACTCTTGCCTCCAAGCTCATGGGTTTCGAGAGCATTAAGTTGATGTATGCTCAAGACCCTAAGCTAAAGAGCATTCATGAAGCTCTTAAGAAAGGAGAAAGAGTTGAGAAGTACCAATGGGTTGATGGCTATATCTTCAAAAATGGTAGAGTGTGTGTTCCCGAGTCCTCTTGGAGGGAATTGCTTATTCGTGAAGCTCATTGTGGGGGCTTGATGGGACACTTTGGGAGAAACAAGACCTTGGCCATTCTCATGGAACAATTCCATTGGCCAAAGTTGGGGGTACAAGTTGAAAAGCTTTGCAAAAATTGCCTTGAGTGCAAGCATGCTAAATCTAAAGCTAACCCCCATGGTTTGTATACTCCCCTCCCCGTACCTACTATCCCGTGCATGGATATCTCAATGGACTTTGTTATGGGGTTGCCACGGTCTAGGGGAGGACATGATAGCATTTATGTTGTCGTGGATAGGTTTTCCAAAATGGCTCACTTCATTCCATGTAAAAAGTGTGATGATGCACAACATGTTGCTTCTTTGTTTATTGATAATGTGTTAAAGTTGCATGGTGTGCCTCAAACTATTGTGAGTGATAGGGACACCAAGTTCCTTAGCCATTTTTGGAGGAGCTTGTAGGGTGCTCTTGGCACCAAGCTTTTGTTCTCTACATCCCACCACCCTCAAACGGATGGGCAAACCGAGGTGGTAAACCAAACTTTGGGTGCTCTTCTTAGAGCTATGACCCGAGGTAAGGCCGAGACATGGGTTGATAAGTTGCCTCTTATGGAGTTTGCATATAACCGTACTTTGCATAGTTTGATTGGTATGACTCCGTTTGAGTGTGTGTATGGCTTTAATCCTTTGATTCCACTTGATCTAACCCCATTGCCCAAAGATTTTTTTGTGAGTTTTGAAGGTAAAAGCCGAGCCAAGCTATGGTTTAGCTTCATGCTAAAGCAAAGAAGAACTTGGAGGAAGCCTATGCAAAGGTTGCTTCCAAGAAGAACAAGGGAAGGAAGAAGCTTGAGCTCAAAAAGGGAGATTGGGTGTGGGTGCACTTCCGCAAAGAAAGGTTTCCAAACCGTAGGAAAGGGAAGTTGGCACCCCATGGAGATGGACCGTTCCAAGCACTCTCCAAGATCAACAACAACGCCTATGTGATTGATCTACTGGGTAAGTACAATGTGTCCAACACTTTTAATGTGACTGACTTGACCCTTTGTGATGTAGGGGATGGTGAGGCCGGAGAGGCGGAGGCCATGGTTTCGAGGATGAAACCTTCCCAAGAAGGGGAGGATGATGCGGGGCATACTACCTAAAGACCGTTCACTAGAAGTCAAGCCAAGTTTATTCAAGACACTCATCTCTACATGACCTGGAAGGATATGGAAGAAGGCTCTGAGAGCGACTTGAAGATCATGCTTTGGAGTTCCATGGAGGGAGGAACATCTAGGACAGTTGGAGAGGCTCAAGAGACACAAAATGAGACACCCCAAGAGGCTTCAGGAAGAGGCGGACCGCCTGAAAAATGGTAACTCTCTGGATTTTGGTGAGGCGGACCGCCTACATATTGAGGCAGACCGCCTAGTGGCTGCAAGCTCTCAGGATTCTCAGGAGGCGGGCACCTAGTAGGGGGAGGCGGACCGTCTACCCCCTTGTGACAGCAATGCGGGATTTTTCTAAGTTTTGCGTGAACTTCCAACTATAGCCCTGCGTGGCCTTATTTGTTATAACCCACTTTGAGGGTACTTTTGTCCTTTCATTATGTTTAAGTGAAGCCTATAAATACTTCACTAGTCTTCATTAAACCTTAGCTTACCTTGAATATTGTTGAATGATGAATAGAGTTGAACTCTTGCTTATGAAGAAACCCTTTTGGTTGGCTTGAATTCACTAGCGGATCCTAGTTGACTTCCAAACCGACACCCGATCATTCTACTTGCGAGTCCCGGGTGCGACTCGAGGGTGGTTGCATAGCGTAGGCCCTTCTTGACACCGATACGAGGGTATCACGGAACAAGTTCTCCGTGGTTACCTCGTAGGGTGTTCGAGACGTGTCTCGTTCTCTTATCGTTCTTTTTGTCTTTTGATTTTGATCCATATCAAACAGATTTTTCATCAGGCACACACTTGACTTTGAACATAGGTTGCTGTGTTCGGCTCTGTGTTGCTCAGCGCCAAGAGTTGGTGTTCGGTCACTTTGTCCTCAGGCTCAAATTTGAAGATGTGGCCTTCGGCTCTAGCAATTTGCAATTCTTCTTCCGAACACATGCTTCCTCCCGGCCAAGCCAACTGAATGTGCATGTCATGTAGCAATTTGGCTTGGCTTCGAGTTATTGGCATCGGTTGATCAGCCATTGACTTCGGTGGATTGTCGAGCACTTGATCAGCACTTTGGGCTGCATCTGTTGTTGCATAGAATAAGTCCTCCTTGGCTTCATCAAGAAGGTAAGTAGACTCGTTCCTACTTATAATTCTTGGTAGATCATTGAGTGTCTTTCTTTTTATCTTGTTTCTTGTTTTCCTTAGATCATATTGCATCAGTTGGTATCAAAGCTAAGTTAGTGCCTTCAAGACTATTCATGAGGAGTCAAGCTAAGGAGCTTTATGATATCCACTTGATGGTGATGAAGAGCTATGATGGTTCAATGATGGACGAAACGGGCAGCATGTTAGAAGTGTCAAGGAAGGCGTTGATTAGCATTGGAGAAGGAGGGCCAATTGATAGGGATTGAGGTGTGGCATCCGTGTGGCATGCGGGAAGCATCCTCTAATGCATGCAACCGCGTTGAGGGCTCGTCTTTAGGCCTATATGTGCTGGAATTTTTATGACATTCTCATGTTTTTGCGTAACTAGACTTGTCTATTTTATGGTGCTTATTTAGCCCTGCGTGGCTATCGACATTTAGCCCACTTGGAGACTATTCCTTTACTTTTTAGGCGTGTGAGGCTCATCTATATAAGCCTAACACTTAGTTATCTCCGTGCACCTTATTTCATAAGAAAAAAATGCAGCTTTTTGCTATTCCTTACTTATGTTGGAAAACTTGTTCTTTTTGAGTGAAATCGAATTGAGCTTGATTCTTCCATTGATCATTCAACTTTCAATTCCTAGTTGTCTTGAGGGTTGTTGCTTAGTATAGGTCCTCCTTGGCTTCATCAAGAAGGTAAGTAGATTAATTCCTACTTGCAATTCTTGGTAGATCAAAGAGACTCTTGCTTCTATCCTTGTCACTATTTAGACCACTCTCACGAGAACCATGGGCTGGTTCATTATACCCCTCATAATATTCAGCATATTCGCCAAATTCAGGCTCCAAATTCCTTCCACCATAGCCCCCAAAGCCCCCTCGAGGACCACGGCAAAACCCACGACGCATCATATTACCACGGCCCCCATAGGCTTGTCTTACCCTCGGATTTTGCTACCCCAGATCATCATCATCATACTCCTCATGCTCGAGTTGATCATAATCATGGGCTGCACTTATTTCCCCCGCGGGTACTATGTTTCTCCGGGCTGGCATCAATGGTGGTATATTGCTCTGGGGAATGCCCAATGTTCTCACATTACGAGCATCTCTTTCTCTCAACTCTTGTTGACGAGCTATTTCAGCAAATTGTTCAGGTTTCAGTGTCTAACCATCACTAGTTCCTTCCCCAGCTTTTTTCTGAGCACTAGCTGATTTTTCAATGTTTTCAACTCGTGTTCCAATGGCATCAATGGAACGTATCAAGTCAGTCCTCATTGCTTTCATTTCGGTGAGAAGATTAGTCATGTCAACCTCGGGAACACCCTCACGTTTATCTCCTACTCCAGCCATGTACCTGCACAAAATCAAAGACTGCCGAATGTGTTAAGGTTAGTAAAATACCTCACCCGCTCCTTCACTTTTAAATGAAACTCGGGTTCACTCAAAATTTAGGGTAGGATCTCACAAACTTGTCCAAAATGGCTTCTTTGAATTGATCAAGTTTCTCCACGACCTTTCATGTTCACAAGTTCACAAGTTTTCTTCGAGATGAGTGAATTAATGTGACTCTATAGGCAGACAGCTTTTAAAGTGAGCACGTAAAGCCAAAAAATTAACTACAAAAGTTGGAAATTCTGAGTTTTAGCACGAAGTTATACAAGCTCAAAGATTAGTAATTAACTTAAGTAAAAGAATTACCTAAGAATTACTAATTAGAAGTAATGTTCACAAAGAAATAAGGAAATCTTAGAGAAAAGCTGAATTTTCACCCTTAAATTGGCGCTTAGAGCTCTCCTTTTTAGAGTAGGATAAATTTTTCCTCTTTTCCCTTCCTTTCCAACTCTAATTTGGAGAACTTCTACCCCTTTTTCTACACTCCAAAGCCGAAAATCCCTTCCCTTTTCCTCTAGGATCAGCCGACCTCACACTCTCCCAAAGCCAAAGGAAAACTAATTCCCTTACTTGAAAAGTGGGTAAACTTCTTCCCTTTGAATTGGGATTTGTTTCCCTCTTGAATTAGGCTTAGATTTTCCTCTTTTCCCCTATGTGCAGCGGTTCTAAGCTTCTCAAACAACAAAAATTTCAGCAATCAGTCTCACAAATCCAACGTGCAAAGGCTAAGAATTTCAAGATCAAATCAAGTTATTTTTCTTCCTATTCAAGAACAACAAGTTGTTGATCAAGAACTACTAACTCCTAGCCAAGAATCACGTTTCAAAGCTCAAGATTGATCAAGAAAAACACTGCACCTCTATTCTTTCAAGACTTTAACGTTTATCCTTCAAGAACTCAACTACTCTTCAAGAATTTAATCAAGATTGCTTCAAGAATCTTACTACACGTTCTCTATCACTTGTTTTCAAACGTGTTCTAGTACTTTTGTCTAGAACTCAATCAAGAACTTCCTAAATTGTTCAAGAACAATTTAAGAACTTAGGAAGACTAGTTCTACAAGTCCAAGAACGCAGCACCTATTCAAGATTCCAAGAAACAAGGCTAAATTCTTCAAGAAACAAACCAAGATTCAACTAAAGCTTCAAGATTTCAAACCCTAAGCATGCAATATCATCAACCATCAACAAAACACGGTTGTTTTTGTTCTTTTTCATGTTTTTCTTCTTCTTTTTTTAATAAAAAGAAAATTCAATGGAAACCTAAACTAAGAACTTAAAACTAGGGCACAAAGAACAGGATTGGGGTTGTAGAAACGAACCCTTTCCAAGCTCTGATACCAACTTATGCAAGATTAACAATGAAATAGCAATACCATTCCCGCATTCAAGGGAACTAGTGATCCTGACAAGTTTCTAGAGTGGAGGCGTCAAGTTGAGAGAATTTTTGAGATTAATAACATGGCTGAGGAGAAGAAAGCTACCTATGCCTTTGCAGACTTTGAGTCCTATGCTTCTACTTGGTGGGAGGCCGAGAAACGATCTAGAACAAGACACAATCAGCCCCCACGCATAACTTGGAGAGAATTGAAACAAGTAATGACCTGGAAGTAAGTCAATCCAAAGAACAAACAAGAGCATCTTCGGAGGTTATATGACTTCAAACAAGAGCTGAACTCTGTTGAAGAATATCATGATGAATTTTAGAAGATTCGGCTATCACTTGACATGGAAGAAGAAGAAGAAGAGGACGAGGCTATCATACGGCTCAAGAATGGGCTGAATCGTGACATATCTAATCAGTTGAGGCTACACACTTTCTTGACACTTTATGATGCATTGCTAGCTGCCATTGAAGCCAAGAAGATGATTAAAGAGGAAAAGGCAGCCCGCTATAGAGGTAGTTCTACTTCTACTCCTATGAGCCGAAATAAGGAGTGGAGGACACCAAGTACCGGGGGAGCAAGTTTGGGCCGTGATGTTAAGAAACCAGTGGACAAAGGGACACCAAAAAGTAATCCTAAGTGGTCGGGAAGTACTTCTAAAATGCAGCTTAAAACTCCTAGTGCTTCCTCTTTTAAATGTTATAAATGTCAAGGCTATGGGCATTCTGCGAATGATTGTCCTACGTGAAAAATCATGCTTATTCTTGATGATGGTGTTTTCCGTGAGGTGGAGAGTGATGAGGAGATTGAGGGAGATGAGGGGGCTGATTTAGTTGAGTGTGAGGAAGAAGTAGTGGAAGATGAAAGTATGAACATGATTTTAGTGGTGCGTAGGAATTTGAGAGTGTAGAAGAAGAGGGAGATGTGCAGCGTGAAAACTTGTTTCATGCTAGATGTAGGGTAAGGGGAAATGTGTGCTCTATGATAGTTGATTCGGGTAGTTGCACTGATGTAGTGAGTCAAACATTGGTGACTCAACTTAAGTTGCCAAATATTAGTCAACCCCATCCCTATAAGCTGTAGTGGTTGAGTAAATATGGTGAGTTGAAGGTGGTGAAGCAAGCACTTATTAAGTTTAAGGTGGGAGCTTATCAAGATGAGTTCATGTGTGATGTAGTGCCGATGCAGGCTTGCCATTTGTTGTTGGGCAGGCCTTGGCAATTTGATAGGGGTGTCATTCACGATGGTAAGGCTAACACTTACACAGTCAAGTTACAGGGAAAGAGTTATACACTCAAGCCCTTGACACCCAAACAAGTCGTGATGATTATAGGCGCATGTGAGAGCTGAAAACGGCGGCTAAAGGAAAGTCTCTTATGGAGACTAAGCCAGAGGCCGAAACTAATGCTACTACACCATCCTTGCCTAGTAATCTTTGTGCTATGTTGCAGCCAGGTGAGTATTTACGAGGTAATGATGATTCTAAATTGTTAATTTGCCTTGTACATAAGGGTGTTTATTTGAGCTCTAATGATGATATTACTACTAATGTTCATCCTTTGCCTAGTGTTGTTAATGATGTTTTGCAGGAATATAAGGATATGTTTCCTGAGGAGATGCCGAGTAGACTGCCTCCTTTAAGGGGAATGGAGCAAAAAATAGATTTCATAGCGGGCTCACAAATACCTAACAAACCAGCCTATAGTAGCAACCCAGAAGATACTAAGGAGTTGCAGCGTCAAGTCGATGAGTTACTAACTAAGGGGCTGGTCCGTCAGAGCCTAAGTCCTTGTTCCGTGCCCGCGATCCTTGTTCCTAAGAAAGACGGCACTTGGAGGATGTGTGTTGATTGCCGGGAAGTCAACAAAATAACGGTAAAGTATCGTCATCCCATTCCTAGATTAGATGACATGCTAGATGAGTTAAGTGGTTCAAGTGTGTTCTCTAAAATCTATCTTAGGTCCGGTTACCACCAAATCCGTATGAAACCGGGTGATGAGTGGAAAACTGCATTCAAGACCATGTTTGGTCTATATGAATGGTTGGTGATGCCCTTTGGCCTCTCCAATGCACCTAGTACCTTTATGAGATTGATGAACCATGTACTCAAGCCGTTGATTAATAAATTTGTGGTTGTCTACATTGATGATATTCTGATTTATAGCAAAAGTGTAGATGACCATGTTGATCACTTAAGGTAAGTACTTGAAGTGTTGAGGGCTGAAAAGCTCTATGCTAATTATAAGAAGTGTGCCTTTTGTGTGGAGAGGGTTGTTTTTGTGGGATATGTAGTTAGTGCTAATGGTGTTGAGGTAGATGAGGCTAAAGTTGAGGCTATTAGAGATTGGCTTACTCCTACTACTGTTTCGCATGTTAGGAGTTTCCATGGCTTAGCTAGTTTCTATAGACGTTTTGTGAGAGATTTTAGCACCATAGCAGCACCACTCACAGAGTTAGTAAAGAAAGATCAACCATTTGTGTGGGGGGAGCCTCATATTACCACGGCCCCCATAGGCTTGTCTTACCCTCGGATTTCACTGCCCCAAATCATCATCATTATACTCCTCAAGCTCGGGTTGATCATCATCATGGGCAGCTCTTATTTCCCCCGCAGGTGCTACGTTTCTCCGAGCTGGCATCAATGGTAGTATATTGCCCTGGGGAATGCCCAAGGTTCTCACATTACGAGCATCTCTTTCTCTCAACTCTTGTTGGCGAGCTATTTTAGCAAATTGTTCAGGCTTCACAGTCGAACCATCACTAGTTCCTTCCCCGGCATTTTTTTAAGCAATAGCTGATTTTTCAAGGTTTTCAACTCGTGTTTCGATGGTATCAATGGAACGTATCAAGTCAGTCCTCATTGCTTTCATTTCGGCGAGAAGATTAGTCATGTCAACCTCGGGAAGACCCTCACATTTATCTCCTAGCCCAGTCATGTACCTGCACTAAATCAAAGACTACCGAATGTGTTAAGGTTAGTAAAATACCTCACCCGCTCTCTCACTTTTGAATCACTCGGGTTCACTTAAAATTTAAGGTAGGATCTCACAAACATTTCCAAAATGCCTTCCTCGAATTGATCAAGTTTATCCACGACCTTTTAAGTTCACAAGTTCTCTTCGGGGTGCGTGAATTAATGTGACTCTATAGGCGGACAACTTTTAAAGTGCGCACGGGGAAGCCAAAGAATTAACTACGAAAGTTTGAAATTCTGAGTTTTAGTACGAAGTCGTACAAGCTCAAAGATTAGTAATTAACTTAAGTAGAAGAATTACCTAAGAATTACTAATTAGAAGTAATGTTCACAAATAAATAAGGAAATCCTACAGAAAAGTTGAATCTTCACCCTTAAATTGACGCCTAGAGCTCTCCCTTTCAGAGTAGGATAAGTTTTCCTTCTTTTTCCTTGTTTTCTAACTCTAATTTGGAGAACTTTTACCCCTTTTTCTACACTCCAAGGCCAAAAATCCCTTCCCTTTTCCCCTAGGATCAGCCGACCTCACACTCTCCCAAAGCCAAAGGAAAACTAATTCCCTTACGAGGAAAGTGGGTAAACATCTCCCCTTTGAATTTGGATTTGTTTTCCTTTTGAATTAGGCTTAGGTTTTCCTCTTTCTTTCCCTTATGTGCAGCCGTTCTAAGCTTCTTAAACAACAACAATTTCAGCAATCAATCTCACAAATCCAACGTGCAAAGGTTAAGAATTTCAAGATCAAATCAAGCTATTTTTCTTCCTATTCAAGAACAAGTTGTTGATCAAGAACTACTAACTCCTAGCCAAGAATCATGTTTCAAAGCTCAAGATTGATCAAGAAAAATGCTGCACCTCTATTCTTTCAAGACTCTAACGTTTCTCCTTCAAGAACTCAACTATGCTTTAAGAATTTAATCAAGATTGCTTCAAGAATCTTACTACACATTCTCTTTCACTTGTTTTCAAACGTGTTCTAGTACTTTTGTGAAGAAGTATCAAGAATTCAATCAAGAACTTCCTAAATTATTCAAGAACAATTCAAGAACTCAAAAAGACTAGTTTTACAAGTCCAAGAATGCAGCGCCTATTCAAGATTACAAGAAACAAGGCTAAATTCTTCAAGAAACAAACCAAGATTCAACTAAAGCTTCAAGATTTCAAACCCTAAGCATGCAATATCACCAACCATCAACAAAACACGATTGTTTTTGTTCTTTTTCACCTTTTTTTAATAAAATGAAAATTCAATGGAAACCTAAACTAAGAACCTAAAACCAGGGTATGAAGAACAGGATTTGGGTTGTAGAAACAAACCCTTTCCAAGCTCTGATACCAACTGATGCAAGATTAACAACGAAATAGCAAAAACAAGGATAGAAGCAAGACTCTCTTTGATCTACCAAGAATTGCAAGTAGGAACTAGTCTACTTACCTTCTTGATGAAGCCAAGGAGGACCTATACTACGTAACAACCCTCATGACAACTATGAATTGAAAGTTTAATGATCGATGGAAGAATCAAGCTCAATTCGATTTCACACAAAAAGAACGGGTTTTCCAACATAAGTAAGGAATAGCAAAAGGCTGCATTTTTTTTCTTATAAAATAAGGTGCACGAAAATAACTAAGTGTTACGCTTATATAGGTGAGCCTCACATGCCTAAAAGGTAAAGGAATAGCCTCCAAGTGGGCTAAATGTCAATAGCCACGCAGGGCTAAATAAGCACCATAAACTAGATGAGTCTAGTTATGCAAAAACATGAGAATGTCATAAAAATTCCAGCGCATAGAGGCCTAAAGACGAGCCCTCCACGCGGTTGCATGCATGAGAGTATGCTGCCCGCGTGCCACACGGATGCCACGCCTCAATCCCCATCAATTGTCCCTCCTTCTCCAATGCTAATCAATGCCTCCCTTGACATTTCTAATATGTTGCTCGCTTGATCCATCATTGGACCATCATAGCTCTTCATTACCATCAAGTGGATATCATGAACCTCCTTAGCTTGACTCCTCGTGAATGCTCTTGAAGGCACGAACTTAGATTGATCAGGCTGGACTGCATCAAAAGGGCAGACAACCCTGAGGGTAGACAATCCTGTCAGAAGTTTGGCATGACAGAGGGTAGACAGCCCGATGTGAAGTTTGGCATGGAAAAGGGTAGACAACCCTGAGGGTAGACAGCCCTATGAGAAGTTCGGCATGACAGAGGGTAGACAGCCCGATGTGAAGTTTGGCATGATAAAAGGTAGACAGCCTGGAGGGTAGACAGTCTGTTGAAAGGATTGGTATAACAAAAGGGTAGACAGCCCGATGAAAAATGGCATAATGTGTGGTGGATAATTTGGCATAATAAAGACGTATACAGCCCAACATGACGAACACACATGCAGATGACGAGAAACCTTGGCAAGACGATCCAACAAACACGAAAGTCTACTCATACGTTTACATATACCCTGCTTTTGCAAAACTTATTTCTATTGCAGGATATACAAACAAGCGATGCGAGAACACTACAATACGACACTTCGTAAACACTTACAATTCCTAAAAAACACCTCCTAAGAGTAGTGACAAAATTAGTCGTTCAGTCATCGTCTTTTCCCGAAGACTCTTCCATCATCCCCGGGCAAAGAGGGGCAGTTGTTGACACCTAATTTTGTCCCTTCTGTTTCAATAGCCATTTTTCAGACGAAATTGCACTGATAACCATACAATTACCTTCACTCTGACCCCTATTCAAAATCACTATCTCACATAAGCACGTCAATTAGGCTATTTTTAAAGACACTGGCACAAGCTATGACTATTTACAAAATTCACACGTTTAATTACAATTTTTTTAATTACTCCTATTTCAGCAAAATTTCACAAATTATTTTAAAATTAAATATAATGGTCCTCCTTAGCCCTTTAGACTTCGAAATTAATTTTTTGATTTTTCCTATAATTTTGTGAGTATTTTATACATTTTTTTTTACGTATTTTATACATTTTTATACACATTATATACACTATTATACGTATGCGTATATATATATACACCTCAGCATTTTGTACACTTCACATCCAGACACATTGGCGCTATGTCATCATGACGTGGCTTAATCTTAGTCGTCCACCCATCTGATCCAACGGCTGAAAGCTATATTTCCATTTTTAATTATACACCTCACCCCGAAACCCTAACTCCCTCTCTCATTTTCTCACAACACTCAGTCGCCCCTCTCTCAATGTTCTCTCACGAGAAACCCTACACGTCGCCACTGTTGAGGCCCTTTCCGGCCACCAAATGCCGAACAAATTATAGATTCTTGCTCTCCTCACTCCCCCTACAAAACCCCTATGATGATCTTCCCAAACGACGAGGTTAAAAAAATTCAATTCTTGGTTGACCTTATCGCCATCACCGGAAAAGACGTTCTAACGATGCCTTCACGAAAACATGAGAGTTACCGTCTTAAAGAAGAAGGAAAAACCTTTGCCCATGCACGATCGATACGGGTAGCAGTTGACCCGAATTCGATCCAAGACGGGTAACCCGTTTCCTTTTTTTTTTTTTTTTTATTGTTCTCAAACCTATGTGACATTATGCCTAAAATTGCCAAAGTTTTCTGTGAATTAACATGATCGTGGTCACTTGTTAGTTGGTTAAGGTGAAATTCCTATGATTACTAATTATATCTTCGTACATTGATTTAGCTAAGCAGTGCTTTAGCCTCTCACATGCCAGAGTATGTTACCTTCATAGCTTATGCCTTGGGTCATCTTAACTAGCTTCTAGGTGCAGGACCAGTGACAGTTAGGGGTTTGATCATGAGTGTTCATGTTTCACAATGTATTTGCCTCTTTGTTTTGTCAAGATGCATGATTTTCAGAATTATACGTTTAAAATTCTAATGGTGATTGATTAGCATGATCATAAGGATCCTAATTTGTTCAATTTGAAGTCTTAATTTATAATGGGATGGAAATCTGTTTTGATAATTGATATGATGTCAACCAAAGCCTGTTTGAAACTTGTTAAGTTGGTCATTTGATTTTTGAAAATAAATTAGTGTGAGACACCCTTTTTGATAAGGGGAAAACTACGGAAGCGGTAAAGAGATAAAAACGAAACGAGACGAGACTCACACGAATGTCCAAGTAGCAACGAAGAACGATGTTTCGTTACACCCCGAACGATTGTCAAGAATCACCTACGCTATGCAACTATCCTCAAGAACCACGAGGTTCTTGCAAATAGAATGATTGGGGCGGATTGAAGTTCAACTTGGAATCGTCCAAATGAAATCAAGCCAAAATCAAGGGTTTCAATAGAGAGAATTCCCATATGTTTTGTGTATTCAAAGATAGGTAAATGAGTTCAAGACCTAATGAAGACTTTTATAGTCTTCTACAACTTGTAATGAATGGTCCTAAATACCCCCAAAGTGGGTTTAAACATTAAAGGCCACTTAGGGCTAAAGTAGGAATTACATGCTAAAAAAACAAAAATCCTGTCATGCTGTCACAGAGGGTAGGCGGTCCGCCCACCCCCACTAGGCGGCCACCTCCTGGGAGTTTCTGAGAGCCTTCAGTAAGTAGGCAGTCCGCCTGGCTAATTTCCAGAGTGCTGCACATTTTACACTTAGCCGATTTTTGGCCCTTCTTCAGGTAGGCACTCCGCCCATTTCAAGAGGCGCTCTGCCTCCTCCTGGGATGTGTTGGAGTACTTCAAAATGGGCTTGGGGTGGCTCCCCTTGGAGCCTAAGCGGTCCTCCTTCCATGGTGCTCCAATGCATGATCTTCAAGGTTGTTCTGGAGCTCCCATCTTCCACGTCCAAGCCTTTCCATATCAAGTGAAGGTGAACATCATGGAGTGCTTTGGCTTGGCTTCTAGTAAAGGGCCTTGCGGTGGTTTGACCCTTATCATCCTCCCCATCTTGAGAAGATTTCTTCCTCGAAATTAAGGCTTCATCCTCCATGGCATCAACATCTACATCAAGAGGAGCCAAGTCACTAACATTGAAAGTATTTGACACATTGTACTCACCGGGTAGATCAATCACGTAGGCATTATTGTTGATCTTGGAAAGCACTTGGAACGGTCCATCTCCTTGGGGTGCCAGCTTCCCTTTTCTAAGGTTTGGGAACCTCTCTTTGCGGAAGTGCACCCACACCCAATCTCCTTTCTTGAGTTCAAACCATTTTCTCCCGTTATTTTTCTTGAGGGTCACCTTTGCATAGGCTTCCTCCAAGCTCTTTCTTGCCTTGGCGTGGATCTCGAGCATTGCCTTAGCTCACCTTTTAGCTTCAAAACAAACAACCATATCCTTGGGCAAAGGGGTTAGATCAAGTGGAATCAAAGGATTAAAACCACAAACACACTCAAACAGAGTCATGCTAATCATGCTATGCAATGTACGGTTATATGCAAACTCCATAAGAGGTAACTTTTCAACCCATGTCCCAGCCTTACGTCGGGTCATAGCTCTAAGTAGAGCACCCAAGGTTCGGTTCACCACCTCGGTTTGACCATCCGTTTGAGGGTGGTGGGATGTGGAAAACAACAACTTCGTGCCAAGAGCACCCCAAAGACTCTTCCAAAAATGACTAAAGAACTTAGAGTCCCTATCACTCACAATGGTTTGAGGCACACCATGCAACTTTAACACATTATCAATGAACAAAGAAGCTACATGTTGTGCATCAAGACTCTTCCTACAGGGGATGAAGTGAGCCATTTTGGAGAACCTATCCACGAAAACATAAATGCTATCATGTCCCCTTTTAGATTGTGTCAAACCCATAACAAAATCCATCAAAATATCCATCCACGGATTAGTAGGAATAGGGAGGGGAGTATACAAACCGTGAGGGTTGGACTTGGACTTGGACTTAGCATGCTTGCAATCTAAGCAATTTTTGCAAAGTCGGTCAACTTGCAATTCCACTTTTGGCCAATGGAAATGCTCCTTGAGGATAGCAAGGGTTTTGTTCCTCCCAAAGTGACCCATCAAGCCCCCACAATGTGCTTCACGCACAAGTAACTCTCTCCATGAGGACTCGGGCACACAAACTCTACCATTTTTGAAAATGTAGCCGTCTACCCATTGGTATTTCTCCACCCTCTTCCCACTCACTAGAGCATCATGAATACTCTTGAGCTTTGGGTCATCTTCATGCATCAACTTTATGCTTTCAACACCCATAAGTCTAGAAGCATGAGTGGTAGCAAGGGCGAACTTTCTAGAAAGTGCATCGGCTACAACATTGTCCTTTCCCTTCATGTAATTAATTACATAGGGAAAAGACTCAATGAACTCCGCCCATTTGGCATGCCTTTTGTTCAGCTTCTCTTGGCTTCTAAGATGCTTGAGTGACTCATGGTCACTCTTGATCACAAATTCCCTAGGCCATAGATAGTGTTGCCAATGAGCTAGAGCTCTCACAAGGGCATACAACTCCTTGTCATACGTGGAGTAATTCAAGGTTGAACCCTTCAACTTTTCACTAAAGTAGGCAACGGGTTTCCCTTCTTGCATGAGAACACCCCCAATACCCACCCCCGAGGCATCACATTCAACCTCAAAAGCCTTCCCGAAGTCAGACAATTGCAACAAAGGGGCAGTACTGAACCTACTTTTCAACTCTTGTAAAGCCTTCTCTTGAGGCTCTCCCCACACAAAATCCTTATCTTTCTTAACCAACTCGGTGAGTGGTGCGGCGATGGTGCTAAAGTCTCTAACAAAGTGCCTATAGAAACTAGCAAGGCCATGGAAACTCCTAACATGAGAAACGGTAGTAGGAGTAGGCCAATCTCTAATGGCTTCAACTTTGGACTCATCAACTTCTACACCATTGGCACTAACAACAAACCCAAGAAAGACAACCTTTTCAACACAAAAGGCACACTTTTTAAAGTTGGCATAGAGCTTTTCGGCTCTTAGCACTTCAAGAACTTGACTCAAGTGACCCACATGGTCATCTATTGATTTGCTATATATCAAGATATCATCAAAATAGACAACCACAAACTTATTGATAAACAGTTTCAAGGCATGGTTCATTAACCGCATGAAAGTGCTAGGTGCGTTGGAGAGGCCAAAAGGCATCACCAACCATTCATAAAGACCAAACTTGGTCTTGAATGCAGTTTTCCACTCATCACCCGGTTTCATCTGGATTTGGTGGTAGCCGGACCTAAGATCTATCTTGGTAAACACACTTGAACCACTCAATTCATCAAGCATGTCATCAAGTCTAGGAATGGGATGACGATACTTTACCGTTATCTTGTTGACCGCACGGCAATCAACACACATCCTCCATGTCCCGTCCTTCTTTGGTACAAGAATGACCGATACGGCACACGGACTCAAGCTTTCACGAACCAAGCCTTTGTTAAGCAACTTATCCACTTGCCTTTGCAACTCCTTTGTATCTTTCGGGTTGCTCCTATAGGCCGACTTGTTTGGGATTTGGGACCCCGGGATAAAATCAATTTGATGTTAAATCCCCCTCAATGGAGGAAGACCACTCGGCATCTCTTCCGGGAACATGTTCTCAAATACCTTCAAAACATTCTCAATAGCACTAGGCAAAGGGTTAGGGTTAGAAGAATAATCACAATCGGAGTTTAGAACCATACCTTTGTGCACTAGGCAAATGAGCATTTTGGTGCCATCATTACCTCTCAAGTACTCCCCCAGTTGCATCATGGCACAAATGCGACCGGTAGAAGATGGTGGAGTGATAAGGATCAAAAACCAAAAAGATGATAAAAGTAAAGATAAAGGGAACGAGATGCGTCTCGAACTCCCTACAAGGTAACCACGAAGAACTTGTTCCGTGATACCCTCGTATCGGTGTCAAGAAGAGCCTACGCTATGCAACTACCCTCGAGTCGCACCCGGGACTCGCAAGTAGAATGATCGGGGGGGTTTGGGGGTCAACTAGAATCCACTAGTAAACTCAAACCATCTCAAAGGGTTTTCATTCAAAGAGAATCCACTCTTGAACATTGTTCATTCAAGCATTAATCATAATAGCTAACTTCCTTAAATAAAAGGCTAATGAAGCATTTATAGGCTTCATATAGACATAATGAAAGCCCTAAAGTACCCCCAAAGTGGGCTAAAAAGATAGAAGCCACGTAGGGCTAGAATAGGAATTACATAGTAACTTAAGTCAAATTCCCGTCAAGCAATAGCAGGGGGTAGGTGATGCAGCCCGAACACATGCTGATCAAGTGTTCGATCCACCAAGGAGACCGATGACATGAAGTCAAACCAAGCTGCTGCACGAAGTGCACATTCACTTAGCCTGGCCGAAGGAAAAGCATTGCTCCGAAGCTGAGTGGCCGGGCTCAAGAACCGAAGGCGTTATCTTCAGATTTGAGCCCGAAGACAAAGTGAGCGTCCGAGGACAATAAGTTCGAGCAAGCAACCACGCACCGAAGTCAAGGCTGCCGAACACACATTTAGCTCAGCCCTGCGTGGCTTGTTTTTATTAGTCATTTGTGTCTATTTACTATTCAGTCCCTAGCATAGCCTATAAATACTCTATTTTACTTCATTGTAAAGGATCCATTTTTTAGTGATATGAAAAAGATAGCAAGTGCTATTGTAAGTCTCCGATGGAGCCGAACCCCGATGTGGGCTTTTAAAGAACTTGTGTCAATCGGTTTTATTCGTTTGAACAAATTCTTCTTGATCATTCAATTTGAAAGAAGTGGGTCTTTCTTGAGGATTGTTGCATAGTATAGGTGCGTCTTGATTTCCCTTCGATCGAGCTTTGAGACAGGTTCCTCACTGTTCTTTCGAATCGAAGCAAGATTTGTCTTGCTTCTATTTTTACTTTCTTGTTGTTTTTCTTCCGCGCATCGTGTTTAGCATTTCCCTCGGGTTTGCTTGCACCATCTTGGTATCAGAGCAAGCTTTGAGTTTGTTCTTACAACCTCAAATCCTGTTCATTAAAATCATACTTGTGTCTTCAGTTTCAGCTTTCTTCCGTGTGTTTGATTGTTGTTGCTGAGTGTTTACAAAAAAAAAAAAAGAAAAAAAAAAGTAGAAAAACAAAATTCAAAATTTGTGTTTGATTGTTGGTTGTTTGGATTAAACAACTATTGATTCTTGTTCACCATCGATTCCTGATTCCAACAAGTACCCGACGTACCGATTTCGTGACTAGGGTTTCTTGGTGAAATTTGGACTGTTTTGAAGTTTGTTGGTGACTGGAACTCGAAACCCCATCGTGTTTGGTTGAATCCGATGAAGATTGGTGGTTCTTGAGTGATTTGGTTTGTTTTGTGCTTAAATTCGAAGTTCTGTGTTTGAATTGTTGTCCGTACGCCGGAAAATTATTACAAGTTGTAATGGTGTATGACACGAAGTAGCGGAAATCTTAGCTAAAGAACTTTGTTTGATTTCCTCCGTTGTTGTTTGAAACCGGAGTTGAAAAAAACAACCCAAATTCTGTTGTTATTCATGGTCAGTGAACGAAGTAAAGATTGTCCGTACACCGGAGCTAAAACTTCACTGTTCCATTGAAGAAGAAAGGGGTAAAGTGTGAACATCAAAACCCCAGGTGAAAATTTGTCGGCTGAAAAGGGGAAGTGGATAAGGTAAAACCCTATCCGTACCAAGGAGGGACCACTCTTGCACGGACAAGAGTTGGTGTGTTCGAAAAAGATTCCAAAAGGGAATCAAAGGGTAGATTCTCTTAGGTTCTCACTTTTCTTCTGACCGAAATTCTAGTTAGTGGATCTTTTGAGTAATTCTTCCTACTCGAGATCGTACTAACTCGTTTGAGCTTATAGGAACTCGTGCGTGGGGTGACCGAAGTCCAACTTCGTAGAAATTTCTTTAACTTCCCGAAGCGCAAGAGTAAATAGCTGTCCGTTCCGATTGAGTCAAATCAACTCACTCTTCCCGAAGTAAGACATCGTAACTTGTCAAATTCGAAGAATTGAGAGAAGTTGATCAACCGAGGAAGCCATTGGCTGCAAGTTCTTGAGTGACCAAAACCGAACCCATATATTAAGTGGACCCGAGTGCCACCCATCAAAGGTGAGGGAGTGTGTGAGGTGATTTCTAACCTTAACATTTGTTTGGTCTTTGATTTGTGCAGGTACCATATTTGGGAATGGAGGCGACGGCAAAGGCATTGAGAAGCCCGAAGTGTCGTTAGCCGATCTCATGGCTGCAATACAAGGCATCAGTGCCGAAGTAAAAGGAGTGAGTGCTCGAGTAGCTTACCTCGAGCAAGGGAGTGCGTCCGTGGCCATGCATGGGTCCGGTGCTGGAACAAGTAGCTCCACTCCGATGAAACCTGAGATGTATGCTGAGCTTGTTCGACAACATCAGTTGACAAGTGAAGCAATTCGAAGAGAACTAATCTTGGGCAATCCCCAAGCTGATTATCAAAACTTGGGCATTCCCCGAGGAGAGAGGTTACCACTTCCAAAGGCCCGAAGAGACCTTGGAGCTGTAGCCGAAGAGGTTGATGAAGAGGAATTTCTCGAGGACGAATATGAGCATGAGCCGCCATTCGCTCAACGAAGGCAAGCTCGCCGAGGTCGTGGAAATTTCCGAGGTCGAGGCCGAAGCGCAAATGTTGAACGACATGTTGAGCGTGAGGCTGGTGATCGCTATGATGAGTATCCCGAACAGGTTCGTGTTGTTCGAGATTCCAACATGAGCAGTGTCAAGATCACTATTCCACCCTTTAAAGGAACTAGTGATCTAGATGAATATCTTGAATGGAAGCTTAAAATGGAGCGCGTCTTCGAAACCAATGAGATGACCGAAGAGAGAAAAGCTGCCCATGCCATTGCTTCGTTCGAAGCTTATGCATCTACGTGGTGGGAAGCTGATAAAAGGCATAGACGAAGGAATGCCTATCCCGAAGTCACTACTTGGCCACAGTTGAAGAGAGCAATGGATGCTAAGTACTTGAGTGCCAAGTACAGGCAGACTCAACTACAAAAGCTCTATGAGTTAAAGCAAGGGTCCAAGTCAGTCCAAGAGTATCATGATGAGTTCGAAAAGGTTCGATTGAATCTTGATCAGGTAGAGGATGAAGAGCAAGCTACTATTCGATTCAAAAATGGCTTGGCTCGGGATGTGTCATCTCAATTGAGGCTACACGTGTACCACACGTTGGAAGATCTGTTCGAAGCTGCTACCGAAGCTGAGAAGTTGGTAAAGGAAGATAAGGCAAACCGGTATCAAGGAGTCACTACTTCTACTCCTTTGAACCGAGGTAAAGAATGGAAGAGTCCTAACCAAACAAGTGCCAAAGCTGTTCGAGATTCGAAGAGACCCTTCGAGAGGGGTGTGACCGTCAACCAATCCAGAGAAGTGGGAGGTAAAGTTCAACTCAAGTCTCCTAGTGCCTCAAATATTCAATATCACAAATGCAAGGGTTATTATCACATGGCAAAAGAGTGTCCAACTCGCGAAGTTATGCTTCTGCTCGAAGATGGAACCATCCATGAGCAAGCGAGTGACACTGAGGAGGAATTTATCGAGGAGGCTGACCGACCTGAAGGTGATGATGATCATGAAGCTGCCGAAGTTGACAATCCGGAAATTTTTCTTGTGGTTCGAAGGAATTTGAGCTGCATGACTCTTGAAGAAGAGGACAACCAAAGAGAAAATCTCTTCCATACCCGATGTCGAGTGAGGGGAAAGGTGTGTTCGATGATCATTCACTCTGGTAGTTGTGCAAATGTTGTGAGCCAAACCTTGGTTTCACAAATGGGACTATCTACGATGAAGCATCCCCACCCTTACAAACTACAATGGCTGAATGAGTGTGGAGAATTGAGGGTTGTCGAACAAGTGTGGATCAAGTTTAGAATTGGTGAATATCAAGATGAAATGATATTCGATGTGGTGCCAATGCAAGCTTGTCATTTGCTATTGGGAAGACTATGGTAGTATGACCGGTCAGTTGTTCACAACGGAAGATCCAACACTTACACTGTCAAGCTCGAAGGGAAGAGTTTCATACTCAAACCCTTGTCTCCGAAGCAAGTCACCGAGGACTATAAACGGATGAAAGAATTGAAAGAAGCGGCCAAAGCTAAGCTTCCGATGGGAGCAAAATTGGGGGCCGAAGACACAAACTCACTACCCGAAGTAAAAGGAATCTGTGCAATCATGCAACCGGGTGAGTTTCTACGAGGCAATGACAACAATCAGATGATGATTTGCCTCGTGCACAAGGGTATCTTTCTAAACTCTAATGATGATTTCGCTAATGATAACCCTTTGCCTAGTGCTGTACAAAGTGTTTTGCAGGACTTCGGAGACATGTTTCCCGAGGAAATGCCAGGTGGATTACCTCCGTTGAGAGGAATCGGGCACCAAATTGACTTCGTGTCGGGGTCTCAAATCCCCAACAAACCTGCATACCGGTGTAATCCCAAAGACACCAAAGAGCTCCAAAGGCAGGTTGATGAGTTGCTGAACAAGCGCCTCGTTCGAGAGAGCTTGAGTCATTACAAGACAAGTAGCTAGTAGGCTCATGAAAAGGTGAAGTAACACTTACATTTGTAGTACTTCCTTGATCACTCACAAGGCTTGAAGTGTCATATGCAACTCCTCCTTCATGAAGCTCACATTGAGAACTTTCCTCCTCTTGTCTTTCCTTCCAAGTACATGGTTGAGACTCCAATGGCTTGTCTTCAATTGTGCCTACACAAGAACTTTTACAAGAAAAAGTAGAAGATGAAGAATTGTTAGCATAATGGGTGCGCTCACTCTCAATTTTGCTTTCCTCACCTCTCTTCTCCCTCAATTTTACCTCATGGTCAAGTGTAGTTTGTGGTGACAATCCACTCACATCACTCCTCAAATCCTCTCCTTTTTCCTCTCTAGGATTGTCACCGGTCACTCCCTCACTTCTCTCTATCTTTTCTCTCTCACTTGAAGTGGAGTGACTCTCATTTTCATCATGCAAGGGCAAAACAATGAGATTGCTTGCCTCGGGTTCAAGTACAATGGGTGTCTTTGCTTTAGCCACTTCCCTCAACTCCCTCATACGCTTGTAGTCTTCTCTTACTTGCCTTGGAGTCAAAGGTCTAAGCACATACTTCTTCCTATCTTGCTTGACCGTATAAGAATTGGTCCGACCATCATGCTCTACACACCTATCATATTGCCATGGTCTCCCAAACAAACGATGGCAAGCTTGCATCGAGGCGACATCAAACATGACTTTGTCTCTATAGTTTCCAATGCTAAATTCGATCAATACTTGCTCCACCACTTGCAACTCACCACACTCACTTAACTAGTGTAAACGGTATGGGTTTGGATGCTTTAGAGTGGTTAATTTCAATTGGGAAAGCAAGGTTTGGCTCACTATGTTGACACAACTTCCTGAATCAATAATCATGGAACAAACAAGACCCATGACTCGGCATTTAGCATGGAAGAGATTCTCCCTTTGCAAAGTCTCACTATCCTCCTCAAATATGGCACCTAAGCTCCTCCTCACAACTAGGGAAACATGAGGCTTTTCCTTCTCAACCGTACCCTCCTCCACATCATCCGTAGATAGAACATTTCGAATGTGTTTTGGAAGTGGAGTAGTCCTTTGGGGATTGCCCAAAGGGTGGGGATTGCCCAACACTTGCTCATTTCCTTCACGGTCTTCCTTTACCCGTTGTTGACTAAGCAATTCAACAACTTGTTCCGGGGTAAAGGTTGAACCACTTGTGCCTCCTCTGGCCTCGACTTGGACACTAGGGGTCCCCTTCTCAACTTTGGCCCTTGAGGCCCTTCTTTCAAGAGTTTCAATCCTTAGGCTCATACTATCCAATTTTGCCAAGATAGTAGCCAAGGTACTCTTCACAAAATCATCACCTTTATTGGCCATGGTACCTACAAAAGCAACAAATGTTAGTAAAATACCTCACCCACTCCCTCACAAGTGTTTCACTCGGTTCACTCGTTTAGTGGTGGTGGATATTTCACACAAGTTTGAGTCTAAAAGCTTCAAGTAGTTGATCAATGAACCACAACTCAATCACTCAACTTCTCAAGTCCAATGCACTCTGGGGTGAGTGGAATTAATGGGACTCGATTGGAACGATAAGCACTTTAAGTGAGGACTTGAATCAAAAGATACTACGAATCTTCTTTGAATTCTAGTCTCCTTTCTAAGGCACGATGATCCTAAAAGCTCAAAGTAATTAGTACTAATCAAGTAGGATTATACTCTAATGGCACTAATGAGAAGCAATGCAAACAACGAAACAAGAAATCCTAGAAGATTCTACCCGAAATCACAGAGTAGGCGGCCGCCCAGAGCAAGCTACAGTGAGGAGACGCTCCGCCTCTTTGGGGGAGGCGCTCCGCCTCACAAATTTCCATAGAGCTAAAAAAATGAGGCGCTCCGCCTTCTGCAACTTTCAGCACAGTTCAACAATGTGTTTTCAGACTTTAACACCCAAAAATCCAACAAATCACACGATGTTTTAGCAATCCGAAGGTACCCAAACGTTGTTTCAATCATAAAGATCAAACCCCAATGATTTTAAGAAAACCCCAATCAATAACAATCAAATCACCATATTCATCATCTTCAAAACTAGGGTTTCAAATTTTTCAATTTTTCAAAGGGTTTCAAATCTTCAAATCATGGAATACAACTCCAAATCATGCGATTTGGGTACCAAAATAACGGGTTTCCAACAAGGAACAAACCTCAATAACAATCACAACACGAATCAATCAATCGAACAAGATAGGCCAAATTTTTGGTGTTTTCAACTTTTTCTATTTTTTTGTGTTTTTCTACTTTCTTCAACAACAATCAACACGAAACTAAAAGAAAAGATAGAAATCGACCTAAGGCACGAAGAATCAAGGGTCGGGGGTTTGGAAAAACAAACCCGAGCCTAGCTCTGATACCAAGATGATAAGGATCAAAAACTAAAGACGATAAAAGTAAAGATAAAGGGAACGAGACGCGTCTCGAACTCCCTACAAGGTAACCACTGAGAACTTGTTCCGTGATACCCTCGTATCGCTGTCAAGAAGAGCCTACGCTATGCAACTACCCTCGAGTCGCACCCGGGACTCGCAAGTAGAATGATCGGGGGGGTTTGGGGGTCAACTAGAATCCACTAGTAAACTCAAACCGTCTCAAAGGGTTTTCATTCAAAGAGAATCCACTCTTAAACATTGTTCATTCAATCATTCATCATAATAGCTAACTTCCTTAAATGAAAGGCTAATGAAGTATTTATAGGATTCATCTAGACATAATGAAAGCCCTAAAGTACCCCCAAAGTGGGCTAAAAAGATAGAAGCCACGTAGGGCTAGAATAGGAATTACATAGTAACTTAAGTAAAATTTCCGTCAAGCAATAGCAGGGGGTAGGCGCCCGCCTCCACACCTTAGGCGCCCGCCTCAGCACCCCTAGGCGCTCCGCCTCTTGGTCCGCCTCCTAGAATCCAGAGAGCAAGCATTCACTAGGCGGTCCGCCTCCTTCTGTGGGCGGTCCGCCTCTTCCTGAAGCTTCTTGAAACACCTCGAGATGTGTCTCGGATGCTCTTCTTTCTATGGCGTTCCAATGCATGACCTTGAAGTTCTCTTCCTTGGCCTTGGATGGTGCTTTTGGATGGTTGCTCGAATTTCCCCACATCATGGAGTCTCGGCCAAAGGCTTGGCCACAACGGGGGACTTAGCTTTAGCCGCTTCCCTCAACTCCCTCATGCGCCGATAGTCATCACTCACTTGCTTCGGTGTCAAAGGCGTAAGCACATACTTGTTGCCCTCATGTTTGACCGTGTAAGTGTTGGCTCGGCCATCATGAACCACATGCTTGTCATATTGATAAGGCCTACCAAACAAGAGGTTGCAAGCTTGTATTGGTACCCTATCAAACATGTGCTCATCTTGGTAGTTCCCAATCTTGAACTTTATCAAGACTTGCTTTACTACCTTTAACTCCCCACATTCACTCAACCATTGCAAATGGTAGGGGCTTGGGATTTTTAAGGGTAGGAAATTTCAATTGTGAGACCAAAGATTGGCTCACCACATTTTCACAACTACCCGAGTCAATAATCATGGAGCACACTTGTCCATTCACTCTACATCTAGCATGGAACAAGTTCTCGCTTTGCTCATCCTCCTTCTCTTCACTCACCATGGCACTCAAACTACGACGTACCAGTAGAAATATATTAGGATCATCACCCTCCGCCGCTCTCTCTTCTCCATCAACTACCTCATCATCCTCAACAACCTCACCCTCGGGCTCACTCTCCTCCTCATACACCAACCCATCATCCATAATTATCATTGTTTTTCGGGTGGGGCAATATTTGGCAAAGTAGCCATAGCCTTTACACTTGTGACATTGAAAAGAAGAAGGAGAAGGAGTATTTAATTGAGTTTTAGATGTACCTCCCACTTATTTGAAGTCGCTTCTTGGAGTGGCCTTCTCAAAAGGCTTCTTGACATCACGACTTCCACTAGCACCACTTGTGTTCGGGCTTTTCCATTCTTTGGGTCGAGTCATTGGATTAGAAGTAGTACTCCTATAGCGAGGAGCTTTCTCTTCCTTAAGCCACTTTTCGGCTTCAACCGCGACATCACAAACATCTTGAAGAGAATGAAAGATGTGTAGCCTCAATTGAGAAGCAATCTCCCGGTTCAAACCATTCTTGAATCGGATGATAGCTTGCTCTTCATCTTCCGTTTCCATGTCAAGGGCCATTCGGTTCTTCTCAAACTCATTGAAGTACTCATCAACCGATTTGAAGCTTT
The DNA here is from genome assembly GCA_037355625.1 of Petunia x hybrida. Taxonomy (NCBI): domain Eukaryota; kingdom Viridiplantae; phylum Streptophyta; class Magnoliopsida; order Solanales; family Solanaceae; genus Petunia; species Petunia x hybrida. The sequence continues at coordinate 3,814,432 of JBBBVM010000051.1, forward strand.
GTTTCAACTCATAAAGCCTCTTGAGTTGCTCTTGCCTATACTTGGGTGTCATATATTTGGTACTCATTACCTTCCTCCCAAGTAATGTTCATTCGCATCCCAACTCTTCTTCTTGACCTCTTGACAGATTCCCACCATGTGGAAGCGTAGGACTCAAATGAAGCAATGGCATAAGTAGCTTTCTTCTCCTCGGACATGCGATTCATATCAAATACCCGCTCCAATTGAACCTTCTACTCTAAGAACCTTTCCGGATCACTAGTCCCTTTGAAAGGTGGGATAGTGATCTTCACACTATTTAGGTTGCTGTCACGACCCTCACAGTTTGGCTCCGGTTGGCCCCCATAATAGTCATCAACATCCTCATATTCTCGTCCCAAGTTCCTCCGAACATAAGCCCTTGGAGGTCCTTGAGCTCGCCCACAAGCCCCATCTATACCCCGGCCTTCATTCATTGCCCTTCTACTTGGATAGGGATCATCAAAATCATCATCAAGTCCGAGATCCTCCCCTTCTTGAGCTTCATCAACTTGCTCAAGGGGCACAACATTCCTTCGGGGCCGCATGAGTGGAACTTCACCATGGGGATCGCCCAACAATCTTTCTCGAGCAAGAGCTTCATCTCTCAACCGTTGTCGACGAGCTAGCTCTGCAAATTGATCCGGTTTCATGACTGAATTATCACTTGTGCCATCCCCGGCATCTTTATGGGCACTAGGGGTTCTTTCTCTTTCCATAACCTCTATTTTAAGATTTAGAGCCTTCACCTCGGCTAATATATTAGCCAAGATGTTGGTTGGAACCTCAATAGTATTCTTTGCCTTCTCGTCCGCCATGTACCTAAAAGCAATCAAAAACAAGAAAAGAGTTTAGAGTAAAAGTCCTCACACACTCCCTCACTTTTGATTGTCGCTCGGGTTCACTCAAGTTTGGGGTAGGTTCACTCTCGCCTGATTCCAAAAGTTTTCCTCGGAGTTGAACAACCTCCTCAACGACCAAACAATTCAACAAGTTCCCAATGCTCTTCGGGAAGAGTGGAATTAATGGGACTCTATGGACGTTCGGCCTTTTAAGTGAGCACTTGAGCCAAAGAAATTCTCCGAGTCTTCTTGGAAATTTTCAACCACCAACACGCACGAATATCCTAAGCGCTCAATGTATTAGTACTAATTGAGTAGGACAATTGCTCTCAAAGTACTAACCGGAAGTAACGGAAACAAACAAAACACAAAAACCTACGAAACAACTTCCCGGACACCCCTTCTAGGAGTGGGCGGTCCGTCTAGGCACAGGGGCGGTCCGCCTACTAAAATTCAGAGAGCAGACAGTTTTTTGGGCGGTCATCCTATAGGAGGTGGGCGGTCCGCCTACTGGGCTTCACTGCACAGTTTCAACTTCATGTTTTTGGCTTTGGCACCCAACTTTTCCAAGGTTTTCAAGGTCTTTTCCCAATTCTAAGGTTCCCCAATGTATATTCAACTACTACAAGCAAAGCCCAATGATTTATAACAACACTGAATCAATACAAATCCAAATCAAGAAATTTTTGAACAAATTCTAGGGTTTTCAACTTTTTGAGATTTGATTTTAAAGATTTCGATTCACAACTTTTGTTGAAGGATAGGTTTTGAAGATGACAAAGGACCTGGTGCTAAGTGGACCATGAAAAGGTTCACCGTCGAAGTAAGAAGACAAGCTGTTCAACAAGATAATCAAGTCAGAGTTGAAGAAGGAAAGAAGAGAACAGCTGGAGTCAAAGTTCCAATCCTACCGGAAATAGAAGAAGCAAGAAGCGGTGCTGAGAAGGACGCGGTTCTTAAACGAAAATGGATTGGGAACTAAGGCAAATTAACATAGGTTTTAAATAAGGAAATATGGGTAACCTTGTTTAAAACTGATTTCAAAGAGGAAAAGGAATCCTAAACTTAGTTGGATCCGGCTAAGTCTAGTTCCTATAAATACAAGTTAATTTGGCCAAATTCAGAATGCACAAAAGACATCTCAACAGAGCATATCAAGTACAATCAGATCGTGAGAGGCTTTGTGTGCAAGAACAAATGCGGAGCAGCAGAACCTTATAAAGGAGCAGTTTCATAGATAAGTCTGTTGTCTTAGTTATTTGTTATAGGCTATTGAGTTGTAATCTATCAGCTTGCTTAGAAGAATTAAGTAGAGATTACTTTTTAAGGTGGAGTAGAGTTAACCTTACCAGCTAACGTGTGGCTTTGAAGGTTCTACGTACTAGAGGGTTCTAGTTCCTTGATTACATTACGTTGTAGTCTAAAACTTGCTCGGGTTTTCCTTTAGTGGAAGAGTTAAATCCCAAGAGTTTGGATCGTGGTTTTTTATCCCTTGAGCAAGGATTTTTCCACATAAAAATCTCTGTGTTCTTTACGTTTCCGTAATTTGTTTAGTTTCAGAGATAGGTGAAGCTTGCAAGGAACCTGGTTCTTTGTAAGTTAGGCGTTAAAGTTTAAAGGCAAGTTTTAGGATTTGAAAATCGGGTAAGGACTCTATTCACCCCCCTCTAGTGTCTTGCGAAGGTGCACCAAGTGCAACAAGTGGTATCGGAGCAGGTTCTCTCTAAGAAAGATTAACATCTTGAGAAAGATCTGAACAATGACTGCACCACCATTCATACCCGAAGGATACTCTATCAGCAAGCCTTCGCAGTTCAACGGTCAACACTATAAATTCTGGAAGTTTAGGATGGAAACCTTTCTACTGGCAGAAAATTATCAGCTATGGAGGATTACACAGAATAGTCCCTTGATTCCCACAAAGATTGATATATCAGGGAACAAAGTTCAAAAGCCTGTAGAAGAACTTATTGAAAAAGACTTCAAACTACTTCAGATGAATGCTGAAGCCATGAATATTCTTCAGTGTGGACTAGGACTTAATGTATGCTCACGTATTTCCAAATGCTCAAGTGCAAAGGAAATCTGGGATACGCTAGATAGTGTATATAATGAAGAAACCGCAATATCAGAAGAGAGTTCAATCGAGGCCATTCCTGTTAAGATTAGCACTGTAAAGAGTCTGAATCACTCAGGATGTTTCAGGTGTGGCGGAAGGGACCACGTTATTAAACATTGTCCAATATGGGGACCTTCTGAAAGTGAAACTGATGAAGAAGAAGAAGAACCAGAAGATGACTCTCCATTGGCACTGATGGCTGATAATGAACCCTCCAATGATGATACACCTGAGGTAAGTCTCGATGAACTAAAACCTAGACTTCATAATTGTTCTTCCGTGGAATTGAATTTGCTTGCCCTGACTTTAATTGAAGAGATTGAAAATTTGAGGTCTGAGAAGAACAAGCACTTTCTGAGAAGGACCAACTAATGTCAGTTGTGTCTGATTTTTCAATGAAAAATAAAAACTTGGAGAAAGCTAAATCTGATCTTAAAAAGGAATTAATTGCTAGTGAAACTCGAGTTTTTGAACTAAATCTGAAAGTCACAGCCCTCGAATTAGAAAATCTTCAATTAAAGGAACAGGTGCTTTGTGAGAAAAAGATAGTTTCTGCACTCGAACTTGAAAATCAAAAACTGAAAGAAGTGTCTGGTAAGCAAGGAGTTAGTGAGGCTCAAATCAACCTTGAAGCTGAGCTTAAAAAGAAAAATCAGGTTCTACATCAGGAAACTGAGAAGAACCGGGTTCTTCAAGAAAAGGTTGAAAAAGCTAACTCTGAACTCACCAGACTCACTAAATGGAACAAGTGTTCTGAAGCTTTGAATTGGTTGCATAAAAATCATAATAGAGGTAAAACTGGATTAGGACATAGGAAACCTTTACCTGTTTGGAACCCTAATAGTATATATGTAGGACTTCCTTGCAACAAACTCTGTTTCATGTGTGGTAAGACTGGACATATCAAGAATGAATGCAGTGTTGCAGAAGGAGAAGTGAAAAAGAATAAAAAATCAGTTTTACCTTATTGGGCTAGAAAAGATTTAATTCATCCATTCGATAACAAAATGGGACCCAAGCATGTCTGAGTTCCTGTTACTAACCCTTGATTTTCTTTTGCAGGCTCGAGTGAGATGGAACAACCCAAGCTGGATTCTTGATAGTGGGTGTTCCAGGCACATGACAGGAGATAGAAGAAACTTTCTCTCACTCGCAGCATTTCAAGGGGTAGTGTGGCTTTTGGAGGAGGCAAGAGCGGTGAAATTGTTGGAATTGGAAAAGTTGGGAGACCCCTCAATCATGCTATTGTCAATGTACTCTGTGTGGATGGATTGAGCCACAATATTCTAAGTATTTCCCAACTATGTGATAGAGGAAACTTAGGTAGTTTCACATCTGTAGGTTGCAGTGTGAAGAACCTGCAGACTGGTGAAGTGATAATGGAAGGGAAACGAGCTAACAATGTGTACAAGGCTACATTAGGTTCTCTTCCCGAGAATAGTTTGACTTGTCTGAATGTGCTTGAGAATGATAGTTAGTTGTGGCACAAGAGATTAGGACGTGCAAGCTTGACTCAATTGAATAAGTTGGTGTCAAAGGACCTGGTTCGTGGAATGCCAAGCAAGAGGTTCAATGACATCAAGATTTGTGATGCTTGTGTTAGGGGGAAACATGTAAGATCTACATTCAAGTCAAAGAAAGTGGTTAGTTCATCTAAACCACTTGAGCTGGTTCACATAGACTTGTGTGGACCAATGAGGGTAAGGAGTAGAGGAGGTAAGAGGTTTGTAATGGTAATAGTTGATGACTACTCCAGATACACTTGGACCCTGTTCCTCAGATCTAAAGATGAAGCATATGATATGTTCGAAGACTGGGTCAGAGTCAATCAGAAGAAACTGGGGCTTCAACTGGTAAGTATAAGGTCCGACCATGGTACAGAATTTGAACATGCTAATTTTTCTGAATATTGTAACAAACATGGTGTAAATCACAACTTCTCTACACCAAGGACCCCTCAGCAGAATGGTGTAGTTGAAAGGAAGAACAGGTTCTTGGAGGACATGGCTAGAACTATGTTACTATCAAGCGGTCTATCAAAGAATTTTTTGGCTGAAGCAGTCAACACCGCTTGCTACTTGCTAAATCGGTGTTCTATCCGTCCTTTGTTAGAGAAAACTCCCTATGAGCTGATTAGAGGCAGGAAACCTAATATTTCACATCTTAGAGCTTTTGGGTGCAAGTGTTTCGTGCAGAACAATGGGAAAAAACCTCTAGGGAAGTTTGATGCTAGAAGTGATGAGCCATCTTCTTGGGATATTCTTCACAAAGTAAAGCATATAAAGTGTTCAACAAGAGGACCTTGACTGTAGAAGAAAGTGTGCATGTGGTATTTGATCAATCCGAGGCTGTTGTAAATAGAAAAGAAGATGATGATCATGAGATTGGTCTTGCTAGAGATGAACCTGCTGAAGACCCTGAGTATCTGAATGGGATTAAAAATAATCATGATGATAACGATCAAAATTAGGGGGAACTAGAAGGAAATCAGACAGGGGGAACTGAAGAGCAAGATGAAGAAGACTTAGATGGCTCAGATCCTCCTAGAAACGACACTCAGCAGATTCAGCCTAAACCTTGGAGATATCAAAGTTCTCATCCACTAGAGAACCTTATGTCTGATCTAAACACTGGAGTTGTTACTAGAAGAGCTTTGAAGAACTTCTGTGCATTCTTTGCATTTCTGTCCTCAATAGAACCAAAGAATGTACGTGAAGCACATGAGGATCCAGACTGGGTGATTGCGATGTAAGAGGAACTTCATCAGTTTGAACGAAGTAAGGTATGGCACCTGGTCCCTCGACCAGCGGACAGGTCCATCATTGGTACTAAATGGGTCTTTAGAAACAAACTGGATGAACATGGCATAGTAACAAGGAACAAGGCAAGAATGGTGGTTCAAGATTATAGTCAAGAAGAAGGAATCGATTATGATGAAACCTTTGCACCTGTTGCTAGAATGGAGGCCATTAGGATGCTTATTGCCTTTGCAGCTTACATGGAGTTTAAGCTGTACCAGATGGAAGTGAAGAGTGCATTCCTTAATGGTTATTTGAATGAAGAGGTGTATGTGGTTCAACCACCTGGCTTTGAGAGTACAGAGTTTCCTGATCATGTCTACAAACTTGACAAGGCACTGTATGGGTTAAAACAGGCTCCTAGGGCTTGGTATGAGAGATTGTCTGGGTTCTTATTAAAGAATGGGTTCACAAGAGGTAAAATAGACAAAACTCTATTTTTAAGGAAGAAAGCCAAGGACCTGCTAATAGTTCAAGTGTATGTAGATGACATCATCTTTGGTGCTACAAATGAGAACCTTTGCAAGGAGTTTGCCGACTGATGGGAAGTGAATTTGAGATGAGTATGATGGGTGAGCTAAATTTCTTCTTAGGCTTACAAATCAAGCAATCTCAGGAAGGCACAATGATCCACCAGCAGAAGTGTACATCAAAGAGCTATAAGGAAGTATGATATGAAGTCTGCTAAGGATATGAACAGACCCATTGCTCCTAGAACGAAGATAGATCTGGATGAAACTGGTGCTTCAATTGATGAAACTAAGTACAGAGAAAGGATTGGTTCTTTGCTGTATTTAACTACAAGTCGTCCAGATATTGTTTATAGTGTGGGGTTGTGTGCAAGGTTCAAGTCAAAACAAAAGGAGTCACACTTAACTGAAGTCAAGAGAATCTTGAGATATTTGAAAGGAACTCAACTTCTTGGTTTATGGTACCCAAAAGGTGGAAGTTTTGATCTAATTGGGTATGCTGATGCTGACTATGCTGGTCACTTGGTTGATAAGAAAAGTACATCTGGGATGGCACACTTCCTAGGTCCTTGTTTAGTTTTATGGGGCTACAAAGAACCAAAATTCAGTGGCATTATCCACAGCTGAAGCAGAATATGTAGCAGCTGCTTTATGTTGTTCAAAGTTATTATGGATCAAGCAACAGTTGGAGGACTTTGGAATCAAGTGTGGACTAGTTCCAATCTTTTGTGACAATACCAGTGCAGTCAATATTGCCAAGAACCCGATCCAGCACAAGAGAACAAAGAACATTGATATTAGGCATCATTTTTTAAGGGACAATGTTGAGAAAGGCCTAATAACTATGAATTTCTACAGGACTGAGGATCAAATTGCTGATATCTTCACTAAGGCATTGAACATGGTACAATTTGAAAAGAACAGGCTTGAGCTAGGGATGACCAAGATACAATGAATGAAGCAGCACCTGGTTCTCCCAATGATTGGCTAGTGAAGTTTCCTTGTTTTACTTAGCTTAACTTTGCTTAGTTGACTCTACATATGAAAAAATAATTGTTTTGCTTGCTAACCTGTTTGGAACCTGTTTTCATGACTTAAATACTGGCAAATTTTGAAATAAAGAATATCATTGAAGAAACTGGTGCATGGACATTCAGGTACACATTCTATGTTACTTACTGAGTATAATGTCTGTCTTACGTGGCCTAATTGTTACCAATCACCCTCACTTGGCGCCGGATTAGTGTAAGCTTTTAAAATTCAAATACTTTGAACCATGCTGGCTTCAGCTCCTAAGCGTCATAATTAAGTAGCAGCTTTTTCGTATCCCATCAACCCGTTCCCCTTCCCGATACACCTATTCCCTTCTCTATTCCATCATTTGATCAAGAAACATAGTTTCTATCGGCTGAAAAGTTAAAACTCTCTCAAAACATTTTCTCTCTCTAAAACACAATCATCTGTAAAGAAACAAAAATGTCGACAAGTTCTAAAATCGTTTCACAACCTTCATCTCCTAAACCTAAAATTTTGAAACTAAATTAAAAGGCAAAGAAACTAGCGGCAAGTCGCTCCGTGGCTGTGGCAAAAAAGTTCCCTCAATTAAGGCAGAAGAAATTGGAGGAAGCAACTAGTGAGGGGGAAAGTGTTTCAGTTGCTGGTACGGAATAAGGGGTCGTCGAAACTGTTCAAGAAAGTGTTCAAGGAACCAAAAAGGTAAACCCTAGTTCTCCTACTGGTACTGTAGTTGTCGAAACTAGTTTACCTTCTGTGCCTGTAGATTTAGGAGAGCCTGTTATGCCTGTAGTTGGAGAGAAGGAGGAGGTAGTTGTAGAAAATATTGAAAAGGTCGTTGGAACAGAGGATGTTGTTGTTGCAAAAGAAACTGAGAATCTTGTCGAGGAACCTGTTCCTGAGACAGTTCCTGTGGTAGAAAAGACCATTAGTGACAAAGGAGAGAATAAATCAGCTGAACCTGCCAAGGAACCTGAGAAAGAACCTGGTTCGTTCTCTGGTTCTGTGGCTGGAGATGATGCAGATCTGAGAGATATTGATGACTATGTGGAAGAGAATGTAGAAGGTTTAGGTTTTACTGAACCTTTGGATGCTGTGTTGCCTGGGGCCAATCCCACTCCTCAAGCTAGTGAAGGTTCCTCCAGTGAGACTGATGTTGTGTTGCTGGAGGAACATAGGAGATTGGGAAAGAGGCCTGCGGTTCAGGAACAAAAACAAACTGTGAAGAAAAGAAGGTTAGTAAAGGGAGGAGAATTTGTAGGTAGTTCCAAAATTGGAAGTTCTGGAGATGCAGAGGGTATGGGAGAAAGCAGCAGAAAGACAGTGAGTCATGCTAGGAGACCTGCTACTCGAGGTTCTGTGAGAGAGCAGCAGGAGAGAATTGTGGAGGAACCTGAGGTTCGTAGGAGAGGTTCCAAATCAAAGCTGGTGATTGGTGATGACAAGGAAGACAAGAAAAGGAGGGTGACCTATTTTAGAGGTCTACCACTGGTGAAGGGTATGATTCTCACTGACCTTGAGCTGGAAGGGATGACTCAACTTGGTGCTAAGTTGAGAAATCAGGGTTAGTTGAACCTGTTCGGTGATCGTACTAGGCAGCTAAGAGAGCAAGAGGTTCGAGAATTCTAGTCAAATTGCATAGTGAGTGAGGGTATTGTGACAACCATAGTCAAGGGGCTAGTGATCCAGTTTGATAGTGTGGAACTGGGTGAGATTTTAGGAGTTCCCTTTCAGGGCTACAACGAGTACATGAGGAACTCGTGGCCGGCTAGAGGAGATGGTGTGTCTACTTTGGAGGTTACCCAGATTTGCAGGGAGACCTAGACTGGCAAGGGCTACACAAGTTAAGAAGAAGGCAATGCAACCCTTCTACCAGTTGCTCTTTGAATTTGTGCTGAAGAACTTACTGCAGAGGTCGGAAAGGAGGAGTGAGGCCAACTTTTTGGATATGACCTATGTGGACTTGCTAGATCGAGAGGTTCGTATTAATCTGCCTGAATTGATGATCAACCACATTGGTAGGGTAGCTGACATGGGGTTGGGTAAACATGCGATAGTGTATGGGTTTCTGCTGGGGAAGGTATTTGATTTCTTTGGGGTACCTGTTTGTAAGTGGACTGAGCCGGACAACAATGACTTGTTTGGGAGGAACATTCTTAAGTCCTATGACTATGTGTTGGATGGTGAACCTACTGGCATATGGAGGAGGATGCAGATGATAGAAGGAATGCTAGAATGGACAGGAGGATTGAGGGGTTCATGAGGCAGCTTGAAAGGCAAAATGATGAGCTGGCCTAGATGAATGCTGAAAGCACAAGGCTGGATGCTGAGCTGGAGTGTGAAAGAGAAGGAAACTGGCGTCGCCTCTCGTTGTTGCTTGCTCATTTCAATATCCATGATATTCCCCAATTCTGAACCAGTTCCTTTCCCTAGTCCCCTCCTGGTTCTTTTTATGGCATGTTTTTAAGACAATGTTATATTTCGGTTTATAATATTCTGGATGATGTTTGGATGGTTATGCCAGCTTGGCACTTTTCGTTGATATAAATATCCTATCCTGCTAGTATTTATTGTCTGAAATAGGTTCCTAATGTTAAAGGTTGGCTTGCTGCCTTTGTGTAACGACCCTCAAATAGTCGTTACGGGATCTGGGACTTCGATTTGCGTGTCGACAGTCCCAAAAGCTCCGTTAGGTCATTTATGACCCGTCTGTGAAATCTGAGTCAAAACGGAGTCCGTTTGATAGGATTTCGAGAAAAGGATTCGTTTATGAAATTCCGGAAAGGAATTTGGGGTTTCGATAGGTCGTTTTGAGTAAACGGACCCCGATGGAAAATCCGAGCACACCGTTAGGTCCGTCTCGTCATTTATGATATGTAGCAACCTTCAAAATTGAAAACGGACCTCGTTTGATAGGACTTTTGATAAAGTCTCCGTTTCGGAAGTTTAAAAGAGTTAAGAGAGGTTTCCGAGCTCGATTTGAGCAAATGAGCTTCGATGAGAGATCCGAAAGTTCCGTTAGGTTCGTATAGTCATTTGTGACTTGTAGCAGCTTTCGGAATTGGATTCCGAGGTCGTTTGGTTAAATTTCGCTATTTTGGCGAAAGTCGAAAATTGAACCTTTGCCGTGGGACCCACTTTTTGAGTTCTGGAGGTCCGAATTGAGTTCCGTCTTGACGAGCATGTCACCCAAGTATTTTATGACTTGTGTGCAAAATTTGGGATCATTCCGAGCTTCGTAGGGTCCCGTTTTGCCCCTAAAACAGTAGAAAATCTGATGCGACTTTTCTGTTCTGTTTTGGCACAAACAGCCGGATAAAAGCTGATTTTCCGGCCAATCCGTAAGAAATTAGGAAAAACTCAAACATGAAAGTTGTAGCCCTTTGAGTGGTGGTTCTAATGGAACCGGTTTCAGGTCATTTGGACATTCCTATCAAAAGTTATGATTTTTTCAAAAGAAGCTGTCACAGAGGCAAAAACTGCTATAAAAAGGCCATTTCGGGCCATTTCGGTTCATAACTTATAAAAATCATTTGGTGAGCTCTTGAGGCGATTTTTGGGTATTTCTTGAAGACCCAATCATACTTACACTTAAGGTAAGCCCTTTCAATCCATCTTTATGTTGATTAACACAAGAATCAAAGGGTTGATTCTTGGAAATGGGTTAGAACCCTAGATTCTTAAGAATTGGGGAAAGACATCGAGCAAGGCTCGCATGTGGAATCTAAGTGTACTTTTGGACTCACGGGAGCGTGGAGAGTCCGGAAAAGTACATTTTTTAAATTTAGGGCTCGGCCCTACGCGGGGGCATTTTGGTAATTTTTACCCTAGGATGCCTATAGGCTTAAATAGCTATAATTGAGCACTCATATGTGCTATATCATGTCTTAATAGACCTAGTGGAGAGTCCTTCGCGGACAAGGCGAGCGGGAAAGGATATTTTTCCCGGCATTTGAGCCCGAATTTCGAGGTAAGTGAGACTTGACCTCTATTGTGCTTGTGGACTCTTCCTTCATGCTAGTATGCTTCATGTACGCATATATATACCTAACAATGGTTAGGATTAATGATGTGAATTACTTGCTATTATTGTTTGTTATAAATAGCGAGATTGTGACTCGACCGAGGTATGTTCCGGTCTAAACGGTACGTCGAGGTAGCTTAAATTTATATCGTAGTAACGCTTGCTACGCCATGCTTAGATAGCAAGAACTTGGGACATGGCCGAGGATGTTGCCGGCATGTCATGATAAATGTCTTGCCGAGGATTTTGCCGGCTTTTGTATAATATTGGTACTTGATTTGTTCACGTGCCGGGTTGGGTAGTGCTGTCTATACGTAACCTTGGGTTGGACGACATGGGAGTAGGGATTGTACCCCCAAACTGTGGTCGGGTTAACCTTCGCCTTACGTTCAGCTAGCATAACCAACCTGGGTTACGGTGACTGTGAAATATTATCGTTATTAATATTTCTGTTATTATTTCTGTTATTGTTATTAATGTCGTGGATATTAATACTGTTAGAGGGACACTTGACAGGGGGTGTGGTGTCGCCTATACTATGAGATGTGTCACACTTGACAGGGGGTGTGGTGTGGACACTTGATCTTTGAGATGTGACACACTTGACAGGGGGTGTGGTGTGGTCACTTGATTTATTGAGATACGACGCACTTGACAGGGGGTGTGGTGCGATCGTAGATAGATTTGAGATGAGCCAACGACTACGGGTCGTTGGTCTACTTATTCATGATTGTGATAGTGACTTCGGGTCACGGTATATGGTTGATACTTAGTAGTGGTGTTGCTAGTCCATCGTAGGTCTAGGTTAGTCGGCACGGGAGTAGAGATTGGACCTCCAAACCACCGCTGAGTTGACCTATGCCTTACGTTGGATGGGCATAATCCTTGAGACTTCTGGTTACTACTTGTGTGTATGGAATGTGTTACATCTATTTGTGATTTCACTACTTTATTGTATGATTACTATAATATGTTGTGCTTATGATGCATGTAGCGACTTGTCCCGTAAGGGTACCTTAGCGGGCCTATCGGTGATCTTACTGGGCTACGGCTCATAACTTACTCTGCTACGTGCGCAGGTCCTTCATCCAGTCAGCAGCCCGGACGTTAGCGGTTCCCGAGGCTTCTGAGACTTTTGATTGAGGTGAGCCGACCACACAGACCGTGGTGGCATACCGCCGGAGTCACTTAGAGATAGGACTCAGATTTCTTTGATGTATATTCATACTTTATTGAGTCACTCTTAGAATGCTCTAATTCTTTTGTGGATATATTCTTTTGGACTTCACACTTTTATATTTATATATCCATTTATGATCTTTTCACATTATTGTTCTTTTCCGCATCTTATTTCATTGGTTCGCCTAGGCAAATGTTGTTTAGGTGCCATCACGAGCCCTTGGAAATTGGGTCGTGACAGTTTGGTATCAGAGCCCTAGGTTCTAATTCGAGTCCTAGGAGTCTTGGAGCAGTGTCTGAGTAGAGTCTTGCTTATGGGTATGTTGTCGACCATACTTATGAGCGAGAGGCTACAAGGGCATGTTAGGAAATGTTTTCCCTTCGTTTCATCTCTATTCGTGCTGAGTAGCTTATATAGGTGCTGACCCTTTTTCGTGTATTGTATGAGATGGCGAGGACGCGAGCATCCTCAGCCAGGAGGGCTGCATCTTCTACACCCGCGTCTGCTGGAGAGCCATCAGCACCTACGCAGCCGCCAGCTGCTAAGAAGACTCGGGCAGGTCGCCCGTCAGCCACTAGGCAGGACACAGCTATCCCTGCGGTGTCCGCAGCGACTCTGTCAGCATCTATCCCCTGTGCCTGCTGTTGTGCCAGGCACCGTTGTGATCTCTTCAGAGGAGTATATGAGACTGATGGCCTTGTCTAGCCATCAGGTCCCTGTCAGAGATAATGTTGCAGCTCCTGTTTCGGCTCCTCAGCCGACCACACCTGTTATGAGCACGCCTACTTCTGAGGCTTCTCCTGATCATACTGCCCAGCCTTCTGCTTCTGCTCCTCAGGCAGGTCCTGTTATTTCTACTCCTCCTATGGGCACTGAGGAGGTTGCCAGGAGGATAGGGTCATTCATGAAGCTTCAGCCTCCAAAGTTCGACGGTACCTCAGCTACATGTACTGCCCAGAGGTACATTCAGAAGTGTGAGAAGATTTTGACAGTTCTTGGTACTAGAGACACCTTAGGGGTGCAGTGTGCTTCTTTCAGATTATCGGGAGATGCGGAGACATGGTGGGTCTCCATGATGCGGCAGAGGTCTAGTGACCTCCCTCCTTTGTCTTGGGCTGAGTTCGTGTCTATGTTCATGAGCAGGTTCGTGCCCCAGAGTCAGCACGATGCTCAGAGGCGCGAGTTTGAGGGGTTGAGGCAGGGAAACCTGTCTGTTTCAGAGTATGACACCAGGTTCTTGTGGTTGTCTCAGTTTGCGCCGGCTATGGTGGCTCAGGAGAGGGACAAGGTCCTCCGGTTTGTTGAGGGTCTTCATCCCCGCTTGCAGGTAGCTGTTGCCCCTGATATGGGCAACAAGTCATATTTTGAGATAGTTGATGTGGCGCGGCGGATAGAGGATATCTTCGCCAGGGCTGACGCAGAGAGGGCGGCCAAGAGGTCGCGTCAGTCTGGTGGGTATAGTGGATCCGCTCAGAGGGGTCAGGGTCATCAGGGTCGTTCTCAGTCTAGGCCCCAGGCTGCTGCTTTGCCTGCCCAGGATTTTTCTTCAGAGACCCCGAGGCCTCAGTCATCCCAGAGGCGGGGTGGCTCTTCGCAGTCTGGTCCGCCGCAGTGCGGGAGGTGCCATCAGAGGCATCATGGGAGGTGTTCGTCTGGAGGTGGTCGTGGCAGAGGTGGTAGAGGCGGTAGAGGAGGTAGAGGTGATGGATGTTTTGAGTGTGGGTCTCCAGAGCACTATGTCAGGAGTTGCCCTTATGCTTCATCAGGTCGCCAGGGATCCGCAGCTATGGTACCATCTGGTCCTCAGGCCGCCAGGCCCGTTTCTCAGATTCCGCCTAGACAGCAGTCTTAGAGAGCTCCGGGTTCAGGAGGCTCGGCGCAGGTCTATGCTATGACTCATCAGGATGCTGAGGCATCCAATGATGTCATCACAGGTATTATTTCTGTCTGTGGCCGCGATGCTTATGCTCTTATTGATCCGGGGTCTACCTATTCGTATGTGTCGCCGGGATTTGCCCCTTGCTTGGGCAGGGATCTGGTCTTCTTAGATGATCCCTTTATGGTTGCCACCCCTGTCGGGTCTTCTATATGTGTAGATAGGGGTTATCGGCAGTGTATGATCTCCATCTGTGGTGTAGAGTCCTTAGTGGACCTGATGCTGCTCGATATGTCTGATTTCGATGTCATTATGGGCATGGATTGGCTGGCTTCCTGTCATGCGACTTTGGATTGCCATGCCAAGTCCGTGACGATCGGGGCAGAGGGTGAGTCTCGGGTTGTATGGAGAGGTTCCAGGCCTTCTCCGAAGAGTAGGATCATTTCTTTCTTGGAGGCACAGAGGATGATATCTAGTGGGTGCGAGGGATATATTGCTTCAGTTCGGGATGTCCGGGTAGAGGAGTTATCCCTTGATAGAGTTCCGGTTGTTTGTGAGTATCCGGATGTGTTTCCTGATGATTTGCCGGGTTTGCCGCCTATGCGGGAGATAGAGTTTTGCATTGATCTATTGCCAGGCACTCAGCCTAAATCTATTCCCCCGTATCGTATGGCTCCTGTTGAGTTAAGGGAGCTGAAGGAGCAGATTCAGGATTTGCTCGATAAGGGCTTCATTAGGCCCAGTGTGTCTCCATGGGGTGCCCCGGTATTATTTGTGAAGAAGAAGGATGGCTCTATGCGGATGTGTATTGATTAGCGGCAGCTGAATAAGGTTACTATCAAGAATAGGTATCCTTTGCCGCGTATTGATGATTTGTTTGATCAGCTTCAGGGTGCTACCTTTTTCTCGAAGATTGATTTGAGGTCGGGGTATCATCAATTGAGGATTCGGTCTGAGGACGTTTCCAATACTGCTTTTCGTACCCGATATGGCCACTATGAGTTTCTGGTGATGTCTTTCGGGCTTACGAATGCCCCAGCTGCTTTCATGGATCTGATGAACCGAGTGTTCAAGGCCTACCTTGACTCCTTCGTCATTGTGTTTATCGATGATATTTTGGTTTATTCGAGGAGCAGGGAGGAGCATGAGCAGCATTTGAGAGATTTTCTTCGGACTCTGAGGGATCAGCAGTTGTATGCCAAATTCTCCAAGTGTGAATTTTGGCTCAGTTCTGTATCTTTCCTAGGTCACGTGGTGACCAAGGATGGGGTGTGTGTTGATCCGAAGAAGATAGAGGCCGTTCAGAGTTGGCCTAGGCCTACTTCTCCTACAGAGATTCGGAGTTTCTTAGGCTTGGCAGGTTATTATCGGCGGTTCGTCGAGGGGTTTTCTTCTATTTCAGCACCTCTGACGAAGTTGACCCAGAAGAATGTCCCTTTCCTGTAGTCCGATGCCTGTGAGTCTAGCTTTCAGAAGCTTAAGACTCTGTTGACTTCAGCGCCAGTGTTGGCCTTGCCTAGTGGATCCGGGGGATTCACCGTATATTGTGATGCTTCGGGTGTTGGCCTGGGTAGCGTTCTGATGCAGGAGGGTAAGGTGATAGCTTATGCCTCGAGACAGCTGAAGGTCCATGAGAAGAATTATCCTGTCCATGATTTGGAGCTGTTAGCTGTCGTGTTTGCACTGAAGTTGTGGAGGCACTATCTTTATGGCGAGCCATGTGAGATATTCACCGATCATAAGAGTCTCCAGTACTTGTTCACTCAGAAGGACTTGAACGGGAGACAGCGCCGCTGGTTAGAGCTGCTGAAGGATTATGATCTTTCTATCCGGTATCATCCCGGAAAGGCTAATGTTGTAGCCGATGCCTTGAGTAGGAAGTCCATGGGTAGCCTCGCCTATCTTGATGCTGATATGAGGCCGTTGGCCCGTGAGTTGCAGGCTTTGTCCATTAGTGGGGTTCGGTTTGATGATTCTGTTCCAGGCCGGGTGCTTGCATATGTGGGGTCTCAGTCGTCTTTAGCTTCCCAGATTCGGGAAAGGCAGTTCGAGGATCCTTATCTGAGAGATCTCCGGGACAGGGTCCTGAGTGGGGGAGTGTCCTCGTTCGTGATTGGTGATGATGGTGCTTTGCGGCTTAACGGCCGGGTATATGTTCCAGCCATTGTGGAGCTGAGGCAGATGATTTTGGCAGAGGCTCACAGTTCGAGATATTCCATTCATCCGGGTACTGCGAAGATGTATCATGATCTTCGAGAGCTGTATTGGTGGAAAGGGATGAAGAGGGATGTTGCTGATTATGTATCTCGGTGTTTGAATTGCCAGCAGGTGAAGTATGAGCACCGGAGGCCAGTCGGGGTGACCCAGTCTATGCCCATTCCCGAGTGGAAGTGGGAGCAGATCACTATGGATTTCGTAGTTGGTTTGCCGCTGACCATGGGTAAGCATGATTCGGTGTGGGTAGTAGTTGATCGACTGGCGAAGTCGGCTCACTTCATTCCAGTGAGGACTACTTATACCTCGGAGCGTCTGGCTCGTATCTTCATTGAGCAGATTGTGAGATTGCATGGTGCTCCTGTTTCTATCATTTCTGACCGAGGTGCTCAGTTCACAGCTCCATTTTGGAGATCTTTTCAGAGAGAGCTGGGTACTCGGGTCGATCTCAGCACTGCATTTCACCCGCAGACTGATGGCCAGTCTGAGCGGACCATTCAGATCCTCGAGGATATGTTGAGGGCGTGTGCTATTGATTTTGGAGGCCATTGGGATAGCCATTTGCCGCTAGCAGAGTTTGCGTATAATAATAGCTATCAGGCTTCTATCCAGATGGCTCCGTTTGAGGCATTGTATGGTCGGAGATGTCGCTCGCCTATCAGTTGGTTCGAGTCTGGTGAGGTCCAGGTGTTGGGGCCCGATTTGGTGCAGCAGACCTTAGATAAGGTCCGGGTTATTCAGGATCGACTCCGCACGGCTCAGAGCCGGCAGATATCGTATGCAGATCGGAGGCGGAGAGATCTTGAGTTCATGGTTGGGGACTGGGTATTCCTCAGAGTGTCGCCCATGAAGGGTGTTATGAGATTTGGGAAGAAAGGCAAGCTCAGTCCTAGGTTCATTGGGCCTTTTGAGATATTGGAGCGCGTTGGCGCCGTTGCTTATAGACTGGCTTTGCCTCCCTCTCTGTCTGTTCATCCGGTGTTCCATGTGTCCATGCTCCGGAAGTATGTTCACGATCTGTCTCATGTGATCGATATGGCTTCCGTGGAGGTAGATGGCGACTTAGCTTATTCGGAGGAGCCTATTGCTATTGTGGCTAGAGAGGTCCGTAAGATGAAATCGAAGGTGATCCCGCTTGTGAGAGTTCAGTGGGGGCATCACTCCATTGCCCAGGCCACTTGGGAGCTTGAGTCCGAGATGCGTGAGAGGCATCCGCGCTTGTTCGATGATTCAGGTATGAAATCCTTGTATTTTCTAAGCCTTAATTTGCATTTTTAAGTTTTATTGATTTCAAGTGGTACCGAGGGGTCCTCGAAATCCGTGCCAGCTCCGTGGCTAGTGTGTGGATCCTACCTTAGACTTAGGCTCGTCCGAGGACGGCCGAGAGTCTCAGTGGGGGAGAATATAACGACCCTCAAATAGTCGTTACGGGATCCGGGACCTCGATTTGCGTGTCGACAGTCCTAAAAACTCCGTTAGGTCATTTATGACCCGTCTGTGAAATCTGAGTCGAAACGGAGTCCGTTTGATAGGTTTTCGAGAAAAGGATCCGTTTATGAAATTCCGGAAAGGAATTTGGGGTTTCGATAGGTCGTTTTGAGTAAACGGACCCCGATGGAAAATCCGAGCGCACCGTTAGGTCCGTCTCGTCATTTATGATATGTAGCAACCTTCAAAATTGAAAACGGACCTCGTTTGATAGGACTTTTGATAAAGTCCCCGTTTCGGAAGTTTAAAAGAGTTAAAAGAGGTTTTCGAGCTCGATTTGAGCAAATGAGCTCCGATGAGAGATCTGAAAGTTCCGTTAGGTTCTTATAGTCATTTGTGACTTGTAGCAACTTTCGGAATTGGATTCCAAGGTCGTTTGGTTAAATTTCGCTATTTTGGCGAAAGTCAAAAATTGAACCTTTGCCGTGGGACCCACTTTTTGAGTTCTGGAGGTCCGAATTGAGTTCCGTCTTGACGAGCATGTCACCCAAGTATTTTATGACTTGTGTGAAAAATTTGGGATCATTCCGAGCTTCGTAGGGTCCCGTTTTGCCCCTAAAACAGTAGAAAATCTGGTGCGACTTTTCTGTTCTGTTTTGGCGCAAACAGCCGGATAAAAGCTGATTTTTCGGCCAATGCGTAAGGAATTAGAAAAAACTCAAAACATGAAAGTTGTAGCACTCTGAGTTGTGGTTCTAATGGAACCGGTTTCAAGTCATTTGAACATCCCTATCAAAAGTTATAATTTTTTCAAAAGAAGCTGTCACAGAGGCAAAAACTGCTATAAAAAGGCCATTTCGGGCCATTTCGGTTCATAACTTATAAAAATCATTTGGTGAGCTCTTGAGGCGATTTTTGGGTATTTCTTGAAGACCCAATCATACGTACACTTAAGGTAAGCCCTTTCAATCCATCTTTATGTTGATTAATACAAGAATCAAAGGGTTGATTCTTGGAAATGGGTTAGAACCCTAGATTCTTAAGAATTGGGAAAGACATCGAGCAAGGCTCGCATGTGGAATCTAAGTGTACTTTTGGACTCACGGGAGCGTGGGGAGTCCGGAAAAGTACATTTTGTAAATTTAGGGCTCGGCCCTACCCGGGGGCATTTTGGTAATTTTTACCCTAGGATGCCTATAGGCTTAAATAGCTATAATTGAGCACTCATATGTGCTATATCTTGTCTTAATAGACCTAGTGGAGAGTCCTTCGCGGACAAGGCGAGCGGGAAAGGAGATTCTTCCCGGCATTTGAGCCCGAATTTCGAGGTAAGTGAGACTTGACCTCTATTGTGCTTGTCGACTCTTCCTTCATGCTAGTATGCTTCATGTACGCATATATATACCTAACAATGGTTAGGATTAATGATGTGAATTACTTGCTATTATTGTTTGTTATAAATAGCGAGATTGTGACTCGACCGAGGTATGTGCCGGTCTAAACGCTACGTCGAGGTAGCTTAAATTTATATCGTAGTAACGCTTGCTACGCCATGCTTAGATAGCAAGAACTTGGGACATGGCCGAGGATGTTGCCGGCATGTCATGATAAATGTCTTGCCGAGGATTTTGCCGGCTTTTGTATGATATTGGTACTTGATTTGTTCACGTGCCGGGTTGGGTAGTGCTGTCTATACGTAACCTTGGGTTGGACGACATGGGAGTAGGGATTGTACCCCCAAACTGTGGTCGGGTTAACCTTCGCCTTACGTTCAGCTAGCATAACCAACCTGGGTTACGGTGAGTTTGAAATATTATCGTTATTAATATTTCTGTTATTATTTCTGTTATTGTTATTAATGTCGTGGATATTAATCCTGTTAGAGGGACACTTGACAGGGGGTGTGGTGTCGCCTATACTATGAGATGTGTCACACTTGACAGGGGGTGTGGTGTGGAGACTTGATCTTTGAGATGTGACACACTTGACAGGGGGTGTGGTGTGGTCACTTGATTTATTGAGATACGACGCATTTGACAGGGGGTGTGGTGCGATCGTAGACAGATTTGAGATGAGCCAACGACTACGGGTCGTTGGTCTACTTATTCATGATTGTGATAGTGACTTCGGGTCACGGTATATGGTTGATAGTTAGTAGTGGTGTTGCTAGTCCATCGTAGGTCTAGGTTAGTCGGCACGGGAGTAGAGATTGGACCTCCAAACCGCCGCTGAGTTGACTTATGCCTTACGTTGGATGGGCATAATCCTTGAGACTTCTGGTTACTACTTGTGTGTATGGAATGTGTTACATCTATTTGTGATTTCACTACTTTATTGTATGATTACTATAATATGTTTTGCTTATGATGCATGTACCGACTTGTCCCGCAAGGGTACCTTAGCGGGCCTGTCGGTGATCTTACTGGGCTTCGGCTCATAACTTACTCTGCTACGTACGCAAGTCCTTCATCCAGTCAGCAGCCCGGACGTTAGCGGTTCCCGAGGCTTCTGAGACTTTTGATTGAGGTGAGCCGACCACACAGACCGTGGTGGCATACCGCCGGAGTCACTTAGAGATAGGACTCAGATTTCTTTGATGTATATTCATACTTTATTGAGTCACTCTTAGAATGCTCCAATTCTTTTGTGGATATATTCTTTTGGACTTCACACTTTTATATTTATATACCCATTTATGATCTTTTCACATTATTGTTCTTTTCCGCATCCTGTTTCATTGGTTCGCCTAGGCAAATGTTGGTTAGGTGCCATCACGAGCCCTTGGAAATTGGGTCGTGACACTTTGGCACTAGAGTCAACTAGAATTAAATTAAGTTGAGCAGGTTCTTACAACTGTGAAACTTTTTGATGATGCCAAAAGGGGGAAGTTAGTTGTTTTTAGTTCATTATATATTTGTGACCTAATTTTTACCTAACTGTTATTACCCTGGTTCGTGGTTAGTGTTTGATTTTTACAGGTTCTTGAGTGTATAAACCTTCGGTGAGACAACATTATTTGTCATCATCAAAAAGGGGGAATTTGTTGAAGGATAGGTTTTGAAGATGACAAAGGACCTGGTGCTAAGTGGACCATGAAAAGGGTCACCGTCGAAGTAAGTAGACCAGCTGTTCAACAAGATAATCAAGTCAGAGTTGAAGAAGGAAAGAAGAGAACAGCTGGAGTCAAAGTTCCAATCCTACCGAAAATAGAAGAAGCAAGAAGCGGTGCTGAGAAGGACGCGGTTCTTAAACGAAAATGGATTGGGAACTAAGGCAAATTAACATAGGTTTTAAATAAGGAAATATGGGTAACCTTGTTTAAAACTGATTTCAAAGAGGAAAAGGAATCCTAAACTTAGTTGGATCCGGCTAAGTCTAGTTCATATAAATACAAGTTAATTTGGCCAAATTCAGAACGCACAAAATACATCTCAACAGAGCATATCAAGTACAATCAGATCGTGAGATGCTTTGTGTGCAAGAACAAAGGCTGAGCGGCAGAACCTTACAAAGGAGCAGTTTCATAGATAAGTCTGTTGCCTTAGTTATTTGTTATAGGCTATGGAGTTGTAATCTATCAGCTTGTTTAGAAGCATTAAGTAGAGATTACTTTTTAAGGTGGAGTATAGTTAACCTTACCAGCTAACGTGTGGCTGTGAAGGTTCTAGGTACTAGGGGGTTCTTGTTCCTTGATTACATTACGTTGTAGTCTAAAACTTGCTCGGGTTTTCCTTTAGTGGAAGAGTTAAATCCCAAGAGTTTTGGTCGTGGTTTTTTATCCCTTCAGCAAGGATTTTTCCATGTAAAAATCTCTGTGTTCTTTACGTTTCCGCTATTTGTTTAGTTTCAGAGATAGGTGAAACTTGCAAGGAACCTGGTTCTTTGTAAGTTAGGCGTTAAAGTTTAAAGGCAAGTTTTAGGATTCGAAAATTGGGTAAGGACACTATTCACCCCCCTCTAGGGTCTTACGAAGGTGCACCAAGTGCAACAACTTTAAAACGTGTTTCGTGGGTACCCAATCAACGGGAATGTGATAACAAACAATACCCGGTAACAATCATCAAAGGAAACATCATATCCAAGAACATCTAGTAATTTTTTTATTTGATTTTTTTTTGTTTTTGAATTTTTTTCTTCTTTTTCAATTTAACAAGAACAAGAACAAGAAAAACAACAAGACACAAAGATAACAAGCACGAAGAGTAGGGCGAGGGTTCGTAGGAACATAACCCTAGCCTTGCTCTGACACCAACTTATAAGGGGAAAAGTACAGAAGTGGTAAAGAGATAAAAACGAGACGAGACTCACACGAATGTCCAAGTAGCAATGAAGAACAATGTTTCGTTACACCCCGAGCGATTGTCAAGAATCACCTACGCTATACAACTATCCTCAAGAATCACGAGGTTCTTGCAAATAGAATGATCGGGTGGATTGAAGTTCAACTTGGAATCGTCCAAATGAAATCAAGCCAAAATCAAGGATTTCAATAGAGAGAATTCGCATATGTTTTGTGTATTGAAAGATAGGCAAATGAGTTCAAGAGCTAATGAAGACTTTTATAGTCTTCTAAAACTTGTAATGAAAGGTCCTAAATACCCCCAAAGTGGGTTTAAACATTAAAGGCCACTTAGGGCTAAAGTAGGAATTACATGCTGAAACAACCGAAATCCCGTCATGCTGTCACAGGGGGTAGGCGGCCCGCCCACCCCCGCTAGGTGGCCGCCTCCTGGGAGTTTCTGAGAGCCTTCAGTAAGTAGGCGGGCTGCCTCAATATGTAGGCGGTCCGCCTGGCCAATTTCCAGAGAGCTGCACATTTTACAATTAGCCGATTTTTGGCCCTTCTTCAGGTAGGCACTCCGCCCATTTCAAGAGGATCTCCGCCTCCTCCTGGGATGTGTTGGAGTACTTCAAAATGAGCTTTGGGTGGCTCCCCTTTTTAGCCTAAGCGGTCCTCCTTCCATGGTGCTTCAATGCATGATCTTCAAGGTTGTTCCGGAGCTCCCATCTTCCACGTCCAAGCCTTTCCATATCAAGTGAAGGTGAGCATCATGGAGTGCTTTGGCTTGGCTTCTAGTAAAGGGCCTTGTGGTGGTTTGCCCCTTATCACTTTTGCATACTGATTTTGAACATCGCTATGTTATTGTCTAAGGTGAAGGAATCTTACTTGTTTTAAAATCCCGATTACCATAAGTTTAGGGCTTTGATTGATCTATACATGGGAAGTCCACCTAAGTGGATTCTTTTAATTATGGGAAAACTATTCCTTTGCCTTATTTACTCCCTGCCCGTTTGAACTGATCCCCTCACCCTTCACCTATATAAACTAGTCTTGCACTACACAATTTCATATACGAAAATGTTATACTCTAAGCACCTCCTGAAGACACTAGAAGGGGGGGGGGGGTTGAATAGTGTCTACCGATTGTCGTCACAAGAACCTTGTTCTTCTATCGTAGAACCTAGTTCTTATATTATCTTTTATGCTGCCTTGAACACTATAACTCACAACACCACACACACAAGGAACACAGGGATTTTATGTTGAAAACTCCTTGCTCAAGGGAGAAAACCCGCGAGCCACACTCTGGGATTTTAGAACTGAATCAACTAACACAAGAGCAACGTTTCTGATTACAAACTCTGTAACCAAGGGGCTACACTCTAGCCCCTAATCACTATTCAAAGCTACACTCTAGCTTTTCTAGTAATTACACAAGAATTCACCTAATACATGTGCTTCTGTAATAAGCAAGTAGGTAAAACTATGAAAGCTCAAACGATGACAACTTACAACTCAATGAACCTAGACAGAATATCTAGACTCGATACACTGCATGCACTCAGTTGTCTTCTCTAGTTTACTCACGTAGAAGGATTGCAGATCTCCTTTGTATGCTCTCAACTCTCTGTTTGTGAATAACTGCTTTACGGCTGCCTCCACTACTTGCATTTATACGGGTCTTGAAACCCTAGTTGAGTTCTACCAGGAATCCTCTTAATTTAGGTAAGTCAGGATTCGTAGTAACTCTTTTCCTTATTGAAGTCCAAGTCCTTTTCACACTTCGAAGACACAGCCTGGACACCGTCTCTTTTAGTCTGACTAGGATGCATATACATTCACGCGCCACTACTCCTAGTTCCACAGGGATTTGCAACCCGTAATCTTTTCGATCAAGCGTGCCCATTATCTTAAGGACTAGGTTCTTTGTGGGAACCTCTGAGTCCTTTCCGTTTGTCATACTTCAAAACCAGCTCTCAACAAATTCCTCCTTTTTTATGATGACAAACATATACCAAAAACATAGAAACAATCAGATAACAAGTTCAAGAAAACTAAACAGATGAAATTAGGTCACAAACACCCCAACATTTCCTTCTTCCCCCTTTTGGCATCATCGAAAAGATTCAAATACCTGCAAGAACCTGTCAATGCTATCCAGTCTAAAGCACAAGGCAACACGTCAGTAATAAGAACACACACATGCAGATATAAGGGCCCAATCAAGAACCAGTTACTAAAGCAGAAACCAGTCATAAGCATAAGAAAATTAAAATCATCATCTAGGCTGTGACATCAGCACAACCCTGTTAATAAGTACACAACTGAAAAATTTAAATTGTCTTAACAACCATAACATGCAACCAGGAGAGAATGGGAAGGAGTAGACAACAAGTAGAAGGAGGAGGACAGGACTGGAGGATTCAAAGCTGTATGTTGAAGTGTTTGACAAGCGCCTCATGTTGCTTCGTATTTTTGGCCCTCTCCATCACTAACTCGGCCTCATACTTGTGGCAGTCTATCTTCAAACGAGCAATTTCTCGATCCTTCAACTTCAGCTGTCTGTGGAGCTCTGCATTTTCTGTGTTAACCTCAAGGACATGTGTCTCCAGCTCCTTCATAGCAACAATGGCCTCTTCAGGTCCATATTCCTCACTGTCCTTTGCTTGCTCTTGCTTCACCTGCATTGGTCTCTTAGAAGCTCTGATTTCCTTGAAGAAGTCACAATTTTTAAGCACATTGTGCCCAAACATTTGATGAATGGTTGGCTTCTTCCTAGCTTCTAAAGGAACCCCAAAGTGCTCAAGTACCTGCTGGAGGATGTAGGAATGCATAAGGGAATGTGGCTTCTGATCTGTGTCAGCAATCCTCTTTATATGTCTAATTATCAGCCCAGGCAAATTAATCTTTACCCCCTGTTCAGCAGATCCATCTATGTCAGGTCCAGAGCACTAGCCTTGCAGTTCCTCTCTCCTCTAGGTAGAAGAAACCTGTGCACAAACTCAAACAGCAACTGGTGTGCAGGTTCCATCTCCTTCTTGTCTACCTTCCTCTCCTTCCTCAGCTTGGGTTTTCCTGAGAACTTCCTGACAACATACAGAGGAGTGACTCCATCTGTTCTCTTTCGCCACTTCAATTTCACATACCTGCAATAGCTTTCAGCAGGTATGTTAAGAATCACTCCAAGTTCAGGTCTCCCAAACTCTACCTCTACTCCCCTCACTGTGGTGAACACTCTCCTAGCTGCTACTCTGCAGTTGGTGTAGAACTCTCTGACTTCATTAACAAACAATTTTCTGTCTTTGTTGGCAAACAATCCAAGCCAACCCTGGTCCCCAATCATCCTTAGTAATGACTTCATGTGGAACTCCTTTTCATCATGTAAGATGCTGCCAGGCAACACCTGATGCCTTGAGAAAAAGGCTTCCCTGTCAACTTCTTCTTCATTGCCTCTTCTTCTTTTCCTATTCTCCACTTCACTATCTGTATCAGAATCACTTGCCTCTACAAAACTGCCAGCCTCACTCTCCTCCTGTGCTTCCCCAGCTTCCTTGGCTTCTTCTTCTTTCTTCTTTTCCTCTCTATCTCTTACATTTGTCACTGTTTTTTGCAACTTGCCAAGTTTCGCAAGTTGTTGCTTCAGTGCAGACCTGGTGCCAACCCTCCTGACAGCAGGCTCATTTACAACTTTGTCATCATTTTCTTCACTAGTTTCATCAACCAGTCTTGTCTTCAGCACTGGCTTTCCCCCTTTCACTAATCTCCTTCTTTTCTCAGGCTCCACTATGTTCTCTTTCACAAACACAACTTCCTCTTCTTCTTCCTCACCAGCCATTTTCTCATCCTCTGCTCCAAACTTCCTCTTTCTTTTTGGTTCTTCAGTTTCCTTGGCAATCTCTTCCTTTTCTAAAAAAACTTTCTTATTCCCTTCCTCCTCAGAATCTGTCCAATTAAAATCTGCATCATCAGCCCCAGTGGAATTTGGACAAGCAACAGGCTCTTGAACCAAATTCTCTGAGGCTTCAGCAAGACCAAGTCCTCCAACTACTGGACTTATTGGCACAGATTCTTTTTCATTATTCTCAGACCTACCAACATCTCTACAGGATTTCACTACTCTTCCTCTAAGGGCTTCCACACGGTCTTGTTCCCTAAGTTCTTCTTCCATTCTTTCTGCAATATTCAACTATTCTCCAGACTCACCAACCCCAGACACTTGCAAATCTTTCCTAAGTTCATCCTTTTCACTGTTTTGTTCTGCCTCACATGTGTTCCCCCTATCTGTTCTGTCATTTTGCTCATCATCTATTATTTTGTCTAGTTCTGTAACTAGGGTTTCAGTTTCTATAATTCCACGGCTGTTTATATCGACTGAAACGACAGGCGTAGATGAAATAGGGTCAGGGATTACCTCATGCGGTGATTGTGATTAACTTTGTGCAGTGGGTGTAGTGGGAACTTCTCTTGACCTCATCTTCTTTACCAGTTTCTTATCCCCTTTTTGAAGAAATTTTGTACGAGCCCTCGCGATTCTTTGTGCGAGAGTAGATGGTGGCGGCCTTTCAGACATTATGAAGTTGTTTTTTGAGTAGCTAAAGTTTTTCTGTTTTTAGGGCTTGAGAGAGAATTTTGGTGTTGAGAAGAAGAAGTGGGTGGATTTGAGGGATTGAGAAAGTATTGTCAAAAGGGAAGGGGTTTTGGTGATTTGACAATATCTAGGGAAGGCAAAGAAGTAATGATGTAGAATAGAAAAGCAGCTTTTTAAACTTTTTGAGAACCGGGAAGAGTTAAAGATTTGACGGTTATGGACTTATTCAATATACCCTTTTTAAGTAGTGGGGTCCAAACAAATCAAATAGAATTCTACCCGAAAAAGGAATGTGTTCCTATAACTTAGGGCGGTTATAAGAACATGGATGATCTCCCATGACATACATATGATTGACAATTTTAACTTTAGTTATGAGTTCTATCATCTAGAGTAGTGTGAATGTACCTGGACATGATTCCTTCTGCTTTTTGTTGGTTCCTTCTCAGTACATAGTAGGTTCTTTGTGGGATCACATTATTCATACCTGTTGCTCAAAAAAACTGAACGAATGTACTTACTCAAGTACGGGATTAGACTAGACAGTAATGACATGGTTTAAGCATGAACATTGAATACTTAACTAACCAATCATAAGGAGATTACCTGCTGGGTCATCCGTGTATTTTGGTCATCCCTAATTCCAACCTGTTCCTCTCAAACTGTACCTTGTTCAAAGCTTTGGTAAATATGTCAGCAATTTGATCTTCAGTCCTGCATGAATTCATAGTAATCGGACCCTTTTCCACATTATCTCTCAGGAAATGGTGTCTAATATCAATGTGCTTGGTTCGTTTATGTTGGACTGGGTTCTTGGTAATATTCACTGCACTAGTATTGTCACAGAAAATTGGCACTGCCCCACACTTGATACCAAAGTCCTCCAGTTGTTGTTTGATCCACAGCAATTGTGAACAGCATGAAGCAGTTGCCACATACTCAGCTTCAGCAGTTGATAAGGCAACTGAGTTTTGCTTCTTTGTAGCCCACGAAACCAAACAAGGACCTAGAAAGTGTGCCATTCCTGACGTGCTTTTCCTGTCCACCAAATGCCCTGCATAATCTGCATCAACAAAACAAATTAGTTCAAAAGTTCCTCCTCTTGGGTACCACAGACACAAGTCCTGAGTTCCTTTCAAGTATCTAAGGATCCTCTTCACAGCTGTCAAGTGTGACTCCTTGGGCTTGGACTGAAATCTAGCACACAGTCCTACACTGTATACTATGTCAGGTCGACTAGCTGTGAGATAAAGAAGTGAGCCAATGATTCCTCTATATTTTGTATCGTTTGTTGAAGGACCTAGTTCATCCATATCCAGCTTGGTTCCAGGTGCAATAGGATTCGTCATTTTCTTTGCTCCCTCCATATCAAATTTCTTCAGTAGTTCCTTGACATATTTTTGCTGATGAATCATAGTTCCTTCCGGCATCTGCTTTATCTGTAACCCAAGGAAGAAGTTCAATTCACCCATCATGCTCATTTCAAACTCACTTCCCATTAGGTCGGCAAATCCTTTGCTCAGCTCCTCATCAGTTGCTCCAAAGATGATATCATCGACATACACTTGAACCACCAGCAGATCTTTTCCTTTCTTCTTGAGAAATAGCGTGTTGTCGATTTTACCCCTCGAAAAGCCATTCTTAATCAGGAATCCTGAGAGTCTTTCATACCAGGCTCTAGGAGCATGCTTCAATCCATATAGAGCCTTATCCAGTTTGTAAACATGATCAGGAAATTCATTGTTCACAAAGCCTGGAGGCTGTATCACATAAACTTCCTCATTCAGGTAGCCATTTAGGAAGGCGCTCTTTACATCCATCTGATAAAGCGTGAACTCCATGTATGTAGCAAAAGCAATTAACATTCTTATAGCTTCCATTCTTTCAACTGGTGCAAAGGTTTCATCATAGTCTATTCCTTCTTCCTGACTGTAACCTTGAACTACCAACCTTGCCTTGTTTCTTGTCACTATCCCATGTTCATCTATCTTGTTCCTGAACACCCATTTTGTTGCAATTATGGATCTATCCTTTGGCTTAGGAACTAAGTGCCACACCTTGCTTCTTTCGAATTGATGAAGTTCCTCCTGCATAGCCAGAATCCAGTCTGGATCTTCTAGAGCTTCCTTTACATTCTTTGGTTCCAAAGATGAGAGGAAAGCAAAGAATGCGTAAAAGTTCTTCAAGGCTGACCTGGTCATGATTCCTGTATCCAGTTCAGATAGGACATTCTCCAGAGGGTGAGAGCTTTGATGTTTCCATGGCTTGAGTTGAATCTGACCGGAAGGACCTGCAGCATTATCTTGG
The DNA here is from genome assembly GCA_037355625.1 of Petunia x hybrida. Classification (NCBI taxonomy): domain Eukaryota; kingdom Viridiplantae; phylum Streptophyta; class Magnoliopsida; order Solanales; family Solanaceae; genus Petunia; species Petunia x hybrida. Next base: position 3,843,592 of record JBBBVM010000051.1, read on the forward strand.
ATGAGTTCCTCCTGACTTGCTGGATTGTCAGCTTCATCAGAAGTTCCCCCTGTCAAGTTGACTCCTTGTACTAGTGAGCTTGGATTCTCACTTGATGTTTCCTTTTCTTCTGAGTCTTCCAGCTCATCTATACCTTCTTCTCTCCTTAAGCCAATCACTTGATCGTCTGCCTCAGTTTCCCCCATTTCCTTATCTGATTCATCAGATACGACATGCATACTTTCTTCTACTGTTTGTGTTCTTTTGTTAAACACTTTGTATGCCTTGCTTTGAGTAGAATATCCCAGAAATATTGCCTCATCACTCCTAGCATCAAACTTTCCCAAGGGTTCCTTGCCATTGTTGTGAACACAGCATTTACAACCAAAAGGGCTTAGGTGAGCAATATTTGGTTTTCTCCCTTTGAGTAGCTCATACGGAGTTTTATCAAGAATTGCTCTGATGGAACACCTGCTCAGCTAGTAACATGCAGTATTTACAGCTTCAGCCCAGAAGTTTCTTGCCAGCCTACTAGACAGCAGCATAGTTCTGGCCATATCCTCCAACGACCTGTTCTTCCTCTCGACCACCCCGTTTTGTTGGGGAGTTCTGGGGCAGAGAAGTTGTGATATATGCTGTTCCTTGCGCAATACTCAGAGAATTTTGAGTTCTCAAACTCAGTTCCATGATCTGATCTAATACTGATGAGTTTAAGACATAACCTTTTCTAAACTACACCAGCCCAGTCTTTAAAGCTATCAAAAGCTTCATCCTTAGACGCCAAGAACAGGGTCCACGTGTACCTTGAGTAGTCATCAACGATCACGAACACGAATCTCTTTCCTCCTCTGCTCCTGACTCTCATAGGACCACACAGATCCATGTGTAATAGCTCTAGTGGTTTTGATGTGCTTACCACTATCTTTGATTTGAACGATGTTCTCACATACTTTCCCTTTACGCATGCATCACACATTTTTATGTTTTCAAATTTGTTGCTTGGCAATCCACGAACCAGTTCCTTCAACGCAAGCTTATTCAGTTGTGAGAGACTTGCATGACCCATTCTTTTGTGCCACAGCTGAGAGTCACTTTCTTGCACATTCAAGTATGTTAGATTGTTTTCAGGTAAGGAGTTCAGCGATGCCTTGTATACGTTGTTCACCCTTTTTCCTTTCATAACGATTTCTCCACTCTGTAGGTTCTTCACAATGCGTCCTAGAGATGAGAAACTCACTTCGTTGCCTCTGTCACACAGTTGGGAGATGCTCAGTAGATTGTGTCTGAGACCGTCAACACAGTAGACATTCTCAATTGCATGCTCCAGAGTTCTCCCAATCTTCCCTATACCTACTATCTGACCACTTTTTCCTCCTCCGAAGGCCACACTGCCTCCTTGAAATGCTGCGAGTGAGAGAAAGTTTTTCTATCTCCTGTCATGTGCCTTGAACGACCGCTATCAAGAATCCAGCTTGAGTTGTTTTCCCTCACTCCAGCCTGCAAGATAAATTAGAGGTTAACTTTAGGAACCCAGACGAGCTTGGGTCCCTTCTTATGAGAGAATGGATAAATCAGATCTTGTTTGGCCCATTTGGGTAAAACACATTTTTTATTTTTGGCCTTACCCTTGCTAATATTAGCACACTTTTGTTTAACGTGACCGGTTTCACTGCAAAAAGTGTATAACATGTTGCAAGGTAACCCCACATATTTGCTTTTAGGATTATATGGAGGCAAAGGTTTCTTGAATCCTAACCCTTGTTTTCCTTTGTTCTGATTTTCAAAAACCCAATTCATTGCCTCTGAAGATTTATTCCATTTGGTCAGTCTGGTAAGTTCAAGTTTTGAGTTTTCAACCTTTTGATTTAAAATCCTGTTTTTTTCAGTTTCCTGATACAGAATTTCATTTGCTTTTTTCAATTCATTTTCCAGAAAGGTTTGAACTTCACTCATAACTTGTTTACCATTCTTACTCTCTCTTAACTGATTACATTCAAATTCTAGTTTAGTGATCTTAGAGTCTGACACAAGAGTCTGCCCTTTTAAGATGGCATTGGTTTCTTCAAGTTCAATATTCTGTTCTAAGAGACTCTTGTGCTTAGTTCTAAGATTGCTCAGTTCTTCAGTTAATTTATCCTTTTCAAGTTTCTCCTTTTCATAACCTTCAATCAAGGTGGCTGTGATAAGAATTAAATTTTCAGAAGAGTATGTATGTAAAGTTTCCTTGAGATCAGATAAACATACCTCTGCTGAACAGCCATCTTCATCTCCATCAGTTGCCATGAGAGCTGAGTCCTTCCTGTTGTTTTCATTTGTATACAGCTCCTTCAGTCTTTCCCAGATTTCCTTGGCCGACATACATTCAAGTATCCTTGCTAGCACATCATAGGTAAGTCCTCTCCTCAGGCACCATTCAGCCTTGGAATTTTCCTGTAACCAATCTAGGTCTTGAGGATCCAGTTCTTCCACTTTCTTTGGCACCAGGACTCCATTTGCTGCTCTCTTCACAGGGACGTGATGTCCTCTCATCATGCTCAACCACAAGCTGTAGTCAGTTGCTTGCAGGAAAGTCTTCATCTGTTTCTTCCAGTGATTGTAATGAGTCCCGTTGAACACCGGTGGCCTTGATGGATCTCTTCCTCCTCTGAATTCTCGAGGGTCTTCTTCATCAGAACTAATGTCTGTCATACCTGCTAGTGCTAGTGGTGAGTCGTCTTCAGACTCCTTTATCATGATCAGATTCACTATCAGTTGGTCCCCACGTGTCATAGAAGGCTTTCTTCCTCTTCCTCCGTTCTGCTCTGAAGTTTGGAGGCCGTCTTGACTTCTTTTTGTCTTTGTCATTCTCCTTTGTCGTCTCCTTCTCCTTGTCCTTAGCCGCTCTATTTTTCATCCACTCTATTTCCCACATAGGGCAATCCATGACAGCGTGATCCTTCTTGAAGCACTTAAAGCATCCAGAGTAATCTGGGCTGTCAACTATGTTCTTTCTGCTAGAACTCTCCTTATTGCCTCTTTTGAATCCTTTGAACCTTCCCAGATTGAGCTTTTATCTTAAGGCACTCACCATTGCTGCTTCAACTGATTGAAGATCAACATATTCATCAGCTTCTTCAGTTTCTTCCAGAGCAAAGGTCTTGTCCTTCTTTGCTGCGGGTTTATCCTTTGAGTCCTTCAATATCTCATGGGTTTTCAAACTTCCAACCAGTTCTTCAAGCTTGATGGATCTCAGAGGTTTGGATTCAATGATGGCAGTCATCTTTGGTTCCCATGCTTCAGGCAGCACATTCAGGATTTTGTCAACCATCTCTATTTCAGGCAATTCCATATCTAGAGATCTCATTTCATTTGTAATCATGGTCAGCCTGGTCATCACATCCTGAATTGATTCTTTTTCGCCCATGGTGAACAGTTCAAATTGTCTCTTCAGCATTCTCCTTTTTGAGTCCTTCACTTCTGTGGTTCCTTCATGTGCAACCTGTAGGGCATCCCATATCTCCTTGGCCGTCTTATAAGATGATACTCGATTGAACTCCTCAGAGCCAAGACCACATATGACCAGGCGTTTGGCCTTATGATTCTTTTCTATCATCTTATAATCCGTCTCATTAAACTCTTCTTTCAGTTTAGGTTCTTGCGTGGCATAGCTCCTTCACCAACTATTTTAGTGGGAATCAAGTTTCCTTCAGAGACTATCAGCCAGAGTAGTATTGCCCATTAAACTGTGCGGGCCTCATAACCGACTGTCCTTCAGTGATGGTAGGCGGTGCACTCATCCTGATCCTTCTCAAGGTGTTAGCCTCACACGAGAAGACTCGCTCTGATACCACTTGTTATACTCTAAGCACCTCCTGAAGACACTAGAAGGGTGGTTGAATAGTGTCTACCGATTGTCGTCACAAGAACCTTGTTCTTCTATCGTAAAACCTAGTTCTTATATTATCTTTTATGCTGCCTTGAACACTATAACTCATAACACCACACACACAAGGAACACAGGGATTTTGCGTGGAAAACTCCTTGCTCAAGGGAGAAAAACCACGACCCACACTCTGGGATTTTAGAACTGAATCCACTAACACAAGAGCAACGTTTCTGATTACAAACTCTGTAACCAAGGGGCTACACTCTAGACCCAATCACTATTCAAAGCTACAGTCTAGCTTTTCTAGTAATTACACAAGAATTCACCTAATACATGTGCTTCTGTAATAAGCAAGTAGGTAAAACTATGAAAGCTCAAACGATGACAACTTACAACTCAATGAACCTAGACAGAATATCTAGACTCGATACACTACATGCACTCAGTTGTCTTCTCCAGTTTACTCACGTAGAAAGATTGCAGATCTCCTTTGTATGCTCTCAACTCTCTGTTTGTGAATAACTGCTTTACGGCTGTCTCCACTACTTGCATTTATACGGGTCTTGAAACCCTAGTTGAGTTCTACCAGGAATCCTCTTAATTTAGGTAAGTCAGGATTCGTAGTAACTCTTTTCCTTATTGAAGTCCAAGTCCTTTTCACACTTCGAAGACACAGCCTGGACACCGCCTCTTTTAGTCTGACTAGGATGCATATACATTCACGCGCCACTACTCCTAGTTCCACAGGGATTTGCAACCCATAATCTTTTCGATCAAGCGTGCCCTTTATCTTAAGGACTAGGTTCTTTTTGGGAACCTCTGAGTCCTTTCCGTTTGTCATACTTCAAAACCAGCTCTCAACAGAAAACACACAGAAACATATGCAATCTACTCACTGAAAATACTAAAGGAATCCTATCTCTTTCTCTTGATTCACTCATTACTTACTAAAAAGTAAGGAACCTTACCCTCACTGGTGATAGTTTCCTTTATGCATTCATAGCTGCTTACCTCCTCAACATGTGCATTTGTTCAGAAAGATTTTAAGGTATTATAGTCATCTCTTCTTCCTCTCTTTGAAACATGATGTTCCTCCCTGTATAAAATATGTATATGTGTGTTTAGGCCTTCCAGGCCTCCCCTGCTAACCTCTTGTCGCAACCTACTTTTGGATAGCCTCTTAGGCTATACCAGTTTTCTAACATGCAGGTGTTCTATGATCATTTAATTATAGTTCTAATCAATATAAGTATGGGCATTGCAGGCCTATGCTAAGTGTTCACAGGGCACTTACTTTTGTTCTTCTTTTACTTTGCTAGACCCCTATGTATTGTATTTGTTAAGTTCCCCTATTTGTACCTAAAAGTATACTCAAGCAGGCTTTGATCTAAGTATATGGTAGTAAGCCATGTACATTGACTACTCAGGGGCCTCCTCTTTACCTTTTCTCCTTTTGTGGTGCATCATGCCTAATTAAAGCAAGTGACTACATGAAAAACGGGTTTAAATGATAGTTGTGCGTTTGAATAAGCATGCTCCTAGTATATTATGATTTAAACTCCACCTTACAGTGTTTATTTGAAGCATTTCATATTAAAAATATGGCATGTTTATGTGTTAAACTCATCTTTTTCCAAAATTTGAATCTCCTATACACTAATCTAATAGTGTATAGGGGAGTATAAGTTAGGGGTCAGCTATACAAGTTATATACAATATTTTCCAAAGCCTATTATCACTTGATCATGTATTTTGCATTTTTATATATGTATATTTACGTGTGACAGCCCCTTGTGTGCATTTGTATGCTTTGTGAAACTTATTTTCAAAAACAACCCCAATACTATATATATATTTTTGAAACTGGCCCCAAAAACAAAATAGCCATTAAAGTTAGGGCTCGACAAATAATGTCAAGTCACACCGACCCTAAATGGCTAACATTTTTTTCAAAAAATAATCACTATTTGGTTTGTGATAAATCTGCAAAATGTTTTTGAACTTTGTTATTTCTGCAAAAGTCCATTAAACACTGAAATTGCACAAATAAACTATTTTGAACTATTTCTTGCAATTTCAGCCTAATGTTTCAATGTCTTACAAAACCTATGGCTAAATGTGCGAATAGGCATAGGGCTTAGGCCGTTTCTGGAAATTTTAAAAGCCCAATACCGTACCCTTGCTGCCCACATACACTGTTTTGCACAAATAGACCCAACTACGTGACTGATTATGATTTTAAACTTCAGGTTTAGCAATATAATTTGTACATATGATCAATACTTGTCTATGACATCTTTAACATCCCAAAAATAATAGCTTGGGCGGGAACCACTTTTTATGGGACTTGGGGAAGTGCCTCACACCTTCTTCCCCGAGTCACTTGAACTTTTTAACCTCGAATCTCTGAAAATGCGCTTCGATGAAATAAAGACTCGACCTTAGACATTTAGGTGACCTAACACACCTAAGAAAACTTATATTAGGTGGCGACTCCAAATAAAATCTCAAACAAGTTACCCAGTCAAACCTGAGCCTTAACTCGCTCCGAGTTCGGTAAAAATATGGGTGTGACACCACCTAGACCTCAAAATCCCCAAGCACCACCCCAAGTTCTGTGTGTGCTTCAAAGGAAGAAAGACCTACCCATTGTACCTCATGAACCACCAACGAGTGAACAAAGTATGGAATGAAAGAGATGAGGAGCAACATGCCAATTAGAAAAGACTATTGAATATGGCTTATGATGAAGTAATGAGAGAGGTAATCACGGGAAGAGGTGAGTACAAGGAAGGGGAAGAAGAATTGATCGAGGAAGAAGAAGTGGCTTTGACCAAATTAGCAGATTTGAACTTGATCATTCTAAAGGGCAAGCTAGAGACCATGGAATAGAAGATGATGAAAGGGGTTTACAAACGTCAAAGTTATCTCTACCACCTTTCAACGGAACTAGTGAGCCGGGGAGTACCTAGATTGAGTTGTGAAGATTAAAGACACTTTGATAAATACAACACCTTCGAGGCTCAAATGGTTAGATATAAAATCTCCCATTTGAGGGAAGTGCAAACAATTGGTGGGGAAATAATTCTAAAAGAAGAATGAGATATAATGAACATCCTATCACTATATGGGATGAATTGAAAAAGCTAATGAAGGCTACAATAGTAAGAAATGCTCAAAGAGCTTCATACCATGTAACGAGGGAGCAAAAGTATGGAAGAGTACTATGAAGAATAGAAACCACAAGATTGAGATGCAATGTGGATATCAATGATGAAGTTGTCATTACTAGATTCTTGTCGGGTCTCAACAAGGAGCTAGGAAATGCTTTAGAGCTACACAAGTTTGAGAGACCGGAAGATGCTTATCTCATGGCTATCATAGTTGAAAGGCAATGAATGATTGCGAAGAACTACAAACCAAAAGGAAACAACTTTAACTTAAAACAAAAATGACAAGTCTTGCAAGTCCCCAAACACATGTGACAAGGCTAAAGATTCAATGAAAGATTCCAAAGTTCACGTTGACAAGAACAAGATGAAAGTAGATGCTAAAGAGGTAATTCCTTATGCTCAAAACAAAAAATCTAGTTCCAACAGAAGTAACAAATGTCATGGCCTTAGCAACTATACGAATTTTTTTTTGAATTAGGATAGCTATCGTTGCTTTGGATAGTGGAGGTTATAGACTGACAGTAGTGACACGGAAGAAAAAAGTTATCAACAATGGGAAAATAAAAGTGAACATGACAATAATGAACCAAAGTTTTACTTTGTTTTAGAAGACTCACGAGTATGGCTAGAGAGGGGCAAGATCAAATTGTAATTTTTTTTCACGCTAGATAGCTGAGACGCGCAAGATCAAAGAGAGAATTTCTTTCATGCTTGATACAAGGTCATGGAGAGAAAATGCTCGTTGATCATAGATAGTGGAAGTTGTGCAAATGTGGTGAGTTCTAGCTTGGTGGAACAATTGAATTTGGCTACAAGGAAACATCCATCACCAAATAGGCTTCATTCGCTTAATGATTGTGATGACTCAAGGTTACCAATAATGTGTTGATCAAATTCAAGATTGGCAACTACTATAATGAGATTTGGTGTAACATGGTTCTAATGCAAGCTTGTCATGTAATTTTGGGTCGACCTTGGCAATATGATAGGGAAGCAAAGCATGGCGGGAGAACCAACAAGTACTATATCGTCAAAGATGGTCAGAAGTTTACTTTTCACCCCTTAACCTCTTGACAAGTGAGTGATGACTACAAGAAAATAAGGGAGTTGAGAAAAAGAAAATAGTGGTAAAACAAAAGAGAAATGCAAGAAGAGTGAAGCTTCTTATAAGAACAAAAATTATTGTGAGAGGGAAAACAAGAGAGAAGTTCCACCACCTCTTGATAAAAATGAGGAGAGAGAAACACCAAAAGTGAGCTTTCTATTGGCACCAAAAACCATTGAGAGAGGTGGCTCATGAGCCTCACATTGTGGTAATAATGTACAAGGATTTTGCATTGATGACTAATGAATTACCCTTTACTTTGCAAAGTTTTATTTCTTCTCTTTTTCAGGTCTATGAAGATGTGTTCCCTGATGAACTACCAAGAGAATTACCACCATTTGGGGTAATTGAGCATCAAATAGACTTTCTACAAGGTTCTCATTTTCCCAATCAAGCGGCTCAAAGAAGTAATCCCGATGATATAAAAGAACTCCAAAAGTTAGTGGATGGCCCTCTAGAAATGGGTTTTGTAAGAGAAAGCTTGAGCCCATGTGCCATACCGGTGATTCTTGTGTATAAAAAGGATGGGAGTTTGAGAATGTGCATTGATTGTCGTGCTATCAACAAGACAACGGTAAAGTATTATCATCCCATCCCTAGATTTGATAACTTTCTTGATGAGCTTAGTGGCTCCAACATCTTCTCCAAGATTGATCTTAGAGGTGGGTCCATCAAATCTGAATGAAAGCCAGAGATGAATGAAAAACCATTTTTAAGACCAAATTTGGGTTGTATGAATGGTAATTCCCTTTGGACTTTCCAATGCACCTAGCACATTCAATCGCTGAATGAACCATGTAATGAAGCGGTTCATTGAAAAAAAATTTGTTGTGTATTTTGATGATATCTTGGTGTATTTTAGGACACTTGAAGATCATGTTGAGCGCCTTAGGCATATTTTTGATGTTCTTAGACATGAAAAGTTGTTGCTAATTTGGAGAAGTGTACCTTTTTTGTTGATCATGCGGTATTTCTTGCCTTTGTTATGAGTGCTAAAAGGTGTTGAGGTGGATGTGGTGAAGGTGGATGCAATCATATTGGCTTATGCTTAAGTAAATTGGTGATGTGAGGAGCTTTCCTGATCTTGGGGGGTTCTACCAAAGATTTTTGAAAGGTTTTAGTACCCTAGCGATTCCATTGACTCAAGAATTCAAGAAGGATGAGGAGTTTGTTTTGGGTCAAGAGCAATAGAAGGCTTTTTAGGCTTTGAAAGAAGCTTTGAGTACTGCTCCATTTCTCCAATTGCATAACATTGACAAATTTATGGAAATTGAGTGTGATACTAGTCAAGTTGGTATAGGATCGGTGTTGATGAAAAATGGAATGCCTTTGGCTTATTTTAATGAGAAATTTAGGAGAGCTTGCTTGAAGTATTCCTATTATGATAGGGAGTTGTATGAATTGTTGAGAGCCACTGCTACTTGACAAAATTATCTTTGGCATAGAGAGTTTGTTGTGAAAACCTACCATGACGCCTTGAGACATCTTAGAGGTCAAGGTAGTTAAATAATAGACATGCCAAGTGTTTGGAATTTTTTGAGCAACTTTCCTACATGTTTCAATACAAGAAAGATAATGAGAATGTTGTGGCGGATTCTCTTTCTAGGAGATATACCTTAGTAAATACTTTGTGTCGGTAAGTTGATTGGTTGTTAGTACTTAAAGGAAATTTATCTAAATGATGTTGATTTTGGGAAGTTCTGTGGCAAATATGAGAATGTAGGGGCATATATGAGAGCGCATAGGCTTGAAGATGAGTATCTTAATGAAAATGTGCTTTTAGAGAAGAAGAGTGAGATATCATGAGTTGGTGAACGAAGAAGAAATTCGCAGGTTGATGGTTTTCTCCTTAGAGATTGTAAGCTTTGTGTACGTCAATCTTCTTGGAGGGATTTCTTAGTAAGGGAGGCTTATGGTAGAGGTTTGATGGGACACTTGGTGTTCCCAAAACATTATCGATTCTTGAAGTACATTTAGTTTGGCTTAAAATGAAACATAAGGTGGAAAGAATTTGTGATGCTTGTTTTGAATTGCAAACATGCTATGTCTAAGCACATCTACATGGTTTGTACTCGTCCTTTCCATTCCCCATGCATCTTGGCCTGATTTTTTCATGGATTTTGTGCACGGTTTGCCTAAAATAAAGAAAGGTAGATCATCAAAGATGACTTATTTCCTTCCATGCCACATAACTCATGATGCTACTGATGTGCTCGAGTTTTTTCTGAACAATGTGCTTAAATTGAATAGAGTCTCTTGCTCCACTGTGAGTGATAGGGATTCCAAATTCTTGAGTTACTTTTGGAAAGGTTTGTGGAGTAAGCTTGGCACCATTTTTATGTTTTAAACTTCATGCCACCCTCAAACCGATGGCAGAATTGACATGGTCAATAGGTTCGTGGGAAATATTCTTAGGACCTTAGTTAAGGGTTAGCTTCATGCGAGGAACAATAACCTTTATTTGAGTTTGATTACATTCGTTCATATCACTCTTCCATTAGTATGGCTCCATTCAGTGTGTTTATGGTTTTAATCTCATTACTCCATAGGATCTAACTTCTTTGTCCCAAGATGATGTGGTGAGCTTAGATGCAAAGAAGAGAGCCCAAGAGATGGGAAGATTCATGAGAAGGCAAGAATTCAACTTGAGAAGATGACTTAAAATGTAGCTTCAAGAGCTCACAAAAGAAGGAAAAGAATGATCATTGAATTCAGATATTGTGTGTGGATTCATTTTATAAAGGATAGTTTCCTCTAAAGAGAAAGAACAAGTTGTCATAAAGAGGAGAAGAACCTTTCCAAGTCCTTGAGTGTGTCAATGATAACGCCTATAAAAATAATTTAACATGAGTATCAAGTTCATAATGTTTATGGTTTTGACTTGACTCCTCTTGATGTAGATGTCGACGATGCAAATTTGAGGCATATTTTTTGATCGGAGCGGGGGGAGAGGGAGGAGGATGATAACCTTGAGCCCGAGGCTATTGTTACAACACCCGAAGCCAAGCAAACAGTTGCAAGCATTGGGATTGTTCATGATAAAGTATGAAGCCTCAAGAGATATTTTGTAAGGAACAACCTCAAGAGGTATCACATTGCTAGAGTGGATGGAAGATCAAGAGCTTGCAAGCTAAAGAGTCTACAAAATATAGGCTACTTACAAGACTAGTATATAGAATATTTACTCTTATTTGTTGGTAAAACAAAGTTGGACTAATAAATCTAAAGAGATTTTATATTACTTTCTAGTGCCTTCTAATTATTACTTATTCTAGTGATTATCTAGTTAATAAAATTAAGAGAGTGTCATGGTGAATCCTTTTTTGCATTTTGATTGCCCCAAAGGTTTCAAGTGATTCTATCTCTTGAGTTCTTTGTTAGCTTAGCTTTTAATATTATTGATTTATGGAGGAGATTAGGGATAACTATCTGAAATGTCTTTGACCAGTTGTTACGGGAGTTTGGACTCTGATTTGTGAAGTAATAGTCTCAATATCTCCGTATGGTCTGTTTGTAAGCTTTGAGCTAAGTTGGACTTTGTTTAGTTGGTCTTGGACACATTACCATTTTCAATTGTCGGTAAAGGTATCTAATGCTTTTCGAAGCTGCTTTTGGGTAAATGAACTATATTCTCAAATCTAAAAGTTTCATTAGGTGTTTCGACATGTGTTCTGGAAGTTTGAGTTTTTCCCTCCTTTGGTTTAATCCCTCATTTTTAGTAGTTTAGATTCGTTTTAGAATTCGAGAGTAAGTCTTAAAGGTGTATTTCGACTTGTGTGTGAAGTTTGATATGATTCCGACAAATATAGGTCTAGTTTAGATTAAAAAAATGCAGCACCAGTTTGTGTTGTTAAATCTGGGCAAAGGTCAGCGCGACAACAAGGGTTGCGGCGCGACCGTGCTGAGGGACTGAGTCCCTTGGCCTGCGCGATCAATATCTAGAATTTTTTTGAGTTTTTCTAGACTTTTTTGAGTTTTTCATCAGAGAAACCTCATGAGTTGTCAACAGATACTGGAGGCTTTGGATTATTTGGAGGAGAATTGATTATACTTCTTTCCAAATTGATAAACCAGCTTTGGCAGGGTGGGCAACGCTTCTTTCAGCCAGGCAAGGGTTGCCTAAGTTAACTTGTAGTGATTTTTGTCTAACTTTCTTCCTTACAGCGAGCAGGACAAGAAACATATTCAGTTCGAGAGATTGATACAGGGTAACTTGTTTGTATCCATGTATGAGAATTGATTTTCAAACATGTTTTGCTGTTCTCCGGACATGTTTCATGAGCTGTTTGAGAGAGTTAGAAGAATTATTGATGGCCTTTCTTCATCGTTGAAGTCCAACATGGCTCGTGCAATATAGACTAGTACTTCGTCTGATATGGTGGTGTATATTTCCAATAGGAGAAGTTAGAGAGGGAGAATAAGAGATTCCGTGGTTATTGCGGACATCCTAGTGCCTCGTCTGGAGGCAAGAGTTCTCATTATCAGGGGAAGCCACTTGTCAGGCCAACTCACTTGTCTGCGCTTGGTTCTCAGAGCGCGCCAGTGCTCGTCAGGATCAGTGTCAGTTTTGTCCGTGTGACCAGCAACAGTTCATTGAACATCGGTATGATTCAGGATGTGTTATTTGTTGTTATCCTGGCCATCATAAGAAAGATTGTCCCGGACTTAAGTAGGGAAACAATCGTTCTTTCCCTCGAACCAGACATCTTTGTAGCCTTTGGGCACTTTCACCGGTTCTTATCCAGCTAGGGGTTTACCACCACTAGACAGCGGTCATTGGCATGGTGGAGGGGTCTTTCCAAGAGTTTTCATCAAGGGAGCGGCTCAGACTACCCTCATAGGTAGTTCTATGCTCTGCCAGCTAGGCAGGATGCTGAGGCATCCAATACAGTGGTTACATGTATTCTTTCTATATGTGGATATAATGCATATTCTCTAATTGATCTAATGTTAACATATTTATATGTGTCTCCCTATTTTGTCGAGGTTTTTGTGTGGATTATATGTGCCTTCGCGATCCTTTTTGTGTTTTCACTCCCGTCAGAGATTCTATTGTGGTGGAGCGGTTATATTAAAACTTTCTTGGCTAGTCATTTTGGAATTTAAGACTCCGATTTGCATGCTGATAATTTTTAAAACCTCAATAAGGTCTATTATGACCTGTCTACAAAGTTTGAGCTGAATTGAACCTCGTTTGGTAGGTCATGGAAGAAGGTTTCTGTTTTGATTATTGGTAAAGCTTAAAAGAGGGTTTCCAATTTGATTTGAGTAAATGAGCTCTGAGTTGAATTTCGAGAGTGTCGTGGATTGTATGGTCATATGTAACCTGTGTGAAACTTGAAGTTAATTTCTAGGTCATTCGGATAGCTTTCGCTATAGTCTCGAAAGTTTAGAATTTGACCTCTTCCCGTGGGACCCCTATCTTGTGTTTCGGGGATTTAATTCAGATCCCTCTTCGCGAGTACGTCATATAAGTGTTGGATAACTTGCATGCAAACTTTAGGGCCAATCAAAGCTTTGTAGGGTCCCGTTTACACCCAAAATGTCACAACAGCTGTTGCTAGTCCATTTTCAGGTGCAGTAGCAACGGTTTTCCCACCTACCCCAATATCTTTTAAAGGGTTGCAATAGGCCATTTTTACAAAAAAGGCTTGGGCGGTTCCATTTTTTTCTAGATACGGTTCAACTCAATTACATGCAATTCGAAGGTGAAATTGAGGTACCAATTCATCTCAATATCATCAAGTATCGGTTCTAAACTAATTAACTATGTTAATTCATTATTCCTAAGTTAGAATGTCTTGAAATTGAACTGGGAAAAGTGGGATTTGAACCCTAACTTGTAAAATTGGGGAATTTAGTAAATTTAAACTTAGTTATGAAAACCAATGGTATAATTGGACTCATTGGTCTATGAGGAGTCCAAAACAGTATAGTTTATGGGCTTCGGGTAATCCTAGCCCAATGGTATTTTTTTAATTTTTCTTATTTTTTGTCTAAACAGTAAATAGACATCCTATGGGCTTTTAGATGTGCAATTGAACTTGTTTGGCTTAAAAAGGGATTATTTTAAGAGGCGGTGAAAAGGAAATAAGGTCATCCAGTCGCTGTATTGATCCAGGACTTGAGGTAAGTGATTTTGCTCTACTTTTTCAACGGCCTTTGGCCTATGGATATTCTACCCACGTGTTTCTTACGTGCGTAATCATGCTATGATTCTATTTGTTTGAACCTGTATGTTATATTATGTTGTGTGGTAATACATGATATTGTTTCGGACTCGATATCAAGCTAAGAATGAGTGTGTCTTGATATTGTTATGCATGTCAGTTATTGGATTATAATACGTATAAAGGAGAGTGAGAATAGGAATCCTATTACTGCTGTTAATATTAGTTGTTAGGCTTGAACCATAAGTAATACATTGTGGATAAAGGTCTAGAGGTTATGATGAATATTAATCAGGGGATAGAAGAGTTCAATAATTGTTATAAATATCAAGTAATGAACTATAATCTTAATACTACATTATATATGAAGGTGATCCGTATTGATTTAGGATTCTAACTGAGGGCTTGCTGAAGTATTCTGATTTCGGGTAGGATTGTGGGGCACTATGGATACAACTTGCCTACTCTTAATGCACTAAGGATATAGTTTGCGTTATTCTGGATAAGCTATGGATATAGTCGCACCACTCTCAATGCAATATAGATTTTACTTCATTCTCGAGGAAATATAAAGTTTACCTGGGACACGGTGGAGCCTATTCCACTAAGATATTTGGGAACATGTGACCTTATTATCATATATTGCATTTATACTCTATGCTATTGTACGCTTTGTTCACACCCAATTTTGTCCCAAAAAAAAATTTAATTAATGTTAATTAATCTAAATAAAAGTCAATTTCAATTTTTTTTTAAAAAAAAGTGGATTAATGAAATTTGGAAGAAAAGCTAAGTTTTGCAAAGCATAGCTCAATTTCAGCCTACCCGCGCAATACCTTATTCACTTAATGATTTTGCTTAAAAGAGGCCAAATTAGCTTAAAATCCTAAATTTAGCCTATTTGTGCAAACCTATACATATAACACACACTACACCCCGTCTCATTTCTTCAGCTTTTCCCCTCACCCGCGACCCGTTTCCCTCTTCCCTGACCCGATTTCCCCAATCTTTCCCCCCAAAATCCAGCAAAACGCCAAAGAATTTGTACAGTGGTCCCCTCCCCACGTTCCCTTCTTTGCCTTTTCCGTACCAGAACCACGCAGTTCCAAATCCTGTCGTCCATTTCAAAAAGCAAGTTAATCCGAGCCCTAGATCGATTCTAACGGCCATTTTGTATGGATAAGGGTTGGATTCGTGCCACCTTTATGTGAAGAGACGAATCTAACCTTTATCCTACAAAGAAAAGGTCGAAATTGGGGGTCGATTTTCGGAATTGGGCACCATCCGAAAACCCTACTCATCAGGTATTTATACTCCTTATTCTCAGTTTTAGAGGGGGTTCTGGGCAGCAAAAAAAGGAAGGAGGCAGAAAATAGGGGGAGGTTCTTGGTAATAACAAACGGCAGCATTGATAAGAAAAAAAACATTTTTCTTCCAGTTTTAAAAAAAGAGAGATAGTTTTACTGTTTTTAGTTGGTTCTTGGCATTTGTTTCCTGTTCTCGCTTTCATTATTTTAGTCGAGTCGCTTCATCGTCGATCGAGTCGACAACCTTATTTGAGTCGCGCATTTCTTCAGTCCTCGCCTCGTTCACTGCGTCACAGCAGGTGAAATTCTTGACCTCTTGCAGTTTCTTTACATGTTATTTGTTAGTTTCTTGTGGTGTTTACTTGAAGTATGAATGTGATTGTAGTGATAAAGGAATGACTTTTTAATAGTGATATATCGTTGATGTTCAACTTGATGTTATGATTAGTTAATGAGAGCTCAACTTGTTCTTCATTAAAATGACCTGTAGTAGCTGTAGTTTCTTGGTTTTCTGTTTTTTTTTTTTTTTTTTTTTTGTGACTTTATCCAGAGGTGTATTGGTGTGTTCGAGGATTATGGCAGTGATTGTTTCTGTTCCTGTAAGTTGAATGGAAGATGTTGTTTGTTCAGTGAAGTGTAGTGGCTGGTCTGTGAGGGTGTTGGAGGTCTGGTGTATGTGAGCGAGGGAGTATGTATGTGTTTGGGTGTTCCTAGTCGCTTAGGCAGTTCTAGCTAGTTCAGGGGGTGTTGTTGTGATGCCTGAGGTGCTGCATTTATCAGGATTTTTCAGGGTACATGTGCCAGGTGTGTGAGGTGATTGTATGAGTTGTTCAGGCAGAGATGTATGGAGTTCAAGGGGTCTGCTTGGTTATTAGTTGCAGGTCTGGAAGCTAGTTCTAGGGTCTGTGAGGATCTGTTTGGGAGGTTTGTGAGCTGGTGAGTTTCAATTAGGGAGTTATGCGTAGGTGCAGGGGTCTGTTTTTTTTGTTATGTTAAGAGGGGTTCAGGTTGGTCAGTGAGAGGGTAGCAGGTAGTTTGAGAAGTTGCTTTGGCTCTGTTATGTCGCAGGCTGCTTTAGGGGTAGTTGTCTGATTTCTTGAAGTGTTAGAGGCTGTTTCATATTGTTGTGGGGTGTAAAGAATTCAGGGAATTTCTGTCAGGGGTTTGGTATCTGTGGTTATTTTCTCTGTTTATTTAAAAGAGATAAAAAAATTGTTTTTCTTGTGAAAGCATATAAAGATGAACCCTTTTCCTTTATTCTGTTTTTCTAAGTGTTTCATTTTGCTAATCTTGTATATGATTTTCTTGGATTTGCCTTGATGTCTTGGACATCCTTTAGCTCCCTGTTAAGTTTTCTTCTAGCTATTCTGCCATCATGTTGAAATGTAATCGATTGCCGGGGTTTTGATTACGGAAGTTAAGTGATCCTATTCTAAGATAATGTATATTCGTTGTACCGGTTAAAGGGTGTAGAAAGAAATGTTACTTCCTTCTTGTTACAGCATTTCATCTCTACCATCTTAGGCTAGATGTCAATTGACTTACTCCTGAAACTTGCTTTTCATTGAACTGGGATTATTACAACTTGTTCTTGTCCTTAGTTTTTGGAATAAAATGTATTATCTTGGGACTATGTTATTGCAATTATATATACCTGTGGGTCGTTTGCATCTTGTTGAAGGAACTTAAGTTTTAACTATCTGGTACTTAGTTTGCATTTCACTTTCTTAATTAGAACTAGGTTCAATTGCATTTTTTCTAAGTTTTCAAATCTGGAATAAATTTGGGAAATGCCTTGCGTTTAGTTACCTGAATCGTGTTACTTACCTTAATAAGCACTATGTTCAGTTGCGTTTAGTTTCCTTAGTATAAGTTCTTGTCCTTATTTTTTGGATAACTTTGCCTTTGAATCATGTTACTTACCTGAACCTCTCTGCCTGAGTACTTTCTACTCTATTTGAGTTTACTTCTTTATATACTAATCCTCATTTCTCTTATTTCTTTTGCATAATACACTCTTGGGAACGAGTTGATTAAAACTCACAAATTGGGACGGCTGTTTGCATTTGAAGTTATCTGCTCCGCTTCGCATTTTCGGGACTTGATATCCCCGAAAATGTAAGAAACAAAAAATGAGAATCACAAAGTCCAAGGCTCAATGATGAGTTGGCGCTTCCGGGTTCTACCTTCTAAACTCCTTCTTTCCCGTCCCCTTTAGAAAAGCATATTTTAGGAGCCCCGTAGAATAGAAATGATATTTGAATTGAGAATAATTATTGTAAATTACTTTAAATTGTTTTTATATGAATGCTTTTTATCATTTCTCTGTGAATCGCCAATTAATTTATGGATGTTTAGAATCATTTGTCAATTAATGAGTGCAAAATCAAATTCACTAAAAATCATACCCCCGTCATAATTCGCATTTGAATTGATTCTTTATTTATTATATTAAATATTCAATTATTTATTTATCTAATTATTTAGTTAATCAATTAAATTTTATCCTTTATTTATTTATTTACTTAATCTAATTTATTTAATTTCAATTAATCATTTATTTAATCAATTAAAATTACTTATTCATTTATTCATTTAATTAATCGATTATTATTCATTTACTCCTTTATTTAATTAAAATTGGCAAGTATTCATTTATTTAATTAAGTTATTTATTTATTTATTTATCTATTTATCCAATCAATTAATTAATCCTTTATTATCATCCATTTATTTATTTAGTTTGTTTTATTTAATTATCTAACTTCATTTAACCTTTGCTTATTTTATTAATTAATTAATTAATTATATTTCATTATCTAGTTAATTAATCTTAAATTGGATCATTTATTTATCTAAGTATCGGCGTAATTAAAATCTTATCTTATTTATATTATTCATATTATCCTTATGTCAAATTAGCTTTATATTTTCTTATCCTTAATAAATTCGTGAAAACCGCCGGATTAACCGCATTTAGCGGATTTTCGAAAGTGCTCCCGCAAGGGACCTTCTTTCGAATTTAACAGAACCACTTACTCAGAATCTCTGAATTTAATTTAGTTTCTTTTAAATAAAGGATAAATTGCACTCATTAGTTAACCTTAGGTTCCTAATAATCCTTAAATTAGGTGGCGACTCCAAAGAAACCCTTTGGAATCCCCATTTTGTTGAAATATACCCGAAACCTATCTTTTCCTAAAGAAAGGGTAATTTTTGGGGTTCAACAGCGTGGCGACTCCGCTGGGGATACGCAAATGGTTCTAACCAAAAGGCTTTCACGAATTTGTTTGTTTGTATTGTTTGAATTGTATGCCGATATTAGTATGCGTAGCTTATTTAATTATTGTTGAAACTAGCATGATTATATCTATTGTTTATTTGCGAGCATGCTTAGTTAATCTAATTGATTGTTGTGTGTCACGAAAAGCATGTCACTACACCCTTATTTGTGCACATATATAAACTGGCATTCCGTTCATACTTCCCCCACTCCTGGGAACCTCTTGCATTTTCACCCCAAATATCCGTGAGGTACGCTCATGCGTACCCGCACTTTCTTCCACTAAAGAACCCTTCTGACGAGTTGGTACACCGGCGGTTGTCGTGGGAGTAATTCGACTGCGAGGCCGCTTGCCACTCACCTGTTAGCCTCAACCGTTAACCCACTCTTAGACGGAGCTTTTAGGAGCATGCATGCATTTACACCTTAGTCTGGACCCGGTCCTTGGTGCCGCCTCCATAGTTAGGAAACCGCCCTTACGTCAGCGGGTTCTTGAAGCCCAATGACAATGCATATTATGTGTTGTGTGATAACGAGACCTCAGTCCTAGCCATGTTTTGAGCAAAATCAGATTTAGAATTTTGTCTCCCATTTTGTCTTTTAGGTTCGAAAGTGGAAGAATTTAGCAGAATCTGTGTGGTCACAGCAGTCCATGGAGTATTTGAGATCATAGTGCAGAATTTTGTGAACAATACAGAATTGCAGTTTTGGGAAAGTTAGGCAGATTTGGTTGGTTTGTGTTTTGGAGATGGGAGTAGTGAGATCTAAGAGGTGAAGCCCCTGGTGTCTTTAAAAGATCAGTGGGGTCCCTCTCGTGAATGGCTTTGCATGTGTGCAGGCCCATGTTGACTAACCAGCTGCAAATTCTTATGGAATGAAGTATGCTTGTCGCATACCAGGAGAGTGAAGCCCCTATGTCTATAAACGACCAATGGGGTCCCTCCTGAAGACCAGTGCGGTCTTGGCTACCTAGGAAACTGAGAGGCTTGATTAAAGCCGAGGACCAGTGAGGAGCCCTATGAACAAGGTCTGTGAGCCTTGCAAAACCTAGGAAGCTGAGAGGCTTGACTAAAGCCGAGGACCAGTGAGGTTTTGTTCTTGAAAGGCTAATTGGCGCCTTTCATGATTTGCAGTCTGGTATTGTGAAGGCAGTTGAAATCTCACCCTTGGATGTTGTGAATTAATTGGGAGTTGTGCTTGGTGGAGCGTGGATGTTTGCAAAAGCTATGGAGGATTGTTTCGGGTTTTAGGCATTTGAGTTTAGAATTTTGTGCATATGTTGTGGAGAGCATGAGCTGTGTTGGAATTTCGAGTTGATACCAACTTTTGGAAGTTAGTTGGGATAACGGGATTGCAGTGTCGAGGCGGAGAGCTGATTAATATCAATTATTGTTATTATTTATTGCTTACTCTAAATCTGAATTGCTCAAAACTGGCATGAACTATTTTTCGTTACCAGTTGTTTGCGCGTCTTAGGCCCACCTCTGGCACAAAGAGGCACCTTCCAGGGTAGGACGCATTCGCATTTTATTTACGCTCGACTACGTGTGATTGTCACATGCCAATTTATTGTTATATCTTTCATGTTCAAAATGCCAAAGCGCTACTTGACGCGCACTATGTGCTTGTATGCAACCTCGTAAATAACATGTACTAACCTAGTTACCTTTGAACTTTTCGTTTTGTTGTGTTTACTCCCTTCCCCGCAGAGGTTTGATTTGTGTTGACTTTGAAATGGCTGACTTCGCAAAATCTAAAGCAAGAAAGGAGATTCTCTTCCAGTCGCGATCATCAAAAAGGAAAAGACAGTGTCTGGTCCAACTTTAGAAGAAAGCACAAAGAACGATGAAAGGACTCTCATTGATCTTACCATGGAAGATGAACAATCAGAAATAAAACAAACATCTAATCTGAATGAGTGGTACCATTGGCAAAAACATGAGAAGTCTAACAGATATCAGGTGTCGAATTTGAAAAAGATGCCAACTGAGACCTTTAGGGAATATGCGGTACGTTGGACAGATGAAGCTGCTAAGGTCCAACCACCTTACACAGAAAATGAAGCAATTGCATGTTTCGTATCATCTCTGGACAGTGAGCTCTATTACCAAATCTGTCGCCAGATAATGGACACATCGGAAACAACATTTGCCAACATTGTCAAGATGGGGGAAACCATTGAAATTAAAATGATGCTTGAATCAACTGCTCCAAAAGCCGCTAATGTAAAGGCCCAGTTTACCAATGATGAAAAGGAAGGAAAAGAAGTGCATGCTCTGAGTCATCCAAACCAACTTCATAAGCTTCCTAGCCAAAGCACATCAACTCCCAATCATAATAGTCACTACCAAGCTCCTATTGAACCAAAGCCTGATTTTAACCCTTCCTACAACACGCATGGTTTTCAGCCTTACCCACCACCGCATGTTTATCAGGCACCCCCAAGCTATTTACCCCCCTCAAAGTACTACCCATCTCCAAGTCATCAGCCTGAGACTTCTGCTCGCCAAGATCACCCAATCATGGCAAGACCCCACAAAAAAGTGGTCAAAACTTTCACGCCTTTGCCTGAGCCTATTGGCCAATTATTTGAAAAACTGAAATTAGCTGGGTTGATCCATCCTATTGCAGATAGGACACCTTATCCTCGTCCTACTTGGTTTGACATAACAAAGAATTGTGCGTATCATTCTGGGGCTCCAGGGCACGACACTACAAATTGCCATTCGTTGAAGGAAAAAATTGAAGCATTGATCAAAGCAAGAGTGATTCAAATCCCAATGATTCCTCCTTATTCCCAATCTGTCAAAGGGATTGAATTTAACTCCAACAATCAAGAGGAGCAAACCCAAAAGTTCACATTTCCAATAGAATCTCAAGAGCATTTGTTTG
Source organism: Petunia x hybrida (assembly GCA_037355625.1). Classification (NCBI taxonomy): domain Eukaryota; kingdom Viridiplantae; phylum Streptophyta; class Magnoliopsida; order Solanales; family Solanaceae; genus Petunia; species Petunia x hybrida. The sequence continues at coordinate 3,865,366 of JBBBVM010000051.1, forward strand.
AAAGGTTAAAAGGTGCAAAAGTTTTAAAGCCTTTGGTAGGAGATGGGACATCTGATCCTCCTCCAAGATTGATTCATGGGGTCAAATATTGTGCTTACCATGGAGAATATTGTCAACATGACACTAAGAGCTGCATTACTCTGAGGCACAAAATTCAAGATTTGATTGATGATGGAGTGCTCCAGCTTGCTTATGACGATGGGACTCAAAATGAAGATGATGATCTCTGAGTTGATGCCCTTCTGAAGGGAACTTGGCAATTGAGCTCAATAGTTTCTTTTGCATCACAATTCAAATTGAGGCCCTGAATTGTGTTTTGCCTTTAAATTATGTCTTTTGAGAATAACCTTTTAATTTCTGTCTTCGCATGTCTGTCGCGTTATGCCTCCTTAAGTTAGAATTTGAATAAATAATACATTGCATTCTCATTGTGTTATTATACTTTATTTACTTTATGGTATGCTTTTGACTAAATATTTCAATTTTATAATTATCAAACCTGCCAAAACATTGCTTGTGACTAATAATGAAACAACTGAACAATTTGAGAATGATGCGCTGAAAAGTAATATGTTGCACTCTTGGGGTGTCACACTGTCGTTAGAGCTTCAACTGGGGCAGATTTTATTTATTGGCATACGACGTGGAAGTAGTTTTATATACATTCTTTCTTTGAAGATTGCTTAAAATGATGAGTTGAAGATGCAAAATTCGTGAAGTTAACAAAGTCTTTACGTGGTTCATCGTATCCTATTTGAAAGAACACTAGTGTTTACAAAATGGATGTTCAAGTTTGGCCCAAAAAAAAAAAAATTGAACACAGATGTCGTCACAAGATACTATATTGAAGCAGCCGCAAGTTAGTATTGTTGAATGTAATTTTTGATGTAATGCGAACTACGCGTAACCTGATTCCCGAGGCGGGATACGTAGGCAGCTCATATAGAGTTCGGTTGCACTAGCACAGGAATCCCCTATCTCCTTTTTTTTTATGTGTTTTTTTTTTTTTTTGAACTACTTCTGACCTGATTCCTGGAATGGCAACAGGATAAGTAGGCAATCCCCGTCGGATTCGGTCAAAATATTGTAACACTCTAGGCTTGTTTATCTTTTTTGATGTAATTCCGAACTATGCATCTGGGCAGATGTGTAGGTTTTCCAACTCGGATGCGGTTTCGTACTTAGATTGCCATACTTCCCCAAAATCTTTATGTAAGCAGAACTACGCACAGTCTGATTCCCGTGGAGGGATACGTAGGCGCTCTTAACGGGCTCGACTCTATAATATTAAAATTTTCAGTCTCCCCTAAGGCAACTGGGGCAAATTTTGCAAGACAAATTGAAGATATGGACGATAGAAACTGGGGCAAATTTTGCAAGATAAGTTGAAGATTCAGAAGATCATAATTAGGGAAAATTTTGCGAGGCAAGTTGAAGATTTAGATAGTCATAACTGGGGCAAAATTTTGCAAGAATCAACGTTGACTAACAAAAGACGAGCCGAGAAGATCTTAGGAATTGGCTAGATGGATAGTGCCAACTCTAAGAAAAGGATGTTCAGTTTGTTTTAAGATATGTCACAAGCTTATGTCAAGGCAGAAATTTCATAAAATGCATCTTACTTTCATGAAATATTTGCATGGTTACTTTATTTACTTTATTACCAAAACTACTTTTACTTTGCCTCTATTATCAAAACATCCATGCCATTGAGTTCATGAGCCAAGTCTCCGAATATGATTCACAAATCCAAGTCCGAGGAAAATATGGGAGCAGAAGCGACGTCAAGAAGATCGAGATCAAGTCAGCACAAATCAAATGCTCCCCCCTCCCTCCCAAAACTAACAATTTTCTTTGAGAGCAGGGACATTAACGCCCGCATCTGAAGATAAACATCTTAGAAAGACAATCTTGAAGATTCTCATCGCTTGGATTGAAATTACATTTGGGATAAAGCTCGATGCTTTCTCACTTTGCCGAAAAGGCGGCATTTCTATTTTCCATAACTTTTGCAAATTGTTAAGCATATCTGTTTCATTTCTCTTTCTCCGTATAAGGACACTCACTAAAGTTCTGCTTTATAACTTGCAGGTATTGCCAAATCTGGGGGAATCCCTTTGCATTGTGGCCAAGACCATTCCTCCATAGAAGGATTCAGAACTATAAACTTATTTGGCAATAGGACTACTTTGGATGGGTTCCTACCTTCTGGTTGGGGTACAACCCAAGACTGCACTGGAAGACATCCTTTTCATGATCTGGAGCATTGTGCTTTTTCATGGTTTATTGCCGAAAAGGCGGCACTTTTCTTTTCTCAAAATCTTAACATTGTTATAGAATTTACCTCGCAATATTGATAGACAAGTCGGCTGGAACACCGCTTTCGGAGTGTTTCGCGATGTCGGTTGTCTTGCAATATCGGCATTTATTGATAGTTTAAGACAAGTCGGCTGGAACACCACTTTCGGAGTGTTTCGCGATGTCGGTTGTCTTGCAGTTTGCATTTTATATTTAAAGTAGATTGATAGTTTAAGACAAGTCGGCTGGAACACCACTTTCGGAGTGTTTCGCGATGTCGGTTGTCTTGCAGTTTGCATTTTATATTTAAAGTAGATTGATAGTTTAAGACAAGTCGGCTGGAACACCGCTTTCGGAGTGTTTCGCGATGTCGGTTGTCTTGCAATATTGACATTTATTGATAGTTTAAGACAAGTCGGCTGGAACACCACTTTCGGAGTGTTTCGCGATGTCGGTTGTCTTGCAGTATTTGCATTTTATATTTAAAGTAGATTGATAGTTTAAGACAAGTCGGCTGGAACACCGCTTTCGGAGTGTTTCGCGATGTCGGTTGTCTTGCAATATTGGTATGTTATGTTTAAAATAGATTGATAATCTAAGACAAGTCGGCTGGAGCACCGCTTTCGGAGTGTTTCGCGATGTCGGTTGTCTTGCAATATTGGCATGTTATAATTAAAGTAGATGATAACGATAGGCGATTCGACTTGAGACACCATATCTTGTCAGTCAACTTATCTTATGAAAGCCTTGCATTTTACGAATTCGTTCCTACTTTACGTCTTGTTTCACTTTTCAGGTTAACAGGTCGGCCCCGAGACCTTCCTTGCTTCGTGCCGGACCGGTTCGCCAGCTGATTTGTTCGACAATCAACCCCAAGACCCTCCTTGCTTCATGCCCGACCGGCTTGCCAGTTGATTTGTCAAGATTGTTCAAATTACTTTGCACTTGCTTTAAATTATGCCTTCGCATTTTCTTTGTATTACGTCTTGTTTCACTTTTCAGGTTAACAGGTCAGCCCCGAGACCCTCCTTGCTTCGTGCCGGACCGGTTCGCCAGCTGATTTGTTCGACAATCAACTCCAAGACCCTCCTTGCTTCATGCCCGACCGGCTTGCCAGTTGATTTGTCAAGATTGTTGAAAATGCTTTGCCTTATGCCTTCGCACTTGCTTTATTGCTTCGCCAGTTGATTGAAAGACGACTTATCAATGATATCGCAACCCACACTTGCAAATTTGTATCATCAATATTTGATCATTCTTTACTTTTGATTATCAGGCTTTATTAGCAGTTGCTCGCTTATCGTTTGTCGAGTTTATTACAGGACTTTAGCAGCACCGCAGCAGCATTTGGAGCATAACGTGGAACTTTTCCTTAGCAGTGAACTGGGGCAACCGTTGATATGAGCCAGACTCGTCAATAAGGATATGAAGAATCGCACTCGAACAAGCAAATTCTATCCTAATCTTTTGTTTCAGATTAGGACGTCAGTTTGAATTCTTTCCTATTCGTGCGTCGTTTTCTGTCAATCGTGCGAGTTTTCGTGTCTAAGTGTCGTTGAACTACATATGGCCTGATTCTCTTTCAGCCCGAGATATGTAGGTAACTCGAAGACCGGAGTTCGGCCATAAGCCTCGCCTTTTGGTTCTTGGAATCAAAAGTCTTTGGCTTTATCGTGACAAAATTGGCTTTTCCGTCAACTTCTTTACCCTGAAAACTCTTTTATCCTTTTCCGGGTAAAGAGGGGCAGCTGTTGACACCCAATTTTGTCCCAAAAAAAAAATTTAATTAATGTTAATTAATTTAAATAGAAGTCAATTTCAAAATTTTTTTAAAAAAAAGTGAATTAATGAAATTTGGAAGAAAAGCTAAGTTTTGCAAAGCATAGCTCAATTTCAGCCTACCCGCGCAATACCTTATTCACTTAATGATTTTGCTTAAAAGAGGCCAAATTAGCTTAAAATCCTAAATTTAGCCTATTTGTGCAAACCTATACATATAACACACACTACACCCCGTCTCATTTCTTCAGCTTTTCCCCTCACCCGCGACCCGTTTCCCTCTTCCCTGACCCGATTTCCCCAATCTTTCCCCCCAAAATCCAGCAAAACGCCAAAGAATTTGTACAGTGGTCCCCTCCCCACGTTCCCTTCTTTGCCTTTTCCGTACCAGAACCACGCAGTTCCAAATCCTGTCGTCCATTTCAAAAAGCAAGTTAATCCGAGCCCTAGATCGATTCTAACGGCCATTTTGTATGGATAAGGGTTGGATTCGTGCCACCTTTATGTGAAGAGACGAATCTAACCTTTATCCTACAAAGAAAAGGTCGAAATTGGGGGTCGATTTTCGGAATTGGGCACGATCCGAAAACCCTACTCATCAGGTATTTATACTCCTTATTCTCAGTTTTAGAGGGGGTTCTGGGCAGCAAAAAAAGGAAGGAGGCAGAAAATAGGGGGAGGTTCTTGGTAATAACAAACGGCAGCATTGATAAGAAAAAAAACATTTTTCTTCCAGTTTTAAAAAAGAGAGATAGTTTTACTGTTTTTAGTTGGTTCTTGGCATTTGTTTCCTGTTCTCGCTTTCATTATTTTAGTCGAGTCGCTTCATCGTCGATCGAGTCGACAACCTTATTCGAGTCGCGCATTTCTTCAGTCCTCGCCTCGTTCACTGCGTCACAGCAGGTGAAATTCTTGACCTCTTGCAGTTTCTTTACATGTTATTTGTTAGTTTCTTGTGGTGTTTACTTGAAGTATGAATGTGATTGTAGTGATAAAGGAATGACTTTTTAATAGTGATATATCGTTGATGTTCAACTTGATGTTATGATTAGTTAATGAGAGCTCAAGTTGTTCTTCATTAAAATGACCTGTAGTAGCTGTAGTTTCTTGGTTTTCTGTTTTTTTTTTTTTTTGTGACTTTATCCAGAGGTGTATTGGTGTGTTCGAGGATTATGGCAGTGATTGTTTCTGTTCCTGTAAGTTGAATGGAAGATGTTGTTTGTTCAGTGAAGTGTAGTGGCTGGTCTGTGAGGGTGTTGGAGGTCTGGTGTATGTGAGCGAGGGAGTATGTATGTGTTTGGGTGTTCCTAGTCGCTTAGGCAGTTCTAGCTAGTTCAGGGGTGTTGTTGTGATGCCTGAGGTGCTGCATTTATCAGGATTTTTCAGGGTATATGTGCCAGGTGTGTGAGGTGATTGTATGAGTTGTTCAGGCAGAGATGTATGGAGTTCAAGGGGTCTGCTTGGTTATTAGTTGCAGGTCTGGAAGCTAGTTCTAGGGTCTGTGAGGATCTGTTTGGGAGGTTTGTGAGCTGGTGAGTTTCAATTAGGGAGTTATGCGTAGGTGCAGGGGTCTGTTTTCTTTGTTTTGTTAAGAGGGGTTCAGGTTGGTCAGTGAGAGGGTAGCAGGTAGTTTGAGAAGTTGCTTTGGCTCTGTTATGTCGCAGGCTGCTTTAGGGGTAGTTGTCTGATTTCTTGAAGTGTTAGAGGCTGTTTCATATTGTTGTGGGGTGTAAAGAATTCAGGGAATTTCTGTCAGGGGTTTGGTATCTGTGGTTATTTTCTCTCTTTATTTAAAAGAGATAAAAAAAAATTTTTTCTTGTGAAAGCATATAAAGATGAACCCTTTTCCTTTATTCTGTTTTTCTAAGTGTTTCATTTTGCTAATCTTGTATATGATTTTCTTGGATTTGCCTTGATGTCTTGGACATCCTTTAGCTCCCTGTTAAGTTTTCTTCTAGCTATTCTGCCATCATGTTGAAATGTAATCGATTGCCGGGGTTTTGATTACGGAAGTTAAGTGATCCTATTCTAAGATAATGTATATTCGTTGTACCGGTTAAAGGGTGTAGAAAGAAATGTTACTTCCTTCTTGTTACAGCATTTCATCTCTACCATCTCAGGCTAGATGTCAATTGACTTACTCCTGAAACTTGCTTTTCATTGAACTGGGATTGTTACAACTTGTTCTTGTCCTTAGTTTTTGGAATAAAATGTATTATCTTGGGACTATGTTATTGCAATTATATATACCTGTGGGTCGTTTGCATCTTGTTGAAGGAACTTAAGTTTTAACTATCTGGTACTTAGTTTGCATTTCACTTTCTTAATTAGAACTAGGTTCAATAGCATTTTTTCTAAGTTTTCAAATCTGGAATAAATTTTGGAAATGCCTTGCGTTTAGTTACCTGAATCGTGTTACTTACCTTAATAAGCACTATGTTCAGTTGCGTTTAGTTTCCTTAGTATAAGTTCTTGTCCTTATTTTTTGGATAACTTTGCCTTTGAATCATGTTACTTACCTGAACCTCTCTGCCTGAGTACTTTCTACTCTATTTGAGTTTACTTCTTTATATACTAATCCTCATTTCTCTTATTTCTTTTGCATAATACACTCTTGGGAACGAGTTGATTAAAACTCACAAATTGGGACGGCTGTTTGCATTTGAAGTTATCTGCTCCGCTTCGCATTTTCGGGACTTGATATCCCCGAAAATGTAAGAAACAAAAAATGAGAATCACAAAGTCCAAGGCTCAATGATGAGTTGGCGCTTCCGGGTTCTACCTTCTAAACTCCTTCTTTCCCGTCCCCTTTAGAAAAGCATATTTTAGGAGCCCCGTAGAATAGAAATGATATTTGAATTGAGAATAATTATTGTAAATTACTTTAAATAGTTTTTATATGAATGCTTTGTATCATTTCTCTGTGAATCGCCAATTAATTTATGGATGTTTAGAATCATTTGTCAATTAATGAGTGCAAAATCAAATTCACTAAAAATCATACCCCCGTCATAATTCGCATTTGAATTGATTCTTTATTTATTATATTAAATATTCAATTATTTATTTATCTAATTATTTAGTTAATCAATTAAATTTTATCCTTTATTTATTTATTTACTTAATCTAATTTATTTAATTTCAATTAATCATTTATTTAATCAATTAAAATTACTTATTCATTTATTCATTTAATTAATCGATTATTATTCATTTACTCCTTTATTTAATTAAAATTGGCAAGTATTCATTTATTTAATTAAGTTATTTATTTATTTATTTATTTATCTATTTATCCAATCAATTAATTAATCCTTTATTATCATCCATTTATTTATTTAGTTTGTTTTATTTAATTATCTAACTTCATTTAACCTTTGCTTATTTTATTAATTAATTAATTAATTATATTTCATTATCTAGTTAATTAATCTTAAATTGGATCATTTATTTATCTAAGTATCGGCGTAATTAAAATCTTATCTTATTTATATTATTCATATTATCCTTATGTAAAATTAGCTTTATATTTTCTTATCCTTAATAAATTCGTGAAAACCGCCGGATTAACCGCATTTAGCGGATTTTCGAAAGTGCTCCCGCAAGGGACCTTCTTTCGAATTTAACAGAACCACTTACTCAGAATCTCTGAATTTAATTTAGTTTCTTTTAAATAAAGGATAAATTGCAATCATTAGTTAACCTTAGGTTCCTAATAATCCTTAAATTAGGTGGCGACTCCAAAGAAACCCTTTGGAATCCCCATTTTGTTGAAATATACCCGAAACCTATCTTTTCCTAAAGAAAGGGTAATTTTTGGGGTTCAACACGCTTAATATGTGTCGTTGGCTGAAGTTTCCTTTACTCTTCTCCCTGGTTTGCTAGTTGGTCCTTGGGATAAATAGTTGCTTTATACATGAATTTAGGATTGGGTTTTGTGTTTGAGTATCGTGAGTGTACAGAGGAGGCTATAACTTGCTTATATATATGACTTCAAGAGTGTCCTGGATGGATAGTGCAAGCATTATATGCTATATTTGTTTCATGATAATTGTTTATTGGTTGCTTGTTTCATCCCATCTAGCCTACCTGTTTCCGCGAGATTGCTAGCCAGCCCCTACTTACAGCATCCTTTCAACTCACCTTCTTTCTGTTTCTTGTTTGTTTATTTCATTTTTGCAGGTTTCACTCAAGGACCAGATACGACTCAAGATTGAGAAGCGAAGACGTAATCAGCTGTCAGGGTGAGCCAGCTCTTGTCCAAGATGGTCACCAGCTCTAGTTCTATATTTATATTTTAGTTTTGCTCCCTTCGCTAGATGTCTGTATTCTTTTGAACTCTTAAGATGTCTGATCTAGATAGCCCTAAACCTAGTATATTGAGTAGTCAGCTATAATTTCTATTGGGCAGCTCTTATATATATATATATATATATGGATACGGTTCTGCTTTTTTGAGTTTTGTTTCCTAATTTATGCTATTTTTATATTTTTTTAGGTTCTTAATTGAAAAGGGTTAGCCCGATGTGTCTAGGGGAGGTTTTCGGGTGCCAGCATTGCCTAGCTAGAACTTTTGGTCATGTCCATTAATACCAGAGCCCAATTTAGTTACTATCCATATCATGACAGTGTCAAGTAGAGTCTTGGTAATGAGTATGATGACGTCCGCACTTATCTACGAGAGGCTATAATAGCTTTTAGTAAGTTTCTCTTCTTTCCTTCATAATCATACATCGGTTTTCTTTATCGAAATTCAATCTTCATTGTTAATTCCCTCGCACTAATTGTGAACTCTTATGCGACGAATTAGAATAAAGCAGAGGTGCCAGAGGCAATACCCGCTCTGCTAGCTATACCGCGTGCTTATGATGAAGGATTAAGTCGAGGTAGAGGAGAGATCAGCCTCAAGCAGTAGCCCAGCCTAGGAGTAGAGCTGCCCAGGCCCCAAAAGTTGTGGATTGTCCCAACGATCTAGTTTTTGAGGCCTCAGCTGTGTTAGCTCATTGTGGGAAAGAGGAGTAGGGCTTCGTGGTTCCCCCGGCTCTCCATGATGCTTTTATGAGATTCTTGGCAGTGCAGATACCCTATGAACCTCCTATTTCTCAGGCATCTCCTCAGGCTGCTGTAGATGTTGATGTTCAAGCTCATGGAGCCCCCATTTCTATACTGGAGGTTGCTCCAGTAGATCCCATTCCAAAGGCGATGGGTGTTGTGCGTCCAGTCGTTCTGGCTGGTCAGCCAGCCCAGGTAGCAGTTCAATCTGAGAGCACGGAGAGGTAGTATTTCATTAGGTTTAATCCTCCACCATTCTCAAGCCATGCGTAAGTAATCCTCGTGATTTCTAGATTGATGCCATCGTATCCTAGAGGCTCTTGGTTATCTCGCGTATACTGTTGTTTACACTACCTTTCAGTTTTAGGGTCCAACTTTGATGCCGGGCAATCCACCACTAGGAGACCATTCACTCGGAGCCAAGTCAAGGATGTTCAAGAGGTGCATTTATACTTGGAGAGGAGAGGACTTGAAGAAAGGAGCGAATGGAAGCCATTTCGGGTGATCAAACTAGGCCTCACGCCTAAGGAAGAATCTGACACAGAAGGGCCAGGCGCCCCGCCTAAGCCAGGCGCCCCGCCTAGCCAACTCACTGCCTAAGCTACTGGAAAGCGCCCAGGCGCCCCGCCTGCACAGGCGCCCCGCCTAGGCCCAGGCAAGCCAGGCGCCCCGCCTAGCCAGGCGCCCCGCCTAGATACCTGCAATTCCAGGCGCCCCTCCTGCAGCCCAGGCGCCCCTCCTAGCTGTGAAGACCTATGTTTATTTTACCGTTTTGCCCTACGTGGCCTATGTTTATGCACCTTATTATTAAGGGTATTTTAGTCATTTTGCAAGCTTGGAAACACTATAAATATCCATGCTTAGCCTATTTACACTTAGTTTATGATAGTTGATGAATGTTAAACATTGAACATGAGCAAGGCTCTTGGTTATTGAATGAAACCCTTTGATTTTGGACTTGTAGTTCTTCTAGCGGATCTAGATGAATGCTTTTCCTCTCCGACCATTCTACTTGCATGCTCGCGTTAGCTCGAGGGTAGTTGCCTAGCGTAGGTGTTCTTGTCCTTCTCCCGGGGTGTAACGGAACAAGTTCTTCGTTGCTACTTGGGATTAGAGATCGAGTTACGTCTCGTTCTTATCTTTATTTTCCGCGTATTGATTACCTACATCATTTGGTATCAGAGCAAGGTTCGGGTCTCGTTTCTACGAACCCCCGACCCTTGATTCTTCGTGCCTAGTATCCTCTTTTAGTTTCCTTGTTGTTCAAGTTATTAGAAAGGAGAAAATTACAAAAAAAATTGAAAAATTGAAAATACAAAAATTTGGTGAATCTTGTTGATTTGAATGATTGATGATATGGGTGTTATTGATTCTTGATCGTGATTGAATTCCCGTTCCTTAGGTATCAAAATTGTTGGAATTGGTGAAGTTTGAAAAATTGAAACCCCAAAACCCCTTAAACCCTTGATGAACTTGTTCTTGATGATTTGGGCTTGATTCTTGGGTTGGATTGATGCTTGATTGAAAATTTGTTGTTGGGGATTGAACTTCATTGAAAAACAAACGATTCGGTACCGATTTTGTGGGATTTGAACATGTATAACACCTACTTTGATGAATCACAATCCTTGTTGAACCCTTTGTGCTAAACCCTTGTGTTCTTGAGTTCTTGAGATTGAACCCTGATTTGATTGATTGTTTGGTTGATAATTTGATTGGGTTTTGTTAAGGAAGATCAAACACAACTTTGGGTATCATTGGATTGTGAAAACAAGTTGAAAACATCGGATTTGGGGCTTGAAAATCGACTTGAAACGAGTTTGGAACGAGTTGGGAAAAGCTTCAGGCCAGGCGCCCCGCCTAAGCCAGGCACCCCGCCTGACTTGCTCACTGCCTAAGTCGCAGGCGCCCCGCCTAGACCCAGGCGCCCCGCCTGGAATACTGCACAGTCTAGGCGCCCCACCTGAGTTTCAGGCGCCCCTCCTGAGTGCTGAACGTGTTGTTTCGGGTAGATTTTCATAGGTATTTCCCTTTGTTTGATAGCATAACATCTAGTTAGCGCTACTTTGAGTAACCATTCTACTTGAATAGTGCTAACCCTTTTATTGCTCTTAGGTGAATTCGTGCCTAGAAAGGAGAGTAGAAATTCCAAGAAAAGCGTAGAACCGTTTACTCAAGTCCTTCACTACAAAGTGCCTAGCGTTCATTGAGTCCCATTGATTCCACTCGCCCCGGAGTGTGCGTGACTCGTGAATAGTTTAGTTGAGTTGAGGAGTTGTAGTCATCTACGTGAAGCTTTGGGAATTACAAGTCGAGTGAAATATCCACCGTCACCCAAAAGAGTGATCCGAGTGAACACAAGTGAGGGAGCGTGTGAGGTGTTTTAACTAACTCTTGTTTCTTTCTGTGTAGGTACCATGGCTAACGACGGACAAGATTTCATTAAGGAGGCCTTGGCTAATCTTCTTGCCAAGATGGACCTCATGAATCAAAGAATTGAGTCCCTCGAAAAGGGAGCTTCAAGTACTCAAGGAGAACATGGAACCCCGAGCGTCCACAATGAAAGGGGGACCCCGAGTGTCCCAATTGAAAGGGGGACCCCGAGAGTCCCAATGGAGGCCGGGGAGGGATCAAATAGTCCTACCTTTACCCCGGAGCAAGTTGTTGAATTGCTCAATCATCAACGGGTAAAGGAAGATAAAGAGCGGATGGATCAAATGTTGGGCAATCCCCAACGAACGGGCATTCCCCGTATCTTAGACAACCCTCCAAGAAACATTCCACTACCACAACCCATCCGAAATGTGCAACCTCTTGAGCAAGTTGGTGTAGCTCAAGAAGGGGAGGAAGCCAATTATGGAGATGACATGTATGGGTTTGATGATCACTTTCAACCGAGACGAGGTATGAATTGGGGTCGGAATGTGGATCGGGGTAGAGGCCGAGGTCGAGGGCCACCCTTAGGACTTGATGGAGGGAATGTTAGGAGAGACTATGGAGGTTATGGTGGTTATGGGGATCACTATGGGGGCCAACCGGAGCCATTCCAAGGGGGCCGTGATAACAACAATAACCTCAATAGTGTGAAGCTCACTATTCCTTCTTTCAAAGGAAGTAGTGACCCGATGGAGTACAAGAATTGGAAATTGGCTATGGAACGAATATTTGAGACCAATGATATGCCCGAGGTGAAGAAAACCAAGTATGCAATATCTTCCTTCGAATCTTTTGCTTCTACTTGGTGGGAGTCGGTGAAGAGGAATAGAAGGAGGACGGGAATGGCTATTAATCTTACTTGGGAAGAGTTGATCCGGGTGATGGATGAGAAGTATTTGACTAGCCAATACCGGGTTGAGCAACAAAAGCGTCTCTATGAGTTGAAACAAGGTTCCAATTCGGTTGGGGAATACTTCAATGAATTTGAGCAAGTCCGAATGAACCTTGACCTTGATGATGAAGATCATGAGATGGCCATAATCCGTTTCAAAGGGGGCCTAAACCGAGACATAGCTTCACAATTGAAGTTCCACCGATATGATGATCTCTACAAGCTATGTGATGATGCGGTTGAAGCCGAGAAATGGCTCAAAGAGGAGAAGTCCTTTCGCTACAAGGGTAGCACTACTACTCCAACAAGCAATACAAAGGGTTGGAAGCCTCCTACCACAAATGCAAGGTTCCCGAGTGCAAGTGGAACGAGTGGTGCCAGTGCAACCAAGGATGTGAAGAAGCCATTTGAGAAGTTCACACCCAATGTGGGAGGTAACTCTAAAACCCAATTGAATGCTCCTACTTCTTCTTCCATTCAATGCCACAAATGCAAGGGGTATGGACACTTTGCTAAGGAGTGTCCTACGAAAAGAAACATGGTTGTTGTGGGTGATAATGCATATGAGCAAGAGAGTGAGCCGGAGGAAGATGAGGGAGTAGAGGGAGATGAGGGAGTAGAGGAGGATGGTGAAGATGACACGGTGGAGGATGAGGAACCTCATACTTTCTTGGTAGTGAGGAGAAGTCTAGGAGCTATGATTGCGGAGGATGGTGAAACCTTGCAAAGGGAAAACCTCTTCCATGCTAGGTGTCGTGTTAAGGGAGTTGTGTGTTCTATGATCATTGATTCCGGGAGTTGTACTAATGTGGTGAGTCAATCTCTCATAACCCAATTGAAGTTGCCTACCATGAAGCATCCCAAGCCCTATCGGTTACAATGGCTTAGTGAATGTGGGGAGCTCAAGGTAGTGAAACAAGCAATGATCAAGTTCAAAATGGGGAGTTATGTTGATGAACACTTGTTCGACGTTGTGCCTATGCAAGCTTGCCACCTTCTCTTTGGAAGGCCGTGGCAATTTGACCGACAAGTGGTTCACAATGGACGTGTTAACACTTACACACTCCAACATGAGGGAAGAAAGTTTGTGTTGAAACCCCTAACTCCTAAACAAGTGAGTGATGACTACAACCGAATGAAGGAGTTGAGGGAGGCGGCAAAGGCTAAGTCAATCATTGAGACTAGTCCTTTGTCCAAAAGCATGGTGGCAATCCCACCTTCTTCATCCACCGGTGGCATATGTGCCATGATGCAACCGGGCGAGCTCCTAAGAGGTAATGATGGCAACAAGTTCCTCCTATGCCTAGTGCACAAAGGTATGATCCTTAACTCTAATCATGATGTTTCTTCTAGTCCTTTGCCTAGTGCTTTGAAAAATGTTTTGGAGAACTTTAGGGACATGTTCCCGGATGAGATGCCCGATGGCTTACCTCCCTTGAGGGGTATTGAACATCAAATTGATTTTATTCCGGGCTCTCAAATCCCGAACAAGCCGGCTTATAGAAGCAATCCCGAGGATACGAGGGAGTTGCAAAAACAAGTTGATGACTTGCTTTCAAAAGGCTTGGTGAGGGAAAGTTTGAGTCCTTGTGCCGTACCGGTCATTCTTGTCCCAAAGAAGGACGGCACTTGGAGAATGTGCGTAGATTGCCGAGCCGTGAATAAGATAACGATCAAGTATCGTCACCCTATTCCACGGCTTGATGATATGTTGGATGAATTGAGTGGGTCGTGTGTCTTTTCCAAAATCGACCTTAGGTCCGGCTACCATCAAATCCGGATGAAACCCGGGGATGAATGGAAAACCGCATTCAAGACCAAATTCGGTCTCTATGAATGGTTTGTTATGCCCTTCGGGCTATCCAACGCACCTAGCACCTTCATGCGACTCATGAACCATGTTTTGAAGCCTTTCATCAATAAGTTTGTTGTTGTCTATTTCGATGATATCTTAATCTATAGTAAGACAATTGATGAACATGTTGGCCACCTTAGGCAAGTGCTTGATGTTTTGAGAGCCGAAAAGCTCTATGCTAACTTTAAAAAGTGTGCCTTTGGTGTGGAAAAGGTGGTCTTCCTTGGGTTTGTTGTGAGTGCCCAAGGAGTGGAGGTGGATGAGTCTAAGGTAGAGGCCATACGTGATTGGCCTACTCCTACTACCGTGACTCAAGTGAGGAGCTTTCATGGTCTTGCTAGTTTTTATAGACGATTTGTGAAAGATTTTAGCTCCATCGCCGCTCCACTCACCGAGTTGGTCAAGAAGGACCAACCATTTGTTTGGGGAGAGTCTCAAGGCTTTCCAAGAGTTGAAAGGTAGGTTAAGTACCGCCCCCCTATTGCAATTGCCCGACTTCGGGAAGGCGTTTGAGGTTGAATGTGATGCCTCGGGGGTGGGAATTGGTGGTGTATTAATGCAAGATAGCAAACCCATCGCCTACTTTAGTGAAAAGTTGAAAGGGGCCTCCTTGAATTATTCTACATATGACAAGGAGTTGTATGCCCTTGTGAGAGCCCTTGCCCATTGGCAACATTACCTTTGGCCTCGTGAGTTTGTAATCAAGAGTGACCATGAGTCACTCAAGCATTTGAGAGGCCAAGAAAAGCTCAATAAGAGACATGCCAAGTGGGTTGAATTTATTGAGTCCTTTCCCTATGTGATTCAATACAAGAAAGGGAAGGACAATGTTGTGGCGGATGCGCTTTCTAGAAAGTTCGCATTAGCCACCACTCTCACCTCTAAGCTCATGGGATTCGAGAGTATCAAATTGATGTATGCTCATGATCCAAAGCTAAAGAGTGTCTATGATGCTCTAGAGAAAGGGCAGAGAGTTGAAAAATACCAATGGTCTAATGGATTCATCTTTAAAAATGGTAGAGTGTGCATACCCGAGTCCTCATGGAGGGAATTGCTTGTGCAAGAGGCACATTGTGGAGGACTCATGGGTCATTTTGGTAGGGATAAAACCTTAGCCATCCTTAAGGAGCAATTCCATTGGCCCAAAATGGGAACACATGTTGAGAGACTTTGCAATTCTTGTCTTGAGTGCAAGTTTGCCAAGTCCAAGTCTAGTCCCCATGGCCTTTACACCCCACTCCCCGTACCTACTAGTCCATGGTTGGATATATCAATGGACTTTGTCATGGGATTACCAAGGACTAGGGGGGGCCACGATAGCATCTTTGTTGTCGTGGATAGGTTCTCAAAGATGGCTCATTTTATTCCGTGCAAGAAATGTGACGACGCCCAACATGTAGCTTCCTTGTTTGTTGAAAATGTTTTGAAGCTACATGGAGTGCCTCAAACTATAGTGAGTGATAGGGACACTAAGTTCCTAAGTCACTTTTGGAGAAGTTTATGGGGTGCCCTTGGCACCAAACTCTTGTTTTCCACTTCCCACCACCCCCAAACCGATGGTCAAACGGAGGTGGTAAACCGTACCTTGGGTGCTCTTCTTAGAGCCATGACCCGAGGTAAGGGTGGGACTTGGATTGACAAGCTACCTCTCATGGAGTTTGCCTACAATCGTACCGTGCATAGAATGATTGGCATGACTCCTTTTGAATGTGTTTATGGTTTTAACCCCTTGATTCCCCTTGATCTAACCCCTTTGCCAAGGGAAATGGTTGTTAATTTTGAAGGGAAAGCTCGGGCCAAGGCTTTGATGGAGCTACATGCCAAGGCAAAGAAGAACTTGGAGGAAGCCTATGCTAAGGTTGCCTCCAAGAAAAACAAGGGACGCAAGAAGGTGGAACTCAAGAAGGGTGACTATGTGTGGGTGCACTTCCGGAAAGAAAGGTTTCCAAACCTTAGGAAAGGGAAGTTGGCACCCCGTGGAGATGGCCCGTTCCAAGTGCTCTCAAAGATAAACAACAACGCCTATGTGGTCGACTTGCCAAGTGAGTACCAAGTTTCTAATACTTTCAATGTTTGTGACTTGGTTCCTTTGGATGTAGGTGAAGAGGTCGTGGATGATGATGCTTCAATTTCGAGGACGAAATCTCCTCAAGAAGGGGAGGATGATGCCGGGCAATCCACCACTAGGAGACCATTCACTCGGAGCCAAGTCAAGGATGTTCAAGAGGTGCATTTATACTTGGAGAGGAGAGGACTTGAAGAAAGGAGCAAATGGAAGCCATTTCGGGTGATCAAACTAGGCCTCACGCCTAAGGAAGAATCTGACACAGAAGGGCCAGGCGCCCCGCCTAAGCCAGGCGCCCCGCCTAGCCAACTCACTGCCTAAGCTACTGGAAAGCGCCCAGGCGCCCCGCCTGCCCAGGCGCCCCGCCTAGGCCCAGGCAAGCCAGGCGCCCCGCCTAGATGCCTGCAATTCCAGGCGCCCCTCCTGCAGCCCAGGCGCCCCTCCTAGCTGTGAAGACCTATGTTTATTTTACCGTTTTGCCCTACGTGGCCTATGTTTATGCACCTTATTAGTAAGGGTATTTTAGTCATTTTGCAAGCTTGGAAACACTATAAATATCCATGCTTAGCCTATTTACACTTAGTTTATGATAGTTGATAAATGTTAAACATTGAACATGAGCAAGGCTCTTGGTTATTGAATGAAACCCTTTGATTTTGGACTTGTAGTTCTTCTAGCGGATCTAGATGAATGCTTTTCCTCTCCGACCATTCTACTTGCGTGCTCGCGTTAGCTCGAGGGTAGTTGCCTAGCGTAGGTGTTCTTGTCCTTCTCCCGGGGTGTAACGGAACAAGTTCTTCGTTGCTACTTGGGATTAGAGATCGAGTTACGTCTCGTTCTTATCATTATTTTCCGCGTATTGATTACCTACATCAAACTTTGTCGTGGTGGACCTTACTTTGATTAGCTAGGCATCGTTTGCCTTAGCTAAGTTGGAGTTAGTTTTCTCTCCGATTCATGGAGATGTTCTTTCCTCCCAGTGAGCTTGATAAGAATAGGAGCCAACTCAAAAAGATTGGGTAGGGTAACGTGTCAGTCTTAGAGTATGAGATCTTTTTTTCCAAGATGTCCGGTATGCTCCAGATCTTGTTCATAAGCCCTCAGAGAAGGTCAGGCATTTTATTAATGGGTTTTATTCTTATTTGTAGTCCCAGATGGCTTGAGTGATTGTGGTCGGGAGTTCATTTGATATTACTGTTGATATCGCTTGAAGGTGTGAGGTGTATCATAGGTTGGAGCTGGAAGAGTTAGAGTGGGAGAGTAAGAGATTTGGTGGTTTAGGGCATCCTAGTACCTTATCTGGAGGTAAGAGTTATTCGCAATAGTGTAGCCCACGTATTGGGCAAGTTTAACCTTCGGTGCGTGACTTCTTTAGTGCACAAACTCATCTACTAGGCCACCCTCAATTCATTACCCGTAGCCGCAAGCAATTCCTTCAGCGCCGGTATAATTTAGGATGTTATCTATGTTATGACATGGGTAATCACAAGAAAGATTGCCCCTTACTTCCGTGGAGAGATAATCATATTATTCCTCAACACCATGCACCTAGGCGACCTCAGGATATTTCATTCGGATCTCAGTCAGTTAGAGGCATGCCACTATTCGACAGAGGTTGTGAGCATGGTTGTAATGGTTCTTCCAAAAATGATTATCAGGGTAACGACTTAACTAAGCCGTAGAGGTAATTCTATGCACTGCCAGTTAGGAGGATGTTGAAACGTCTGATGTAGTATACCTAGGTAATTTTTCTTTCCTGTATCGGTGAATATGATTTTATTCCTTTAATTGATTTAGGATTCATCTATCTTAATATGTCCTAGTGATTTTCCGAGTCTCTTAGCAACTCAGGGGTTCGATTTATTAGCTTGAGAGTTCCAGTTTCTTGGCAACTCAGGGGCGTGATTTATTAGCTCATGCTTGAGTCGTGTTCTTGCATGCATTGTGGCTCACTCTTCCTTAGTCAATTATATTAAGGAAATACAGTTCGATGACCCATATATCGACAGTTGCGTGGGCATATTTAAAATGGAGATGCCCTCTTCCCCTTCGAGCTTAATGATGATGGTATTTTTCGAATTAATGGTCGCCTTTGTGTTCTTGATATTGCTGGTCTGAGACAGCTATTGTTGAACGAGGCTCAAAGCTTACAGTATTCTATTCATCCCAGTATTACTAAAATGTACTAGGATCTCCGGGTATTGTATTGGTAGAAAAGGATGAAGAAATAAGTCTTCGATCATGTGTCTCAGTACTTGAACTGTCACCAACTCAAGTATGAGTACAGGAGGCCCGCAGGTTTGGCTGAAGTTTTATCCATTCCCGACTATAAGTGGGAGTGGATCACCATGAATTTCATGGTTGGTCTATGGAAGACTTTGAAGTGCCATGATGTAGTCTGACTAAATCTGCTCATTTCATCCGAGTGAGACGACCGACACTTCAAAGAAGTTAGCTTGGTTCATTATCGAGCAAGTCGTTCGGTTGCATGACACTCCTTTGTCCAATATATAACTGATAGAGCTTCCCAGTTCACTTCTCATTTTTGGCAGGCTTTCCAGAGAGTATTGGGTACTCAGGTTCAACTTAGCACAATATTTCATCGTAGATTGATTGACAGTCTGAGCAGACTATCTAGATTTTGAAGGATATGTTGAGGTCTTGTACTTTGGACTTCGGAGGCCATTGATGGTGTTTGCGTTTAACAACAACTATCAATCTTCAATTCAAATAGCTCCATTTGAAGCATTGTTTGGCGCTCGTTGTTGTTCTCCAGTTGGTTGGTTTGAGTCCCGTGATATTGAGGTGTTGGGTTCATATATGGTACATTAGACTCTGGATACGATTTGAGTTATTCAGGATCGCCTTCGGACCACCCAGAGTAGGCAGATATCATATTCGAACAAGAGGAATCGAGAGTAGCAGTTTGATCTTGTTAACATTGTATTCTTGAAAGTTTCACCGATGAAAGGTGTTAAGAGATTAGGGAATAAAGGAGAGTTAAGTCCCAGATTTTCCAGAATCTATGCCTGTGCACACAGTCTTCCATGTATTTGTGCTTTAGATGTGTCCGAGATCCTACTCAAGTTATTGAGGTGGATCTAGCTTAGTTAGAGGTGAATTTAGCTTATGGATAGGCTCCACCTGCCATTGTAAAATGCGACACCCGAAACTTGCGTTCTATGGAGATTCCAATATAATTGTGAAGGTACGATGGCACAACCGTCCTCACGAGGAGGATAGTTGGGATCTCAATTTGAGTATGCGGGAGAGGTATCCCCACTTCTTTGATGATTCAGGTTTGTTCTCAACCTCTAAGCTAAAAGCGCCTTGTTATATCAATTATCACCTATTTATGGTTTAAATAACTGTGTGATAGTGTTTGTTAATTAATTGTTAAGTTTAAAGATTCCATCGTGTTGAGTATGACTTCTTGGTTGGTCTTGTTGAACATTATGGTTTCCAAGTATCAGCAAAGCTATATAATGGTTTTCAAAGCTTGTTTTGAGTAAATGTGCTCCATCTTGAAATCTCAAAGTGTGATAGGTTCGTACAGTCATCTGTGATTTGTATGAACATTCGGAAGTGGATTTCGAGGTTGTTTGATTGGTTTCAACCTATGTTATGGAAGTAGAGGTTTTTCCTCCTTTGGTTTAATCTCACATCTTTGTATTATCTGTTTCATAATTCTAGTTCGCGAGCAAGTCTTCAAGTTGTTTTAGGACTTGGATGTAATTTTTATATGATTGAGAGTGGCACAGGTCCGGTAAGGACAAAAAATCTAGCACCACTTTCTGCTGCTAAATCTGATAGTGAATCTGGGCAGAGGTCAGGGCAACCGCGCTGAGGGACTGAGTGCCTTGGCCTACGCGATCGTGATCAATACAACGCGATAGTGATGAGTCTAGTCTGCGATCGCGATTGAGACTCTGTGATCGCACGTATTGGGTCATATAAGAGGGGATCTGTGTCGGAACTCTATTTTTATCCAATTATCCGGTGGGTTGTGATCTTAGGCAATATCTCAGGCCAGCTATTCCATATTGTCCAGATAAAGATTCTGAACTATTCCATAGCATTAATTGAAGGCTATGGGCTATGTATTTCATGAATTCTTAGGTATTAGTTGGTTGGATTTCTAACGTTAGAATCCTAAACTTTTAGAATTGGGAATTTAGGTTAAATGAACTCGAAAAATAATTTAAATAGTATATTTGATATCGTGGTACAATGAGGAGTCCGAAAATATATTTCTTGTTGATATTCGACGAAGAAGGCCCAAGAGAAATTTGGAGATTTCTTACTTATCGCGTAGTTGTTATATATTCTTTTTCTTGGCACTTACATGTTTGATTCTCCTTCCATGGCTTAGAGAAAGATAGTTCAAACAGGATTCGGAAGGAAAATGAAATTATTTAGTAATCAGATTGACTCAAGGATTGAGGTAAGTAATTTCATCCATTTCTTTAGTGGCCTTAGGCCTTATGGATGTCTACACATGCAATCTTTATGTGTGTAGCTACCGCTACGCCGTACTTACTATGCCGCAGCCTTGAGTTGTATATTAATACTATATTTTCATGGTTTGGGTTGTGATATCATACTGGTTAGCATTGGGGAGTCCTTGCCATGTTGCATTCATTGTAAGTTGTCGTTGAGGATTGCACTCCAGTTCATCCATCTTTCAGTTGTCGTTTAAGATTTCACTCTGGTGAGCGGTTTCAGGTGCACGTGATCTGGTTGCTTTGCATTACATCATTTTGCATCTCATTTTAATTAGTTGATGAGTTGTACATGGCTTATACACAGTGTAATATTTGTGCATTCATTGTCTGTTTATGGATACTACTTGATTACTTAATCCCATAGTTAGCTTAGATGTTGTTGGAGGTAGCTAGCTAGCCCTCACACTCAATCCCTATTTGTTTCCTGTGTTGTATAATTATTTCTACAGATTCCGCTCCAGCACCGAGTTTGATGCGTAGCTGAGGATCTAATGCAACCTAGCTATTCATAAGGAGCCAAGCTAGGGTGTTGCAGATATTACAAGGTTTATTCTTAAAGATGGAGGTGCTGGAGCTTATAAAGGATGGCACATTGCAATTTTCCGAGCACTGTGTTTCTCAAGTTCTTGTTGCTCAGTGCAACCATGACAAGGATGATGTGACCGCGACGTTCTTAGAGATACAAGCCTACGCAATCGCTACTGATGACAGCACATCTGTGGTAGAGCCAAGCTGAGATTGTTTCTCGCAGCCGAGTTACCTAGGTACGCGATCGCGAGTATGCCTGATGCCTTCATTGGAAAGGCGATGTTCATGACGCGACCACATTGAAGGCGTGCCTTGACAGATTTAGTCTAATTGTCTTCGCTTTTAGTCCATGTTGGGGGCAATTAA
The DNA here is from genome assembly GCA_037355625.1 of Petunia x hybrida. Classification (NCBI taxonomy): domain Eukaryota; kingdom Viridiplantae; phylum Streptophyta; class Magnoliopsida; order Solanales; family Solanaceae; genus Petunia; species Petunia x hybrida. Next base: position 3,887,142 of record JBBBVM010000051.1, read on the forward strand.
GGAGCTTTATGCCAAATTAGGAAACCACTTTAAATACCCTTTTAACATCACTAGCTAGGTTTAGACTTCGTTGTTGAGAAATTATGGTTCTAAGCATTTGATAACGCTTTGTTGCTCAATCACTTTCCATAACTTCAAATTTAGATATTGATCTAAGGATTATTTAGTATAGGTGCTTTTGATTGTTTGTGTTTAAGAGGTGATTAGGGCTTACTCCTAGTTCATCCTAATTCCATCAATCAAATTGTGTGTAGCTTTTCTATTACTTTTAATTCTGTTCTTATTATTTCAAGTCTTAGAATTTAGGTTTATATCAGGATCGAAGACTTTTCAGCTATCAGTGGATTGCCAACCTTTTGTCTGTGGTGGCCGCAAACCTTAGTTTTCTTTTGTTAAACTTGTTTTGTCCTTTGTGTAAGTAGTATATATCTTTCACCCTCTTAGATGTCTGATCTGACCTACCCCTAAACCCTAATTTTTTATCGTCAGTTGCACTTCCCTTATCAGCACCTTATGTATATATGTATATATGTCTCTTTTCAATCTATTTCAAAGTCTATCAGTTGATCATAGTTGTAGAGTTCGCGTAATGGGTCTAGGGGAGGATATCATATTCCTACACAGCCTATCCAAACATTTTGGTCGTGTCATTATCCCTAATTGGTGCTATCTCAACCTATCCTTTTTTTGTTTTCCTGTTGTTTCCTTCCGTTCGTTATCAATAAGTAAAATGGTAAGACATGTTTGCCTCCTACGACGAACTTTTTTTAATGTCGCGGCACGATGATGACATCCCTCATCAATGGTCAATCAACGAGATGGAGGATTTAAGCCAATCAGATAAACCGCTCTAATATTGCTTCACTCTTTGATCATTCATTAGAAACATTTTGTCGGAACCAAGGGCTCGCAACGCGATTGCTCCATGTAGAGCTGCCTTGACAATTTCCGACATACTGGACCATCTTGAATTGAGATTTTCAAGAGAAATTTTAAACCTGTAATTTAATAAAAGAATGAATATTTCCAGGTCAGAGTAATGATTTTAAATGTCCTTTTGTCCTGTCATTTCTTTATCTTCTCTGTGTACACACATAGAGTTTCTATAGGTGTGAGACCTAATCCCACCGAGTTCATTAAGTTGCAAAAATCTCCTCTAACCAATCAATTACATATCAATATTTAGCTTCTTGATTGCCCAATCGGACTTCTGGCGATCTTGATTTGTATGTGGCACACCTTCCTATAGAGTAACTTGTTTGGTGAAGTCTCATTTGGAGTATTACAAGTTGTCATATATGAAAACACATCATTGAGCTTGGTAGCCCAATCCTTAGTCTTCTCTAGAATTTTCTTTACCTCTCAATTTGAAACATCAACCCATCCACTTGTTTGTGGATGATAGGCGGTGATTACCCTGTGCTTGACTTTGTACTTAGCTCGAAGGTTGTTTAGCAACTTGTTGCAGAAATATGTTCCTTCATCACTAATTAAGGCCCGTAGAGTCCCAAATCTGAGAAAATCTTCTGCTTGACAAAACTTACCATCACTTTTGCATCATTAGTAGAAAGGGCTACATCCTCTAACAATTTAGAGATATAATCCACTACCACTAATAATGCAAGCTTAAATAAGATAAAGATAAAAGCAAGACACAAGTCTAACTTTATCCAAACAATACCAAGGAACTAGTCTTGATACCTTTCGAATGAAAGTGAAAGAGCACCTTACTAAACAACGATTCTCAAGAAATCCAATGTTTCTTATAAACCGAATGATCAAAAGGAAATGGTTCAATCAGATTCCACCAAATGAACAAGTTCCACAAATCCCACGCGGGATTTCTCTTAACAAGAGAGTAAGCTCAAAGATAGGGTTTAATAATCAACGTCTAGGTTATGAAAAAAAATATTAATGGGGTTTATATAGTAAAGCCCATGGATAAAGTAGAAAATGAGGCCACAAGTCTGCCCAAAACAAGGTCATGCAAGGCAGAAATTAAGTGTCTTTGGCTCTGGCGTTCTCAGCCTCGGGCACAAGCTCAGCTTTTCAGATGCTCACTGCTTGGCTCAGGTCATCATTATTCGGGCACTCTCCGCCTTGGGCTCGAGATTGCATATTGAGCTTCCACATTTGGTGCCCAGCCACACAGCCTCCGAGTCATTTCCTCCCGGCCACGCTAAGTGAACATGCACATTCTACAGATCCTTAGCTTGACTTCGTGTGACCAGTCTTAATGGCATGAAAGCATCTTGATCAGCACGGACACGGGCTGCATCATCCTCCCCTTCTTGAGAAGATTTTGTCCCCAAAATCTTGCCTTAATCCACCTTGGGAATTCGCTCTGTGACACAAGAAGTTAAATCAACAACAGTAAAGAAGTTGGACACACTATATTCACTTGGGAGGTCGATCACATAAACATGGTCGATCACATAGACCATTCCGATCATTCTATGCACGGTACGGTAATATTAAAACTCCATCACGGGCAAACGATCTACCCACGTTCTGGCCTTACCTTTAGTCATAGCTCGAAGTAGAGCTCCCAAGGTTCGATTGACTACCTCTATCTGACCATCAGTTTGGGGATGACGAGACGTTGAAAACAAAACTTTAGTGCCAAGGACACCCCACAAGTATTTTCGAAAATGATTCAAGAACTTAGAATCTTGGTCACACACAATAGTACTAGGAATATCATGCAGTTTCAACACAATTGTAATAAATAAAGTAGCAATATATTGTGCATCATCACATTTCTTGCACGGGACAAAGTGAGTCATTTTGGAAAAACAATCCACCATGACAAAGATGCTATCATGCCCATCCCTAGACCGTGGCAACCCCATCACAAAATCCATTTATATATATACCCACGGGCTATTAGGAACAGGTAACATAGTATACAAGCCATGAGGGCTAGACCTCGACTTAGCTCTCATGGAATATAAACAAGCATTGCAAAATTTCTCCACATCTCGTCACATCTTCGGCAAGTGGAACTGCTCGGATAGAATTTCAATAGTTTTATCCACCCCGAAGTGACCCATCAACCCCAGAGTGAGCTTCTCAGACCAAGATATCTCTCCAAGATGTCACGAGCACACACACCCTCCCCTTTTTGAAGAGGTAGGCATCGTGCAATTGATATTTTTCCACTCTCCGGCCACTCATTATAGCGTCACAGATGCTCTTGAGCTTAGGGTCGTGTTCATGCATCGTCTTGATGCTTTCGAAACCCATATGCCTTGAAGCTAGAGATGTCGCTAAGGCAAACTTCCTTGACAGCGCATCTGCCAGAACATTCTCTTATCCCCTTTTGTAATGAATTACATAGGGAAAGCTCTCAATAAACTCCAACCACTTGGCATGTCTCCTATTCAACTTCTCTAGGCCCTAGAGATATTTCAAAGACTCGTGGTCACTTTTAATCATAAATTCTCTCGGCCACAGATAATGTTGCCAATGGGCCAACGCTCTCACAAAGGCGTACAACTCCTTGTCATACATAGATTAATTCAAGGTTGCACACTTAAGCTTCTCACTAAAATAAGCAATAGGCTTCCAGTCTTACATTAGCACACCTCCTATTCCGGCCCCAGACGCATCACATTCAACCATGAAGGCTTTGCAAAGTCAGAGAGTTGTAACAACGGGGCAGAACTAAGCCTCTATTGAGACTCTCCCCACACAAACAGTTGTTCTTTCATAACCAATTCGTTCAAGAGTGCTGCCATGGTGCTAAAATCACGGACAAATCTTCTATAAAAACTAGCTAGCCTATGGAAACTACGGACATGAGACACCAAAGTAGGGGTCGGCCAATACTTAATAGCCTCAACTTTTGATTAATCAACTTCAATACCATTAGTAATCGCAACAAAACCAAGAAAGAAAACATGTTAAACAAAAAAGGCACAGATTTTGAAGTTAGCATACAGCTTCTTAGTTCTTCAAACATCGAGCATAAGTCTTAAGTGTTCTACATGTTTATCCAAAGATTTACTATAAACAAGTATGTCATTAAAATACACAACAACAAATTTATTTATGAATAGTTTAAGCAAATGGTCCCTGCCTCGACAATTCCTTTGTATTGTCCTCAACTTCAAGTCTAATCCCTATGGGGACTTAGCTTTAGAGGCCTCTTTCAATTCGCTCAAACTTTTGTAGTTCTCACTGACTTCTTTTGGAGACAAGCGTTAAGTATGAAACTCTTACCCTGGAGTTTAGTAGTGTAAGTGTTGGCTCGACCATCATGAACAATGGACCTATCATATTGCTATGGCCTACCTAAGAGTAAATGACAAGCTTGCATCGGGACCACATCAAACATCAATTCATCTTGATAAGCCCCCACTTTTAATTTGATCAATACCTTGTGAGCCACCCTTTCTCTCCACATTCATTAAGCCATTGTAACCAGTAGGGATGGGGATGTTTCATTATGGGAAGTCCTATTTGTGAGACCAAGCTTTAGCTCACTACGTTAGCACAACTGCCCGAATCGATAATCATCGAACACACCTTTCCCCCCACTCGACACCTGACATGAAAAAGATTTTCTCTTTTGACATCTTCCTCATCCTCTATGCTCATGGTACTCAAGTTCTTTCGTACCACAAGAAAGAAGTCAGGTCCATCATTCTCTGCTGCTTTGTACTTTGGCTCGACATGATTAGTACGATCAAATTCTTTTTAGTTTTCTTCATCCGAGTCATTCGCTTGTTCTCTGATGTTTCCATCTTCGAGCAAGATCATAGCTCGACGAATTGGACAATCTTTTGCCATGTGACCATAAACTCTACACTTATGGCATTGAATAGATGAAGCACTAGGAGTATTGAGTTGAGTTTTTTACCTTCCAACTCCTTGGATTCATTTCTTGCCACAGCCTTGTCGAAGGGTTTCTTCACATCTCGGCTAGTGTTGGCACCGGTTGGATTCAGACTCTACCATTCTTTGCCCCGGTTCAAAGGAGTAGTGGTAGTTCTCCTTCGATACCAATTTGGTTTGTTGTCCTTCACCCATTTTTCAGCATCGATCGCTGTATGGAAAGCCTTATCCAATGAATAGAACATATGTAGTCTCAGTTGAAATGATATGTCTTGATTAAGTCCATTTTTTAACTGAATGATGACATGCTCCTCATCTTGTTCCAGGTCAAGAGTCAAATGAATCTTTTCAAACTTATCATAGTACTCTTAAACTGATTTGGAACCTTGCTTCAAATCAGAGCTTCCGGAGTTGCTCTTCACGATGGTTAGTTGTTACATACTTTGCATCCACCACTCATTTCAATCGCAGCCAAGTAAGGCGCTCGGGTATATCATGCCTGGTTCTTATTTTCTTCTCGGACTCCCACCAAGTGGAAGCGTATGGCTCAAACGAAGTAATGGCATAGGCTGCTTTCCTCTCATCGGTCATCTCATTTGTTTCAAAGATTCGTTCCAATCGAACCTTCCAATCAAGATATTGGTCTGGATCACTAGTTCCTCTGACCGGTGTAGTACTGATCTTGACATTGTTCAAGTTTGTGTCTCTACCACCTCGGGCTTATTCCGGATACTCATCATACTAGTTATCGGCCTTGCGCTCGAAATTCTGATCAACATAAGCTCCTCGGCCACGGCCTCGAGGTTTCCACGGCCTATTTGAGCCTGCCCTCGTGTCAAATACCGTGGCTCAAGATCAGCTTCGACCTCGAGAAACTCTCCATCTCTAACATTACCCTCTTCTTCTAGGGCTACTAAAGTCCTTTAGGACATTAGAAGCGGTGGTATACAAACTTGAGGAGTGCCCAAGATTTTGTCATTACAAGCTGCCTCGGCTCTCAACCGTTGCCGACGAGCTAACTTATTGAATTGTTCCGGTCTCATAGGAATAGAATTGCTAGTTCCTTATTCGAACCCTTGTAGAGTCACGGAGTCACGTTCCTGCTCGAGATTAGCTACTCGTGCAGCCAGTCCTCTCACCTCGGCACTAATGTCTCTTATCTCGGCCATCAGATTAGCAAAAGAAAAGTTTTGGGCACTTCCACACCTTTCTCTTTATTTCTAGCCATGTACCTGCAATAATTCAAAGACTTAAAGAAGTGTTAGAAATCGCCTCACACACTCCCTCACTTTGTTTTGGTGGCACTTGGGTCTACTCAATTTGCAAGGTTGGATCTCACAAGAACTTGTAAAAAATGGCTTCTTCGTATTGATCGGTCCTTAGTCGACCCTCCGAGTTCGACAAGATTCACAGTCCTCTTTGGGATAAGTAAATTTATTCGACTCGATGACTATCGCTATTTAACTGTGCACATGAGGTCAAGAACGTAACTACGGGATTTTGATTTTGACCTTTACACACGAGTTCCTAATAAGCTCAAACAATTAGTATTACTTTAAGTAAGGAAAATTACTCAAGACATACTAATGAGATTTGATATTAATAAAGTAAGAAAGAGAACCTAAGAGAATCTACTCTCTGTTTTCCCTTTTGGTAAACCCAAAACATCTACTCCTGTACGCAATGGAAGTGGTCCTTCCTTCCCATGTATGGACTAGGGTTTCCTATTTTCCACTTTCAGCAAGCAAGTCGGCTTTCCTTTTCTTCACCAATAGATCGGTGAACTTTCCCTTCCCATTGTACGGAAAAATTTAACTCGTTCAACAGTCTAACAAACAAGATAAGACTCAGGTCGTTCTCCGTCATTTAGAGTTTACGTACGGAATAAATTGAGCTCCAAGTAAACCCAATAATGGTTTCGTGACCATACAATGTAACAAGAACCAACAATTTTCTGATGGTACGGACATTGTTTCATAGCAGAGCACTAAAGACTTGAGCAAAAACACGACCAAAATCCAGGGACGAACAATCAAAAACACCCAAACTTGGGTTCCAAGTAAACCCCAATTTTTAACAGCTTTCATACGACGTCTATAAACACCTAAAGTTGACGTATGAACCAACAATCCACGACTTACTCTGGTTTTCAAAAAATAAGCCATAGTTGTTCTCCAAACAACAATAATCAACGGAATAAATTTTTGAGTTTCCTTTTCTTTCTTTTTGTTTTTTCTTGTAAGAACAAGTACATGAAAATAGAAAAGTAAAATATAAACGCACGAAGAACAGGACTGGGATTTTAAGCACAAAATCCAAACTGTGCTCTGATGCCAAAATTAATGCAAGTGGAAACAAGATAAAGATAAAAGCAAGACACAAGTCCAACTTTATCCAAACAATACCAAAGAACTAGTCTTGATACATTTCTGATGAAAGTGAAAGAGCGCATATTCTAAGTAACTATCCTTAAGAAAATCATTGCTTCTTGCAATTTGAATGATAAAAAAGGAAATGGTTCAATCGGATTCCACCAAATGAACAAGTTCCACAAATATCACACGGGGTTTCTCTTAAGAGGAGAGCAAGCTCAAAGCTGTGGTTCAATAATCAAAGTCTAGGTTATGAAAATGAATTACTAATGGCGTTTATATAGTAAATCCCATGTATAAATTAGAAAATGAGGCCACAAGTCGACCCAAAAAAAGGCCACACAGGGCCGAAATTAATTTTCTCTTGCTCAGGAGCTCTAAGCCTCGGGTACAAGCTCAGCCTTCGGATGCTCACTGCTTGGTGCTGGTCATCATGATTCGGCCGCTCTCTACCTCGGGCTTGAGCTTGCATATTAAGCTTCCACTTTTGGTGCCTGACCATAGCCTCTGAGTCGCTTGCTCCTGGCCACACTAAGTAAGATCTATATGTGGCCATTCGATATGGAGACAGGAACCATGAAGCCAATTCCGAAATATAAAAATCCTCCACCTCCAAAATGTCGCATAGTGGAATCTCATGTTTCCTTATGATTGTGCCAGTTCTTTGGCATCGGTCACACTTCTTCACAAAAACATTAGCATTCTTGAAAAATATTGGCCAATAGAACCTTGATTGAAGTACCATCGCGGTTTTTCTATAACCATCATTATGACCTCTATAAGAAGATGTATGAAAATTTGACATAATAACCCTTCGTCTATTACTATGTAATGCAGCTTCTCAACAGCTAATCTGCAGACAATATAAAAAAAATGGATAATCTCATGTATAAAATCTAACATCACAGAAGAGCATGTGCTTACCCTCTGTAGTCAGATTTAACGGTACTACCTAACTTACCATATAGTTGGGATACTCAGCATACCAGGGGTCCAAGTGACTTGTGATGGCATAAAGTTTCTCACTTAGGAATGTTTCTTTGATCGTACCTCCCCCACCGACATGCTTGTGGTCCTCCAACGTAGACAGGTGATCAGCTATTTGGTTTTTTATTCCTTTGTGGTTTTAAATCTCCAAATCAAATTCTTGCAGCAATAACTCCCAACGAATTAGTCAAGACTTAACATTCTTTTTCTTAACTAAGTACCTGATTGATGCATGGTGTGTATTGAGAATGACTTCATTTCCAACCAAATATGCCTGAAACTTGTCCAAGGCATAGACTATTGCTAGCAACTCTTTTACAGTAACTGTGTAATTCATCCACACAGGGATAAGAGATTTGTTGGTGTAGGAAATATAACACTCTATCCCTTCTCAGCCTCCGGGCTACACCTATGGCGACATCACAAGCATCACACAACAATTCAAATGGTGCAGTCCTATCGGGGGCGGCAATTTTGGCACAAACACCAATTAATTATTAAACACATTGAAAGCCTTCAGACATGACTCATCACATATGAATGCCTTTTCCTTCTTAAGGAACCTACACAAGAGAGTAGAAATTTTAGAAACCTAAGTAAACCTTTTATGAAAGTCGGTATGTCTGAGAAGACTTCAGACCACCTTCACAGATCTAAGCAGAGGTAATTTTTAACTGCCTCTACCTTTCCCTTGTTAACTTGTCACGACCCAAAATTTTCAACTGTCTCCACACTAAATGTCAATCATCGCTAAACCTACTAAAAATATATTAATAATAGAGATAAGCTGACAACCTTGTCATCTATACATACAAATTTGCTGAATAAATAAAGTCCAAGGAATGTGGCAACAATAGAATTAAACTCAAAGGAATGATAAGAAAACCTTAGATGGAATCATAGACGCGACCTAGAACTTAGAATTTGTCCAACTCTTTGGATTTCCATGAAAATTCGACTGAGTTTCACATAAAACTAGATGATCTGAAAAAACAAACCAGCACTACAATATACACGGTCAGGGATACCCAGCCAGGATGATAAAAATGAGCAAAAGGAAATTCAGCTATCCACAAAACGAGCGATAAAACAAAATTATGAACGTACTGTCGGCCAATCATTTTATAACTTAGAACGTATGCTTCTACTATTGATTTAGGATGAAAATGAGCATCTAGACATGCTATAATAGCTTAACATTCATAAGGGATGCTATAGAATATGTATAGGCTAAGGAATTACATAAAATATTAAATAGGCAACAAAATAAAATGACCAAACAGCGAAACAATCCCACGGCCGCACAGAATTTCAGGATAGCACCACTGTCCTATATTTCATCGTAAATTATAGGGTTTAAATAGAAATTTTAGACTCTGACATTTGCATAAAAGATTTATATGTCCTTCTTGGGGTTCTAGGGTATCCTAAATCACCCCAATATCAGTTTTGTACAAAAAGTTATGCTCAAAATACTAATATTTGACGGAGTTAAAAACGGGTTTTCCAGTTTTTTAGCCATCTTTTGTGCTGCTCTTTTGGGACTAATTTGAAACCCTTGTACCTCGATTTTGTCACAAAAATTTACTTATACAAGGTTAAAATATTTCTATACAAGCTCAACATGAAATATTCAAATTTTGAGAGCAAAACAAGCTTGGAAAGCTACTATACACATGCCTTAGTCGAAAGGAGAAAATAGACCTTACATATCTGACTAGTTTAGCTTCCAAACCTTGTTTCCTTTACTTGCCAAGCTTTCCAAGCTTAATTGACCTAAATTCCATCAAATTCAGTAGTTACATTGTCATGAAGCATCCTCAAACTTCAAGATATAGACAAAATTGAAGGTTGCAGGACATTACCTTAATCGCGTAGAGAGTTTTGATGAAATCCGCCTTAAATTTTGAGTTAAGATTGGTGTTCTTCCTTATAAACCCTTAGAATGGATTTCGGCCTCATGAAGAGATTGTTCCGTCATGAATTTTTTGGAAATGAGGAGAAAAGAAATAATTTTCCCTTTTATATTCAAAACATTTCACTTCTAGCCCACATGTGCTCTTATATCCCTTCTTCTCGCCTAACTTCCGACGCTCATATCTCTTTATCCGGAAATCGTATAAACAAATAAGAATAGCGTTGGAAATATTTCAAGACCTTCAATTTGGTATAAGATATGTCCTAAAATTATATCGTAAAGCTTACGAATTTAATTGCTCAAAATGGCTCGTTACATGACAATTCTTTCCTCGATTTTCTATAACTTAAATCCGATTATTCTCAAACTTTATATTCAACATCTAAACTTCATAGATAGTCATATTATGACTTTATACTTACTTAAATCATACTTAATATGTCATTAATGCAATATACGTCACTTTAGACATACGGGGTGTAGCAATCTCCCCCCTTAGGAACATTCGTCCTTGAATATTAAATAAAGTATGTAGAAGCATTAAGCAAGGATCTGCTACATACCTGAAGTAGTGAAGAGATGTGGATATTTGGCTCTCATATCTTTCTTAGCTTCCCAAGTCATTTCTTCTACCTTATCGCTTTGCCACAACACCTTAACTGAAGGAATGTCTTTCGTCTTAACCGACGAATCTGCTTATCTAAAATAGAAACTGGCACCTCTTCATAAGTCAAATACTCTGTGATCTAGAGATCATCTATTGGTACAACTCTGTAAGGATCTCCGACACATTTTTGGAGAATGGAAATATTGAATACTTGATGTACCTCTTGAAGGTCTTATAGTAAGTCTAACTCATAGGTCACACCCAACTCGTCTGATAATATGATATGGACCTATGAATCAAGGGCTAAGGTCACCCTTCTTGTTGAATCTCATAACGCCTTTCCTACGCGATACCTTTAGGAATACCCAATCGCCAATCTAAAATTCTAAATCTCGACGCCGGTTATCTACATAGGACTTCTGTCTGCTCTGGGCAGCTAATAATCTTTCCCTGATCAACTTAACTTTATCAACTACTTGTTGGATTAAGTCGGGACTTGTCAATTGAGACTCACCAACTTCGAACCATCCTATAGGAGACCTGTATTTGCGCTCGTACAAAGCTTCATATTGAGCCATCTGTATACTAGAATGATAGCTATTATTGTACGGGAACTCTATCAATGGTAGATGTTCAATCCAGCTGCCTCCAAAATCTAACACACGAGCTCTAAGGATATCTTCGAATGTCTAAATGGTCCACTCAGCCTGTCCATCTGTCTGAGGATGAAATGTTGTACTCAGATTCTCATACGTCCCCAAACCTGTCTGGAATGATCTCCCAAATTTAGCTATAAATTGTGCGCCCCTGTTTGAATAGATAGATACTGCAATACCATGTAGGTGCATTACCTCTCTGATATAAAATCTGGCATAATCCTCCACTGTGCAGGTAGTTCTAACAAGCAAGAAATGAGCTGATTTAGTAAGCCTATCAACTATAACCCATATAGAGTCATACCTGCTCCACGCACAAGGCGAGCCTATAATGAAGTCCATATTCACTGCTTCCAATTTCCATGATGGAATCTCTATCTCCTGCAACAAGCCATTAGTTGTTTTTTGCTCATTTTTAACCTGCTTGAAGTTAGGACACTGAGACACAAGTTCTGCTATGTCGCGCTTCATTTTGTCCTACCAGTAAATCTACTTATGATCAAGGTACATCTTAGTTTAACCTGGATGAACAGTGTATCTCGAATAATGTGCCTATGCCATAATCTGTGCACGTAAATCTGCCACATCAGAACACAAAATCTGTATTTATACATGAGAACCCCATCACTAGTAACCATGTATGCTGATTTCGATTTTCTTGTGGCTATCTGTTTGTATTCAACTAGGATTGGATCCTCATATTGGCGTCGTTTTACTTTTGTCACAAGGCAAGTAGTGTCTGTGTTCTAAACTGTAACTCCTGCGTCCTCTGAATTTATTAATCTGACTCCCAGGTGGGCTAACTGGTGGAGTGCATAAGCTACCTTTCTTTTCTGTGACTGTAAATAAGATAAACTACCTATAGACTTATGACTAAGGGCATCAGCTATAACATTCGCTTTACCTGGATGATAAAAAATGTCCACGTCATAGTCCTTCAGCAACTATATCTACCACCTGTTGTTGGTTTAGCTCCTTCTGCTTAAATATGTACTGGAGGCTCTTATGGTCTGTATAAATATCGACATAAACATTATACAAATAATGTCTCCAACTCTTCAATACATGAATGACTGCTGCAAGCTCCAGATCGTGGGATGGGTAGTTTTGTTTGTCCTTTTTCAGATGTCTGGAAGCATAAGCAGTTACTTTTTCATGCTGCATTAATACAAAACCAAGACCAATTCGAGAAGTGTCACAGTAAATAACATAGCCCTTAGATCCCTCCGAAAGTGTAAGTACTGCAGCTGTAATCAACTTGTTCTTTAGTTTTTAGAAGCTTTGCTCACAAGTGTCTGGCCACTGAAATTTTGCTGTTTTCTGTGTCAATTTGGTCAGTGGAGCTGAAATGGAGGAAAAATCCTCTATGAACCTTCTGTAATAACCTACCAAACCTAGAAAACTTCATACCTCAGTTGGCATCGTAGGTCTGGGCCAATTCTTCACAACCTCAATCTTCTGGCCATCTACTTTAATTCCTTATGCTGAAATATATGGCCAAGAAATGCCACTGAATCTTACCAGAATTCACACTTCGAGAACTTAACATATAATTGCTAGTCCCGAAGAGAACCCAATACTGTTCATTGATGCTCCGCATATTCTGATTCAGACTTTGAATAGACGAGAATATTGTCAATAAAAACAATCACAAATAAATCCAAGTAAGGTCTGAATACACTGTTCATGAGATCCATAAATACTGCAGGGGAATTAGTTAGTACGAACGACATCACTAAAAACTCGTAATGGCCATACCTGGTCCTGAATGCAGTCTTAAGTATATCATATTCTCCGACTCTAACCTGATGGTAGCCTGATCACAAAGCTATCTTTGAGAAGCATTTAGCACCCTCGAGCTGGTCGAACAAGTCATCAATCCTAGGCTGAGGGTAATTATTCTTGATTGTGACTTTATCAGCTGTGTGTAATTTATGCATATGCGTAGAGAGCCGTCTTTCTTTTTCACAAATAATACAGGGGCTCCCCATGGGGAAATTCTGGGTTCGATGAGGCCTTTATCCAACAAATCCTTCAGTTGCTGCTTAAGTTCTTTCAGTTCTGCTGATGTTATCCTGTAGGGAGGAATGGATATGGGTTGCATACCTGGTAATACTTCAGTAGGAAAGTCAATCTCACGCTTTAGAGGAAGACCAGGTAACTCATCTTGAAACACGTCAGGGAACTCATTCACTACCAGAATTGATTCAAGAGTCGACATCCCCTTCTCTATGTCTCGAACATGAACAACATGATATAAACAACCTTTTGCGATTAGCTTCCATGCCTTAAGGTAAAAAAATAAACATACCCCTTGGCGATGCCGAAATGCCCTGCCACTCTATAGCTAATTCTCCTGGAAGGTGAAACTGGTCTGTCTTCGCTCTACCGTCAACGTTAGTATAACAGGATGAAAACAAATCGATACCGAGGATAATAGCGAAATCAGCCATTTCTAGCTCAATTAAGTCACCAATCATAACAGTGCAACCTCTATAAACACGGCTAGCTACTATTTAATTACCAACTGGAGTGGCTACCTTGAAAGGTTTAATAGCCTCTAGTTCTATTTTAAATTTAATAGTAACAAAGGGAGTAAGATACGATAGTGTAGAACTAGGATATATCAACATATATAGATCGAGAGAATTTACTGATAGAGTACCTATAACTACCTCTGGTGAAGGCTACTGGTCATGTCGACCAATATGAGAATAGGTGCGGTTCTGAGGACCGCCTGTTGTAGGAGCTCATCTTCAGCCTCTACCATGACCTGCTGGTGCCCTAGGAACTTGCCCCTGAGGGCGTGCTGGTGCTTGAGGAACTTGCCCCTGAGGGCGTACTGGTGCTGAGGAAGCTACGACTGATATAGCTAGCTGGGTTGCACAACTACCAGCCCTAGTCGGGCAATCTTTCATGAAATGGCATGTCTCACGGCAAATATAACAAGTATCAACTCCTAACTTACATGGGCCCAAGTGGCGTCTACGACAATTTGGGCATCTGGGATATGTCTAATTGGCCTATCCAGAAGTACCACGACACTGAAATCCCGAAGTCTCTGATGCATGAGTAGCTCTGGATTGAGGAGGTTTATCAGATCTCGGGCCACGGGATTGTGGAGGTATACTGGCTGGTGGCTATCTAATACTCAGCTGTCTACCAGGTTCAGATGTCTCTCCAAATGAACCAAAAAATCTGCCCCTCTTATGTGACCCTCTATCCCTATCGGCTCTCAATTTCTGCTTCCTTTCCTCAAGTGATAAAACAAATGCCTGAATGGGTGATATGCTTATACCTGGCTGCATAGCAACAATCACACACTCATTCACCAGGTGTGGACCTAGACCCAGTACATACTTTTGAATTCTATCCTCCATTATCGCCCCTATCATAGGGGCAAACCTCGCTAAAAATTAAAGCGATAGGTATACTCTTCTAAACTCAAACTTCCCAGTCTAAAGATCAGAAACTGATCAACACGTGCTCTCTATATCTCTATAGGCATATACTGACAGAGGAAAGCATCTGAGAATTCTTGCCAAGTCATCGGAGCAGCATCTGGCCTTCAAGATAGCTTCCATGTCTAATACCACCCTGCTGCTATGTCCTGCATTCTGAATGCAACTAACTCTACTAACTCTCAACACCCTTGCTATCCCGACTAAGAAATCCCGAGGATCCTCTCTTGTACGGAACCCAGTAAAGACTGGAGGCTCTAGTTTGATAAAATCCTGATACAAGATCCAACATCTCCCTGGGCATCTGCACTGAGTCGTCTAGTTTGAGCAGCTACAAGACTAGTCAATTATCTGATGGCATACCTCACTTCCTGCCCCTGACTATCGAGCTGATGAGCTGGAGGGGATACGTGAGGCCTCAGATGGAGCCTTAACTCTTGACTCCTCATTCCCTTCCACCTAAGGTAGCACCCTACTGGCACCTAGGCCGGCAATGGCCTTGCCATTCTGGGCAACTATTAGTTTCTTTGGCGGCATCGATGCATTCAAAACATTCCATTTAAGAGGCCGAATTCTATAATAACTGCCCTATTGCAAGATCAAGAGAAAAAAGAAAGAAAACTATCCTGAAGCGCCCTGTAGCTTCTTATTCATATGCATGGCACAAAAATACTCATGAACAAGACTATAGTGGACAATGGCATGCAAAACCCTAGAACTAAACTGCTCTAATACCCCTTTAGCAACAACACAACCTAGGGTCGCGACGGATAACCGACAATAAGTGTCGATCATCGCTAAACCTACTAACAATATATTAATAATAGATATAAGCTGGCAACCTTGTCATCTAAACATACAAATTTTCTGAATGCATAAAGTCTAGAAAAACGATAAGGCTATCACATGCTGACATACATAACATACTAACTAAACTACATAGGGACATCTCTACATACCTCCAAGAGTGCTGAACTGAATATACAAAGGACGGGATAAGACCCCGCCATACCTACTAGATGTATGTACAACATACCAAAAGTAGAAAACTCAGGGAGGAGGCGGAAGCAACTCCAATGGCTGGTACATAGCCTACTAACGTGGCTCAAGGTATAATATTTCTGTACCTGTGCGGCATGAAACACAACGCCCAAGAGAGGACGTGAGTACAATATGTATAAAGTATGTAAAGTGGGAATACATAAAATAACTGCTGAATAAAACTGTAAGACTAGAATGTAAATTTGTAATAAAGTATAACAATATAGCTGGAAATCTAAAATGTGAACTAAGTATTCAGTGCGGTCTAACTGAATTTGGAACTAAGAACTGAACTAGACTATACTGAGAACTGACTATAATCTTAGCTGATAACAGTCCATTAATCACTGAACTAGCCTTTTTGCATATTGTGGCACCCCAGCTATTAATATCTAGTCTCTCTGGTCAGACTGTGCGAATGACACCCGGTCACACTAGGTATTTCAACTCCAACCTGAACAGAGGGGTTGTGTCCCCTAGACGGGTTGTATCACACATGACTGGACTATGTGTCCAATGTCCAGCCTCTTTGGGGGACTCCAAATTACATATAATATGATCATTATGTAAGCATTAGCATGTATGAGGCATAAAACATGTGGCAAAAATAAATATGAACTCAAAGGGATGATAAGAAAACCTTAGATGGAATCATAGACACAACCTAGAACTCAGAATTTGTCCAACTTTTTGGATTTCAATGAAAATTCGGCAGAGTTTCCCCTAAAACTGAATGATCCAAAAAAAAACCAGCACTACAATATACACAGTAATGGATATCCGGCCAGGATGATAACAATGAGCAAAAGAAAATTAAGCTATCCACAAAACGAGCGACAACAAAAATTATCAAAGTTCTGTCAGCCAATCAATTTATAACTTAGAACGTACACTTTTACTATTGATTTAAGACGAAACTGAGCATCTAGACATGCTATATTAGCTTACACATTTATAAGAGATTACATAAAATATTTAATAGAAACAAAACAAAATGACCGAACGACGAAACAATTCCACGGTCGCATAGAATTTCTGGACAGCACCACTGTCGTGTATTTCGTTGTAACTTTCAGGGTGTCTATAGAAATTTTAGACTTTGACGTTTGCATGAAAGTTTTAAATATCCTTCTTGGGGTTTTAGGGAATCCTAAATCACCCCATTTAAGTTTTCCACGAAACATTATCCTTAAAATACTAACCGCTATCCTCAGTTAAAAACGGGTTTTCCATTTTTTGGGCTATCTTTTGTGCTGCTCTTTGGGACTGATTTGAGACCCTTATGATAACAATTACGATACCTCTCGATAACGCTCACGTTTTGGATCTAAGAAGTTGATAAAGTCATTTACAGAAAGGTGCGGAAGCTAATAAAATATACCTAAAAACGAACAAGAATTGAAAAGAAGGATAGAATAAATTTGAGAAATAGTTTCTTGAATTCAAGAACGGATTAAATGTTTCAAGAATAAATCTAGAAATTCAAGACAAGTCTAAATTTTTAAAAGAAGCTCCTAAGAACAAAAACTAGACTAGCTAATCACCTTTGGTAGAATATAACTCAAGAAGTAGATTATGGAATCCCGACCCCCTTTAGAGTAACAAAGAACAATAATAAAATAGAAGCTACTGCCTTTCTTGAATACCTAAAAGTAATCTAAAGATTTAAGAAGAATTATCTTACCACCTAAAAGTGTAGACTTGAAGGTTGCAAAATAAATTCATAGTAGCCACACACAAAAGTGCAAGAGAAAACCTCTCAATTTTTATTCATCATAAATCTCTATTGTCTCTAAAAATAAAGAAAATAACAACTTTATATATGAGTAGGGGCTGGAAAAGGGCTTTACAAAGTCCTACTCAACTTTGGTTTCTAACTAATAATGAAATAGGAAAATACACCAACTAGGAAAGAAGATCCATATAAAATAGAAAAAGGAAGTAAATCCTAACTACCCTTGGAAAAGAATATAATATCCTAAGTAAACTTGGTAAACTAATCCTAAATAATATTGGAATCAAATCGGAAATAATCTAGGAAAATAAATCCCAGTTAATCTAGGAAACAAATCCCACTTGAACTAGAAAACCTTAATAGCAACTTGTAAGCAACTTGGAGTACATTTCACGGACATACTTTGACCATCCTTTACACTTTTTTTGCAGCAAGTAAGCACATTACATGAGCCCAAAACGTTACCGAATAGGGCTCTTCTACGGCTTCAAGTTTGGCAACTTTAGGCTCCTTAATTTGTCCAAAATAGATAGATTTTGAACCCAATTTATCTACTTTAAATTGCCGTAATTTTGACTTGAACATTCATCACTTGTACTTCAATTTGGACCATAAAATATTTATATCACTTATGCAAAGATCCTCTTTTACTTGAGCTCTTCCGAAGAAAGATGGAACATGGAGAATATGTGTTCATTGCCGAGCAGTCAACAAAATTACAGTAAAGTATCGTCATCCTATTCCTCGATTAGATGACATTCTTAATGAATTGAGTGATTCTTCTTGTTTTTCAAAGATAGACCTCAGGTCCGGCTACCACCAAATCCGAATGAAATCAGGTGATGAGTAAAAAACTGTGTTCAAGACCAAATTCGATCTCTATGGATGGTTAGTGATGTTGTTTGGCCTCTCTAACGCCCCGAGCACTTTCATGCGATTGATGAACCATGTGCTTTAACCGTTTATAAATAAGTTTGTTGTTGTATATTTCGATGGCATACTTGTTTATAGTAAATCTGTGGATGAGCATGTTAAACACATAAGGCTTGTGCTTGAAACACTCAGAAGTGAGAAATTGTATGCTAACTTCAAGAAATGTGCCTTTTGTGTTGAGCGTATAGTCTTTCTTAGATTTTTTGTGAGTTCTAGTGGTGTTGAAGTAGATGAGTCCAAAGTCGATGCATTTAAAGATTGGCTGACCCCTAGTTTGGTGACTCAAGTCCTTAGTTTTCATGGGTTAGCTAGTTTTTATCGAAGGTTTGTTCATAACTTTAGCATCATGGCAGATCCCTTAACCGAGCTAGTAAAGAAAGACCATCCGTTTGTTTTGGGAGAGTCCCAAGAAAGGGGTCTCCAAGAGTTGAAATGGAGGCTTAGCTCTACCCCATTGTTGCAACTCCCTGTCTTCGGCAAAGCGTTCGAGGCTGAATGTGATGCATCCGGAGTTGGGATTGGAGGAGTGCTTATGTAAGAAGGGAAGCCGATCGCTTACTTTAGCGAAAATCTTAAGGGTGCAACCTTGAATTACTCTACGTATGACAAGGAGTTGTATCCCCTCGTTCGAGAACTCGCCCATTGGTAACATTATTTATGGCTGAGAGAGTTTGTGATTAAGAGTGATCATGAATCTTTAAAACATCTCTGAGGCAAGGAGAAATTGAACCGAAAGCATGCCAAAGTGGGTGGAATTCATTTAGAGCTTTCCCTGTGTAATTTATTACAAGAAGTGAAAAGACAATGTTATGGCCGATGCACTTTTATGAAAATTTTAGCGACCACTCTCGCCTCAAGGCTCATGGGATTCGAAAAGATCAAGTCAATGTATGAGGATGATCCCAAGCTTAAAAGCGTCTGTGATGCAACCTTGAGTGGCCGAAGGGTTGAGAAATATCAATGGCACAATGGCTATCTCTTTAATAATGGGAGAGTTTGTGTGCCCATGTCGACTTGGAGCGAGATCTTGGTCCGAGAAGCTCACTCCGGGGGCAGGTTGGACACTTCAGTGTCGACAAAACTCTTGGAATCTTGTCTGAACAATTTCATTGGCCCAAGATGCGAAGAGAAGTGGAGAAGCTTTGCAATGACTTATTAAATTGCAAAAAAGCTAAATCGAGGTCCAACCCTCATGGTTTGTACACTCCGTTACCTGTACCTGATCAACCATGGGTTGATATATCCATGGATTTTTTTATGGGGTTACCAAGATCTGGGGGTGGACATAATAACATCTTTGTCGTAGTGGACCGTTTTTTCAAAATGGCTCATTTTATCCATTGCAATAAGTGTGATGATGCACAACATGTTGCTACTTTGTTCATTAGTCATGTTTTGAAATTTCATGGTGTGCCTCGTACTATTATGAGCGACCGAGATTCTAAATTCTTGAGTCAATTTTGGAATTGTCTATGGGGTGCCCTTGGCACCAAATTACTATTCTCGACGTCTCACCATCCTCAGACTGATGGACTGACTGAGGTAGTCAACCAAACCTTTGGAGCTCTGCTTCGAGCCATGACCAAAGGTGAGGTCGAAAACTGGGCTTAACTTTTGCCCGTGATGGAATTTGTATTGAACCGTACTGTGAATCAAATGATTGCAATGACTCTGTTTGAGTGTGTGTATGGTTTTAACCCTTTAATTCCACTTGATTTAGCCCCGTTGCCTCGAGATGTTTTTGTTGATTTTGAAGCAACATGCCGAGCTACTGCTTTGCTCGAGCTCCAGGCCATGGTTAAGAAAAATCTTGAAGAAGCTTATGCCAAGGTGGCATTAAAGAAAAACAAGGGGCGCGAGAAATTTGAGTTGAAGAGGGGAGATTGGGTTTGGGGTCACTTCAGAAAAGAGATGTTTCCGAACCAAAGGAAAGGAAAGGAAAGTTGGCTCCGAGAGGGGATGGTCCGTTCCAAGTACTGAACAAGATCAACTGCAATGCTTATGTGATCGACCTCCCAGGTGAGTATAATGTGTAAAACACTTTTAATGTTGCTGACTTAACTCCTTGTGTTGCAGGCCAAGCACCAGACACTGAAGAGGGCTCAATTTCAAGGACAAAATCTTATTAAGAAAGGGAGGATAATACAGCCCGTATCCGAGCTGATCAAGTGACCGAGCCAGTGTTCGAGCCATCGAGACTAGTGACACAAAATCAAGCCAAGATTCTGCACAATGTTCACATTCACTTAGCGTGGCCGGGGGAAAGCAACAGTTTGGTGAATGAGTGGTCGAGCTCTAGATATGAAAGATGCATTTGCAAGTTCGAGCCCGAGGCTAGAAGTGCCCGAATCTTACCCAACGACGTTGAGTAGTAAAGGTCTGAAGGGCTAGAATGCGCCCGAGGTTGAAGGGCGACCGAGAATTAGAGCGCAAGAGCGCCCGAACACTTAGTTGTTTCAACCCTTTGTGGCTTGTTTTTATTGGTCATTTGTGACCCTTTTTACTAGTTTACCCTTGGGGTAATCTATATAAACCCTTTAGTATTTCATTGGTAAGACACCTTGATTTTGATATTGAATGACTGAGAGTAGCCGAGAGCTATGTCTATTTTGTCTAAGATGTGAGAAACCCAGATGTGGGATATTTTAGAACTTGTGGCTTTCAATGAACTCCAATTGAACAATTCCTCTTTGATCATTCGATTTGAAAGAGGCATTGTTCTCTTGAGGATCGTTGCATAGTTTAGGTGCTCTTCTCTTCTACTCGAAATGTACCAAGACTAGTTTCTTGGTGCCGATCGAGCAAGACAAGTTGTGTCTGTCTTTTATCCTTTATTTCTTTGTCGCTGTTTTCTGCTATTTATGGTGTCCGTTTGTAAGCTTCCAATTAACTAGGACCAAC
Source organism: Petunia x hybrida (assembly GCA_037355625.1). Lineage (NCBI taxonomy): Eukaryota > Viridiplantae > Streptophyta > Magnoliopsida > Solanales > Solanaceae > Petunia > Petunia x hybrida. The sequence goes on from JBBBVM010000051.1 coordinate 3,908,592, forward strand.
TGCGAAGGAATTTTGAAAAAAATTTAGCTTCCAACAAATAGACCGGCGTACATAGGTATGGATGTCTTCGTACCCGTCGGCAAAACTCTACTAGACATTGTCTTAGTCTGGATAGATACTAAAACAGGCTCGGATACCAACTAACACGACCATAATGCTTGGTTAGTCCTTGTGGGCATCCGACATCTTCCTCTAGACCCGTCTGGCAAACCATTTTCATAAATTTTGTCAATTAAACACAAAATAGGCTTCATATAAGAAACAAGACTTGGAAAATATAATATTCTAATACATATAAGCCGTATAGAAGGAACTAAAACTGCCTACCAATTGTACTAGTGTTTACGCCTAAAATTTTTCTTAAAGGTTAAACAATTAAATTTGTAGTAGGATCACAAGAAATACGGAAAAATACGAGGAAAAGTAAATAAAAGCTCAGAAATAAATAATGACCAGAAAAGTATGTAGTTGTATTCGTTGAGAATAGTCGGATTTTGTGAGAATCACTTGATTGTGCAATATAAAGTAAGGAGGGGTATTTATAGCTATGATTTATCCAGTCCTATATATGGTAAAATACAAAGACTAATAAGGTCATAGGCATGTTTACGCAAGGCAGTGGTATATACTAACCGTAACTAGGAGACTAATAACCCTAAGGTGGTGGGATGTATGCTTTACAGCCAAGGACCCATGCCAGCTGAGAGGTCGTCGCTTGGAAGAAGGCGTGTATCCTCTGCGCTTGATGACTTATAGATTAAGTCTAGTCTTCACCAGCTGGACTCGTATTCCCATAATTATAGGTGACGTATTTTTACCCATACAGTCAATCCCCCCACTTGGTGAGTGCTGACGTAAGCAGACAGGAAGTGAAAGAGGTATGCAAAGAAGTGTGAAAGGATATCTCACTGACTCCATGAAACTCGCAGTCTCTTTGACCAAGACAGATGCCTAATTTATTCTGGAATCCCACGCGTATTCACTTGATTTGTTTGTTCTGATTCAATTTACCTTTCCGATAATTTCTTTTTATTGCCTCGAATCATTTCATATATCCAGGCCATAATTATATTGACTGTTTCGTGCTCCATCTCTATCTCATTCCGCCTATAAAAAGGGTTTCATGATAGATGCTAACCACAAACTCATTTCTCTCTCTCTCTAGGTCGTGCCCCACCCTTGCTTACGGTGGCCATGGCCGCGCCACCCAATGGGCAGCCCCCCCTCAGGGGTTTCTCTACCCGACCTCACTCCCCATGCAAACCCCAGTACAATTCCACCCAACCCATCAATCCCTTATGCTCATATTTTAAAACCACAAGTTCAAAAAATTGATATTGACCAATGTTTTTTGCGTACTGTTGTTTATGCTCGAGGAACAACTACTCTTACATGAAAGACGTCAGAAGTTAAGAAATCTCTCACAAAGGAATAATTACAACTAGCACTGATTGGGAAATTTTTGTATGGTAGGCCTGACTTGGAAGCTTTACGTAAAATCATCGCAGGCCAATGTGGGATCAAAGGTGATTTCAATATTGGTTACTTGGACAGTAGGTACGTGTTGATTAGACTGACTCAATTAGAAGATTATGTTAATTTCTTATCAACCCCAGCCTATTGGATTAAGTTTAGAGGTAAATCTTTTCCTATTAGATCATTGAAGTGGACAAGACATTGGAAGCCTGAGGAGGAGACATCAATGGCTCTTGCATGGATTAGTTTCCAAATTTACCCCCAAACTTTTTTGCTACAGAGTTTATTTTTTCCATTGGTTCAGCTGTGGGAACCCCATTGAAAGTTGATACTGCAACTCTGAATAAGACTAGACCAAGTTGTGCTAGGGTCAAAGTTGGATTAGATTTGTTGCAAAGCACCCTACTCGTGTTTTGATTAATGAGGAGGATAATGACACTGGTTCTGTAATCTCTACATGGGTAGATATCATGTATGATTATCTTCCATTGTATTGCAAAAATTGTAAATTGTAGGGTCATGATAAAAAAAAGTGCAAGGTGATTCACCCAGAGCTTTGGAAAAAGCAAAATGATAATGGTGCCCGAGATGCACATGCAAACGTTCCTAAGATTAATCCTACACTTCCAGCTCCTCCAGTTCGTATCCTAACTAGTGGGAAGGTTGTGGGAAATGTGAGAAAGGAGGATGAGTGGAATGATCCAAAGAGTAAGAAAGCACGTAACTAATGACAATGTTCAGGCTACAAAAAGTGTTGCGACACCCGATGATAAGTTAGCTTTGGTGCAGACTGGGAACAATAAATTTTCAGCTTTGCACGAGGATGACAATCAGGAAGTTGGTAACTTGGGTGACAAGGCACTAATTGTATCAAAAGATGACGCTCCACCTACTAATGTTCAGAAAGGAGATGCTGCAGCAAAGAATGGCGTTAAGAAAAGTGCAACCAAGAATGGCGCTGCAACCCAAAAATCTGCCGGGAAAGGTACAATTTATATGCCTAAATCAACTGTGGACTAGGTAAAACAGACAAGGTATAGTTAAAAAAAAGAGAATGATGGGAAACAGCTTGCTAAACCCCAGCCTCAGCAACAGAAGAAGGGTGAAAAAGTTGGTGAAACAGCTTAGAAGAGAGCTCTTATTACTAATGCAGCGCCTATTTCTGCTATCCCTGCGCCTGTAAACACTTCCCAACAGGAGTTTCCTTCAAACTCTTTAGTGCCCAAGGTTACTATAGATGATGATGGTGATGTGAGGGATGAGAAGTTGGAGGTAGTTGATTCGGAGGAGGATGATGATGATTTGGTGGATTATGGGGAGGAGAGTGAAAATGATCCTTCTGATCCACAAAATTTTGAAGATGATCTTTCTGATGAATACTTGGGTTTGGTGGGTGATATGCCAAGGGATAATAGTGGCAAGGAAGATAAGGAAGACAAACATTAAAGTGGTTCAAGTCAGAAAAATGCAAGTGCTGAAAAGTCACAGGGTGATGCTGAAAAGCCATAGGGTGGTGCTGACATGCAGATTGATGTGGTTAATGCCAGTCCTGAGTTATCGGGGGTAGGCCAGCCACTGATAAGGAGCTGCAGGAGCTGAAAGCAGCCTTTGATAGTGCTAAAAAGAAAAATTCACAGCTGGTTGCAAAGAATTTTGAGCCTACACCAGCCTTAGTATATGTTTTTGACAAACCGGCTGAAAAGCAGGTGGAAATTGGGGATGATGAACAGCTTGATACTGAGTCTACTGCTCAGAACTATGTTAATGTTGTCGAAAAGGGTGATATATCACCTAGACAGGTGGAACCACAAAAAAAATCAAGCAGGCACGGGTGAAAAGAGGTGCAAGTGTTCCTCCAGCTCCTGGAGGGGTTTCGACAAGGAGGACGGTTTCCAAAGCTTCTCAGTTGCAATGAATAGCTCTCTCATATGGAATATAAGTTCTGTCAACACTCAGCAGGCCTTTGATAAAGTGGTCACACTGCATAGGCAGAAGCACTTTTCATTTATTGCATTAATGTAGCCGTTTCAGCACCATAGACATATTGACAAGTATCGTCTGTGGTTAGGTATGGGTTCTTATTGGCATAATTTTGATGGAAAAATATGGCCTTTTGTTGATGATGAATATCAGGTGGAGGTGGTGTATGATACATCACAACTGTTATCCTTGAAACTGACACACTTGGATGGTTCGCTGGAATTTATAATGTCGTTTGTTTATGCTAGTACTGATCGTTTCACTCGGGTGAAACTATGGGACCTTTTGTATACTCGAGCTAGTGACATGGTATCCCCGTGACTGGTGGGGGTGACTTTAATGTCATTGTTGATGAACTTGAAAAGTTTTGGGGCCTGCTAATTAATTACCCGGAGGTTGATGATTTATTGCATTGTATAAACACTTTTCAGCTGTCAGACATGGGTTTCAAGGGCAACATGTACACTTGGTGGAATGGTAGATCGGATGATGCATGCATATTCAAAAGGCTTGATAGGTGTCTTATCAATCAAGCTCTTCAGGAATTTTTTCCTCCGTTTGAAGTGGAGCACTTGATTAGGCAACCATGCACCATTGTTTATTACTACTAATATGCATAGCACTATTATGAAGAAGTCGTTTAGATTTTAGAACTTTTGGGTGCAGCATGACTCATTCCAGGCTGTTGTCAGAGAAAATTGGGCTGAAAACTTTTGCAGGGACTCTTTTTATAATTTTCAATGGAAGCTGAAAAAGTTGAGTAGATTCGTTTTTATGCTCTTAAGGAACAGTTTTGAAAGCATAAAGCTGGTATGCAGTGGTTCAAAGACGGGGATAGAAACACAAATTTTTTTCATGCTCATGTAAATGGAAAAAGGAAGAGGTTGCAGGTTAGAAGGATTCAGGATGCTACTAGTTCTTGGCTTGAGAACGATACAGACATAGCCCAGGAGGCAATCATATTTTTCAGGCTCAGTTTTCTAATGATTCGGTTCCAAATGATTTTTCTATACTTGATCATCTACCTAGTCTTGTTACACAGGACCAGAATGTTGCTGTTATTGCTGAGCCAGATGAATAAGAGGTGAAAAAGGCATTTTTTGGCCTTAATGTTGTCTCTGCAGGGGGCCCTGATGGTTTTACGGGTGCGTTTTACCACTCTTGTTAGGATATTATTGGTGCTGATGTGGTTAAAATGGTAAAGGCATTCTTTTGGGGTCTTTTACTGCCTCGTTACATCACTGCTACTAATTTGGTTCTCCTGCCTAAAAGAAAAGATTTTGCTACATTTTCAGACATGAGACCAATTAGTCTGAGCAACTTCAGCAATAAGGTATTCTCCAGGGTAATTCATGATAGGCTTTCTATTTTATTGCCTGTAATTATTTCACCGCAACAGTCTGGCTTTGTGAAGGGGAGGAGAATTTTTTAGAATATTCTGCTGGTGCAAGAAATTGTGCATGACATTGCTGACAGGGGGAAACCATCTAATCCGGTAATCAATCTAGACATGGCTAGGGCGTATGATAGGGGGTCATGGTTGTTTCTGACAAAGGCCTTGAGGAGGATGGGATTCTGTGAGGTATTTATTGACATGGTACTCTGTGCTAGTTAATGGCAGCCATATGGGTTTTTCCAGTCTTCCAGGGGGTGAAACAAGGTGATCCTCTATCGCCCACCTTATTTTTGCTTGCTACTGAGGGCCTTCCTAGAGCTCGAAATGAATTGCATAGGGATGACAACTTTGTGCTGTATGGGATGCCAAAGTGGAGTCCCTACCTTAATCATTTGGCGTACGCGGATGATATGATTATTTTTTCATCTGGTGAGGAGGGATCGTTGAATTGCTGATGGAGACTCTTGCTAGTCATGAGCTTTCTTGCGGTCAGAAAATCAATAAGGAAAAGAGTAATGTGTATATGCATGGCCAGATTTCACAGTTGATAGCTGACAGGGTGCTTGATGTCACTGAGATACCGAGGGGTGATTTTCCTTTCAAGTATCTTAGGGTGCCTATTTATTATGCTAGGAGGAAGAACTGTCACTACAATAAGCTGGTGGAGAAGGTGCAGAAAAAGCTTGACTCCTGGAATGGTAAACTGCTTTCCATAAGTGGACGGGCAACTCAGATTTGATCAGTACCTCAGAGTATGCCTATTCACTTGTTATCTGCCTGTGACCTCCCTTCTAGGGTGGTAGCTCAACTTCATAGGATGTTTGCCAAGTTCTTCTGGAGTAACACTGTGGGCCAGGATAGCAGGCATTGGGCTTCTTATAAGACTCTGTGTCATCCTCTGAATGAAGGTGGAGTTGGCTTTAGAATCTTGTATGATATTTCCAAGGCCTTATTTACAAAGCTTTGGTGGAATTTTCGTACCAAACAGTCTTTGTGGAGGGACTATATGAGCAATAAATACTTGAAAAAGCATCACTCTATAGTGGTTCCATGGAAGAAGGGGACTTATGCATAGAAGAAAATATTACAGAGCAGGCCTGAGATGGATCATGAGATAATTTGATAGCTGAAAAAGGGCAGTGCATACTTCTGGCATGATAACTGGACTGGACTTGGTCCGTTGTATCATGCAGTTCCTCTTGAGTTTTCGTGTGATGAGACCATAGTGTGTGTCTATGAAGTTGCTGAGGATGGAGTATGGTTGGAGCAGCGGACCTATTGCCTGAAGACATTGCTGAGCACGTGATTCATAATGTCAAGCCTCCTAATTGTCCTGACTAGAGGGATATGCCTTTTTGGATGCTGTAGCCTCGCGGCACTTTTTTAGTCCGGTCAGCGTATCATTTGGTGAGGCAAAGGAAGAAGCCAAGTGATCTCTACAAGCACATCTGAATTAAAGGTATTCCTTTTAAGATGTCATTTTTCTTATGGAGGTTGTGAAAATTTAAGCTTCCCTTAGATGATATGTTGAAGAGGTCGGGAATTCAATTCCCCTCTAGGTGTCATTGTTGTGTGAACCCTAATGTAGAAGCTGTTTGCTATGTGTTTTTGAATGCGCATGTAGCACGGTATGTCTGGAAATATTTTGGAGGTCCTGAAGGTCTTAATTTTGATGGGTTGCAATTGACACAAGTGATAAATTTGTGGTGGATGCTCCTGGTAGCCCGATCTTGAGGTTGATTTACCATGCTATTCCCATCTTTATTTTGTGGGAGTTGTGGAAACGGAGGAATAATTTGAGACATGGTGGGTCGACCTCAGTTCATAGGTTCGTGTATCTTGGCACTCAGCATATTATCATGTTGCTGAGAGTTCGAAGGAGGAACTTTCAGTATGCGCGTGGTAGGTGGGAGGACTTGTTGTCGGTGTTAAGGGATCATACGCCTAAGCTTGTGATCACAAAGGTTACTTAGAATCCGCCTCAGGTAGGCTGGATTAAAATTAATACGGATGGTACTTCTAGAGGTAATCCAGGTGTTAGTTCTTGGGCTTTTTTGGCTTTCTCATGGGAGTAGTAGTACTACTCTTGTAGCGGAGGGTTTTCTCCTCTTTGAGCCATTTCTCGGCTTCAACCGCATCGTCACATAGCTTGTAGTTATCACCATACTTGTGGAACTTCAATTGTGAAGCTATGTCTCGGTTCAAGCCTTCTTTAAATCGAATCATGGCCGTTTCATTATCTTCCTCATCCAAGTCTAGATTCATTCGGACTTGCTCAAATTCATTGAAATATTCCCCAACCGTTTTGGAACCTTGTTTCAACTCATAGAACCGCTTGTGTTGGTCCACACAGTATTGGCTAGTCAAGTACTTTTCATCCATCACACGGATCAACTCCTCCAAAGTAAGATTGATAGCCATTCCCGTCCTCCTTCTATTCCTCTTGACCGACTCCCACCAAGTAGAAGCAAAGGATTCAAAAGAAGATATTGCATACTTGGTCTTCTTCACTTCGGGCATATCATTGGTGTCAAATATCCGCTCCATAGACAACTTCCATTCAATGCACTCCACCAGGCCATTACTTCCTTTGAAAGAAGGAATAGTGAGCTTCACACTATAAAGATTGTTGTTGTCACGACCCCCTTGGTAAGGCTCCGGTTGGCCTCCAAAGTGATCTCCATAACCACCAAGATCCATCCTAGCATTTCCTCCAAAATACCCCATGGGTGGCCCTCGACCTCGGCCTCTACCCCTATCCACATTCCGACCCCTAACTTGATAGTGAGGATCACACCCACCATCACCATAATCATCCTCCTCCCCTTCTTGAGCTTGTGCAACTTGCTCAAGAGGTTGAACATTTCGAATCGGTCTGGGAAGTGGAACATTCCTTTGGGGATTTCCCATAAGGTTAGGAATGGTCACTCGTTGGGTATTTCCCAACAATTGTTCAATTCGATCACGATCCTCCTTTACCCGTTGTTGATTAAGCAACTCAACAACTTATTCTGGGGTAAAGGTCGAGCTACTTGTGCCCTCAACACCTTTAACTTGGGCACTCGGGGCCCCTTTCTCAACTTGGACACTCGGGGTCCCTTTCTCCGATTGAACATTTGAAGTCCCTTGCTCAACTAGGTTACTTGATGTCACCCTCTCAAAACTCTCAATCCTCAAGTTCATATTATCCAATTTGGCAAGGATAGTAGCAAGGGCATTCTTAGTGAAATCATCTCCTTCGTTAGCCATCGTACCTACAAAGTGAGCGAACGTTAGTAAAGTATCCTCACTCACTCCTTCACAAGTGTTTCACTCGGGTCACTCGTTTTTAGTGGCGGTGGATATTTCACACAAGCTTGAACTCAAAAGCTTCACAAGGTTGATCAAAAAACCTCAACTTAATCACTCAATTCACAAGCCAAATGCACTCCGGGGTGAGTGGAGTTGATGTGACTCTATTGGAACGATAAGCTCTTTAAGTGCGGACTTGAGCCAAAAGATACTACGAGTCTTCTTCGAATTCTACTCTTCTATCAGGGCTTGAGTTTCCTAATAGCTTCGAAGGGCTAGCACAATTCAAGTAGGAAAGATTACTCAAAGAAGTACTAGCTAGATGCAGTGAAACCAAAGAAATAAGAGATCCTAGAAGAATCTACCCAAAGCAACAACTCCCAGAAACAGGCACCCCGCCTCAGCAGAGTGGGCGGCCGCCCAGAGCAAAGTTACAGGGAGGAGGCGCTCCTCCTTTTTGGGGAGGCACTCCGCCTCTCCAAATTCCAGAGAGCCAAAAAATTGAGGCGCTCCGCCTCTGTGTTTTAGGCGCTCCGCCTACTGCAACTTTCAGCACAGTGCAACTTCGTGTTTTTCGACTTTAACACCCAAAAATCTAACAAATCACGCGATGTTTTAGCAATTCAAAGGTACCCCAATGTTGTTTCAATCACAAAGAACAAACCCCAACAACTTTTATCAAACCCCAATAAAAAACAAGCAATCCACCATGTTCATCATCTTCAAAACTAGGGTTTCAAAATTTTCAAATTTTCAAAGGGTTTCAAATTTTCAAATCATGGAATACAACTCCAAATCATGTATTTAGGGTACCAAAAGAACGGGTTTCCAATGAGGAACAAACCCCAATAACAATCTAACAACGGGTCATCAAATCCAAGAGTCCGCAATCAAATTTTTGGTGTTTTTCAACTTTTTCTATTTTTTTGTGTTTTTTTCTTCTTTTCAATAACAATAAACAAGAACCTAAAGTTGTAATTAACCTAGGAATCAAGGGTCGGGGGTTTGTAGAAATAAAACCCGAGCCTTGCTCTGATACCAAGATGATAAGGATCAAAATCAAAAGACAAAAAGAACGATAAGAGAACGAGACACGTCTCGAACTCCCTACAAGGTAACCACGGAAAATTTGTTCCGTGATACCCTCATATCGGTGTCAAGAAGGGCCTACACTATGCAACCACCCTCGAGTCGCACCCGGGACTCGCAAGTAGAATGATCGGGTGTCGGTTTGGAAGTCAACTAGGATCCGCTAGTGAATTCAAGCCAACCAAAAGGGTTTCTTCATAAGCAAGAGTTCAACTCTATTCATCATTCAATAATATTCAAGGTAAGCTAAGGTTTAATGAAGACTAATGAAGTATTTATAGGCTTCACTTAAACATAATGAAAGGCCTAAAGTACCCCCAAAGTGGGTTAAAATAAATAAGGCCACGCAGGGCTATAGTTATGATAAGGATCAAAATCAAAAAAAAAAAAGAACGATAAGAGAACGAGACACGTCTCGAACTCCCTACAAGGTAACCACGGAGAACTTGTTCCGTGATACTCTCGTATCGGTGTCAAGAAGGGCCTACACTATGCAACCACCCTCGAGTCGCACCCGGGACTCGCAGGTAGAATGATCGGGTGTCGGTTTGGAAGTCAACTAGGATCCGCTAGTGAATTCAAGCCAACCAAAAGGGTTTCTTCATAAGCAAGAGTTCAACTCTATTCATCATTCAATAATATTCAAGGTAAGCAAAGGTTTAATGAAGACTAGTGAAGTATTTATAGGCTTCACTTAAACATAATGAAAGGCCTAAAGTACCCCCAAAGTGGGTTAAAACAAATAAGGCCACGTAGGGCTATAGTTATGATAAGGATCAAAATCAAAAAACAAAAAGAACGATAAGAGAACGAGACACGTCTCGAACTTCCTACAAGGTAACCACGGAGAACTTGTTCCGTGATACTCTCGTATCGGTGTCAAGAAGGGCCTACGCTGTGCAACCACCCTCGAGTCGCACCCGGGACTCCCAAGTAGAATGATCGGGTGTTGGTTTGGAAGTCAACTAGGATCCGCTAGTGAATTCAAGCCAACCAAAAGGGTTTCTTCATAAGCAAGAGTTCAACTCTATTCATCATTCAACAATATTCAAGGTAAGCTAAGGTTTAATGAAGACTAGTGAAGTATTTATAGGCTTCAGTTAAACATAATGAAAGGCCTAAAGTACCCCCAAAGTGGGTTAAAACAAATAAGGCCACGCAGGGCTATAGTTTGAAGTTCACGCAAAACTTAGAAAAATCCCGCATTGCTGTCAGAGGGGGCAGGCGGTCAGCCTCCCCCTACTAGGCACCCGCCTCCTGAGAATCCTGAGAGCTTGCAGCCACTAGGCAGTCCGCCTCAATATGTAGGCGGTCCGCCTCACCAAAATCCAGAGAGTTACCATTTTTCAGGCGGTCCGCCCCTTTGGGTAGGCGGTCCGCCTCTTCCTGAAGCCTCTTGGGGTGTCTCATTTTGTGTCTCTTGAGCCTCTCCAAGTGTCCTAGATGGTCCTCCCTCCATGGCACTCCAAAGCATGATCTTCAAGTCGCTCTCGGAGCCTTCTTCCATTTCCTTCCAAGTCAAGTAGAGATGAGTGTCTTGAATCAACTTGGCTTGACTTCTAGTGAATGGTCTTGAGGTAGTATGCCCCGCATCAGTATTCGAGCAAGAAACCGATCATCAAATTAAAAGATGCCGAACACTCACTCAAAAGTGTGATCGAGCGAGCAACCGAGCACCCAAGTCAAGGCTGCCGAACACACTTTAGTTCAGCCCTGCGTGGCTTGCTGTTATTGGTCATCTGTGACAATTTACTATTTTATCCTTAGGCGTAGCCTATAAATACTCCTTTACAATTCATTGTGAGTAGCTAGCTTTTGAATATTGATGAATGAATGAAATTGCCGAGAGCATTTCCTTGTCTCCGATGTGAGCGAAACCCCAGTGTGGTCTTTTTGGACTTGTGGCTTTCGGTAACTCCGATTGAACATTTCCTCTTTGATCATTCAGTTTACAAGAGGCAATGTTCTCTTGAGGATTGTTGCATAGTTTAGGTGCTCTTTCCTTCTACTTGAATCGTACCAAGACTAGTTCCTTGGTGCCGTTCAAGCAAGTAAAGTTGTGTCAAACTTTTATCTCATTTTTTCCAATGTTGATTCGGCTGCCAAGCTTGTCTTCGGATTTGGCTTGCACCATTTTGGTATCAGAGCACGGTTTGGGCTTGTTTCTACAACCCCAAATCCTGTTTGAAGTTATCTTTAAATTTCGTGCGTTTGGGTCTTTGTTTTTCAGTCTCGTGTTCTTGTTACTGCTGGTGTTTATTGTTGGAGTTGTTAATTTACAAAAAAAAAAAAGTAGAAAAGAAAATTCAAAAATCTTGGTTGATTTGTTGGTTGTTTGGATTAAAAAACCATTGATTCTTGTTCACCAGTATTTCCTGATTCCAACAAATACCCGTCGTACACGATTGTCGACTAGGGTTTTGTGGTGAATTTTTGGGCTGTTGTGAGCATTATTAGTGACTGGAATCGAACCCCAGTGGAATTGGTTGTTACCGATGAAGACTGGTGGTTCTTGATAGATTTAGGTGTGTTTTGTGCTTAAATTTTGAAGTTCTGTGAATTGAACCGTCGTCCGTACACCGGAAAATTGTTACGTTTGTAACAGTGTACGTACACGAAGAGCTGAGTCCTAGCTCAAAGAACTTGAACTGAATTCCTCCGTTGTTGTTGTTACTGGAGTTGAAAGAAGCAACCCAAATTCTGTTAACAATCGTGGTCAGTAAACGAAGTTAAGTTGTCCGTACGCCGGAGTAAAAAAACTTCGCTGTTCCATTGAAGAAGAAAGGGGTAAAGTTTTAAATTCAAAACCCCAGGTGACATCGTGTCGGCTTGAAAGGGAAAATCAGATAAGGTAAAACCCTATCCGTACCAAGGAGGGACCACCTTTGTACAAACAAGTTGGCGTTTTAGGAGAGAAATACTCAAAGGTGGAACCGAAGGGTAGATTATCGTAGGGTTTCACTTTTCTTTGTATTAAAAAATTCACGATACTGGATCTCTAGAGTAATCTCTTCTACTCGAGGTCGTACTGCCGCATTTGAGCCTTTAGGAATTCGTGCGAGGGGTGACCGAAGTCCAAAATTTCGTAAAAATTTCTTTTGATTCCCCGTACTCAGCTAAAAAGCGTCTGTTCCATCGAGTCGAACATCACTTCACTCTTCCCGAAGAGACAGTGACTATTGTCGAACTTGAAGGATCTTAGAGGACATTGATCAATCCGACGAGCCACTGCTAACAAGTCTTTGAGTGACCGAGGACACTTACCCCCAAATTGAGTGCAACCGAGCGCTGCTAAAAAGTGAGGGAGTTTGTGAGGTTGATTTAACTAACGTTTGTTGTTTTGCAGGTATAATGGCTAACGAAGGAGATAATTCGATGAAGGCGACCTTGGATATTATCACGTCCAAGTTGGACGATATATCCTTGAGACTTGAGAATGTTGAAAGGAGGACCCCGAGCGTCCAAATTGAATCCAGAGAGGGAACAAGCCGAGGTTCTACTCTAACTCCTGCCCCTTTTAAGGAGGTAGTGAAGAAATATGAGCTGAGAACCGATGTAGCTCCACCGAAGCATGAGTTGGGCACTCCCCAACAAGTGGGAATTCCCCACCATTTGGGCATTCTACAAAGATATGTTCCACTTCCCAACCCCATTCGAAATGTTCCACCATTTGAACAAGCTGATGAAGCACAAGTTGGAGAAGGAGCCGAAGATGGAAATGATGACTATGGGTATGATTTTCCCTAACAGAATAGGAGACCGATGATGGGAGGAAGGAATGCAAACGGAGGTAGAGGCCGAGGTCGAGGGCCACACTTCAGTTACGAAGGAGGGAATGCGAGGAGAGAATATGGTACTTTTGGTGAAAACTTGGGAGCTCAACTGGAGCCCTACCAAGGAGGTCGAGATCACTTCAACCTTAATAGTGTAAAGATCAATATGCCCACATTCAAAGGATGTAGTGATACTTCCAAGTACATCGAGTGGGAGGTGACAATGGATCGAATTTTTGACACCAATGAGATGACCGAACTGAAGAAAGCCACCTATACTATATCGTCGTTTGAATCTTATGCATCTGTGTGGTGGGAAACGGTGAAGAGATCGAGGAGAAGATCAGCATTGCCCGTAAATCTTACATGGGAAGAACTGAAGCGGGTGATGAGAGAGAAATATGTCAATGCTTCATATCGACATGATCAACTCAAACGGCTTTACAAGTTCAAGCAAGGTTCACAAACAGTGGATCAATACTACCATGAGTTCTTACAAATTCAAATGGCCTTGAATATGGAAGAGGAGGATGAAGAGCAAGCCGCTGTTCGATTCAAGAATGGGTTGAGTCGAGATATAGCCTACCAATTGAAGTTTCACAAGTTCCAATGTCCATTTGGAGTGTATGAAGCTGCAGTTGAAGCTGAGAAATGGCTTAGGGATAAGTCCAACCGTTACCGGAGTACAACTACTACCCTGGTAAATAAACCGAAGGAGTGGAAGAGTTCGAACACTAGTGGCACCATTGCAAAGTGAAGAAGACTTATGAAAAACCAACGCCAAATGTGGGAGGTAACTCTAAGACTCAATTGAATATGCCATCATCTTCTTCTACCCAATGCCACAAGTGTAGAGGATATGGTCATTTTGCTAGAGACTGTCCTACTCGGAAGGCCATAATTCTTATCGATGGGAGACCCCAAGAGCAGGATAGTGAGCCCGAAGAGGAGAATAGTGATGAAGGGGAATTAATTTCCGAAGGAGAAGATGCGATCGAGGATGATGACCCTCGAGCATTCCTTGTAGTGAGAAAAAGCTTGAGTGTGATGTTAGCCGAAGACAATGAGAATGTACAACGTGAGAATCTTTTTCGTGCTAGATGCCGAGTCATGGGTGTGGTCTGCTCGATGATCATTGACTCCGGTAGTTGTGCTAACGTTGTGAGTCAAACTTTGGTTTTACAATTGAAGTTACCCACCTTGAAGCACCCGAACCCCTATCGGCTGCAATGGATTAATGAATGTGGTGAACTAAAAGTTGTGATACAAGTGTTAGTCAAGTTCAAAATTGGCAACTACATTGACGAGCTCATGTTTGATGTGTTGCCGATGCAAGCTTGCCACCTTCTATTTGGGGGGCCATGGCAATTTGATCGGAATGTTGTGCATAATGGCAAAGCTAACACTTATACTGCCACTCACGAGGGAAGAAAGTTTGTGCTTAAACCGTTGACTCCGAAGCAAGTCAGTGAGGACTATAAAAGAATGAAGGAGCTGAAGGAATTGGCTAAAGCCAAGAACCCTATCGGTGGACCAATTGTGGCCGAAGCCAAAGCTCCATCACCCGAAGTCAAAAATATTTGTGCAATCATGCAACCCGGTGAAATTTTACGAGGCAACGACTCCGGTCGAATGATGATTTGCCTGGTGCATAAGGGTATCCTTGTAACTCCAAATGATGATTTAACTAACGATAACCCTTTGCCTTTGCCTGTTCGTAAAGTTTTGCAGGACTTCGAGGACATGTTTCCCGAGGAAATGCCAGGTGGATTGCCTCTATTGCGGGGAATCGAGCACCAAATAAATTTTGTACCGGGGTCACAAATACCCAACAAACCTGCTTACCGGTGCAATCCCGAAGACACCAAAGAGCTCCAAAGGCAGGTTAATGAGTTGCTGAATAAGGGCATCGTTCGAGAGAGCTTGAGTCCTTGCGCCGTTCCTGTTATCCTTGTCCAGAAGAAAAATGGAACATGGCGAATGTGCATTGCCGAGCAGTCAACAAAATAACAGTAAAGTATCGTCATCCTATCGCTCGATTAGATGACATGCTAGATGAGTTAAGTAGTTCTTCATGCTTTACGAAGATAGACCTCAGGTCCGGTTACCACCAGATCCGAATGAAAATTTGAGACGAGTGTTAAACCGCATTCAAGACCAAGTTCGGTCTTTATGAATGGTTGGTAATGCCTTTTGGCTTATCCAACTTACCGAGCACATTCATGCGATTGATGAACCATGTGCTCAAACCGTTCATAAATAAGTTTGTTGTCGTTTACTTCGCTGACATCCTTATTTATAGTAAATCTGTGGATGAACATGTCGAACACCTAAGGCTAGTGCTTGATAAACTTAGAGAAGAGTAGTTATATGCTAACTTTAAGAAATGTGCCTTTTGTGTCGAACGTGTAGTCTTTCTAGGATTCATTGTCAGTGCTAATGGTGTCGAAGTAGACGAATCAAAAGTCGAAGCCATCAAAGATTGGCCAACTCCAACCTCGGTAACACAAGTTCGTAGCTTCCATGGCTTAGCTAGCTTTTACCGAAGGTTTGTTCGTGACTTTAGCACCGTGGCAGCTCCTTTGACTGAGCTGATAAAGAAAGACCATCCCTTTGTGTGGGGAGAGTCCCAAGAAAGGGCTTTCTAAGAGTTGAAACGGAAGCTATGCTCTGCCCCGTTGTTGCAACTCCCTGACTTCAGCAAAGCATTCGAAGTCGAGTGTGATGCATCCGGAGTTGGGATCGGAGGAGTGCTGATGCAAGAATCGAAGCCGATTGCTTACTTTAGCGAAAAGCTTAAGGGTGCAACCTTGAATTACTCTACGTATGACTAGGAGTTGTATGCCCTCGTTCGAGGACTCGCCCATTGGCAGCATTATTTGTGGCCTCGTGAGTTTGTGATTAAAAGTGATCATGAATCTTTGAAACATCTCCGAGGTCAGGAGAAATTGAACCGAAGGCACTCCAAGTGGGTTGAATTCATTGAAAGTTTTCCCTATGTAATTCATTACAAGAAGGGAAAAGATAATGTTGTGGACGATGCGCTATCAAGGAAATTTACCTTAGCGACCACTCTCGCCTCTAGGCTCATGGGATTCGAAAGCATCAAGTTGATGTACGAAGATGATCCCAAGTTAAAATGTGTTCCAGACGCAATCTTGAGTGGCCGAAGGGTTGAGAAATATCAGTGGCACGATGGCTACCTTTTCAAGAATGGGAGGGTTTGTGTGCCAGTGTCATCGTGGAGAGAGCTCTTAGTTCGAGAAGCTCACTTCGGAGGCTTGATGGGACACTTCGGTGTCGACAAAACTCTTTATATCTTTACCGAGCAGTTCCATTGGCCAAAAATGCGACGAGATGTGGAAAAGCTTTGCAATGCTTGTCTCGTTTGCAAGAAAGCTAAATCTAAGTCCAACCCTCATAGATTGCATACCCCATTGCCTGTGCCCGATCGACCTTGGGTTGAGGGGAGGACATGATAGCATCTTCGTTGTCGTGGATCGATTTTCCAAAATGGCTCAGTTTAGTCCTTGCAAGAAATGCGATTGTGCACAACATGTTGCTTCTTTGATTATTGCTCATGTGTTAAAATTGCATGGTGTGCCACGTACAAATGTGAGTGATAGAGACTCGAAGTTCTTGAGTCATTTTTGGAAATGTTTGTGGGGTGGCCTCTGCACCAAACTACTATTCTCGACGTCTCACCATCCTCAGACTGATGGGCTGACCGAGGTAGTTAACCGAACCTTGGGATCTTTGCTTCGTGCAATGACCAAAGGCAAGGTCGGCAACTGGCAGATCGTTTACCTATGATGGAGTTTGCATACAATCGAACAGTGCATCGAATGATAAATATGACTCCGTTCGAGTGTGTGTATGGTTTTAATCCTTTGATTCCACTTGATTTAACCCCATTGCCTCGAGATGTTGTTATTGATTTTGAAGGTACACACCGAGCTAAAGCTCTGCTCAAGTTGCATGCCAAGGCAAAGAAGAATCTCAAGGAAGCATATGCCAAAGTGGCGATGAAAAAGAACATGGGGCAAAGGAAGTTGGAGTTGAAGAAGGGAGATTGGGTTTGGGTTCACTTCCGAAGAGAGCGATTTCCGAACCAGAGGAAAGGAAAGTTGGCACCTCGAGGGGATGGTCCATTTAAAGTACTGAGCAAGATTAACAACAATGCTTATGTGATCGACCTCCCAGGTGAGTATAATGTGTCCAACACTTTCAATGTT
Source organism: Petunia x hybrida (assembly GCA_037355625.1). Classification (NCBI taxonomy): domain Eukaryota; kingdom Viridiplantae; phylum Streptophyta; class Magnoliopsida; order Solanales; family Solanaceae; genus Petunia; species Petunia x hybrida. The sequence continues at coordinate 3,925,832 of JBBBVM010000051.1, forward strand.
GCTGACTTAACTCCTTGTGTTGAAGTCCAAGTACCGGAAACAGATGATGAAGCGATTTCGAGGACGAAATCTTCTCAAGAAAGGGAGGATGATGCAGCCCAAAGTGCTGATCAAGTGCTCGACAATCCACCGAAGTCAATGGCTGATCAACCGAGGCCAATAACTTGAAGCCAAGCCAAATTGCTACATGACATGCACATTCAGTTGGCTTGGCCGAGAGGAAGCATGTGTTCAGAGGAAGAATTGCAAATTGCTAGAGCCGAAGGCCACATCTTCAAATTTGAGCCCGAGGGCAAAGTGACCGAACACCAACTCTTGGCGCTGAGCAACACAGAGCCGAACACAGCAACCTGTGTTCGAAGTCAAGTGTGCGCCCGATGACAAATGTGTTCGAGCAAGCAACCGAACATCAAATTCAAAGCTGCCGAACACTCACTCAAAAGTTTGATCGAGCGAGCAACTGAGCACCCAAGTCAAGGCTGCCGAACACACTTTAGTTCAGCCCTGCGTGGCTTGCTGTTATTGGTCATCTATGACCATTTACTATTTTATCCTTAGGCGTAGCCTGTAAATACTCCTTTACAATTCATTGTGAGTTAGCTAGTTTTTGGATATTGATGAATGAATAAAATTGCCGAGAGCATTTCATTGTCTCCGTTGTGAGCGAAACCCCAGTGTGGGCTTTTTGGACTTGTGGCTTTCGGTAACTCCGATTGAACATTTCCTCTTTGATCATTCAGTTTGCAAGAGGCAATGTTCTCCTGAGGATTGTTGCATAGTTTAGGTGCTCTTTCCTTCTACTTGAATCGTACCAAGACTAGTTCCTTGGTGCCGTTCAAGCAAGTAATGTTGTGTCAAACTTTTATCTCATTTTTTCCGCTGTTGATTCGATTGCCAAGCTTGTCTTTGGATTTGGCTTGCACCAACAACTCTCAAGACAACTAAGGAATTTAAAGTTGAATGATCAATGGAAAGGAACAAGTTCAATTCAATTTCACTCAAAAAGAACAAGTTTTCAAACATGTACTAGGTTTAGCAAAAAGCTGCGTTTGTTTTGTTATGATGTAAGGTGCTGAAAAATGCCTTACACTTTAGGCTTATATAGGTTCGGCCCTAGTGCCTAAAATATCAATGAAAAGCCCTCAAATTGGCTATATTTAAAGTGACCACGCAGGGCTATTAAAGTGTCATTCTCCTAACTAGGAGCATCTATGCAAATTAACAAATAAGAGCTCGTTGAGTTCACTATATTGCTGCCCGTATCTCAAGCTCCCAACGCCCAAAGAATGAGCTAGTTGAGTAGCTCGTTGAGCTCTCCAAGTGTCGGCCTCAACTTGCTCCAATCGTCCCTCCTTCTCCAATTCTAACAATGCCTCTCTTGACACTCCCAACATGATGCCCACTTCTTCCATACTTGCACAATCATAGCTCTTCATCACCATCAAGTGAATATCATCAAGCTCCTTAGCTTGACTCCTCGTAAATTGTCTTGAAGGCACAAACTTAGCTTGATCAGGCTGGACTGCATCATCCTCCCCTTCTTGAGAAGATTTCGTCCTCGAAATCGCATCATCATCATCTCTCAAAGCGGCATTACCTGCAATGCAAGGAGTTAAGTCAGAAACATTGAAGGTTGTAGAAACATTATACTCACCAGGCAGGTCTATAACATAGGCGTTATTATTTATCTTTTAAGAGTGTGTGTGATGCCATAGCTAGTGGGCAGCGAGTAGAGAAATATCAATGGCATGATGGGTACCTTTTTAAGAAGGGAGAGTTTGTATACCCGAGTCTTCATGTCGTGAGTTGCTGGAGCGTGAGGCACATTGTGGGGGCTTGATGGGTCACTTTGGGGTAGATAAGACCTTGGCTATACTTGGGGAGCAGTTTCATTAGCCTAAGATGAAGCGTGATGTTGAGCGTGTTTGTGGTGCTTGTTTAGACTACAAATGGGATAAGTCTAGGTCTATTAATCATGGTTTGTACACTCCCTTACCCGTCCCTACTAGTCCTTGGGTAGACGTCTCTATAGATATTGTGATGGGGCTGCCTCGTTCTAGGGGTGGTCATGATAGTATATATGTGGTTGTTGATAGGTTCTCTAAGATGGCTCATTTCATTCCTTGTAAAAAATTTGATGCACAACATGTTACTTACTTGTTTATTGCTAATGTGTTAAAGCTGCATGGTTTGCCTCGTACTATTGTAAGTGATAGGGATGCTGAATTTTTGAGTCACTTTTGGAAGTGTTTGTAGGGTGCTCTTGGCACCAAATTGTTGTTTTCTACGTCTCATCATCCACAGACTGACGGCCAGACTGAGGTTGTTAATCGAACCTTGGGAGCTCTTCTTAGGCTATTTTATATTGCATCAAAAGAGCAAAGAACTAGGAAATCATTCCCTATTATCTAATCATACATCTCCTTTTGCAGATTAATTTATATAAATGCTACTGTAATTATATTAGGCCCCTTGTATTTTATTCACTTAGACACGAGTTGATGTAGGATGTACTCTTCACTGTTAGCCGGCTTTGTTTATTTAGTTGAATTCCTCTTCATTAACACATACTAATCCTTCTCCCCTTATTTCTTTGGCATGAAAACACATCTTGAGAACGAGTTGAATCAAAAACTCAAAATGGGATGACATGCATTTGGAAGTTATTTGATCCGCTCCGCATTTTTGGGACTTGATATCCCCGAAAATGTAAAAGAAAGAAAAAATGAAAATCACAAGGTCCAAGGCTCAATGATTGAGTTCGCGCTTCCGGGTTCTATCTTCTAAACTCCATCCTTCCCCGCTCCCTTAGAAAATGCATGTTGTATAGGACTTCCCCATAGACCGGATTAGGAGCCCTGTAGGATAGAAATGATTTTCGAATTGTGAATAATTATTGTAAATTACTTAAATTGTTTTATATGAATGCTTTGTATCATTTCTTTTCGAATCGCCAATTTATTTATGGATGTTTAGAATCATTTGTGAATTAATGAGAGCAAAATCAAATTCGACTAAAAACCGTACCCTCGTCATAATTCGCATTTGAATTGCTTCTTTATTTATTATAATAAATATTCAATTATTTATTTATCTAATCTAATTTATTTATTTAGTTAATCAATTAAATTTTAATCCTTTATTTATTTATTTACTTAATCTAATTTATTTAATTTCAATTAATCATTTATTTAATAAATTAAATATCTATTCATTTATTTATTTAATTAATCAATTATTATTCATTTACTCCTTTATTTAATTAAAATTGATAAGTATTCATTTATTTAATTAAGTTATTTATTTGCTTATTTATTTATCTATTTATTCAATCAATTAATTAATCCTTTATTATTATCCAATTATTTATCTAGTTTGTTTTATTTAATTATCTAACATTATTTAACCTTTACTTATCCTATTAATTAATCAATTGATCATTATTTCATTATCCATTTAGTTAATCTTAAACTGGGTCATTTATTTATCTAAGTATCGACATATTTAAAATCTTGTCTTGTTTATATTATTTATATTATCCTTATATAAAATTAGCTTTATATACTTATTATCCTTAACAAATTCGTGAAAACCGCCGGATTAACCGCATTTAGCGGATTTTCGAAAGTTAGGGACCTTCTTTCGAATTTAAAAGAACCACTTACCTAAGAATCTCTGAAAATTATTTTCCTTTTAAATAAGGAAGAATTTGCACTCATTAATTAACATTGGTTCCTAATAATCCTTAAATTAGGTGGCGACTCCAAAGAAACCCTTTGGAGTCCCATTTTGTTGAAATTACATCCCGATGCATACTTGTGTATGCATTTTTGGGAGGGTTCAACAGCGTGGCGACTCCGCTGGGGATACGCAAATGGTTCTAACCAAAAGATTTTCACGAATGTGCGTTATTTATGTAAGTGTTGATTGTATGTATGCGTAGCTCAACTCTTTGTTTGTTTGCATGCGTAGAATTAATTGTTGGAAATGAATGTATTGAAGCATGTTTTTATTTGTGCATAGTCCACATTCCGTTCATATTTCCTCCCTCATGGAGCCTGTCAATTCTCTTTCACCTCCTCGATTTCATCACGGGGCACCCGCTTGACGGGTAGTTATGCAAGAAGGGCATTACCCTTACCTCACTCTTTGAAACTTCTTTCGTGTCACCAAAAGTTAGTTCGGGATATTGAGATTGTCTGGTTCTGTCATGGCCAGTTCTACTACGTTGTGAGGCCAGGTCTATCCCGCATAGGTTGAGTCAGCCTCAACCGTTAGCCCACTCTTAGATGGAGCTTTTGGGAGCATGCATGCATTTACACCTTAGTCTGGACCCGATCCTTGATACCGCCTCCATAGTTAGGAAACGGCCCTTACGTCAACGGGTTCTTGAAACCCAATGACAATGCATATTATGTGCTATGTGATAACGAATCCTCAGTCCTAACCATGTTTTGAGCAAAATCAGATTTGGAATTTTGTCCCCCATGTTGTCTTTTAGGGTATAAAATGGAAGAATTTAGCAGAATTTATGTGGTCATAGCAGTCCACATAGAATTTGAGATCATAGACAGAATTGCAGTCTAGAGAAAGTTAGGCAGATTTGATTGGTTTGTGTTTTAGAGATGATATGGTGTAGTGAGATCTAAGAGGCGAAGCCCCTAGTGTCTTTAAAAGATCAATGGGGTCCCTCTCGTGAATGGCTTTGCGTGTGTGCAGGCCCATATTGACTAACCAGCTGCAAATTCTTATGGAATGAAGTATGCTTATCGCATACTAGAAGAGTGAAGCCCCTATGTCTATAAACGACCAATGGGGTCCCTCCTTGAAGACCAGTGCGGTCTTGGCTACCTAAGAAACTGAGAGGCTTGATTAAAGCCGAGGACCAGTGAGGAGCCCTATGAACAAGGTCTGTGAGCCTTGCAAAACCTAGGAAGCTGAGAGGCTTGACTAAAGCCGAGGACCAGTGAGGTTTTATGTTTGAACGGCCAATTGGCGCCTTTCATGATTTGCAGTCTGGTATTGTGAAGGCAATTGGAAATCTCACCCCTGGATGTTGTGAAATAATTGGGAGTTGTGCTTGGAGGAGCGTTGATGTTTACAAAAGGTATAGAGGTTTGTTTCAGGTATTAGGCATTTGGGTTTAGAATTTTGTGCAGATGTTGTAGAGAGCAGGAGCTGTGTTAAAATTTCGAGTTGACACCAACTTTTGGAAGTTAGTTGAGATAACGGAATTGTAATGTCGAGGCGGAGAGCTGATTGTTATCAATTATTGTTATTATTTATTGCTTACTCTAAATCTGAATTGCTCAAAACTGGCATGAACTATTTTTCATTACCACTTGCTTGCGCGTCTTAGGCTTAACTCTGGCACAATAGAGGCACCTTACAGGGTAGGACGTGTTTGCATTTTATTTACGTTCAATTACTTGTGTTTGCCACATGTCAAATTATCTGTCTAATATGCGATTACTTGCTAAATATGTGCTGCTTGCCTGAAATTTGTTGGCACTGATTGCGCTGCGATTGAATTTGTTCGGTGGTATGGTAAGATTAACGTTATATTACTTCAATCTATACTTCGTAAAAGTTAACCGCTTTATGAAGTAATTTATTCATCTATCATCTGAATTCATGCATACCGTTATTTAAAATGCCTTACAAATGTTATTTTATTTATCTTAACCCCAGTCTTGTCATTTTGCAATATATTGTTTAGCGTCATATTTTAAAGTATTCGCAAGTGTGTTTTCCTTTTGAAAATAATTTCAGAGTTAAACAAGAGTTTCCGCGTCTGGTTTGCTTTAACAAAATAAGTGTCTTGCTCTAAATTTTGGGTCTTTTCAGTACGGTCTCAATTTCTCCTTTTTGGAATAAGTTGACCCGTCGGTTTCATCTTTAATAAATTTTTATTAAATTCGGTATGCGTTGCTAAAGGGTTAATTATTTGAACATCAAGATCAGGACCTATGGCTCGTCAAATTGCTGTGACTGACTTGACTGGAAATGATGGATCCCACCATGACAAGGTTAACAAGATTGAAGCAACTGTAGCAAGTTTGAAAAAGAGACTTGATAGCCTTACTGAATTGGTTGTCGCGCTCATGGACGCTCGCAACCCAGTGCGAAATGTGCCAAGCCCAGGACCAAGTGCTCCTGTTGCTCCTATCTATACTGTTGCACCTCCTACAATGCAAGTAGCTCCAGCATTTGAGTGTGATGCTCAACAGTTCCCTAATTTGCATGCATTCCTGTTGGAGAAGGAATTTGGTGGCTTCTCATTAAAAACAAGCAATGAGAAAAGCAACGGGGAAGGGCTTCCCAATGCTAAAGAGAACAATGGCACAATGGCAGTTGGGAAGGCTCTACCATCTCAAGCAGGCTTAGGTGAAGTAGAAAAGGAAAATATGTCTCTTGACGTGGTTGATCCACCAGTGTATGATGGGATAGAAGATCCTCATGATCATTTGAAAGCATTCGCTGATTGGGTGGCAATATTTGGAAAAAGCAATGGAATCAAGCTGAGGTTATTTGTTAAGACGCTCGCGGGGCCAGCTTTAACATGGTTTGCAATATAGGATCTTGGAAAGCGATTCACATGGGATGACTTAGCTTGTAACTTTGTCAAGCAGTACGAACTCCCAAACCTGACCTTTGCAAGAAGCAGTCCACTGAAAAGAAAATCTATAGAGCTTCAAAAAGAGCCGGTTGCAATAATTTCTGACAAGAGAAAGTGTGAATTGGTTGAGGCACAGTCCAAAGACAAAGGAAAAGATGTCATGTCAAAACCTTTGCCAGCCATAGCAGGGGAACCTAGTGCCAATGCGCAAGTAATTGTCAATCTAAGTTCATAGTCAAACCACGCCAAAATATTTGCTTTCGCATTCACACGGCTCCCAGAATCTTACACAAGATTGTTTGAAAGGCTCAAGGGATTCAATTTGATACATCCTATAGAATCAAAGCCGTATTGGTCACATAAGCCTGATAATTTGGGAAAATTTTGTGCTTACCATTCAGGGATGCAGGGGCATAGTAGTGAGGAATGCACTTTATTTAAACAGAAAGTTGAAAGCTTGATTAACTCTGGCCAGGTCAAAATTCTACCTACAAATGGCACTGGCGAACCTTTTGTCGCAATCCTTCCATATGCAAAGGGAGGTTCCTCGAAGAAGGGCATTTAGGCACCTATCAAGTTCCAGAAAAGCAGTAGAGTTGCAGAAGCAAAAGTTAGTTTATTTGCATTATTAGGAAGTAACTATTGTAATATTCTTTTGTTAGTTTTGTTGAAAGAAAAGAAAGAATATCAAATTATGAATGTTTGAATCTATTTCTATGTAAGCAAACTACTGTAACCGATTTCCCAAGGCGGGAAGCGTAGGCAACTCATATCGAGTTTCGGTTACACCAGCATTTGAAAATTCTCTTTTGTGTAAGCAGAACTACGCACGGTCTGATTCCCAAGGAGGGATACGTAGGCTCCTCCATCGGGCTCGACCCTTTAGTATTTAAATTTTAATTTTTTCCAAAGATGGAATGATAAGACCCAAATTGGAGCCAAAACGCCAACCATCAAGAGCCAAGCTTGAGAGCACAAAGAGTACCGCCAAGGCCCCCGAAAGCGACTTAAAGATCATGCAAAGGAGCGCCAAGGGAGGAGGACCACCTAGGCCCCAAAGGAGAGGCTCGGGAGACACATTTTGAACCATTTCAAGACCTCCCAAGAAGAGGCGGACCGCCCACTAGACTAGGCGGACCGCCCACTAGATCTGCCTGGTGAGTATAATGTTTCTATAACTTTCAATGTTTCTGACTTAACTCCTTGTGTTCCAGGTAATGCCGCTTTGAGAGATGATGAGGGCGCGATTTCGAGGACAAAATCTTCTCAAGAAGGGGAGGATGATGCAGTCCAGCCTGATCAAGCTAAGTTCGTGCCTTCAAGACCATTCACGAGGAGTCAAGCTAAGGAGCTTCAAGATATCCACTTGATGGTGATGAAGAGCTATGATGGTGCAATGATGGACGAAGCGAGCAGCATATTAGAAGTGTCAAGGGAGGCGTTGATTAGCATTGGAGAAGGAGGGCCAATTGATGGGGATTGAGGCGTGGCATCCGTGTGGCACGCGGGCAGCATCCTCTCATGCATGCAATCGCGTGGAGGGCTCATCTTTAGGCCTCTATGAGCTGGAGTTTTTATGACATTCTCATATTTTTGCATAACTCGACTCTTCTATTTTATGGTGCTTATTTAGCCCTACGTCGATATTGACATTTAGCCCACTTGGAGGCTATTCCTTTACCTTTAAGGTGTATGAGGCTCACCTATATAAGCCTAACACTTAGTTATTTTCGTGCACCTTACTTCATAAGAAAAAAATGCAGCTTTTTGTTGTTCCTTACTTATGTTGGAAAACTTGTTCTTTTTGAGTGAAATCGAATTGAGCTTGATTCTTCCATTGATCATTCAACTTTTAATTCCTAGCTGTCTTGAGAGTTGTTGAGTAGTATAGGTCCTCCTTGGCTTCATCAAGAAGGTAAGTAGACTAGTTCCTGCTTGCAATTCTTGGTAGATCAAAGAGAGTCTTGTTTCTATCCTTGTTTTTTGCTATTTCGTTGTTAATCTTGCATCACCTTTGTCATGCCAAACTTCACATCGGGATGTCTACCCTCTATCATGCCAAACTTTTCAAAGGGTTGTTTACCCTCAGGGCTGTCTACCCTTTGCCATGCTAAACTTCACATCAGGCTGTCTACCCTTTGTCATGCAGAACTTCTCACAGGGCTGTCTACCCTTTACCATGCCAAACTTCACATCGGGCTGTCTACCATTTGTCATGCCAAACTTCTCACAGGGCTGTCTACCCTTTGCCATGCCAAACTTCACATCGGGCTGTCTACTCTCTGTCATGCCAAACTTCTCACAGGGCTGTCTACCCTTTGTCGCGCCAAATTTCACATCGGGTTGTCTACTCTCTATCAGGCAAATCCTTCATGTCGGGCTATCTACCCCCATGGCTGTCTACCCTGCAAAATAAAAGCGTAGTGAAAGGAAGCTGAATACCTCTCGTCAAAGGACATTTGCTTATCGTGTCGGGCTGTGTACCCTTGTGCCTGCGTTCAAAGAAAGATTTGTGAGTTGTGCGGGGGGATGGTTTAGTTTGTGCATTCTTTGCTTGCTTTGAGCCTTCTTCTTCTAAATGTCGCGACCCTGGTAGAGCTAATGGGGATATATAAAGAGATAAAGAAACAATGCAAATAATTTGAAAATGTTTTTGTAAGAAGAAAATATATTATTCCATTGAGTCGCAAACCGCATTGTGTAAGATCGTGGTCATTATTCCTCAGGTTGTCCCAGGATTCTCCACTAAATGAATTATGAGGGGGACCTCAAAATTCTTCCCCAGTTTCTTCATTTTGAAACTTTTGAGATGGTCTCAAAAATTTCTGCCTCAATGTCAATTCCTATCTGTCATTTTGGAATTCTTGAGAGTTCCTAAAAAATTCTACCCCAGTTTCTGTTTCATGGAAAAAATAGATTTTTTGTATTTATACGACCGAACCTTGGGTAAGTTGCCTACGTATCCCACTTGGGGAATCAAGTCGTAATGTAGTTCCAGATTACATAATGTGTTGCAGAATAGTAAAGTAATTAACTAATACGAGCTTTTAGACATAGTATCTTTTGACAGCATCTGCATTGATTGGTTTCGGCCAAACTTCTCCATCCATCTCTACCAATATTAGTGCTCCCCCAGTCAGGACTCGGTGAACCATGTAGGTTCCTTGCCAATTTGGTGCAAACTTGCCTCTTGCCTCTTCTTGGTTGGGGAATATCTTCTTCAGCACCAGTTGTCTAGGTTCGAATGACCTTTCACGAATTTTCTTGCTAAATGCTTTTGTCATTCTTTTCTGATATAGTTGCCCATGACATATTGCATTCACCGTCTTGCCATCGATGAGCGCCAGCTGCTCCATCCTCTCTTTGACCCATTCAGCATCTTTTAATAATGCCTTTTGAATGATCCTCGGAGATGGTATCTCGACCTCTGCTGGTGTCATTGCTTCGGTGCCATACATTAACAGGTAAGGAGTAGCTCCTGTTGATGTTCTCACTGTGGTGCGGTACCCTTCATAGGGTAAATTCTCATGCCATTGCTTTGAATTGTCTATCATTTTGCGCAGTATTTTCTTGATGTTCTTGTTGGCTGCCTCGACTGCTACATTCATCTGAGGTCTATATGCAGTGGAATTACGGTGCTTGATCTTGAAATCCTCATAAGTTGCTTTCATCAAGTCACTATTGATGTTAGACCTATTGTCAGTGATGATTGACTCGGGGATGCCAAATCTACAGATCATCTTGTCACGAACAAAATTTTCTACCACTTTCTTTGTCACTGACTTGTACGATGCAGCTTCCACCCATTTGGTAAAGTAATCAATGGCCACCAATATGAAATGGTGTTCATTCGAAGCGGCGGGTTCGATAGGTCCTACGACATCCATTCCCCAGGCGGCAAAGGGCCAAGGTGATCCCATAACGTTCAACTCGCTGGGAGGTACTCGAATTATGTCTCCATGGGCTTGGCATTGATGAAACCTCTTTGCGTGCTTTATGCAGTCATGCTCCATTGTCATCCAAAAATATCCAGCCCTTAAAATCTTCTTTGCGAGTACAAAACCATTCATACGCGGGCCGCACGTCCCAGAATATATTTCTTCTAGCAGTCTCGCAGCTTCTTTAGCATCAACACATCTCAGCAAATCTAGATCAGGTGTTCTTTTGTATAGGATTTCACCGTTCAAAAAGAAACTATTTGCCAATCTCCTAAATGTCATCTTTTGAAGGTTTGTTGCATCTTTTAGGTAAGTGCCATCTTTGAGAAATATCTTAATGTCATAGAACCAAGGTTGTCCGTCCAATTCTTCTTCAACATGATAACAATATGTCGGTTGCTTCCTCACTGCCACGGGTATTGAGTCAATGTAGTTCTTGTCAGGATGCTTGATTATAGAAGATATGGTGGCCAATGCGTTTGCGAATTCATTTTTCAGCCTAAGTACATGTCGGAACTCTATCATTGTGAACCTTTGCTTCAGCTCCTTTATGCACTCAAGGTATGGAAATATTTTGGAATTCTTTGCCGTCCATTCTCCTCGGACCTGGTGAATCAACAAATCAGAATCCCCAATTGCCAACAGCTCTTGTATGTTCATGTCTACCACCTTTCTAAGACCCAGGATGCAAGCTTCATATTATGCCATTTTATTGGTGCAAGGAAACCTCAGTTTGGCTGTGATAGGATAGTGTTGACCAGTCTCGAAAACTAGTACCACTCTACTACCGACTCCTTTGAAATTCACCGCTCTATCAACGAATAATCTCTAGCCGTCTTATTCCTCTGTGATGTCTTCCCCGGCGAACATGCCTTCTTCGTCTGGGAACTATGTGTGTAGAGGTTCGTAATCATCATCCACAAGATTCTCAGCCATATGGTCTGCTAAGGCTTGAGCTTTCATTGCATTTTGAGTCACAAAAGTGATGTCAAACTCGCTGAGTAGCATTTGCCATTTGGACAACTTCCCGGTAGGCATTGGCTTTTGGAAGATATACTTGAGAGGAACCATCCTTGATATCAGTACGGTTGCATATGATGTTGGGTAGTGTCTCAACTTTTGGCTACCCAAGTTAATGCACAGCAAGTGCGCTCCGGCAGTGTGTACTTGGCTTCGTAGAGAGTGAACTTCTTACTCAAATAGTATATTGCTTGCTCCTTTCTTCCAGTTCAGTCATGTTATCCCAGCATGCATCTGAATGCAGACTCTACCACAGACAAGTACAAGATCAAAAGACGCCCAGGTTTGGGTGGAACCAGTACGGGTGGGCGAGATAGATACTCATTTATCCGGTCAAATGCCTTTTCGCAGTCTTCTGTCCATTCGATTGCTGCATCTTTCCTCAACAACATGATAATTGGTTCACAGATGACTGTGGATTGGGCTATGAATCGGCTGATGTAATTGTGTCGTCCCAAGAAACTCATAACCTCTTTCTTACTCTTTGGTGGTGGCAATTCCTTGATGGCTTTGATCTTGGCTGGATCTAACTCGATGCCTCTTCTGCTGACAATGAAACCCAGAAGCTTCCCCGTTGGAACACCGAAAGCACAGTTTGCTGGATTCAACTTCAAATTGTATCTATGCAAGCGATTGAAAAACTTGCGCAAGTTATCCAGATGATCTGAGCTTTTCTTTGATTTGATGATCACGTCTTCCACATATACTTCAATTTATTTTTGCATCAAGTCATGGAACATGGTTGTCATTACCCTCATGTAAGTTTCTCAAGCATTCTTCAAACAAAATGGCATCACCTTGTAATAGTAAGTTCCCCAAGATGTAGTAAAAGTTGTCTTCTCAGCATCCTCTTCATCCATAAGTACTTGATACTAGCCGGCGAAACAATCCATAAAAGACTACAGTTCGTGCTTCGCACAATTGTCAATCAAGATGTGTATATTTGGCAAAGGAAAATCATCTTTTGGGTTGGCTTTTGATAAGGGGAAAACTACGGAAGCGATAAATGATGATAAGAACGAGACGCAACAAGAACACTTATGAAGTAGCACCAAGGAACGAGTCTTGATACACCCTCGATTCGAGTCAAGAAGCACCTACGCTATGCAACTATCCTCAAGAGACACTCGGCTCAAGCAAATAGAGTGATCGAAGAGGATTGAAAAGCAACTTGGATTCATCCAATTGATTCAAGCCAATAATGGTTACAAGTGTTTGGGAGCAATGCTCATCAATTCAATATTCAAGGTAAGGTCAATGGCAATAAATGATGAAGGGTGTTATTTATAGCACCCTTCTACAACCTATTGAAATGTCTAATTAGCCCTTAGCTAGATAGAAATACAATAGAACTAGCTAGGGTCAAAATAGGAAGTTTACACAAAAAGCTAGACAAATCAGCATATTGGGCGCTCAACCCTGGAGCTGGGCGCTCCGCCTGGAGGAAGCATGACCCAGGCGCTCCGCCTAGGGTCAGGCGCTCCGCCTGGTGACCTCCACTGTCCAAATTGAGCTAGGCGCTCCGCCCAGTGGCTGCCCATTTTGGGCGCTCCGCCTAAGGTCCTGGGCGCTCCGCCTGGGGCCTGAAGCTTTCCATTTCTCCTTCCATCGAACTCAAGTGTATGATCTTCCAATGGCCTCCGGAGCTCGTATCATCAACGCCCCTCCGAATCAAGTATAAGTGAGCATCATGAAGTGCCTTGGCTTGGCTTCTCGTAAAGGGTCTTGTGGTGGTGGTTTGCCCCGCATCATCCTCCCCTTCTTGAGGAGATTTCGTCCTCGAAATTGTAGCATCAACCTCCTCGACATTGTCCTTCACGGCATCATCACCTACATCAAAAGGAGCCAAGTCACTAACATTAAAAGTGTTTGAAATAGTGTACTCACTCGGCAAATCGATCACATATGCGTTGTTGTTGATCTTGGAGAGCACTTGGAAAGGTCCATCTCCCCGGGGTGCCAACTTCCCTTTTCGAAGGTTTGGAAACCTCTCTTTGCGGAAGTGCACCCACACCCAATCTCCTTTCTTGAGGTCCAACTTCTTCCTCCCCTTGTTCTTCTTGAGGGCAACCTTGTCATAGGCTTCCTCCAATCGCTTCCTCGCTTTGGCATGGATTTCAAGCATGGCTTTAGCTCGGCTTGCACCTTCAAAATTAACAACCATTTCTTTGGGCAAAGGGGTTAGATCAAGTGGAATCAAAGGATTAAAACCATAGACGCACTCAAACGGAGTTAAGCCAATCATGCTATGCAATGTACGGTTATAAGCAAACTCCATAAGAGGCAACTTGTCAACCCACGTCCCGGCCTTTCCTCGGGTCATGGCTCTAAGGAGAGCACCCAAGGTTCGATTCACCACTTCGGTTTGACCATCCGTTTGAGGGTGGTGGGACGTAGAGAATAACAACTTGGTGCCAAGAGCACCCCAAAGACACCTCCAAAAATGGCTAAGGAACTTAGAGTCCCTATCACTCACAATTGTTTGAGGCACACCATGCAACTTTAACACATTATCAATGAACAAAGAAGCTACATGTTGTGCATCATGACTCTTTTTACAAGGAATAAAGTGAGCCATTTTGGAGAACCGATCCACGACAACATAAATGCTATCGTGTCCCCCTTTAGACCGTGGCAAACCCATAACAAAATCCATTGAAATGTCCATCCACGGGCTAGTAGGAATAGGGAGGGGAGTATACAAACCATGGGAATTAGATTTGGACTTAGCATACTTGCAATCCAAGCAAGTGTTGCAAAGTCTCTCAACTTGCACACCCATTTTTGGCCAATGGAATTGCTCCATGAGAATGGCCAAGGTTTTGTTCCTCCCAAAGTGACCCATCAAGCCCCCACAATGTGCTTCACGAACAAGCAACTCCCTCCATGAGGACTCGGGCACACAAACTCTTCCATTTTTAAAAATGTAGCCATCTACCCATTGGTATTTCTCTACCCTCTTCCCACTCACTAGAGCATCATGAATGCTCTTGAACTTTGGGTCATGTTCGTACAAGGATTTTATACTCTCAAAATCCATAAGTCTAGAAGCAAGGGTGGTAGCGAGGGCGAACTTTCTAGAAAGCGCATCGGCTACAACATTATCCTTACCCTTTTTGTAATGAATTACATAAGGGAAGGACTCAATGAACTCGACCCACTTGGCATGCCTTTTGTTCAATTTCTCTTGACCTCTTAGATGTTTGAGTGACTCATGGTCACTCTTGATCACAAATTCCCGAGGCCATAGATAATGTTGCCAATGGGCTAAAGCTCTCACGAGGGCATACAACTCCTTGTCATACGTGGAGTAATTCAAGGTTGCGCCCTTCAATTTCTCGCTAAAGTAGGCAACGGGTTTCCTTTCTTGCATGAGAACACCCCCAATACCCACCCCCGAGGCATCACATTCTACCTCAAAAGCCTTCCCGAAGTCGGGCAATTGTAGCAATGGGGCGGTACTTAGCCTCCTTTTCAATTCTTGGAAAGCCTTTTCTTGAGGCTCTCCCCACACAAAGGCCTTGTCTTTCTTCACCAACTCGGTGAGTGGTGCGGCAAGAGTACTAAAGTCCCTTACAAAGCGCCTATAGAAACTAGCAAGGCCATGGAAACTCCTAACATGAGACACATTAGTAGGAGTTGGCCAATCTCTAATGGCTTCGACTTTGGACTCATCGACCTCTACGCAATTGGCACTAACAACAAAGCCAAGAAAGACAACCTTTTCCACACAAAAGGCACACTTTTTGAAATTGGCATAGAGCTTTTCGGCTCTTAGCGCTTCAAGAACTTGACTCAAGTGGCCCACATGGTCATCTATTGATTTGCTATAAATCAAGATATCATCAAAATAGACGACCACGAATTTATTGATAAACGGCTTTAAAACATGGTTCATTAACCGCATGAAAGTGCTAGGTGCGTTGGAGAGGCCAAAAGGCATCACCAACCATTCATAAAGACCAAATTTGGTCTTGAATGCGGTTTTCCACTCATCACCCGGTTTCATCCGGATTTGGTGGTAGCCGGACCTAAGATCTATCTTGGTAAAGACGGTTGAACCACTCAATTCATCAAGCATGTCATCAAGTCTAGGAATGGGATGACGATACTTTACCGTTATCTTGTTGACCGCTCGGCAATCAACACACATCCTCCATGTCCCGTCCTTCTTTGGAACAAGAATGACCGGTACGGCACACGGACTCAAGCTTTCTCGAACCAACCCTTTGGTGAGCAATTCATCCACTTGCTTTTGCAATTCCTTGGTGTCCTCCGGGTTGCTCCTATAAGCCGGCTTGTTTGGGATTTGGGATCCCGGAACAAAATCGATTTGGTGCTCAATCCCCCTCAATGGAGGAAGGCCACTCGGCATCTCTTCCGGGAACATGTCCTCAAACACCTTCAAAACATTCTCAATAGCACTAGGCAAAGGGTTAGGGTTAGAAGAAAAATCACTATCGGAGTTTAGAACCATACCTTTGTGCACTAGGCAAATGAGCATTTTGGTGCCATCATTACCTCTCAAGTACTCGCCCGGTTGCATCATGGCACACATGCGACCGGTGGAAGATGGTGGAGTCTCGGCCAAAGGCTTGGCCACAACCGGGGACTTGGCCTTAGCCGCTTCCCGCAACTCTTTCATGCGCCGATAGTCCTCACTTACTTGCTTTGGTGTCAAGGGCGTAAGCACAAACCTTTTCCCCTCATGTTTAACCGTGTAAGTGTTGGCCCGGCCATCATGAACCACTTGTTTGTCGTATTGCCAAGGCCTACCAAATAAGAGGTGGCAAGCTTGCATTGGCACCACGTCAAACATGTGTTCATCTTGGTAGTTCCCAATCTTGAACCTAATCAAGACTTGCTTCACTACCCTCAACTCCCCACATTCACTCAACCATTGCAAACGGTAGGGGTTTGGATGCTTAAGGGTAGGCAACTTCAATTGTGAGACCAAAGATTGGCTCACCACATTTGCACAACTACCCGAGTCAATGATCATGGAACACACTTGTCCCTTCACTCTACACCTAGCATGGAACAAGTTTTCCCTTTGCTCATCTTCCCTCTCTTCATTCACCATAGCACCCAAAATTCGACGTACCACAAGGAACATATTAGGATCATCCCCCTCCGTCGCTCTCTCTTCACCCTCGCCCTCAACTTCCTCACTCTCCTCCTCAACATCTTCCTCGGGCTCACTTTCCCCCTCATAGACCATCCCATCATCCATCACAATCATGGTTTTCCGGGTAGGGCACTCTTTGGCAAAGTGACCGTAACCCTTACATTTATGGCATTGGAAAGAAGAAGAAGAAGGAGTATTTAAAGTAGTTTTAGAATTACCTCCAACCTCTTTGTGGTCGCTTCTCGGGGTAGCCTTCTCAAAAGGCTTTTTCACTTCTCGACTCCCACTTGCACCACTTGTGTATGGGGTCTTCCATTCTTTGGGGCGAGTTGTTGGAGTGGTAGTGGTGGTACTCCTATAGCGAGGGGCTCTTTCTTCTTTGAGCCACTTCTCGGCCTCAACCGCGGCATCACACACATCTTGTAGAGAGTGGAATATGTGTAGCATCAATTGGGAAGCAATCTCCCTACTCAAGCCACTTTTGAAACGGATGATAGCTTGTTCCTCATCCTCCATTTCCATATCAAGAGCCATCCGATTTTTCTCAAAGTCGTTGAAATATTCATCAACGGACTTGTAGCCTTGTTTCAATTCATAGAGCCTTTTGAGTTGCTCTTGTCGATACTTGGGAGTCACATATTTGTTGTTCATTACTTCTTTCAACTCTTCCCAAGTGATGTTCATCCGCAACCCAAGTCGTCTCCTTGATCGCTTCATGGATTCCCACCATGTAGAGGCATAAGATTCAAAGGAAGCAATGGCATATGTAGCCTTCTTCTCCTCGGACATGTCATTCGTGTCAAAGACCCGCTCCAATTGAACCTTCCACTCTAAGAAAGCCTCCGGATCACTAGTCCCTTTGAAAGGTGGGATAGTGATCTTCACACTATTGAGGTTAGTGTCACGACCCCCACGATGTGGTCCCGGTTGACCCCCGTAGTAGTCTTCAACCTCATCATACTCCCGTCTCAAGTCCCTTCCCATAAAAACCCTTGGAGGTCCTCGACCTCGCCCACGACCTCCATCCATTCCTCGGCCTCCGTGCATCGCCCTCCTATTCGGATAGTGAGCATCAAAATCATCATCTAGTCCGAGACCCTCCCCTTCTTGAGCTTCATCAACTTGCTCAAGAGGAACCACATTTCTTCGGGGCCTTAAGAGTGGGACATCTCCTTGGGGATTGCCCAAGGGTTGGGGAGTGCCCAACGACCTTTCTCTAGCAAGAGTCTCACCCTCAACCGTTGTCGACGAACTAACTCCGCATATTGGTCCGGTTTCATGATGGAGTCATCACTTGTGCCTTCATTGGCATCCTTGTGGACACTCGGGGTCCTTTCCTTTTCAAAGACTTCCATTCTAAGGTTCAAGGTTTTTACCTCGGCCAATAGACTGGCCAAGACGTCAACGGGAACCTCAATGGTATTTTTGGCCTTCTCGTCCGCCATTGTACCTACAACAATCAAAAACAAGTAGAGAGATTAGAGTAAAAGTCCTCACTCACTCCCTCACCTTTGCTTGTCGCTCGGGTTCACTCAAGTTGGGGTTGGGTTCACTCAAGCTTAAGATCAACGGCGTCCTCGTAGTTGCGTAACTCCCTCGAGAATCACTCCAATTCGCAAGAACTAAATGCTCTTCGGGAAGAGTGGAATTAATGGGACTCGATTAACGCTAAGCTTTTTAGTGAGTACTTGGAAGCAAGCAATTAACTATGAGTCTTCTTTGAATTCTACTTCTCCTTTAGGCACGATGTTCCTAATCGCTCAATGGATTAGCACTAATCGAGTAGGAGTGTTACTCTCAAAGTACTAACCGGAAGCAACGTAAACAAACAAACACGAAAACCTAACGAAATCAACTACCCGGACCCCTTCAGGAATCTGGGCGGTCCGCCTGGTCAGTGGGGCGGTCCGCCTGGAAATTGTCCAAACTCGGCAGTGAGGTCGGGCGGGCGCTCCGCCCAGAGTGTGGGCGCTCCGCCTCAAGCTTTGCTTCAGCTTTTCCAAAACTCGTTTTTGGTCGAATTTGACCCACTTCCTTCAACAATTTCAAGTTGTTTTTGATATTGAATGATACCCAAACTTGTTTTAAGCTATATCAAACAATCCCCAATGGTTTAATCCAACAAACAACCAACAAACAACTTGTTTCAAGGATTTGGAGCAAATTCTTCAAAAATTTTCAAGAACACCAAGATTTCAAAATTTCGATTTTCATTTCGCTACTCCAAATGATGTTATGGGGGTATCAAAACGACGGGGAACTATAAGGAACAATCCCCGATACCAAACAACCAAGATTTCATAACATCAGACAAGTTCTAGCAAATTTTGGTGAAATTTCAACTTTTGGGTTTGATTTTCGAAAATTTGATTCGCAACTCCAAAACGCGTTTTGTTGGTTCCCAATTGTTGAGAATACATAAACAAACAATCCCCGATAATCAAAACCAACAAAATCGTATCAACCAACGATTTCTAGCAAATTTTTGGTGTTTTCAAATTTTTGAATTTTTTTGTTTTCTTCAAGTTTTTCAAGAACAACAATAAGAACAATACTAGGGCACGATAATGACACTACGAACAAGGAACGAGGGTTTGTAGAAACAACACCCGAGCCTTGCTCTGATACCAACTGATAAGGGGAAAACTACGGAAGCGATAAATGATGATAAGAACGAGACGCAACAAGAACACTTACGAAGTAGCACCAAGGAACGAGTCTTGATACACCCTCGATTCGAGTCAAGAAGCACCTACGCTATGCAACTATCCTCAAGAGACACTCGGCTCAAGCAAATAGAGTGATCGAAGAGGATTGAAAAGCAACTTGAATTCATCCAATTGATTCAAGCCAATAATGGTTACAAGTGTTTGGGAGCAATGCTCATCAATTCAATATTCAAGGTAAGGTCAATGGCAATAAATGATGAAGGGTGTTATTTATAGCACCCTTCTACAACCTATTGAAATGTCTAATTAGCCCTTAGCTAGATAGAAATACAATAGAACTAGCTAGGGTCAAAATAGGAAGTTTACACAAAAAGCTAGACAAATCAGCATATTGGGCGCTCCACCCTGGAGCTGGGCGCTCCGCCTGGAGGAAGCATGACCCAGGCGCTCCGCCTAGGGTCAGGCGCTCCGCCTGGTGACCTCCACTGTCCAAATTGAGCTAGGCGCTCCGCCCAGTGGCTGCCCATTTTGGGCGCTCCGCCTAAGGTCCTGGGCGCTCCGCCTGGGGCCTGAAGCTTTCCATTTCTCCTTCCATCGAACTCAAGTGTATGATCTTCCAATGGCCTCCGAAGCTCGTATCATCAACGCCCCTCCGAATCAAGTATAAGTGAGCATCATGAAGTGCCTTGGCTTGGCTTCTCGTAAAGGGTCTTGTGGTGGTGGTTTGCCCCGCATCAGCTTTATTCAAATCTCTGTAGTCTACACAAACTCTGAGTTTCCCATCTTCTTCGGCACTGGGACAATGTTAGCTAACCAAGTTGGGTATTTGACTGTTTTTAAAATCCCTGCATTGAGTTGTTTAGTCATTTCTTCTCCAATCTTTACCAGGGTAGATGACTTGAAGGTTTGGGCTTTTTGCTTGATTGGCGGGAAGCCCGGATTGATGGGTAATTTGTGAGCCACCACATCCGTGCTTATGCCAGTCATGTCATCATACGACCATGCGAATACATCCTCATATTCCTTAAGAAATTCAATATACTGCTTTCAATCTTCTGCAGTGAGATGTACACTAATTCTTGTTTCTTTTACCATTTTATCATCTCCCAGATTTATCACCTCAGTCTCTTCTAGATTTGGTTTGGGCTTATTTTCAAATCTTTCAATTTCCTCTTGTGTTGCTTCATCAAACTCATCATAGTCAAAATCAAGTTCCTCAAGCTCCATAGTTTCTTTACACGTTGCAGTTGCAGACTCAATGGAATTATTAGTTTGAATGCTGAAAAATAAAATATTGCGTAATTAAAAGATTAAAACAAAATAAAAAGGAAATAGAGCAATATCTTTATCTATGAATCCTTGCAAAACAAAGTTTGCAGGGACACGTGTTAAAAGAGAAAAAAGAAAAATGCAAGTTCCACGACTCGAGGTCGGGTTTCATTTTACAAAGCATAAATAAACTCTATCCCTCAGCTCTACCGAGGTCCGCGGTAAGCTCGGGCCAAGTTACTGGTCCAGTTGTTCAGTGCAGCTCCAGATTCAGCTTTTGCCAGTCCAGGAGGTTCCACATGCTCTTCTATGATTACACAGTAGTCTTCGTCAGATAGGAACAACTTTTGCATGACTGCCAGTAAATCCTCTTCAGCATCGGCAATCTTCGGCTCAAACTCTTGTGCTGCAGATACCTACCCCTTACGACCATCCAAGTAGCCAGACGAGATGAAAATATGTAGGAGAGTTTTGGTACTTCTCTTATAGTATTTGAAATCTAGCGAAGCTTCTTCCATGCTCTTCTCATAAATCACAATGTATCCTATGTCAGCTTTCTCATTGTCGGGCCTCATCACAATTTGAATCGACTCAACCATGCAATCTAGGTTTTTGCCCAACCCTTTCCCAGGTTCATAGCCTTGCTTTATCATAATGCCTATAACCCAGTCTCCAGGCTACTTCGCAGGCTGTGGGAGTATGTATGGCTCCTCAATCACTACCTTCATGGGTGTAGGTTCGGGTATTTTAGGTAGCCATACTTGCTTTCACCTTGTTTCTTCAGAAATATGCTTCCAGTTGGGACGAGCATTAGGTGAGTACATCGTTTGCTTCTCTGTCTTGGCAGGTATGGTCTTACAAAATTCATGTCAGGGCACACCCCAGTCAGATATCACAGGCTCCCAATCTAGGTCCCTCCCTTCGTAACCTTTGCCTCGACCATCCCAATAAGTATTGTAAAAACTTCTCCTTTTCTCTTCAGTTCCTGGTGGTGTGTTGATGAGTTTAGGAGCAAAGTGTGCAGTATATCTTCCTTGGATTGTATCAATGCTCTTTTTGTGCTCATTGGGATTCCAACTCTTGTTGTAGTTCTTGCGGTGTCCTTCTCGGCGACCCTGCACTGCTCCCACAAGCTCCATAGTATAGAAGGTTTATCCGTCAAGAGTGTTCCCCTCGATTGCTGGTATGGTTTGTTCATTGTAGATGGAGTTGATCCCTTCGCCAAACACTACCACCTCTATGTTGTCACACTTGAATTTCACTGTCTGGTGAAAGGTATAAGGCACCGCCCCAGCCGTGTGAATCTAGGGGCTTCCTAGCAACAAGGTATAATAAGCGGAGATATCCATGGCATGAAACTCAACAGTGAACTCCACGGGACCGACCATGATGGTTAAGTCGATCTCCCCAATGGTGCTCCTCTATGAACTATCGAACGTATTTACCTTCATGTCGCTTTCCCTAATCTTGATTTGATCAATCCTTATTCTCTTCAGAGTGATGAATGGACTTATATTCAGGCCAGATCCTCCGTCGATCAGAACTCTTCCCACAAACCAGTCCTTGTATTTGATGGTGACATGCAAGGCCTTGTTACGACTCAACCCCTCTGGCGGCAGCTCATCTTCGTGGAAGGGGATTTGATTAGTTTCCATGACTTGTCCAACCATGCTAGCAAAATTCTCAACTGTGGTGACCACCGGGACATGTGCTTCATCTAATACTTTCATCAAGGCATTTCGGTGGCTCTCTAATTTGAGGAGTAAAGCCAGAACAGAGATTTGAGCAGGAGTCTTGCCCAAAAGTTCAACTACAGAGTATTCTTTTGCTTGAACTTTTTTCCACAATTCCTCGGACTCCTCCTCGCTGATGCCTCGCCTACCTTGAACAAGATGCTTGGGAGTGTAGATCCTCTCTCTCCTAGTCATCCCTTCTGCTGCAACGGTCTCAACTTCCGACTTGCCCTTCTTCTCTGCCTCATAATCCCATGGTACTGCTTTGTCATTGTATGGAGGGACTACGTCAATTTAGAATTTTGGAGCCACCTCTACTTCAATAGGCTCTGGTGCTTTGGCTGCTTGGGCAACAGAAGCGGATGCTGGTGTAGCCGCCCTTGCTTTGACAATGTTTCCTTCCAAGTTGCATTCTTTATCTAACTCGATCAAGTTCACCCTATTATCTCAGTGGTTAGGCAAAAGGTTATTGTGCACATTTGGTGTTTTCAAGTGGATCACCTTCTGATCGATCAGGTCTTGTATTATATCTCTTAGAGCATAACACTTTTCGGTGTCATGACCAGGTCCCCAGAGTGGTAGGCACTGGTTTTGGTCGAAGAAGGGTGACATTCTATCAGGCATTTTGAATGGGACGGGTTGTATGTGGCCTGCTGCTTTGAGTCTTTCGAACAGTTGAGTGTGGAATTCAGCTAATTGAGTATAGTTTCTTTTAGGTCTTGGGTTGTTGTCCGTGCGAGGTTTTGGCGGGTAAGTGTTGGTATTTCTATTGTTTGGGCTTTGTGGATATAGTGGTCTTTGTGGAGGTGGAGTTTGGAAAATGCGTTTGGTGTTGTAGACTGGATATGCGGGTGATGGTGGAATATTGGGTATGATGGAGGTGGTATTTGGTATTAATGGTTATGGGTGGGAGAGTAGTCAAGTGATGCAGCAACGAAGGACCAACTATTGGCGCCGAGCAGCACAGAGCCGAACACAACAAATTGTGTTCGAAGTCAAGTGAGCGCCCGATGACAAATGAATTCGAGCAAGCAACCAAGCACCGAAGTCAAGGCTGCCGAACACACACTTAGCTCAGCCCTGCGTGGCTTGTTTTTATTGGTCACTTGTGACTCTTTACTGTTTTACGCTTAGCCTAGTCTATAAATACTCAATTTACGTTTCATTGTCAGGCAGTTATTTGTTGAATGATCAAATATAGCAAGTGCTATTGTGAGTCTCCGATGGAGCCAAACCCCGACGTGGGATTTTAAAGAACTTGTGTCATTCAGTGTCTTCGATTGAACATTTTCTTCTTGGTCATTCAGTTTGCAAGAAGCTTGTTCTTCTTGAGGATTGTTGCATAGCATAGGTGCGTCTTGACCTTCATTCGGTTGAGCTTTGAGACAGGTTCCTCACTGTTCTTTCGAATCGAAGCAAGATTTGTCTTTCTTCTATCTTTTATTCTTGTTTTCTTCCGCGTTTGTTTCGTGTTTAGCTTTACCTACGGGTTTGCTTCCACCATCTTGGTATCAGAGCAAGGTTTGGGCTTGTTTCTACAACCCCAAATCCTGTTCAAGTTATCTTTAAATTTCGTGCGTTTGTGTCTTTGTTTTTCGATTCGTGTTCTTGTTTTGTTTTGGATACTGTTGGTGGTTTTGTTGGTGTTGTTATTTAACAAAAAAATAAAAGGGTGTTAAAAGAAAATTCAAAAATTTGGATTGATTGTTAGTTGTTTGGATTAAACAAGCATTGATTCATGTTCACCACTGTCCGAGGAACAATTTAAGCACCGGTCATACACCATCGGCGAGTAGGGTTTCTCAACGATAATTTTGGACTGTTTTGAGCTTAGTGGTGACTGATTTGAACCCCATTTGAGATTGGTTGATACCGATGAAGATTGGTTGTTCTTGAGTATTTTTGGTTGTTTTGTGCTTAAAATTTTCGAAGTCTATGAATCAAACCGTCGTCCGCACGCTGGAAAATTGTTACATTGTAACAGTGTACGGACACGAGGAGCTGAATGGCTCGAAAGGCTTTGAATTGATTTCCTCCGATTGATGTTGAAACGGAGACGAAAGCAACCCAAAAGTTTTGTTTGAAGTCATGGTCAGTGAACGAAGTGAAAGCTGTCCGTATGCCGGAGCTAAAATCTTCACTGTTCCATTGAAGGAGAAGGGGTAAAATTTACAAACCCAAAAACCCCAGGTGAAAACGTGTCGGCTTGAAAGGGGAAAGTGGATAAGGTAAAACCCTATCCGTACCGAGGAGGGACCACTCTTGTACGGACAAGAGTTGGTGTGTTCGAAAAAGATTCCGAAGAGGGATCGAAGGGTAGATTCTCCTAGGTTCTCACTTTTCTTGTGTTCGATAAATCTAGTTAGTGGATCTTTAGAGTAAATTTTTCTTACTCGAGGTCGTACTAACTCATTTTGAGCTTATAGGAATTTGTGCGTGGGGTGACCGAAGTCCAACTCTCGTAGAAATCCTTTTGACTCCCCGAAGCGCAAGAGTAAATAGTGTCCGTTCCATCGAGTTATATCAATTCACTCATCCTGAAGGAGACATTGTAACTTGTCAAATTCGAAGGAATTGAGAGAAGTTGATCAACCGAGGAAGCCATTGGCTACAAGTTCTTGAGTGACCAAAATCGAACCCCTAAATTGAGTGGACCTGAGTGCCACCCAACAAAGGTGAGGGAGTGTGTGAGGTGATTTCTAACCTTAACATTGTACTTAGTCTTTGGTTTGTACAGCTACCATGGCTGGGAATGGAGATGAAGGAAAGGGCATTGAGAATCCCGAGGTGTCGTTAGCCAATCTCATGGCTGCGATACAAGGCATCAGTGCCGAAGTAAGAGGAATGAGTGCTCGAGTAGCTAACCTCGAGCAAGGGAGTGTGTCCGTGGCTATGCATGGGTCCGGCGCTGGAACGAGCAGCTCCACTCCGATGAAACCTGAGCTATATGCCGAGCTTGTTCGACAACATTAGTTGACGAGTGAGGCAATTCGAAGAGGACTCAACTTGGGCAATCCCCAAGCTCAAAAAAACTTGGGCAATCCCCAAGCACAACAAAACTTTGGCAATCCCCAAGCTGATGATCAAAACATGGGCATTCCCCGAGGAGAAAGGTTACCACTTCCAAAGGCCCGAAGAAACCTTGGTGCCGTTGTCGAAGAGGTTGACGAAGAGGGATTTCCCGAGGATGAATATGAGTATGAGCCACCGTTTGGTCAACGAAGAAGGATTTCCCGAGGTCGAGGCCGAGGCGCAAATATTGAACGGCATATTGAGCGTGAGGCTGATGATCACTATGATGAGTATCCCAAACCGATTCGAGGTGCTCGAGATTCAAACTTGAACAATGTCAAGATCACTATTCCACCCTTCAAAGGAACTAGTGATCCGGATGAATATCTTGAATGGAAGCTTAAAATGGAGCGAATCTTCGAAACCAATGAGATGACCGAAGAAAGGAAAGCTGCCCATGCCATTGCTTTGTTCGAAGCATATGCATCCACGTGGTGGGAAGCTGACAAGAGATTTAGATGGAGGAATGTTTATCCCGAAGTCACTACTTGGGCACAGTTGAAAAGAGCAATGGATGCTAAGTACTTGAGTGCCAAGTATAGGCAAACTCAATTTCAAAAGCTCTATGAGTTGAAGCAAGGGTCCAAGTCAGTTCAAGAGTATCATGATGAATTCTTGAGGATTCGATTGAATCTTGATCTGGACGAAGATGAAGAGCAAGCCACTATTCGGTTCAAAAATGGCTTGGCTCGGGAGGTGTCATCTCAATTGAGGCTACATGTGTATCATACGGTGGAAGATATGTTCGAAGCTGCTACCGAAGCTGAAAAATTTCTTAAGGATGATAAAGCAAACCGGTATCGAGGAGTCACTACTTCTACTCCTATGAACCGAGGAAAAGAATGGAAGAGTCCGAATCCAACAAGTGCAAACACTATTCAAGATTCTAAGAAACCCTTCGAGAGGGGTGTAACCGTTAACCAATCAAGAGAAGTGGGAGGTAAATTTCAACTTAATTCTCCTAGTGCTTCAAACATTCAGTGTCATAAATGCAAAGGCGTTATGGTCACATGGCTAAAGAGTGTCCAACTCGCAAAGTGATGCTTGTGCTCGACAATGGAGAAGTTTGTGAGCAAGCAAGTGACACCGAAGAGGATAATTTTGAGGAGACTGACCGAGCTGAAAATGATGATGGTCGTGAAGCTACCGAAGCTGATCATCCGGAAATGTTTCTTGTGGTTTCGAAGGAATCTGAGCTGCATGACTCTCGAAGATGAGGACAACCAAAGAGAGAATCTTTTCCATGCCCGATGTCAAGTGAGGGGGAAGGTGTGTTCGATGATTATCGACTCAGGTAGTTGTGCAAATGTAGTGAGCCAAACCTTGGTCTCGCAAATGGGACTACCTACTTTGAAGCATCCCCATCCTTACAAGTTGCAATGGTTAAATGAGTGTGGAGAATTGAGGGTTGTCAAACAAGTGTGGATCAAGTTTAGAGTGGGAGAATATCAAGATGAGATGATGTTCGATGTGGTACCGATTCAAGCTTGTCATATGCTATTGGGACGACCATGGCAGTATGATCGGTCGGTTGTTCACAATGGAAGATCAAACACTTACACTGCAAAGCTCGAAGGGAAGAGTTTCATACTCAAACCCTTGTCTTCGAAACAAGTCACCGAGGACTATAAAAGAATGAAAGAATTGAAAGAAGCGGCCAAAGCTAAGCTTCCGATGGGAACAAAAATTGTGGCCGAAGACATTCATTTACCGCCCGAAGTAAGAGGTATTTGTGCAATCATGCAACCGGATGAGTATCTGCGAGGCAACGACAACAATTAGATGATGATTTGCCTCGTGCACAAGGGTAACTTTCTTATCTCTAATGATGATTTTTCTAACGATAACCCTTTGCCTAGTGCTGTACAAAGTGTTTTGCAGGACTTCGGAGACATGTTTCCCGAAGAAATGCCAGGTGGATTGCCTCCGTTTAGAGGAATCGAGCACCAAATTGACTTCGTACTGGGGTCACAAATCCCCAACTAACTTGCATACCGGTGTAATCTCGAAGACACTAAAGAGCTCTAAAGGCAGGTTGATGAGTTGCTGAACAAGGGCCTCGTTCGAGAGAGCTTGAGTCCTTGCGCCGTTCCTGTTATCCTTGTCCTGAAGAAAGATGGAACATGGCGAATGTGTGTTGATTGCCGAGCAGTCAACAAAATAACGGTAAAGTATCGTCATCCTATTCCTCGATTAGATGACATGCTAGACGAATTAAGTGGTTCTTCATGCTTTACGAGGATAGACCTCAGGTCCGGTTACCACCAAATGCGAATGAAACCCGAATACGAGTGGAAAACCGCATTCAAGACCAAATTCGGTCTCTATGAATGTTTGGTGATGCCTTTTGGCTTATCCAATGCACCGAGCACATTCATGCGATTGATGAACCATGTGCTCAAACCGTTCATAAATAAGTTTGTTGTCATTTATTTCGATGACATCCTTATTTATAGCAAATCTGTGGATGAACATGTCGAACACCTAAGGCTAGTGCTCGAAAAGCTTTGAGAAGAGAAGTTATATCCTAACTTCAAGAAATGTGCCTTTTGTGTCGAATGTGTTGTCTTTCTAGGATTCCTTGACAGTGCTAATTGTGTCGAAGTCGACGAGTCAAAAGTTGAAGCCATCAAAGATTGGCCAACTCCGACCTCGGTATCACAAGTTCGTAGCTTCCATGGCTTAGCTAGCTTCTACCGAAGGTTTGTTCGTGACTTTAGCACCGTAGCAACTCCTTTAACCGAGTTGGTTAAGAAAGACCATCCATTTATGTGGGGAGAGTCCCAAGAGAGGGTTTTCCAAGATTTGAAATGGAGGCTATGCTCTGCCCCATTGTTGCAACTCCCTGACTTCGGCAATGCATTCGAAGTCGAGTGTGATGCGTTCGGAGTTGGGATCGGAGGAGTGCTTATGCAAGAATCGAAGCAGATCGCTTACTTTAGCGAAAAGCTTAAGGGTGCAACCTTGAACTACTCTACGTATTACAAGGAATTGTATGCCCTCGTTCGAGCACTCGCCCATTGGCAGCATTATTTGTGGCCTCGAGAGTTTGTGATTAAAAGTGATCATGAATCGTTGAAGCATCTCCGAGGTCAGGAGAAATTTAACCGAAGGCATGCCAAGTGGGTTGAATTCATTGAGAGTTTTCCCTATGTAATTCATTAGTAAAAGGGTAAAGACAATGTTGTGGCCGATGCGCTATCAAGAAAGTTTGCCTTAGCGACCACTCTTGCCTCTAGGCTCATGGGATTCGAGCGCATCAAGTTGATGTACGAAGACGATCCCAAGTTAAAATTCGTTCGAGACGCAAGCTTGAGTGGCCGAAGGGTAGAGAAATATCAGTGGTACGATGGCTACCTCTTCAAGAATGGGAGGGTTTGTGTGCCCATGTCATCGTGGAGAGAGCTCTTAGTTCGAGAAGCTCACTCCATAGGCCTGATGGGACACTTCGGAGTCGACAAAACTCTTGGAATCTTAACCGAGCAGTTCCATTGGCCCAAAATGCGACGAGATGTGGAAAAGCTTTGCAACGCTTGTCTCATTTGCAAGAAAGCTAAATCGAAGACCAACCCTCATGGATTGTATACCCTGTTGCCTGTGCCTGATCGACCTTGGGTTGACATATCCATGGACTTTGTCTTGGGGTTACCAAGATCGGGGGAGGACATGATAGCATCTTCGTCGTCGTGGATCGATTTTCCAAAATGGCTCACTTTATTCCTTGCAAGAAGTGTGATGATGCACAACATGTAGCTACATTGTTTATTTCTCATGTGTTAAAACTGCATGGTGTGCCTCGTACTATTGTGAGTGATCGAGACTCAAAGTTCTTGAGTCATTTTTGGAAGTGTTTGTGGGGTTCCCTCGGCACCAAATTACTATTCTCGACGTCTCACCATCCTCAGACTGATGGACAGACCGAGGTAGTTAATCGAACCTTGTGATCTTTGCTTTGTGCAATGACCAAAGGCAAAATCGGAAACTGGGCAGATCGATTGCCCATGATGGAGTTTGCATACAATCGAACGGTGCATCAAATGATAAATATGACCCCGTTCGAATGTGTGTATGGTTTTAATCCTTTGATTCCACTTGATTTAACTCCATTGCTTCGAGATTCTATTATTGATTTTGAAGGTACTCGACGAGCCACTGCCTTGATCGAGTTGCATGCAAATGTGAAGAACCTTGAGGAAGCTTATGCAAAGGTCGCATCAAAGAAAAACAAGGGGCGTAAAAAGTTAGAATTAAAGAAGGGAGATTGGGTTTGGGTTCACTTCCGAAAGGAACGCTTCCCGAACAAAGGAAAGAAAAATTGGCTCCTCGAGGGGATGGTCCATTCCAAGTGCTGAGCAAGATCAACAACAATGCTTATGTGATCGACCTCCCTGGTGAGTATAACGTGTCTAACACCTTTAATGTTGCTGACTTAGCTCCTTGTGTTGTAGTTCAAACTTCGGAAGAAGAAGAGGGCTCGATTTCGAGGACGAAATCTTCTCAAGAAGGGGAGGATGATGCAGCCCGAAGACGTGCTGATCAAGTGTTCGACCCACCGAGGACAATGACACGAAGTCAAGCCAAGCTACTTCACGATGTTCACATTCACTTGGCTTGGTCGAAGGAAAGCAATTGCTCCGATGCTGAGTGGCCGGGCTCAAGAATCGAAGGCGTCATCTTTAAATTTGAGCCCGAGGACAAAGTGACCGAACACCAACTCTTGGCGCCGAGCAGCACAGAGCCGAACACAAAAAATTGTGTTCGAAGTCAAGTGAGCGCCCGATGACAAATGAATTCGAGCAAGCAACCAAGCACCGAAGTCAAGGCTGCCGAACACACACTTAGCTCAGCCCTGCGTGGCTTGTTTATATTGGTCACTTGTGACTCTTTACTGTTTTACCCTTAGCCAAGTCTATAAATACTCTATTTACGTTTTATTGTAAGGCAGTTATTTGTTGAATGATCAAACATAGCAAGTGCTATTGTGAGTCTCCGATGGAGCCAAACCCCGACGTGGGATTTTAAAGAACTTGTGTCATTCGGTGTCTTCGATTGAACATTTTCTTCTTTGTCATTCCGTTTGCAAGAAGCTTGTTCTTCTTGAGGATTGTTGCATAGCATAGGTGTGTCTTGACCTTCATTTGGTTGAGCTTTGAGATAGGTTCCTCACTGTTCTTTCGAATCGAAGCAAGATTTGTCTTGCTTCTATCTTTTATTCTTGTTTTCTTCCGCGTTTGTTTCGTGTTTAGCTTTACCGACGGGTTTGCTTGCACTAGTCTCAAATCTTGATTAAATCCCCAAACTTCTTATCTTGCATATTCAGCATCTTATCAAAGTAGACATCCTCTTGTATGCGGATGAAATTCACCACTATCTCTGTGTCTTCCATAGGAGGTTGGACTTTAGCGGCTTCAGCTCTCCACCTAGTTGCAAACTCCCTAAAGGGTTCAGTGGGCTTTTTCTTCAGCTTCTTTAGATAGAATTGATTAGGCATGGCGTTACTGTTGTTCCCGAAACTATCAACAAAGTCTCCAACCATTGCTTCCCAGCTTGTCCACTTCTTTATTTGCTGCTTTAGGTACCATACTAGTGCATCGCCTGTCAAGCTACGGTTGAGCAACTTCATTCGAATATCCTCATCATGTCCAACCCCAACCAACTTGTCACAGTAGGACTTTAAATGAGCCATCAGATCACCACTGCAATCAAACATGTTGAACTTGGGTGTCATATAACCATCGGGCAGTTTCAAGTTAGGGCACATGCAGAGATCTTCATAAGCCGAGCCTCTAGTTTCCGTGGTGCCTTGGAATTGTTTGAACTTTTCCGCAAGCCACTTGACTTGCTCTTTAGTGCTGTCTGAGTCTTCCCCCGTCCATGCATACATGTCATGATCTTTGGTGGGAGATGAAACATTTTGATAGTGAAAGTAGGAAGGTTGTTTTGTGGTGCTTTTGGAGGTATGATGTAAGCAGGGTATGGGATGTCTTTCTCAAGGAACAGTGGATCTTTGCCGTGAGGGCGGGAAATTTTGTTTGGTTCGATGGTTCCATCAGCATGGACAAGAGGAATTCTATTCTCCAACTCAAATAGCCTTTGCTCTAGCTTAGCATATGCCTCGTATGCAACCACACCTTGCTTTTTAGGGGTTCCTCTAACATTTCCAGCTTTGTCGAACTCAGCCATGATATTGCGTCTCGTCCTTGTTCTTGTAGGTAGAGGGGGAGGTATTGAAATTGATCCTCTGGATTTCAACCGGTACTACGGCGCGGCCAGAATGCACAAACCAAACTTCAGGGATTTGGGACTAAAATAAAAAAATTAAAGAAAACAATGTGAATAAAGTGTTACCATTAATGTAATAACTTCGCGTCCTATTATGCAGGGGGCCTCTTTTATGACAGAGGTAGGCCCATTGATGGTTCAAAGTAATGTTTGCACCGAATACGTCGTTTCATTTACTTGACCATAATCAACACAAGTCTAAAAACCCAAAATAAGAAAATTTTATTTGATTTGCTTGGCTTTATTACAATCACTAGTTATGAAAAAGAAAGACAATGACTCGTCTAAACGGAAAGGACAACTTGAAAAGAAAAACAACTCGACTAAGGACGACTGGACTTTGCGCCAAGCAAAGAGGTTCTTTGATCAAGCATCAGCTCTAACATCTTCTCCCTCCTCCGTTTCCTCGGTCTCTTCTTTGGTCCATTTGCTAAGTTTGCCAGTGGAGGGGCAACAAACATTTCTATAAGGGCCTTCCCTGCTTGCATGTCACCCAAGGCTTTTGCAAAGAACTCGCAGATTTCCACTCCCATTGTTTCCTTTTCTGTTAATGGTACTAATTTGAAGTAGTCTCCCCATCCTTTGAGCAGGTTTTGCAGATTCCCAGCGGCTTCTCTTGCTGCCGCTATCTTGCCTATCCAGTACTTGAGTTCGTCTCCTTTGATTTTTTCCTTATATTGCCTTCCCATCTCCCTTTCTTGTTTTATCCTTAACTCATTCTTTTTTTGATCAAACTTGTGCCGTATTCTCTTGTACTTCTCAGCAACACTTGGAGCTTCAGCTTTCCTTTTCAATGTGGTCATTGATCAGAACTTCTCTCTATCTTCACTGAGTCATTGAGGATATTTCAAAGTAGCACAGGGGTTCACCCTGTTGTCTCAGCTACCGCAAAACTGCATAGTTACCCTTTCTTCCCACATCGTCAATATTGTGCCAACCATCGCATGTTCAATGTCTTTTATGTTAACGTTGAAACTTCTTCCTTTTGTCAGCTGAGGAGTTTGTTGTGTCATTCCTACTTGCCGAATGATTCTTAGGGGAATGTAGTGATGAGTTCCTCGGAATCCAATCAATGTCAAGAAGGTAGTGTCTTGACCTTGTACAAAAACGGTGCAGACAGCACAGTTTTCTATTGCCCATTGCACTTCTTGTAACTCTTCAAACTTGGCATACCATCCTCGCATGTTTGTTGGGTCTTCCCATACTGTCGTGCCAGCCATGCGTGATGCGGGGCAAATTGCATCGACACCTACACTTGGTCCGGGAGTCAAGGCATGGATGATATGAGCGCGGGAGACGACTTGAAGACCATGCATTGAAGCTCAATCAAAGTGGAAACAGGGCTGAAACCAGTGCAGGAAACAGGGGAGCCACAACAGGGCAAAACAGGGCAGCATTTTCTGAGCTACTGCCTGGCGCCAGACCTTTGCTCTGCGCGATCGCGCCACTACTCACGCGATCGCGAAGAGCAGTTAAATGCCCTGCGCGATAGCGCTCAACAAGACGCGATAGCGAGCCTCTGAAATTCAGCACCCTGCGCGATCGCATATCCTTGTGCGCGATCGCGATGAAGACTTTGACAGTGCGGACCAGAAACTTGGCAAATGTTGTAAGGGGAAACTATAAATACCCCATTTGTTCATTTATTGCATTTTAGCTAACTTTGAATGTAGAATGATATTTTCTTTGAGTGAATCTCAATGTTGAACCCGTGAACGGGCATGATTTCACTTGGTGGATTCCGAGTTGAACATCGTAACCTCTCTGATCATTCTATTTGCAAGGGCCGGGTGTCCCTTGAGGGTAGTTGCGTAGTATAGGTGATCCTTGACTTCACCCGGGGTGTATCGAGACGAGTTCCTCGGTGCTACTTAGGTAAACGTTCAAGCCTCGTCTTGCTTTTTATCTCGATATCTTCATCGATATCGCCTATCTTGTTTTAGCTTCCGCACTTTCCATATCGTCTTTAGCTTCCGCTCGTTTTTCCCTGCATCAGTTGGTATCAGAGCACGGCTAGGCTTCGTTCTTACGAATCCTCGGTCTTGTTCTTGTTGTGTTTATCATTGTGTTGTTTGTTCTTGAATTTGAAGAAAAACAAAAAAAAATCAAAAAAAAAAAAAAACTTGAAAATCACAAAAAAATTGCTAGAAATCGTTGTTTGTTGCGATTTTGTTATTGTTTGTTACTGGGGATTGTTTGTTATCATATTCCCGTTGATTTGGTACCCTCGAAACACGATTTGAAGTCGTAAATCAAAATCTTGAAAACCAAATCTCAAAAGTTGAGAATTCACAAAATTTAATAGAACTTGTTTTGTGTTGTGAATTCTTGGTTGTTTGGTATCGGGGATTGTTCTATATAGTTTTCCCGTCATTTTGATATCCCCATATCATCATTTGGAGTAGCGGAATGAAAATCGAACTTTGAAAATTTTGAAGTTCTTGAAAATTTGAAGAACTTACTCCGAATTCTTGAAAACGAGTTGTTTGTTCGTTGTTTGATTGGAAAGACCATTGGGAATTGTTTACTTCAGTTGAAAACACCCTTTGGAAGCTTTAGAACTGAACAACAAGTTGAATTGGTGTGATTTGTGTGCCAAAATCTGTGTTTTCAGTCGGGGTTCTGGTTCTGGACTGCAAGCCTGCGCGATCGCGCACAGCTGCACGCGATCGCGACAACTCCCCAAGTTAATTCATCGCGATCGCGCGCCTACCCACGCAATAGCGAAGAACAATCTTTTCTAGAAAATCCTGTTTTGGGACAGATTGTTCGCAAAGCTGTCGTAGCAGTTCCCGCTCACCAAAACTTCAATTGTATCATCAAATATGGTGAGTTT
Organism: Petunia x hybrida; assembly: GCA_037355625.1. Lineage (NCBI taxonomy): Eukaryota > Viridiplantae > Streptophyta > Magnoliopsida > Solanales > Solanaceae > Petunia > Petunia x hybrida. Next base: position 3,960,398 of record JBBBVM010000051.1, read on the forward strand.
GTAGATCACTAACCAAAAGTCATCCAATTTCGAATCCATTTAGTGGCGATTCGATCTTTTACCATTCGATCGCGTCACTTCCGGTTAGTACTTTGAGGGTAACACTCCTACCCAATTAGTGCTAATTCTTGTGCGTCTAGGATCTTCGTGCCTAGAAGGAGAGTAGGGTTCAAAGAAGACTCGTAGTAAATTTTTGGCTCAAGTGCTCACTTATAAAGCCGTTCGCCCATCGAGACCCATCAATTCCACTCACCCCGAAGAGTATTTGGTTCTTGTGACTTGAGTGGTTATTGAGGTGGTTGTTCAACTACGAGGAAGCCTTTGAGATCAAGCTTGAGTGATAAATTCCCCGCCACTAAATTGAGTGTACCCGAGTGACACTTCAAAGGTGAGGGAGCGAGTGAGGACTTTTACTCTAACCTCTTTCTTGTTTTTGATTTGTGTAGGTACATGGCCGGAGACGTGTATGATACCGATGAGGTCACGTTAAGTACCTTGGCGTACATCTTGGCCGGGGTAGAGTCTTTGGACCAAAGGCTTGAGCGCCTTGAAAGAAAATGGACCCCGAGTGTCCAAAAAGGTACCGAAAGAGGTACTAATGATAAAATGTTGGGCATTCCCCAACCGTTGGGCATTCCCCAACAAGTGGGCACTCCCCACAACTTGGGCATTCCCCAAGGTAATAGTGAGCAAGGTGATGAGCTTCAAACGACGCTTGTGGTACGGAGGAGTTTGGGTGCCATGAGTCATGAAGCGTCGGAGCATGTGCAAAGGGAGAATCTCTTCCATGCTAGGTGTCGAGTGATGGGTCTAGTGTGCTCAATGATCATTGATTCGGGAAGTTGTGCTAACATAGTGAGTGAGACCTTGCTTTCCCAATTGCAATTGCCTATTAGAACACATCCACATCCATACCGTTAACAATGGTTGAGTGAGTGTGGAGAGTTGAGGGTGGAAAAGCAAGCTTTGGTTGAGTTTAGCATTGGAAACTACCGAGACAAGGTAATGTTCGATGTAGCCCCTATGCAAGCTTGCCATCTCTTTTTTGGGAGGCCATGGCAATATGATCGAAGCGTAGTACATGATGGTATGACCAACTCTTACACGGTCTTGCACGGCTCTAAAAAGTATATACTCAAGCCCTTGACACCGAAGCAAGTAAGTAATGACTATAGGATTATGAGGGAGTTGAGGGAAACGGCTAAGGCCAAGTCACCCATGGTCCTTGAGCCCGGAACCAACAATCTTATGGTCATGCCCTTGCGAGTTGAGAGTGAAGCATCACCCGGACCTACAATTGGCCTTGAGCGAAAAGTGAAAGAAGTGAGGGGAGAGGAAATCTCGAGTGAGAGTGAGAACACACTTTATTCTAACCACGATCTATCTTCTTCTCTTTCTATTTGTTTTGGCTTATGTGTAGGTACACTTGGAGGCAAGCTAGTGGAGCCTCAACCGGTTGATAAGGAAGAAAGACAAGAGGGTGGAACTCGACATTGTGAGTTTCATGAAGGAGGACTTAGACATGACACTTCAAGCAATGTGAGTGCTCATGGGAGCGACTCAAATGTAAGTGTTACCTTTCCTTCTCATGAACATGATAATCCCTTGTCTTGTGGAGACTCAAAACTAGTTGTTGCTTGTGATGCCTATATTGACCTTGCAACTAGTGAAGAGTCTAATGGTCAACTTGTGTTTGCATGTGACCTAGTAGAGATGAGTGAAAGGCCGCATCATGACGTGAGCCCGGTATTCAAAGAACCTCTCTCTATTGAAAGTGTGTTAGTTGACCTTGCTTGTGTCCCTTATTATGACACCCCACCCGTATTTGACAAAGGGGAAGATGAGTTATGTGACTCTACCCTTGTTGACATAATTGATTTTGGTGGAATTGTGTGTCGTAGTAAGGATGATAGTGAACTTGAGGAGTCCAAATTGCATGAATTGGACAAGGTTGTCTATGATGACTCCTCAAGCGAGAGTGAAGACCCTAGTCTTGATACGATGCCGTTGTTTGACTATGAAATTGAGATGCATGCTTTTACATTCCCATTGCATGAGGGCATCATTAATTGTGAAGGTGATTTGTATCGGGCTAGAGTTGAGGATGAAATGGAACCTCCGTGGTGTGAGGGATTTGATCCCATAGACAACTCCTTGTTTGTACTTTCAAGTGAGGTAGATGATTCTTCTAGTGACCCTACCCTTGTTGGTTCGGGTTATGATGATGAAGAGACCATTAACAATGCCTTCCTTGAGAGTTTACCTTGTGAGGGGGGTTGTCTCGAGGATGAAATTGGAGGTGAGGAGGTACCTCTTAGTGTGAGTATGAGGGCTTTTAAGAAGGGGAGTGGGGTATTTGATGCTAATTGTGTATTACACTACTTTGCCTATCCCTTCCCCTATGTTAACCACACTTTGAGACTTGAGCATGCCAAAACCGTTGTGCCGCATTGTGAAAATATTGCAACGAAGGTTTGGTATGTTGAACATGAGCTTAGGGGTCATAGGAACTTTGATTGCTTAATCTTGAATGGTCCATGTCCTATCGGTCTCTTCGCTTGTCATGTTGGTGAGTGCTTGTCACCATTGAGCCAAGAACTTGTTGTCTCCTTTGGAGACGTAAGCTTTTTGATTTGCATTGATACTTGGCTCTATCACAAGAGTGAATTTTCCACATCACTTACCTTCACTCTTGTTGGACTTGCCTACTTGCATGGTGGGAAGCCTTGGTGCACTACTCTTGAACGTAGGGATTGTAGGGATTTTGATAGCTTAATCTTGCATATGCCATGCCCTATTGATTTCTTTATTTGTTCTTGTGTTGGGAGCACTTTGTTGTCAAACCAAGTACTTGCTAGTTCCTTTGGGAGCATGGGCTTCTTTGTTGCCATTGATACTTAGTTGTACCACAAGAGTGTGTTTTCCCACACTTAGTGCACTAACCTACTCTTGTAGTAGGAGTTTTTGTTTTGTTTGCCTTTTTGATGCAGGTGATGATCCCTTGGAGAAGAACGCCTTAATTTCGAGGACGAAATTTTCTCAAGAAGGGGAGGATGATGCGGGGCAAATTGCATCGACACCTACACTTGGTCCGGGAGTCAAGGCATGGATGATATGAGCGCGGGAGACGACTTGAAGACCATGCATTGAAGCTCAATCAAAGTGGAAACAGGGCTGAAACCAGTGCAGGAAACAGGGGAGCCACAACAGGGCAAAACAGGGCAGCATTTTCTGAGCTACTGCCTGGCGCCAGACCTTTGCTCTGCGCGATCGCGCCACTACTCACGCGATCGCGAAGAGCAGTTAAATGCCCTGCGCGATAGCGCTCAACAAGACGCGATAGCGAGCCTCTGAAATTCAGCACCCTGCGCGATCGCATATCCTTGTGCGCGATCGCGATGAAGACTTTGACAGTGCGGACCAGAAACTTGGCAAATGTTGTAAGGGGAAACTATAAATACCCCATTTGTTCATTTATTGCATTTTAGCTAACTTTGAATGTAGAATGATATTTTCTTTGAGTGAATCTCAATGTTGAACCCGTGAACAGGCATGATTTCACTTGGTGGATTCCGAGTTGAACATCGTAACCTCTCTGATCGTTCTATTTGCAAGGGCCGGGTGTCCCTTGAGGGTAGTTGCGTAGTATAGGTGATCCTTGACTTCACCCGAGGTGTATCGAGACGAGTTCCTCGGTGCTACTTAGGTAAACGTTCAAGCCTCGTCTTGCTTTTTATCTCGATATCTTCATCGATATCGCCTATCTTGTTTTAGCTTCCGCACTTTCCATATCGTCTTTAGCTTCCGCTCGTTTTTCCCTGCATCAATGCGAGTGCTATGTGAGAGGATGTCACCAACCTTTGACGCTCTTGGTGCTATCAGACTAATTGTGATCTTCTGTAAGTGTTCTATCAACCACATTTATAGCAAGAGGTTGCATCCTTCGAAGAAAGCCCCTCTTTTTCTACACTTGGTTAGAGCCCTGTAGATTTCTCCCACGATCATTGGCACCAAACTCACATGGCGCTTGTGAGCACCTTTGTAGAAAATCCTTCAACTACCCTTCCCAACCTTATGTCGATCTTTCCTTCTCTTTTGGGGAAGACCACACTTCCCAGAAAAGCGATGATGAAAGCGGTAGATTCAGTCCATTCCCAATCTTGAACTTCCCATGCCCCTGTCCAATCGTGTTTAAGAGTTGGATCTCCAAATCTAGAATACAGGAATTCCACGGTAACCTTTCCATCACGCACTCCCTCGACATATGGATCATAGGGAGCTTACAACAACTCAATGAACTCCTTGGGCTCCACATCTCGGGGGTAAATCATGGTGTCAGGCCCAGGCTCAACCCTGCCAGACCTCTAATCTCTTCTAACATCGGAGCCAACTCCAAACCATTGAAGTGAAACACCGCCCTTTTGTAATCCCAAAAATATGTAGCGGCTTCGACCAGACCGGGCATAGAAGTGCAAGCCTTAAGGGTCACCAATTCTCCCAACATCTTTTGAACATGAAACCTGCTGATTGCTGCCAAATCTTCAAACCAAAGCCCGATCAAGTGAGGAGCTTAGAAGACGGTCTCAAAGTGAAGTGTACCTCTTGCAGCCATAGTCTGAAAATAAAATAGGAAAAAAAAAATTAAAATAATCCAATAGTCTTGATCACATTCAGGCAAACGATCAACATTTTGCGCAAACATTTATTCGAATCCATGCGAGGATGCAGTTTTGTCTTTTTTGGGTTGAAAACCCTTTTCGACGTTTGGACTGGGTTTACTAATGGACTATGACGTGCCAAGGACGTCTAACCTTCCTAGGGTTGTCATGATGCAAAGAAAATAGTTACGCATTTTGTTGCCAATTGTTCTCATAAATTTCCAAAAAATAATTTTTGAAATTCAATACAAGACGACTCTTTTTGAAAACATGAAAAATACAAAAGAAATGAAAATGACGCTAGACTAAGCAACACGCTCCTCCTCCAGCCTGGCTCTCTTTGCTTCTCGGGCAATGGTGCAAGGCAAACCCGAAGGGATTGCTAAGCACAACGCGGAAGACAAACAAGAATGAAAAAGGGATAGAAGCAAGACAAAACTTGCTTCTTTCGAAAGAACAGTGAGGAACCTGTCTCAAAGCTCGATCGAAAGGGATACAAGAATCACCTAGACTATGCAACAATCCTCAAGAGAACATTGCCTCTTGCAAACTGATGATCAAAGAGGAATGTTCAATCGGATTAACCGAAAGCCACAAGTCCATAAAAGCCCTCACCGGGGTTTGCTCATGACGGAGACAAGAAATGTGCTCGGCACTTTCATTCAATTTCAATAATCAAAACTTAGCTACTTACAATGAAAGGAAACAATGTTTATATAGGAAATACTAAGGGTAAACTAGTAAATAGGTCACAGTCGACCAATAGAAATAAGCCACGTAGGGCTGAGTTAAAATATGTTCGGCAGTCTTTGACTTCGGTGAGCCTTGAATTCGGTTCTCAATTTGTCTGCTCGAACACACTTGTCCTCGGGTGCTTGACTTAGCTTCGAACACATGTTGTCGTGTTCGGCTTTGTGCTGCCCGGTGCCAAGAGCTGCTGTTCGGTAACCTTGTCCTCGGGCTCGAATTCAACGATGTAGCCCTTGGTTTCAACACTTTCACAATTCTCCATCCGAACATATGCTTCCTCCCGATATAGCCAGCTGGACGTGCATGTCATGGAGCAGCTTGGCTTGGCTTCGAGTGATTGGCCTCCTCGGTTGATCAGTCACTGCCTTCGGTTAAAGTGTCCTCGGTTGATCAGCACTTTGGGCTGCATCATCCTCCCCTTCTTGAGAGGATTTCGTCCTCGAAATCGATTCATCCTCTGCCTCTGATATTTGGCCTACAACACAAGGAGTCAAATCAGTAACATTGAAGGTGTTGGACACATTATACTCACCTGGGAGGTCTATGACATAAGCATTGTTGTTTATTTTGCTCAGCACTTGAAATGGACCATCCCCTCGAGGAGCCAATTTTCCTTTCCTTAGGTTCGGGAAACGTTCCTTTCGGAAGTGAACCCAAACCCAATCTCCCTTCTTTAATTCCAGCTACTTTCGCCCCTTGTTTTTCTTCAAGGCAACTTTTGCATAGGCTTCCTCGAGGTTCTTCTTTGTCTTGGCATGCAACTCGAGCAGAGCTTTGGCTCGGTGAGTACCTACAAAATAAATAACAACTTCTCGAGGCAATGGGGTTAGATCAAGTGGAATTAAAGGGTTAAATCCATACACACACTCGAACGGGGTCATATTAATCATTCGATGCACCATTCGATTGTATGCAAACTCCATCATGGGCAAACGATCAGCCCAGTTTCCAACCTTTCCTTTGGTCATTGCCCGAAGCAAAGATCCCAAGGTTCGGTTAACTACTTTGGTCTGTCCATCAGTCTGAGGATGGTGAGACGTCGAGAAAAGTAGTTTGGTGCCGAGGGCACCCCATAGACACTTCCAAAAATGACTCAAGAATTTTGTGTCTCGATCACTCACAATAGTACGAGGGACACCATGCAATTTCAACACATTAGAAACAAACAATGTAGCTACATGCTGTGCATCATCACACTTCTTGCAAGGAATAAAGTGAGCCATTTTCGAAAATCGATCAACCACAACGAAGATGCTATCATGTCCTCCCCCCGAACCTCGGTAACCCCAAGACAAAGTCCATGGATATATCAACGCAAGGTCGATCAGGCACAGGCAACGGGGTGTACAAACCATGAGGGTTGGACTTCGATTTAGCTTTCTTGCAAACGAGACAAGTGTTGCAAAGCTTTTCCACATCTCGTCGCATTTTGGGCCAATGGAACTGCTCGGTCAAGATACCAAGAGTTTTGTCGACACCGAAGTGTCCCATCAGTCCACCGGAGTGAGCTTCTCGAACTAAGAGCTCTCTCCACGATGACACTGGCACACAAACCCTCCCATTCTTGAAGAGGTAGCCATCGTGCCACTGATATTCCTCAACTCTTCGGCCACTCAAGATTGCGTCTCGAACACATTTAAGCTTGGGATCGTCTTCGTACATCGACTTGATCCTTTCAAATCCCATGAGCCTAGAGGCGAGAGTGGTCGCTAAAGAAAATTTCCTTGATAGCGCATCGGCCACAACATTGTCTTTTTCCTTTTTGTAATGAATTACATAGGGAAAGCTCTCAATGAATTCAACCCACTTGGCATGTCTTCGGTTCAATTTCTCCTGTCCTCGGAGATGCTTCAAGGACTCATGATCGCTTTTGATCACAAATTCTCGAGGCCACAAATAATGCTGCCAATGGGCGAGTGCTCGAACGAGGGCATACAACTCTTTATCATAGGTTGAGTAATTCAAAGTTGCACCCTTAAGCTTTTCGCTAAAGTAAGCGATCGGCTTCGATTCTTGCATCAGCACTCCTCCGATCCCAACTCCAGACGCATCACACTCGACTTCGAATGCTTTGCTGAAGTCAGAGAGTTGCAACAACGGGGCAGAACAAAGCCTCCGTTTCAACTCTTGGAAAGCCCTTTCTTGGGACTCTCCCCACACAAATGGATTGTCTTTCTTAACCAACTCGGTTAAAGGAGCTGCCACGGTGCTAAAGTCACGAACAAACCTTCGGTAAAAGCTAGCTAAGCCATGGAAGCTACGAACTTGTGATACCGAGGTTGGAGCTGGCCAATCTTTGATGGCTTCAACTTTTGATTCGTCAACTTCGACACCATTAGCACTGACAACGAATCCTAGAAAGACTACACGATCGACACCGAAGGCACACTTTTTGAAGTTAGCATATAACTTCTCTTCTCGAAGCTTTTCAAGCACAAGCCTTAGGTGTTCGACATGTTCATCCATGGTTCGACTATAAACAAGTATGTCATCGAAATAAACGACAACGAACTTGTTTATGAACGGTTTGAGCACATGGTTCATCAATCGCATGAATGTGCTCGGGGCGTTGGATAAGCCAAATGGCATTACCAACCATTCATAGAGACCGAATTTGGTCTTGAATGCGGTTTTCCACTCGTCGCTGGGTTTCATTCGGATCTGATGGTAACCGGACCTGAGGTCAATCTTTGAAAAGCATGAAGAACCACTTAATTCATCTAGCATGTCATCTAATCGAGGGATAGGATGACGATACTTTACCGTTATTTTGTTGACTGCTCTACAGTCAACGCACATTCGCCATGTTCCATCTTTCTTTGGGACAAGGATAACAGGAACGGCGCAAGGACTCAAGCTCTCACGAACGAGGGCCTTGTTCAGCAATTCATCAACCTGCCGTTGGAGCTCTTTGGTGTCTTCGGGATTACACCGGTATGCAAGTTTGTTGGGGATTTGAGATCCCGGCACGAAGTCAATTTGGTGCTCGATTCCTCTCAACGGAGGTATCCCACCTGGCATTTCCTCGGGGAACATGTCCTCGAAGTCCTGCAAAACTTTACGAACAAACAAAGGCAAAGGATTATCATTAGAAAAATCATCATTAGAGTTTAGAAAGATACCCTTGTGCACGAGGCAAATCATCATCTGACCGTGGTCGTTGCCTCGTAAAATCTCACCGGGTTGCATGATTGCACAAATCCCTTTCTCTTCAGTCGGTGAGTTTGTCTCCTCGGCCATCAATTTTGCTCCCATCGGAAGCTTAGCTTTGGCCGCTTCTTTCAATTCTTTCATCCGTTTATAGTCCTCGGTGACTTGCTTCGGAGACAAGGGCTTGAGTATGAAACTCTTCCCATCGAGCTTTACAGTGTAAGTGTTGGATCTGCCATTGTGAACAGCTGTGCGGTCATATTGCCACGGTCGACCCAATAGCAAATGACAGGCTTGCATCGGCACTACATCGAATATCATTTCATCTTGATACTCGCCGATTCTGAACTTGATCCACACCTGTTTGACAACTCTTGATTCTCCACACTCGTTCAGCCATTGTAATTTGTAAGGGTGGGGATGCTTCATCGTAGGTAATCCCATTTGTGAAACCAAATTTTGGCTCACCACATTTGCACAACTACCAGAATCAATGATCATCGAACACACCTTTCCCCTTACTCGACATCGGGCATGAAAGAGGTTTTCTCTTTGGTTGTCCTCTTCTTCAAGAGTCATGCAGCTCAAATTCCTTCGAACCACAAGAAACATTTCCGGATGATCAGCTTCGGCAGCCTCATGATCATCATCACCTTCAGCTCGGTCAGTCTCCTCGATTAATTCCTCCTCGGTGTCACTCGCTTGCTCATGGACGGTTCCATCTTCGAGCAGAAGCATAACTTTGCGAGTTGGACACTCTTTTGCCATGTGACCATAACCTCTGCATTTATGACACTGAATATTTGAAGCACTAGGAGAGTTTAGTTGAACTTTACCTCCCACTTCTCTTGGTTGGTTAACGGTCACACCTTTCTCTAAGGGTCTCTTCGAATCTCGAACAGCGTTGGCATTTGTTTGGTTAGGACTCTTCCATTTTTTTCCTCGGTTCACGGGAGCAGAAGTAGTGACTCCTCCTCGATACCGGTTTGCCTTTTCTTCCTTCACCAATTTTTCAGCTTCGGTTGCAGCATCAAACAAATCTTCCAACGTGTGGTACACGTGGAGTCTCAACTGTGATGACAAATCCTTGTCCAAGCAATTTTTAAACCGGATAATGGCTTGTTCCTCGTCTTCGGTCAGATCAAGATTCAATCGAACCCTTTCAAACTCATCATGGTACTCTTGAACTGACTTGGACCCTTGTTTTAGCTCATATAACTTTTGCATTTGAATTTGCCTGTACTTGGCACTCAAATACTTAGCATCCATTGCTCTCATCAACTGTGGCCAGGTATTGACTTCGGGATAGGCATTCCTTCGTCTATGCCTCTTGTCAGCTTCCCACCACGTAGAGGCATAAGCTTCGAATGAAGCAATGGCATGGGCAGCTTTTCTCTCCTCGGTCATCTCATTGGTTTCAAAGATGCGCTCCATTTTAAGCTTCCATTCAAGATACTCTTCCGGATCACTAGTTCCTTTAAAGGGTGGAATAGTGATCTTGACACTGTTCAAGTTTGAGTCTCGAACACCACGAACCTGTTCGGGATACTCATCATTTCGATCATCAGCATCTCGCTCAATATTTCTTTCAACAAGGGCTCCTCGGCCTCGACCTCGGAAATTTCCACGACCTCGGTGAGCTTGCCTTCATTGAGCGAATGGCGGCTCACGTTCATACTCGTCCTCGGGAAATTCCTCTTCATCAGCCTCTTCGGTTACAGCTCCAAGGTCTCTTCGGGCCCTTGGAAGTGGTAACCTCTCTCCTCGGGGAATGCCCAAGTTTTGATTTCCAGCTTGGGGATTGCCCAAGTTTTGTTGCGCTTGGGGATTGCCCAAGTTAAGTTCTCTTCGAATTGCTTCACTCGTCAACTGATGTTGTCGAACAAGCTCAGCATACAGCTCAAGTTTCATCGGAGTGGATTGGCTCGTTCCAGCGCCGGACCCATGCACGGCCACGGACGCGCTTCCTTGTTCGAGTTGAGCTACTCGAACACTCACTCCTCTCACTTCGGCACTGACACTTTGTATCGCAGCCATGAGATCGGCTAACGACACTTCGGGCCTTTCAATGCCTTTTCCATCACCTCCATTTCCAGCCATGGTATCTGCACAAGTCAAAGACCAAACAATGTTAAGGTTAGAAATCACCTCACACTCTCCCTCACCTTTGATGGGTGGCACTCGGGTCCACTCAATTTATGGGTTCGGTTTTTGATCACTCAAGGACTTGTTAACAGTGGCTCGTCCAATTGATCGGTCCTCTAAGATCCTTCAAGTTCGACAATAGTCACTGCCTCTTCGGGAAGAGTGAAGTGATGTTCGACTCGATGGAACGGACGCCTTTAACTGAGCTCGGGGAGTCAAAAGAATTTTCTACGAAAGATTGGACTTCGGTCACCCCTTCGCACGAATTCCTATCAGCTTTAAAGAGTTAGTACGACCTCGAGTAGGACAATTACTCAAAAGATCCACTAACCAGAATTTTGGAACAAAAGAAAGTGAGAACCTAGGAGAATCTACCCTTTGATTCCCTTTTGGAATCTTTTTCGATCACACCAACCCTTGTCCGTACAAGAGTGGTCCCCTTTGGTACGGATAGGGTTTTACCTTATCCACTTTCCCTTTTCAGCCGACAAATTTCACCTGGGGGTTTTGATGTTTTAAATTTACCCCCTTCTTCTCCAATAGAACAGTGACCTTTGCTCCGGCGTACGGATGCTCAACTTCGGTTCATTGACCACAATATTCAACAGATCTGGGTTTCTCTCTCAGCTCCGGTTTCAACGACGGAGGAATTCAAAGTTCTTCGAGCTAAAACCCAGCTCGTCGTGTCGTACACTGTTACGATTGTAACAATTTTCCGGCGTACGGACAAGGTTTTCAACTTAGAACTTCGATTTTCAAGCAACAAACAAACCCAAATCACTCAAGAACCACCAATCTTCATCGGTTTCTTCCAAACACAATGGGGTTCGAGTTTCCAGTCACCATTAAAGCAGCAAAACAGTCCAAAAATTCACCAAGAAACCCTAGTCACGAAACTGGTACGTTGGGCACTGGTTGGATTCAGAACTCGATGGTGATCAAGAATCAATGGTTGTTTTTCCCAAACAACCAACAATCAAACACAATTTTTGAATTTTCTTTTAACACTTTTTTTTTTTTTGTAAAATAACAACACAAACAGTAACAATTCCCAATCAAGAACACGAAACGGAAAACAAAGACACAAACGCACGAAAATAAAGATAACGTGAACAGGATTTGGGGTTGTAGAAACAAGCCCAAACCGTGCTCTGATACCAAGATGGTGCAAGGCAAACCCGAAGGGATTGCTAAGCACAACGCGGAAGACAAACAAGAATGAAAAAGGGATAGAAGCAAGACAAAACTTGCTTCTTTCGAAAGAACAGTGAGGAACCTGTCTCAAAGCTCGATCGAAAGGGATACAAGAATCACCTAGACTATGCAACAATCCTCAAGAGAACATTGCCTCTTGCAAACTGAATGATCAAAGAGGAATATTCAATCGGATTAACCGAAAGCCACAAGTCCATAAAAGCCCTCACCGGGGTTTGCTCACGACGGAGACAAGAAATGTGCTCGGCACTTTCATTCAATTTCAATAATCAAAACTTAGCTACTTACAATTAAAGGAAACAATGTTTATATAGGAAATACTAAGGGTAAACTAGTAAATAGGTCACAGTCGACCAATAGAAATAAGCCACGTAGGGCTGAGTTAAAATATGTTCGGTAGTCTTTGACTTCGGTGAGCCTTGACTTCGGTTCTCAATTTATCTGCTCGAACACACTTGTCCTCGGGTGCTTGACTTAGCTTCGAACACATGTTGTCGTGTTCGGCTTTGTGCTGCCCGGTGCCAATAGCTGCTGTTCGGTAACCTTGTCCTCGGGCTCGAATTCAACGATGTAGCCCTTGGTTTCAACACTTTCCAATTCTCCATCCGAACATATGCTTCCTCCCGATATAGCCAGCTGGACGTGCATGTCATGGAGCAGCTTGGCTTGGCTTCGAGTGATTGGCCTCCTCGGTTGATCAGTCACTGCCTTCGGTTGAAGTGTCCTCGGTTGATCAGCACTTTGGGCTGCATCAGCAACCTCCCTTACTTCCTCCATAGCTTTGGTTAAGTATCCCTTGGCCCCAACTAACTGTAAGATGTCTACTTCAGCACATTCTGAATTCTATTGTTCAAGTGTTGTCCCCAATGCCTCTATCTTTCCTTCCAACTCAAAATGTACGCTTCCTGCACACTTCGATCTCTTCTTTGTTTTCTTTGTCCATTTTAATTGCTTTCAACATGAACTCACGGTATCGAACCTGAGCCTCCGCTTCTCGGTCTCTTATGTCATTCCCTAGGCTTGGCCCTACTACCACATTTCCCTTTATGCTGGAACGCAACCAACTGATGTAATTTGATTCACATCCAGCGTTGTATCTGTCTGATGCTAACGACTTTTCCCCCATGAATTATCTACCTACCCAGGATTTCCTAACGCTCTTGACTTTTGGGACAATGTCTTCAGTATAGTCGACCTGGTAGGCCTTCGTGTCCGGTATGAGTGGGACGATTTGCTTTCTCCCTGCTTGACTCATCGCCCATAGTGGTTGATAGGGTTGGAGGCCTCGCAATCCCATAAGTATCACAAAAGATGCCTTCTCATAGTTGATGATAAAATCTGATGAAGGAAACCAAGTGAACATCCATTGAATCGAATCCTTCATTATCTTTTCAAACAACCTTACTCATTTCTCTGTGCTGCTCGGCTGCCTGAATTTTGCATTGGAACCCCGTACCGTTCTCCAATCAAGTAATTTGAACCAGTTGGCCTGGATAATTCTTATGCACCTTTACCTCAAATGCTCCTTGAACCATGCTTGTTATAGAAGATTACACCCTTGAAAATATTTCGCTCCTCTTTTACAATAACCCAAAGCCTGATAAATGTTTGCCACAATCATAGGGGCTATAGTGTAGTGATAATCATCAATCCTGTTGAACACCGCATCAGTAATCATGATAAGCCTCGAACATATATTGTGATCCGAGCTTTCAGGAACACCAATATTCCTAGGAAACAACCAGCAAATGCAAATGATCTAGCTCTCCTCCAGTTACCGTAGGATTTGAATTCTTTTTTATGGTCATTGAAAACACCCAAATACCCGAACTTGTTGTAGAGATAGGAAAAGGGTATTTTCTTTTGTTGTAAAAACTCTACGTTTACACTTGCTACCATCCCTAATTTGTCACGAAACTCCTCAGGTGTAGGGACGCTGGGAGCCAAAATGCGACTCCCTTGCCACCGATGCTTATCTAACCCCAAATGTAATATGAATGCTCCTATCTCTTCCAGCAAAGGTGTTAGCTCGACGTCCCCAAATCTAAACAGATTTAAGTCTGTGTTAATAACGCAAGAGAGGCAGTCCATCTTTTGCAGAAATAGTCAGGTTTTAGGCAGTCAATACACAAAAGGCCCATGTGTTAAAAGTTTCAGAATTTTCATATGAAAAGCTTTGAATAAACACTGTAAGGTGGAGTTTAAATCATAATATACTAGGAGCATGCTTATTCAAACGCCTGACTATCATTTAAATCCATTTTTCATGTATTCACTTGCTTTAATTAGGCATGATGCACCACAAAAGGAGAAAGGGTAAGAGGAGGTACCTGAGTAGCCAATTTACATGGCTTACTGCCATATACTTAGATCAAAGCCTGCTTTAGTATACTTTTAGGTACAAACAGGGAAACTTAACAAATACAACACATAGGGGTCTAGCAAAGTAAAATAAGAACAAAAGTAAGTGCCCTGTGAACACTTAGCATATGCCTGCAATGTCCATACTTATATTGATTCGAACTATAATTAAATGATCATGGAACGCATGCATGTTAGAAAACTGGTATAGCCTAAGAAGCTATCCAAAAGTAAGTTGTGCAAGAGGTTAGCAAGGGAGGCCTGGGAAGGCCTAAACACAGATATACACAGTTTATACAGGGACGAACATCATGTTTCATATAGAGGAAGAAGAGCTGACTGTACTACCTTAAGATCTTTCTGAACAAGTGCACGGGATGAGGAGGTAAGCAGATATGAATGCAGTAAGGAAACTATCACCAGTGAGGGTGAAGGTCTCTTACTTTTTAGTAAGCAGTGAGTGAATCAAGAGAAAGAGAGAGGATGCCTTCAGTATTTTCAATGAGTAGATTGCCTGTATTTCTGTGTGTTTTCGTGAATGAAATTGTGTAGTGCAAGACTAGTTTATATAGGTGAAAGGTGAGGGAATCAGTTCAAACGGGCAGGGAGTAAATAAGGAAAAGAAATAGTTTTCCCACAATCAAAAGGATCCACTTAGGTAGACTTCCCATGTATACATCAATCAAAGCCCCAAACTTAAGGTAATCAGGATTTTAAAACAAGTAAGATTCCCTCCCCTTAGACAATAACATAGCCAAGTTCAAAATCAGTGTGCAAAAGGGTGTCTCACACTAATTTAGGTTCAAAAATCAAACGACCAACTTAACAAGTTTCAAACAGGCTTTGGTTGACATCATATCAATTATCAAAACAAATTTCCATCCCATTATAAATTAAGACTTCAAATTGAACAAATTAGGATCCCTATGATCATGCTAATCAATCACCATTTAAATTTTAAACATATAATTATGAAAATAATGCATCTGGACAAAAAAAAAGGCAAATACACTGTGAAACATAAACATTCATGATCAAACCCCTAATTGTAACTGGTCCTACACCTAGAAGCTAATAAAGATGACCCAAGGCATAAGCTATGGAGAACATACTCAGGCATGCGAGAGGCTAAAGCACTGCTTAGGTAAATCAATGTACCAAGCAATAATTAGTAATCATAGGAATTTCAACTTAACCAACTAACAAGTGACCACGATCATGTTAATTTACAGAAAACTTAGGCAATTTTTGGCATAATGTCACATAGGTTTGAGAACAATTAAAAAAAAAAAAGGGAAACATGTTACCCGTCTTGCATCGAATTCAGGTCAACTGCTACCCGTTTCGATCATGCATGCGCGAAGGTTATTCCTTCTTCCTTAAGACGGCATTACTCATGTTTTCATGAAGGCAACACCAGAACTTTTTTTCCGGTGATGGCGATAAGGTCAACCAAGAATTGAATTTTTTTAACCTCGTCGTTTGGGGAAATCATCATAGAGGTTTTTTAGGGGGGGGGGGGAGTGAGGAGAGCAAGAATCCATAATTTGTTCGGCGTTTGGTTGTCGGAGGTAGCTGGAAAGGGCCTCAACAGTGGCGACATTTAGGGTTTCTCGTGAGAGAACATTGAGAGAGGGGTGGCTGAGTGTTGTGAGAAAATGAGAGAGGGCTTCGGGGTGAGGTGTATAATTAAAAATGGAAATATAGCTTTCAGCTGTTGGATCAGATGGGTGGATGGCTAGGATTAAGCCACGTCGACATAACATGGCGCCGACGTGTCTGGGTGTGAAGTGTACAAAATGCTGAGGTGTATATATGTATACGTATAAAAGTGTATATAATGTGTATAAAAATATATAAAATGCGTAAAAAATTGTATAAAATACTCACAAAATTATAGGAAAAATCAGAAAATTAATTTCAAAGACTAAAGGGCTAAGAAGGACTATTATTTTGAATTTTAAAACAATTTGTGAAATTTTTGCTGAAATAGGAGTAATTACAAAAAATTGTTATTAAACGTGTGAATTTTGTAAATAGCCGTAGCTTGTGCCAGTATTTTTAAAAATAGCCTAATTGATGTTCTTGTGTGAGATAGTGATTTTGAATAGGGGTCATAACGAAGGTAATTGTATGGTTATCAGTGCAATTTCGTCTGAAAGATAGCTATTGAAACAGGAGGGACAAAATTAGGTGTCAACAGGTGGTGGTGGTAAGGGTGGTAAGATTTGTAGATAAGGTGGTCAGTAATGTAGGGGTTGTTAGTAATACGCTAGAGGTGGATAATATTGTAGTAGAGGGTAGTATTGCAGGGCCTGTTGTTTATATGGTGGTATAGGTAGTCTATAGTTGGTTTGAGGGATATCGTTAACATAAGGAAATGCCTCATGATGAGAATGTCTTGTAGCCTCATGGTTTTGTTTCTCTTGTAATTATTGGTGGTGTCGTTCTGATGGTGTTACACTTATTCCCACTCCATGTTGAGATAAAGTTCTTCCACTTCTAGAGCTCTTCTTTGCCTTTATCCTTCCAATATGCCTTTTCATACTATCAAACCTCTCATTGAATGAATCCAATTTCTCAAACAAACTTGCAAATATTATGCTTGATCTAATGGCGGTGTCTTGCTTTGAGGATTTAGCATTTGTACTTCTTTCATGTTTATACCAACAACAAGAAAAAATCACGTTAGTAGTAAAGGCTCATCACCACTCCCTAACGTGTTTACTCATAACCCTCGTGTTTCACTCCATGCTAATGGCTCTTATTCCTACTCAAATGATCTCACACGCTCATTCTCGGTCAAATAATGAATGATAATAGAAGTGGTTCTTTTTTTTCTATACGCAATTCAAGATTTCGTTTATGTTAATGTTGGCGATTTCTGATGTGAATTCGGCGGGTCGTCCCCCCTTCCTACGGGTTCCCCCACCGACCCAGTGACACACCAACCATGCCCCCTCTCTTTCTCCGATCATAAAGCCCCTAATCCCTTTATTTGTCTTTCATACTCCCTCAATAAGTCAGACCTCCCGTCCCTTACTCCATTTCTTGTGTTAAATAGACAAAATAGTGAGCTTCCTGCCCCCTTCTCAAAGAGAGGAGGACGGGTTATTCAAAATGTCAAATAGATTAAACACCCAATGAATAACAATAATTTTCAATCTTCTTTGGGTCATAGTGGAAGTTATGTTGCAACAAAGAGCAGACTACTAAACACAAGGTACGGACTTGAATCAAAGAAACACACAACAAAAACTAAAAGAGAAAAAAAATGATATAAAGCATACAAAACTAGTTTAAGAATAAGTATTAACCAATACTTGTTTATGCCTAAAATTGGTCGTGTAGGTTAAACAATTAAATTTATGGAAGGGTCAGAAGCATTATGGAAAATACGCAGGAAAGTAAGTAAAAACTGAAAGAAAGTAACCAGCAAGAAAGTAAGTAATTGTATTCCTTGAGAATAAACGGATTCAGTGTTAATCATGTTATTGTAAAATACAATGTAAGGAGGGGTATTTATAGCTATGATTTACCTAGTCCTAATAATGGTAAAATACAAAGACTAATAAGGTTGTTGGCCTATTTACTCAAGGGGTGTATATACACAACCCTAATTTGGAGACTATAAACCCTAAGGCAGCGGGATGTATACCTTGCATCCTATGGCCCGTGCTGGCTGAGGGGTCATGGCTTTAGGAGCAGGCGTGTATCCTCTATGCTCGATGACTTGTAGGTTAATTCTAGTCTCTCCAGCTTGACTGGTATCCCCATAATCATAGGTAGCGTAATTTTTCCTACAATGCCAGTCCCCCCATTTGTTGAGTGTTGACATAAGCAGTCAGGAAGTGAAAGTGGTATGCAAAAAGGATCTCACTGACTCATTGAAACTCGCACTCCCTTTGTACGAGACAGACGCCTGAGTTCTTCTAGAATCCCACCCGTCTTCACGTGATTGGTTGTTGTCAATTCCATGCATCTTTCCCATAAATGCCTTTTACTGTGCCGAATTGTTCCATTTCCCCAAGCCATAATTACAATGACCATTTCATACTCTATCCTTATCCTATTCCACAAATAAATAGGGGCTTCATGATAGATGAGAATCACAAACTTCTTCAAAAAATACCTTGTCTCTCTCAAAATTTCCTTATGAAAGGATAATCCATCTTCCTCAAAAATGTTTGCCCTTGATCTTGGTCTGATACTCTCAGAAAAACTTTTTCATTTAGAATGGATGGCATTTAAAAGAAGTGTAAATAATGAAACTCTTGTAATCTTCTTCTTCTTCTTCTTCTTCTATTTCTCCATCCATGGCAGGATGAACAGAGTCCCATGAGCCATGAAATTTGATCGAGATTCTAATGATGATCTCTGAAATGTCTTCTTTATGGCATGTGCACTGATTATGGTATGCTCATTTTCTAACACAGCGGTTGCTGTGATATTCCTCTCCTCACGCTGGGTTAGGACGCTTGGCCCTTTCAGCGGTCATGACACTTCTCCTCCAGGATGCCCTCAGCATACTGGTAGCTTCTTCGATGGTGTCAGGTTGATGCTCCAATGCTTGGCTTTGCTCCTTGGCTGGCAAGGGAATTCGTCCTTACGCCATCAGCAGATTACGAAGTCCCCAAGCTCTAAATCTATTTTTGTCTCAGGGTTATGTCCTTGCTCGACTGGTTCGGCTGGATTGCTATTGTAATGCCTCCTCGGCCACTGGATGTGGACTGCCTTGGGGAGGAACTCCTCCCTAGCATAGGTTCCCAGCTCAAGCCCTCTCGGCTACAGTGAGATCCTGATTGTGCGTGAAGATTAGTGGGATAAAGTTAGCGGGGCTATGCACTCCTGTTTAACGAGTAGAGGCTGAAGCAGATCTTCAAGCTCTTTCGTCATGATTAGATAAGGACTCACCCATGCTCAGACGCTTCCGAAGTTCTTTGTCCTGGACGAGGCGCATGGGTGTTGGTTAAATCAGTGGTGACATGCTGAAGAATTCTCAGGCTTACATATCTCCTGATGCCATGATGGACTCTAGGTCATTTGCTGAATAGGAGCTACAATCCAGATGAATGATTTCGATCGTATCAATATTTAGAGGAACTTGCATTTTTAGTCTTTTGAGACCTTCTAGTTTCTTAAGAATACTTGTAATAAACAGTATTGTATTCGAAGAACTTGATTGTATATTGTAAGCCTACGGACCTTTGATATTAATAAAGATGGATGTTCATCAATATTTTGTGCATAGCATAACTACTTGTAGTGTAGTCAAGCAGCATTACTTTGGGATAGTAAATGAGCTCTGATTCAAAATTCGAAAGTTGAGTTAGGTTTTTATGGTCATTTGTGACTTTTGGGAACTTTCAGAAGTGAATTTCGAGATCGTTCGATCAGTTTCATTAAAATTTCAAAAGTTAAGAAATCTACCTCTTTTTGTGGGAGTCGTATCTTGAGTTACGGAGATCTGATTTGAGGTCTGTCTTTACGAGCATGTCGAACAAGTCTTGTATGACCTGTGTGAAAATTTTGGTGTGATTCTGAGCTTTGTAGGGTCCCATTTGGACCCAAAAATAGCACGGGCAACAACTTTTTTAGGTTAAAAATCATTAAAGAGGTATAAAACAAAGTTTGTCGGCTAAAATTCATATATTTCAGTCCTATCCATTCTAACTTAGTTCCAAGGAAGATTCTATGTACCAACTCATCCAAAAAATATTAGGTAACAGTCCTAAGTCATTCAATTGCGTTAATTCATGATTCTTAAGCTAGAATTTCTTGAATTGAATTGAAAATTTGAGTTAGGACCCTAAAATTTATGAAATTAGGGAATTTAATGAAATTGAATTCGAATATGAAAATCAATGATACCATTAGACTTGTGGGATTATGAGGATTCCGAAAATATATAGTTTATAGGTTTTTGGCTAAGCCCGGTGTAGAGGTATTTTAGTAATTTTTCTTCTTTCACCGACTAAAGGTTAAATACTCTTTCTTCTGGCACTTATAAATACAAATAGCTATTCTAACCCAGAGCTTAAGGTAACTGATTATATCCATTTTTTTGACGGCCTTTGGCCTTATGGATATTTTATTCACGCGTTCTTTATGTGAATAGTTGTCGACGGGGCGTACTTACTCTGCCACAACTTTGGAACGTATTTATATGTTACATTTTTTGGTTACGGGATATTATGTCATATACTGAGTGCAGTAGTATTCCACCTCAGCTTTATATTATATCGGGCGCAGGAGTATTCCGCCCCAGGAGCAGGAGTATTCCACTCCACTTGGTTATCAACACATGTGACCTTATTATGTTATATTTCAAATCATATCATTTCATTACTTGTATTTGTTGGTCATTTATGACTACGTGCATTGCTTATTTGTTCTATTGTCATAACGTGTGATTCTATGACTGGCTCTTTTATCTTACAGGAGGCTAGTTATTCCTCTCTTACTGAGTCCTTATGACTCATTCCCTATCCATTTTTTAGTGTTGTCTTTTCGTTTCAACAGATTCCGCTCCAGAACCTAGCCAGCAGTGTGATTGAGGAGCGTGGATGTTCTCTCAGCCATCTGTGGTGAGTCAGCTTGTTCATTGATGATACCACCTATAGTTATCATAGTTATATCTCATTTTTGCTCCCTTCAGGAGCTGTACATATTTTTGGACATCATATATATCTAATCTGGATGGCTCTAGACCTATGTGTTTGAGTAGTTAGCTGCAATCCTTCTGGCATCCTGTAAGGTCTATCTTTGAGAAGATGCTAGAATCACTTAGCTCATCAAGCATATCATCTAAACGAGGTATGGGACGTCGATACTTTACCATGATCTTGTTGACCGCTCGGCAATCCACACACATCCTCCATGTGCCATCCTTCTTTGGGATAAGTATTACGGGCACGGCACACGGACTTAAGCTCTCACGAACCAAGCCCTTGGTAAGCAATTCATCCACTTGCCTTTGCAACTCCTTTGTATCTTCAGGATTGCTTCTATAGGCCGGCTTGTTTGGGATTTGGGTTCCCGGGACAAAGTCAATTTGATGTTCAATACCCCTCAATGGAGGTAATCCACTTGGCATTTCATCTGGGAACATATCACCAAAAACCTTCAAAACACTTTCAAGAGCACTAGGCAAAGGGTTAGAAGAATAATCAAATTCGGAAGTTAGAATCATACCTTTGTGAACTAGACAAATAAGCATCTTGTTGCCATCATTTCCTCTCAAAAGCTCACCCGGTTGCATCATGGCACAAATGCTACCGGTAGAAGATGGTGGAGCCACAACTAGACTCTCGGCCAATGGTCCAGTCTCAACAATTGACTTTGCCTTTGCCGCTTCTTTCAACTCCCTTATATGCCTATAGTCATCACTTACTTGCTTGGGCGTTAAGGGTTTTAGAACAAACTTCTTCCCCTCATGCTTGCCCGTATAGGTGTTGACATGGCCATCATGCATCACATTTCTATCAAATTGCCATGGCCTACCAAACAAGAGATGGCAAGCTTGCATAGGCACCACGTCAAACATATGCTCATCTTGATAGTTCCCAATCTTGAACTTTATCAAGACTTGCTTCACCACCTTCAACTCCCCACACTCACTTAGCCATTGCAAACAGTAGGGGTTTGGGTATTTCAAAGTGGGCAACTTCAATTGGCTCACCACATTGGCACAACTTCCCAAGTCTATTATCATTGAGCACACTTGCCCCATTACTCGGCATCTAGCATGAAAGAGGTTTTCTCTTTGCACATTTTCACTCTCCTCTACAAGCATGACACTCAAACTTCTAACAACAAGAAACATGTTAAGGTCATCTCCTTCCTCTTCCTCTCCTTCCTCAACTAACTCTCTCTCCTCCACTCCCTCATCCTCGGATTCACTCTCTTGTTCACACACCATCCCATCATCCATAATAATCATTGTCTTTCGAGTAGGACAATCTCTAGCAAAATGACCATGCCCTTTGCATTTGTAGCATTGAATAGAAGAAGAAGTAGGAGTGCTCAATTGAGTTTTATAATTACCTCCTACATTTGGCATTGGCTTCTCATAAGACTTCTTCACATCTCTACTAGCACTTGCACCACTTGCATTTGAGAATTTTGCATTTGGAGTCTTCCACTCCTTTGGCTTACTCACGGGAGTAGGAGTGTTGCTCTTGTAGCGGGTGGACTTCTCTTCTTTGAGCCATTTCTCTGCTTCAACCGCGGCATCAAATAGCTCATGATGAGATTCAAACTTGTGAAACCTCAATTGAGAGGCTATCTCTCGGTTCAAACCACTCCTAAATCGAATCCCGGCCGGCTCATCTTCCTCCACATCCATGTCTAAGGTCATCCGGATATGCTCAAACTCATTATAGTACTCTCCAACCGTCTTATAGCCTTGTTTCAATTCATAAAGACGTTTGAGTTGGTCTTGACGATATTGGTGAGTCACATACTTCTCATCTATTACACGAGTCAATTCACCCCAAGTAAGGTTCACGGGCAAAGCATTCCTTCTTCTTGACCTCTTGGTTGCCTCCCACCAAGTTGAAGCAAAAGATTCAAAGGAAGATATAGCATATTTGGCTTTCTTCTCCTCGATCATGTCATTGGTGTCAAACACTCTTTCCATGGTTAACTTCCACTCAAGATACTCAACCGGGTCACTACCCCTTTTAAATGTAGGAATAGCAAGCTTCACACTATTGAGATTATTGTTGTCACGACCCCCTCGGTAAGGCTCTAGTTGGCCCCAAAAGTGGTCACCATAAGCATCATACCCTCCTACCATTTCCTCCAACATTCTCCATGGGTGGATCCCGACCTCGGTCTCTACCCCTATTCACATCCCGGCCTCCATTCATAGCTCTCCTAAACGGATAGGGAGCTCCATAATCTCCATCACCATACTCGTCCTCCTCCCCTTCTTGAGCTTCATCAACATGCTTAAGAGGTGCAATGTTTCTACGGGCCTTAGGGAGTGGAACCTCTCTTTGGGGATTGCCCAAAAGGTGGGGAATGCCTACTCATTGGGGATTGCCCAACACATGATCACTTCTAGCAAGATCATCTTTAAGCTTTTGTTGTCTAACCAGTTCGAAAATTTGTTCCCAGGTAATAGTTGAGCCACTTGTACCTTCACCGGTTTCAAGTTGGACACTCAGGGTCCCTCTTTCAAGACTTTCAATTCTTAGGCTCATACTATCCAACTTGGCCATAATGGTAGCCAAAGCACTCTTCATAGGATCATCACCTTCACTAGCCATGGTACCTACAAAATAAGTAAACGGTTAGTGAAACAACCTCACACACACACATCACTTGAATGTCACACGGGTGCACTCATTTAGTGGTGGGGGATATATCACTCAAGCTTGAACCAAAGTTGAACATGCAATTGAACCACGTTCCTAATCAACAACAAAGCAATCCACAAGCTCAAGCACTCTTCGGGACGAATGGAATTGATGGGACTCGATGGATGCTAAGCTCTTTAAGTGCGGACTTGAAACAAATGGTTCTACGAATTCTTCTTTGAGCTCTACTCTCCACTAAGCACGATAATCCTAAAGGCTAAAATAATTAGTACTAATTGAGTAGGAATGTTACTCTAATAGTACTAAACGGATGCAATGCAATTAAATAAAATACGAAAACCTAGAAGAAAACTACCCAAAACCATGCTACAGGGTTAGGCAGAACGCCTGGGATTAGGCGGAGCGCCAAAATTTTGTGCAGTGAGAAAGCCACGCGGAGCGCCTGGAGCTAGGCAGAGCGCCTAAAGCTCTGCACAACTAGGTGGAGCGCCCAAATGTTGTTCTTCAGCTTTTCCAACAACGTGTTTCTTCAATTTCAACACCAATTTTGGATCGATTTCACCGTGTTTTGTCAAAATCCAAGGTACCCAAAGTTGTATTATGCTAATCTCAACAAACCCCAATTATTTTCAACAACAAACACCCAATAATCAATGTACAATCATCATTCAAATTTTCAAACTTGGGGTTCTAAAAGGGGTTTTGATTTCTTCAAATCTTTGTTATACAACTCCAAATCTCAAGATATTGGTACCAAATCGATGGGTTTTCGATCTAGAACAACCCGATATTAATCAATCAATGGGTCGATCAATCCAAGAAACACAAGCCAAATTTTTGGTGTTTTTTCATCTTTTCAATTTTTTTTGTATTTGTCTTCTTTTCCAATAACAAGTACAAGAATCTAAAATAGAAACTAACGTAGGCACGATAACAAGGGTCGAGGGTTTGTAGAAATAAATCCCGAGCCTTGCTCTGATACCAAACTGATGCAGGGTCAAAAGCGGAAATGAAAATAATAAGATAAGGAGCAAGACAGATCTTGAACTCCCTACGAAGTAGCCACGAAGAACAAGTTTCGTGACACCCTCGATTTGGGTCAAAATCTACCTACGCTATACGGACGGTCCTCAAGACACACCTGGGTCTTGCAAAGGGCCCGGTTGGGTATGGAATGAAGGTCATTGGTACAACCAATAGTTTCAAGCCAAAAGGTAAAGGTTTCTTCCATTAAAGAATTCATCTCAATTCAATGTGTTCAATATTCAAGGTAATCTAATGAAAATAGAAGAGGACTTGGGTATTTATAGAGTCTTCCCCAAGTCTAGATAAAGTCTAAAATGCCCCACAAGTTGGGTTTTAATTAAATAGATCACGCAGGCCCAAAATAGTAAAAGACTACTCAAAATCCTAGAACCTCAGCGTGTTGGGCAGAGCGCCCAGCCTTGGGCGGAGCGCCTGGAGCTCGTGCAATTTTTTGGACAGAAAGTTGGCCGGGCGGTGCGCCTGGCCTTGGGTGGAGCGCCCAACTACACAGCTCTCAGGGCGGAGCCCTGGGTCTTCTGGACGGAGCGCCTGCACTAAGATCATGTTGTACTTCTTCAAATGCCCTCCAAGGCTTCCATCTTCAAGGCCCTTCCATATCAAGCTTAGGTGAGCGTCTTGGACCTCTTTGGCTTGACTCCGGGTGAACGGTATCGTGATGGTTTGCCCCGCATCACTTTCAATGTGATTTATGTTTTTAGGGTGAAGGAATTGGTGGTTGATGGACGTTGGAATGGTGAGCTTATTTACTAACTGTTACCAAGTGATATTGGGGATCATATATTTGAAAATGTCATTGTGCGGGCTGCGGATCAAGGAAGGGACTAGTTGTGGTTGTGCCTAATGCCTAATGGGAAGTTCACTGTCACTAGTGCTTGACAATATATTTGTCCCAAGAAAAATAAGTTCAATCTTGCCAAGTTTGTGTGGTTGAAGGGAATGCCAATCAAGGTGTCTTTTATGATGTGGCGGATGTGGAAGTTCAAGCTTCCTTTGGATGAGTGTTTGACACCCAATTTTGCCCCCCCCCCCCCCCCCCCCCATTTTCAAAATCAACCGTTCTTGAATTTACACACACCTGTGTATTCCATTCCCATCTCGTCTATTATCTTCAAAATTACTTTCTCATAATATCCTTGTAATCAAGGCCATTTTTAAAGCATCGTCCCAAATCATAGCTATTTGTACAATTTTTCTACAATTGTTTCTATTTTTAACAAAAATTAATCAAAAATTGCTCCAAGCCTCAAAATTACAATTTCTGTGCATCTTAGCCTCCCTAACATTTTAATATTGACTTCCTAATTTTTCCATGATTTTTGCACCATTTAAAATCCATTTTATACCATTTTATACCTATTTATACATACATATATATACATTTACACGCATAACGGCCTATCTTTGCCACCTAGACGCCCACATGGCCAAATCCTAACCCTCCGTTGATCTAATCCAACGGTTGAAAAACCAAATTTCCTAATCTACCCCACACAACCCCAAAACCCACGCGACCCTCTCCCTCTCCCCACATCTGCTCCGATTCTCACTCCTTTCTTTCTCCTTGGCGACTTCGAACACCACCACTGTCAATGGGTTTCCCGGTCATTTTAGCCGGAGAAATTTGGGGAAAATTACATCATCATATCCCTCATGGAGTCCGCTACAAAACCCGTATAATTTCAATGATGTTCAAGAAAGGGCGACATTCGACCTTTGATAACTGTGACACCACCGCCTGGAGACGCCTCTGGCGGGGCTCAGGTTGACCTTTTAGAGATGTTTTGCTTGAGTGGGATAAGAAACATAACGAAGGTAAGCCTACGGCATGTCAATTTGACCCGACCTTGGTATGAACATAACCCTCCCCCTTCTAACTGATTGTGGATTTGTGTGAGACCCATGCTTAGATTTTCCTAGGTTTCTGTATGATTAGCATGTTCATCATTATTTATTAATTAATGGATGATGAAATGCATGACCAAATATTTTTACTTCGATTCACTGATTAGTATGTATGTCGCATGAAATTATCGAATATTCGAGCATGATTTGTTTCATAACATGAGCTTTGTGTTAACGTTACCCATTTAAACCTAGAATCCGTATTTAATTTGAGGAATGATTCCGTGCGATATGTTTGTTTACCCAGTCTCAATGCATAATCCTTATAAACTTGTGCCTAGTCTAGATTGAAAGATGACTGATTTTTAATTGAAAACTTGTTGATCGATGCTTGATTGGAAACTACCTTTTAACCCAGTATGCTTATGATTTTGATTAGAATCTGTTGAGTTAATCAAGGGATTTTTGGACTCAAAATTAGTTCACACTATGTTTGTACAGTGATTCTTGAATTTAGACTCTATTGTGGCTGGGGGAAGGGATAGAATCTCGGATTGATCTTAATTCTAGGGGTTTGATTGGTTTGTATTTGGAAAAGGGTGCTACAACTTCTCTTTTATTTATGGAAACTATCTCCCCTTGCCTTGTTTAATTCTTCCCGTTTGAATTTAAGCCTCTACTCTTCATCTATATAAAGGACTCCTCTTCGACTAGAAAAGACAGAGTTTTGGACATTAGAAAACCTAGAAAAACATTGATTCACCAAAATTGCATAGCCTTTCTTAGCATCTCCCTCTCTCTTTGCTTATCTGCTTCTTTGAAAGGATTTTTTTATTTACTACTGGTGTGCTGGCCTTAGCATCTTCTTTCCTTTGTTTGCACATCATCTGAAGGTATTCATTCTCATTGTCTTTTGTTTTCTGCATATGTATGTGTGTATTGCAACTATGCTCTGTTAAGATCACTGGTATAGATACTATGTTTTGGTTTTGGGTAATGCAGGCACCTATGTTTAAAGTTATATCCACCTAGTTAAGATGTAGTTAGAGGCATGAGACCTCACCTCTTTATTGCTTGTCTGATGCCTCTGTGTTAATTCCTTAGCATGACTTCTTATTCTGCTTCTGCCTGAACTATTGGTCTAAACTGCCTTTTTTTTAGTGGTCTTCATATTTAGACATACCAAGGTGTGTTGACTGCACCAATTCCTGATAGACCTCTCTTTGGGGTCAGGCTTTCCCTTTCCCTCATCCCCTGCTAACTCTATTTCCTGCAGTTGCGTTCTATAGAACCTTGAGGGTTCAATAGTGCTAATGCCTGAATTGCCTAAGCTTGGTTCTGGTGGTTTAAAGAACCTCTGGTTATTGACACTCCTGAACTATGAGAATTGGACATTTCTTTGAGAAACAGGGCCTTCTTCCTATGGCCAATACTCCTCCCCTTTCTGTGTTTCCCCTTAGGAACTGTCCCCAACCTGTATATTCATTAAGTGCCCTGTTTGTATCTTTTTCTAAGACAGGGGTATAACAATGATGTTATACCAAACAGGCTATCAGGGGCCATTCCTTCAAACTCTCTCACTCTTTGCGTGCATTGCATCATTTAGGTTTAAGTTAAATTGGTTCCAAGTTGCTTCTTCTGAAAACTGATAAATATACTTAGAATTTTACTTCCCTGAGACTCTGTACATTTTAAAGAGTATCAAAAGCATGATCATCGTCTGAATTTTCGATTAAGCAGGGCCTATATGTGTTCTATCTGTCTATAAGGGACATATCTTTGAAATTAAAACTGCCCCCTTGTGTAAAAGCAGGCCTTTTATGTATTTAAACCATCTTCTATTTTGCGCAAGTAGTCCAGGCCTATAACATTTTGGAAAAGAGGCCTCTTTATGCATTTTAGTTGTTTCTGTTTTGCGCATTTGGTCCAGGCCCAATAAACTTTTTTAAATCATGGCCTGATTATGTGTGAAAACGTTTATAACTACTCTAAACACTCCTATACACTAATCTAATAGTGTATAGGGGTGTATAAAGCTTAGGGGTCGTTTATACACTTTTAAAACTATATTTTTTCAAAGTATCATCATCAAGATCATGTATTTGCATGTATATATAAGTACTATTACGTGCGACATCCCATTATTTGCATCTATGTGCTCTTGTGATTCCGTTTTCGAAAACAGCCCCTCCTCCTATGTATTTCCCAAAAAATCCGACCCCAAAACAAAAAGGCCATTAAGGTTAGGGCTCGATAATTAATGACGAGTCACACCGACCCTAAATGAGCCGATATTTTATTTTAAAACAAGCTCCTATCGGTTCTTTGTTAAAACCAAAATTATTTACAAAACCAATAACTTGTGCAAATGTTCCTCCTTTAAAGTATGATTACATTTGTGAGTCAAATTAGAATACTCATTTACACGGTAAATTCGGTGTGCGATTAGGCTTTAACGTTAGAGACCGTAGACACGATTAGGCTTAAACCTAGGCCGAATATGAAAGTTGTTTGTATATGCATGATATATCTTAGTTTAAACGTTTAAACCCAAGTTAGTATTCATATGGTAATAGACATTGTTTACATCCCAAAATTAAGACTCGGACGGTAACCACCTTTTGGTGGGACTCCGGGAAGTGCCTAACACCTTCTTCCCTGAGTCACTTAGACTTCTTACCCTATAGAATCTCTGAAATAGACTGGTAGACCTTTTAAACTTGACGTTAGGTGACCTAACACGCCTTAGAACTATATTAGGTGGCGACTCCAAAACATCTTAACTCAAACGAGTTCACCCAGTCAAATCCGAAACCCGACTCACCTCGAGCTGAGTCCAAAATCGGGTATGACAATGAGGAATTTAAAACAATGGGATATAATTTTGCTTAGAGATGTTGGTGCGAACAACCAAGAATTGAAACTAGGGAGCATCTCTTTTTGGCAAGTTCTATTGCTTCAAGGCTTTGGAGGAATTTAGCATCTACTGTTGGGGTTAATATGAATGTTTCTTCACTTCATAATGCTTCTTTTAAATGGTGGAAGCAGGGCGCAAACTATGGATTAAGGCTATTTTTCATACCGTCCCTTCTTTCATCGAGTGGTCGTTGTGGAATAGAAGGAATATTATTAGACATGGAGGTAAGCTTCTTTCTTAAGATTGATGTATGAAGTGTCTACCAATGTTATTTTATTTGTGAGAGCGGGATTTCCACAGATTGTTATTATGGAGGAGATGTGGTCTCATGCGGTGCAAAGTCTTGAGAGTTACATGCCACGATTTTAGTCTATCAAGGTGGAATGGCATAAACCACTTGATGGATTTTTAAAATATAACACAGATGGATCTTCTAGGGGTAATCAAGGACTAAATTCTTTAGGATATTATATTAGGGATGAAGAGGGTGACTTGATTTTTGCCTTTGCAAAATTAATTAAAGAACATACTAATGTGGAAGCGGAGGCGATGCTATTAGGGTGGCGATGAGGTACTGCATTGATCATCAATTGGGTCCTATGATTATTGAAATAGACAGTTTGTTAATTAAAAATATCATTGATGGAGTGTGGTCGAGTTAATGGTCTATTTCTCCGGTGATTAATGAAATATGGAGGTTGAATCAAGGAGGGGTGTTCCAGTTTGTGCGTGTTTATAAAGAGGTCAGTGTATTACTGTACTAACTTGGTTTCTTTTTTGTTTTTCTTTCTTTCACTTTATTTATTTACTGTATTACTTATGTGGCATTTTTGCATATTTCACTCATACTCCCCCACTCCTGGGAAACGACACTTCTCACACACACGGCGATTATGTGGATCCCACGGCCGCTTCACCACTAAAACACCTTTTAAGAAGGACATGTTGAAATATAGGGTGTCCGTGGTACAACCAATAATTTCAAATGATCCCACTCCTTGGCCATCCGCCTTGGGGAACCGTGTCTAGAATTAAACCACTTTTCTATTGTAATGAGCATGCATCATGCCATAGGAGGGGCTCCCCGTGAGCCGACTAGTTCTCAACTTGTCCAAACTACCTAAATGGGTTTTCCGACCCCAAAGGTATGTTTGGACATGATTATGTGCATTCAAGAGAAAAGAAAAGAAAAAAAGTGAAACGAGAATAACAACGCATTTTGATTTGTTTAATTATTCTCAAAGAGGACGGGGTTTTAAAATTTTATTTCTTCTTTTTAGGTCAAAATGAGTCAAAAGTTCCATCATTTTGGGATGACTATGGGCGCACCTCCTTTGTTAACCAATTGGTGGAACAATTTGTCATTAGGGGAGCAAATTTAAGTACGTCAACACCTGGGTCATTTGGTTTCATTACTAGAAATGGAACAGTGTAGAGAGATGATCGAAGCAGCGGTGTCATTTTGGGATGAAGAATTGAACGTGTTTAGGTTTGGGGACATTGAATTAACGCCTTTGTTGGAAGAAATATGGTGGTTTGTGTCACATTCGGGGTTAGACAAACATCGTTGGCAAGGGGGTCGCATACTAGCACCTAGCGGCCCCACAGCTGACGAGTTTCGTAAGAAGTTAGGGATGGTAGCAAGCGTGGATGTGGGATTTTTACAACAAAAGAAGATCTTCTTTTCCTATTTTTACACTCAGTTTGGGAATTTGAGGGCGTATGATAGTCATAAGAAGGAGTTCGAGTCCTATGGTGATTGGAGGAGGGCTAGACCATTTGCATTTGCCGTTTGTTTCTTAGGAGTGATGGTTTCCCCAAGAGTTCAAATCACGACATATGTTCAAGACTTGTCATGGTTGCCGATGCACTGTTCAACGGAATTGATGGTTATCATTATACCATAGTTCCTATGATAGTAGCAGACATTTATCGAGCTTTGGGTTGTTGCAAGAGAGGAGAAAAATACTTCCAAGGGTGTAATCTTCTACTACAAACATGGTTCAAGGAACATTTAAGGGAAGCAAGAGGTGTGCAAGCATTGTCCAAACCAGCTGTGATGCAGCCCAAACACGTGCTGATCAAGTGTTCGGTCCACCGAGGCTAACGACACGAAGCCAAGCCAAGCTGCTACACGATGTTCATATTCACTTGGCTTGGTCGAAGGAAAACAACTACTCCGAAGCTGAGTATCCGAGCTCAAGAACCGAAGGCTTCATCTACAAGCTTGAGCTCGAAGAAGGAAGTGACCGAACCCCAACCGAACACTCAACAATGACGCCGAAGTAAAGGCAAGTAACCGAAGGAAAGGCGATCGATGTTAAAGAATGAGCTGAGCAGAACAACTGAGCACCGAAGTGAAGAAGCTCGAGCTCAAGTGTTCGAAGTCACGTGTTCGGTTGAAGGAGTAACCGAACATTCCTTAGACAGCCCTGCGTGGCTTACTCTTATTGGTCGCCTGTGACCATTTACTGTTTTATCCTTAGTGTAGCCAATAAATACTCCATTTACATTTCATTTGGGACATCAAGTTATTGTTGAATATTTATAGCAGTTGCAATTGAGTGTCTCCGACGGAGCCCAAACCCGGACGTGGGATTTTAAGAACTTGTGTCAATCGGTGATAGTCGTTTGAACATTTTCTTCTTGGTCATTCAATTTGCAAGAAGCGTTGTCTTTCTTGAGTATTGTTGCTTAGTATAGGTGATTCTTGACCTTCATTCGATCGAGCCTGAGACTAGTTCCTCATCGTTCTTTCGAGTCGAAGCAAGATTTGTCTTGCTTCTATCTTTATTTCTTGTTGTTTCTTCTGCGAATTCGTGTAGAGCTTACCTTCGGGTTTGCATTGCACCATCTTGGTATCAGAGCAAGGTTTGAGTTTGTTCTTACAACCTCAAATCCTGTTCGAATTATTCGTGCTTTGTGTCTCCAGTTTCAGCTTTCTTCCTTATTGTTGATTTTTGCTGCTGTGGTGTTTTTGCAAAAAAAAAAAAAAAAATAGTAGAAAAAGAAACTTCAAAAATTTGGTTGATTTTTGGTTGTTTGATTCTTATTCACCACTGTCCGAGGACTGATTTGAGTACCTGTTGTACACCATCGGCGACAAGGGTTTCTCAATAAATTTTTGAACTGTTTGAGCTTACTGGTTAGTGAAATCGAACACAGTGTGTTTTTGTTGTTACCGATGAAGACTGGTGGTTCTTGATTGATTTGGCTGATGGCAAAGGCATTGAGAAGCCCGAAGTGTCGTTAGCTGATCTCATGGCTGCGATACAAGGCATCAGTGCCGAAGTAAGAGGAGTAACTGCTCGAGTAGTTCACCTCGAGCAAGGGAGTGAGTCCGTGGCCTTACCTAGGTCCGGCGCTGGAACTAGCGACTCCACTCTGATGAAACCTGAGATGTATGCTGAGCTTATTCGACAACATCAGTTCGAGAGTGAGGCAATTCGTTGGGCAATCCCCAAGCATAACAAAACTTAGGCAATCCCCAAGTACAACAACAAAACTTGGGCAATCTCCAAGATGAGTATCAAAACTTGGGCATTCCCGAAGGTGAAAGAGTACCGCTTCCAATGGCCTGAAGACAAGCTGCGAACGTTGATGAAGGGGTCGATGAAGGAGGTCGTGGAAATTTTTGAGGTCGAGGCCGAGGCGCAAATGTTGATCGAAATATTGAGCGTGAGGCTGGTGATTACTATGATGAGTATCCCGAACATATTCGTGAGGCTCGAGATTCAAACTTGAACAGTGTCAAAATCACTATTCCACCCTTCAGAGGAACTAGTTATACGGATGAATATCTTGAATGGAAGCTTAAAATGGAGCTGATGCAATGGAAAATACGCGGAAAAGAAAAGACGATACGAAATGCGGAAACGAACACAAGATAGGCGATATCGATAACGATATCGAGATAAAAGCAAGACGAGGCTTGAACGTTTACCTAAGTAGCACCGAGGAACTCGTCTCGATACACCCCGGGTGAAGTCAAGGATCACCTATACTATGCAACTACCCTCAAGGGACACCCGGCCCTTGCAAATAGAATGATCAGAGAGGTTACGATGTTCAACTTGGAATCCACCAAGTGAAATCATGCCCGTTCACGGGTTCATCATTGAGATTCACTAAAATATCATTTTACATTCAAAGTTTGCTAAAAATGCAATAAATGAACTAAGGGGGTATTTATAGTTTCCCATTACAACATTTGCCAAGTTTCTGGTCCGCACTGCTCCACTGGTCTTCGCGATCACGTGAATGGAATAGCGATCGCGTGGGCACTAAACTTCAGAGGTTCGCGATCGCGTCAAAGAGGG
The DNA here is from genome assembly GCA_037355625.1 of Petunia x hybrida. Lineage (NCBI taxonomy): Eukaryota > Viridiplantae > Streptophyta > Magnoliopsida > Solanales > Solanaceae > Petunia > Petunia x hybrida. The sequence goes on from JBBBVM010000051.1 coordinate 3,994,128, forward strand.
CGCAATCGCGCAAGGCCAATAACTTCTCTTCGCGATCACGTGAGTGTGGTCGCGATCGCACAGAGGAAATGTCTGGCGCCAGGCAGTGAGCTCAGAAATGCTGCCCTATTTTGCCCTGTTGTGGCTCCCCTGTTTCCTGCACTGGTTTCAGCCCTGCTTCCACTTTGATTGAGCTTAGATGCATGGTCTTAAAGTCGTCTCCCGAGCTCATATCATCCATACCTTGACTCCCGGACCAAGTGTAGGTGTCGATGCAATTTGGGCTGCATCATCCTCCCCTTCTTGAGAAAATTTCGTCCTCGAAATTAAGGCGTCCTCCTCCAAGGGATCATCACCTACACCAAAAAGGCAAACAAAAACAAAAACTCCTACTACAAGAGTAGGTTAGTGCACTAAGTGTGGGAAAACACACTCTTGTTTTACAACCAAGTATCAATGGCAACAAAGAAGCTCATGCTCCCAAAGGAGCTAGCAAGTACTTGGTTTGACAACAAAGTGCTCCCAACACAAGAACAAATAAAGGGACTAATAGGGCATGGTAAATGCAAGATTAAGCTATCAAAATCCCTACGATCCCTAAGTTCAAGGCTAGTGCAACAAAACTTCCCACTACACGAGTAGGCAAGTTCAACAAGAGTGAGTGCAAGCACGGTGGAAAATTCGCTCTTGTTATAGAGCCAAGTATCAATACCGATCAAGAAGCTCATGTCCCCAAAGGGAACAACAAGTTCTTGGCTCCATAGTGTCAAGCACTCACAACTATAACAAGCAAGGGAATCATTAGAACATAGAACATTCAAGATCAAGCAATCAAAGTTCCGATGACCCCTAAGCTCATGATCAACATACCAAACCTTCAAGGCAATATTTTCAAAATGTAGCACAACGGTTTTGGCATGCTCAAGACTCAAAGTGTGGTTAATATATGGGAGGGAATAGACAAAGTAGTGCAATACACAATTAGCATCAAATACCCCACTCCCCTTCTTAAAAGCCCTCATACTTACACTAAGAGGTACCTCCTCACCTCCAATTTCATCCTCGAGACAACCCCCCTCACAAGGTAAGCTCCCAAGGAAGGCATTACTAATGGCCTCTTCATCATCATAACCCGCACCAACAAGAGTAGGGTCACTAGAAGAATCATCTACCTCACTCGAAGCTTCAAACAAGGAGTTGTCAATGGGATCAAATCCCTCACACCACGGAGGTTCCATTTCATCCTCAACTCTAGCCCGATACAAATCACCTTCACAATTAAAGAGGCCCTCATGCAATGGGAATGTAAAAGCATGCACCTCAATTTCATAGTCAAACAACGGCATTCTATCAAGACTAGGTTCATCATCCGCACTTGAGGAGTCATCATAGACAACTTTGTCCAATTCATGCAATTTGGACTCCTCAAGGTCACCATCCTCCTTACTACGACACACAAATCCACCAAAATCAATTAGATCAACAAGGGTGGAGTCACATAACTCATCTTCCCCTTTATCAAAAATGGGTGGGGTGTCATAACAAGGGTCACAAGCAAGGTCAACTAACACACTTTCACTAGGGAGAGGTTCTGTGAATTTCGGGCTCACATCATGATGCGGCTTCTCATTCCTCTCTACTAGCGGTTCACAAGCAAACACAAGTTGACCAATCGACTCCACACTAGTTGCAATTTCATCAAATGCACTACAAGCGCCAACTAGCATCGAGTCTTCACAAGACAAGGAAGAGTCATGTTCATGAGAAGGTGACGAAACACTTACCTTTGAGTAGCTCCCGTGAGTACTCACATCGCTTGAAGTGTCTTGTTCAAGTCCTTCTTCATGAAACTCACAATGTAGAGCTCCATTCTCTTGTCTTTCTTTCTTACCATCCGGTTAAGGCTCCACTTGCTCGCCTCCAAGAGTACCTACACATAAGCCAAAACAAATAGAAGAAGAAGAAGATAAATCATGGTTAGAACAAAGCGTGTCCTCGCTCTCACTCGAAATTTCCTCTCCCCTCACTTCTTTCATTTTTCGCTCAAGGCTAATTGTAGGTCCGGGTGATGCTTCACTCTCATCTCGCAAGGGCATGACCATAAGATTATTGGTTCTGGGCTCAAGCACCATGGGTGACTTGGCTTTAGCGGCTTCCCTCAACTCCCTCATAATCCTATAGTCATTACTTACTTGCTTCGGTGTCAAGGGCTTGAGTATATACTTTCTAGAGCCGTGCAAGACCGTGTAAGAGTTGGTCCTACCATCATGTACTACGCTCCGATCATATTGCCATGGCCTCCCAAACAAGAGATGGCAAGCTTGCATAGGGACTACATCGAACATTACCTTGTCTCGGTAGTTTCCAATGCTAAACTCAACCAAAGCTTGCTTCACCACCCTCAACTCTCCACACTCACTCAACCATTGTAAACGGTATGGATGTGGATGTGTTCTAGTAGGCAATTGCAATTGGGAAAGCAAGGTCTCACTCACTAGGTTAGCACAACTTCCCGAATCAATGATCATTGAGCACACTAGACCCATCACTCGACACCTAGCATGGAAGAGATTCTCCCTTCGCACATGCTCCGACTCTTCATGACTCATGGCACCCAAACTTCTCCGTACCACAAGCGTCGTTTTAAGCTCATTACCTTGTTCACTATTACCTTGGGGAATGCCCAAGTTGTGGGGAGTGCCCACTTGTTGGGGATTGCCCAACGGTTAGGGAATGCCCAACATCTCATCACTAGTACCTTCTCCGGTACCCTTTTGGACACTCGGGGTCCATTTTCTTTCAAGGCACTCAAGCCGTTGGTCCAAAGACCTTACCTCGGCCAATATGTAGGCCAAAGTACTTAACGGGTCCTCAACAGTATCATACACATCTCCGGCCATGTACCTACACAAATCAAAAACAAGAAGAGGTTAGAGTAAAAGCCCTCACTCGCTCCCTCACCTTTGAAGTGTCACTCGGGTACACTCAATTTAGTGGCGGGGGATTTATCACTCAAGCCTGATCTCAAAGGCTTCCTCGTAGTTGAACAACCACCCCAATAATCACTCAAGTCACAAGAACCAAATACTCTTCGGGGTGAGTGGAATTGATGGGACTCGATGGGCGAACGGCTTTATAAGTGAGCACTTGAGCCAAAAATTTACTACGAGTCTTCTTTGAGCTCTACTCTCCTTCTAGGCACGAAGATCCTAAACGCACAAAGAATTAGCACTAACTGGGTAGGAGTGTTACCCTCAAAGTACTAACCGGAAGTGACGCGATCAAAGGGAAAAATATCGAATCGCCACTAAATGGATTCGGAATTGGATGATTTTTGGTTAGTGATCTACAAACTCACCATATTTGATGATACAATTGGAGTTTTAATGAGCGGAAATGGTTACGAACGCTTTGCGAACAATCTGTCCCAGTTCAGGATTTCTGCAAAATGAGAACCCTTCGCGATCGCGTGATGTAAGTCGCGATCGCAATGAACAAAATGGAAATGTGGCGCGTTCGCGTGAGGCTGTGCGCGATCGCGCAGGCCTGCGGTCCAGAACCAGAATCTCGACTGCAAATTCAGTTTTTGGCACACAAATCACACCAATTCAACTTGTTGTTCAGTTTTAAAGCTTCCAAAGGGTGTTTTCAACTGAAGTGAACAATCCCCAATGGTTTTTCCAATCAAACAACGAACAAACAACTCGTTTTCAAAACTTGGAGTAAGTTCTTCAAAATTTTCAAGAACTTCAAATTTTCAAAATGCGATTTTAAGTCCGCTACTCCAAATGACGATATGGGGATATCAAAATGACGGGAAAACTTTAAGAGTGCACTGCGACCATTTCTACCAAAAGCCATAGCTGTTGGTAGAGGCGCAACGCAACTCTTATACCGCCGGATCAACCCCAAATCGAGGTCCGTCCCTGACACCACCATGACCACCCCGAGCAACGCAACTCCTCCAGGGGTGGACCCCACAACGGGCGGCTCCTTATGATGTGGGCCCAATCCTTGATAACCCCGGGCCCAATCCTTGATAGCCTTGCATCATCCCCCTTTCTTTAAAGCAAGTTCGTCCCCGAACTTAGCATGGTGTAGCCAGGAATCGAACCCGGGTTGGCTCTGATACCAAACTTTAAGAGTGCACTGCAACCATTCCTACCAAAAGCCATAGCTGATGGTAGAGGCGCAACACACATCTTATACCGCCGGATCAACCCCAAATCGAGGTCCGTCCCTGACACCACCATGACCACCCCGAGCAACACAACTCCTCCAGGGGGCGGACCCCACGACTGGCGGCTCCGGAGGATGTGGGACCTACGCTGGGCGGCCCTGCATCATCCCCCCTTTCTTTAAAGCAAGTTCGTCCCCGAACTTCGCATGCTGTAGCCAGGAATCGAACCCGGGTTGGCTCTGATACCAAACATTAAGAGTGCACTGCAACCATTTCTACCAAAAGCCATAGCTGTTGGTAGAGGCGCAACGCAACTCTTATACCGCCGGATCAACCCCAAATCGAGGTCCGTCCCTGACACCACCATGACCACCCCGAGCAACGCAACTCCTCCAGGGGGTGGACCCCACAACGGGCGGCTCCTTATGATGTGGGCCCAATCCTTGATAGCCCCGGGCCCAATCCTTGATAGCCCTGCATCATCCCCCCTTTCTTTAAAGCAAGTTCGTCCCCGAACTTCGCATGGTGTAGCCAGGAATCGAACCCGGGTTGGCTCTGATACCAACTGATGCAATGGAAAATACGCGGAAACGAAAAGACGATACGAAATGCGGAAACGAACATAAGATAGGCGATATCGATAACGATATCGAGATAAAAGCAAGACGAGGCTTGAACGTTTACCTAAGTAGCACCGAGAAACTCGTCTCGATACACCCCGGGTGAAGTCAAGGATCACCTATACTATGCAACTACCCTCAAGGGACACCCGGCCCTTGCAAATAGAATGATCAGAGAGGTTACGATGTTCAACTTGGAATCCACCAAGTGAAATCATGCCCGTTCACGGGTTCATCATTGAGATTCACTCAAAGAAAATATCATTCTACATTCAAAGTTTGCTAAAAATGCAATAAATGAACTAAGGGGGTATTTATAGTTTCCCATTACAACATTTTCCATATTTCTGGTCCGAACTGCTCCACTGGTCTTCACGATCGCGTTAATGGAATTGCGATCGCGTGGGCACAAAACTTCAGAGGTTCGCGATAGCGTCAAAGAGGGCGCAATCGCGCAAGGCCAATAACTTATCTTCGCGATCGCGTGAGTGTGGTCGCGATCGCGCAGAGGAAATGTCTGGCGCCAGGCAGTGAGCTCAGAAATGCTGCCCTGTTTTGCCCTGTTGTGACTCCCCTGTTTCCTGCACTGGTTTCAGCCCTGCTTCCACTTTGATTGAGCTTCGATGCATGGTCTTCAAGTCGTCTCCCGAGCTCATATCATCCATGCCTTGACTCCCGGACCAAGTGTAGGTGTCGATGCAATTTGGGCTGCATCAGGAGCGAATCTTCGAAACCAATGAGATGTCCGAAGAGAGGAAAGCTGCCCATGCCATTGCTTCGTTCGAAGCATATGCGTTTACATGGTGGGAGGCTGACAAGAGGCTTAGAGGAAGGAATGTCTATCCCGAAGTCACTTCTTGGGCACAGTTGACGAGAGCAATGGATGCTAAGTACTTGAGTGCCAAGTATAGGCAAACTCAATTTCAAAAGCTCTGTGAGTTAAACCAAGGGTCCAAGTCAGTTCAAGAGTATCATGATAAGTTCTTGAGAATTCGATTGAATCTTGATCTGGAAGAAGATGAAGAGCAAGCCACTATTCGATTCAAAAATGGCTTTGCTCGGGAGGTGTCATCTCAATTGAGGCTACACGTGTATTACACGGTGGAAGATATGTTCGAAGCTGCTACCGAAGCTGAGAAATGGATTAAGGACGCTAAAGCAAACCGGTATCAAGGAGTCACTGCTTCAACTCCTTTGAGCCGAAGTAAAGAATGGAAGAGTCCAAATCCAACAAGTGCTAACACTGTTCAAGATTCGAAGAAACCCTTCGAGAGGGTTGTGACCGTTAACCAATCAAGAGAAGTGGGAGGTAAAGTTCAATTTAATTCTCCTAGTTCTTCAAACAATCAGTGTCATAAATGCAAAGGTTATGGTCACATGGCATAAGAGTGTCCAACTCGCAAGGTTATGCTTGTGCTCGACAATGAAGATGTTTGTGAGCAAGCGAGTGACACCGAAGAGGAATATATCGAGGAGATTGACCGAGCTGAAGATGATGATGGTCGAGAGGCTACCGAAGCTGATCATCCGGAAATGTTTCTTGTGGTTCGATGGAATTTGAGCTGCATGACTCTCGAAGAAGAGGAAAACCAAAGAGAAAATCTTTTCCATGCCTGATGTCGGGTGAGGGGGAAAGTGTGTTCGATGATCATTGATTCGGGTAGTTGTGTGAATGTGGTGAGCAAAACCTTGGTTTCACAAATGGGACAACCCACTTTGAAACATCCCCATCCTTACAAATTACAATGGTTGAACGACTGTGGAAAATTGAGGGTTGTCAAATAAGTGTGGATCAAGTTTAGAGTTGGAGAATATCAAGACGAGATGATGTTCGATGTGGTGCCGATTCAAGCTTGTCATATGTTATTGGGTCGACCATGGCAGTATGATCGGTCGGTAGTGCACAATGGAAGATCCAATACTTACACTGCTAAGCTCGAAGGGAAGAGTTTTATACTCAAACCCTTATCTCCAAAACAAGTCACCGAGGACTATAAGCGGATGAAAGAGTTGAAAGAAGCGGCCAAAGCTAAACTGCCGATGGGAACAAAAATTGTGGCTGAAGACACAAACTTACCACCCGAAGTGAGGAGTATCTGTGCAATTATGAAACCGGGTGAGTATCTACGAGGCAACGACAATGCTCAAATGATGATTTGCCTCGTGCACAAGGGTATCTTTCTAAACTCTAATGATGATTTTTCTAACGATTACCCTTTGCCTAGTGCTGTACAAAGTGTTTTGCAGGACTTCGGAGACATGTTTCCCGAAGAAATGCCAGGTAGATTACCTCCGTTAAGAGGAATCGAGCACAAAATCGACTTCGTACCGTGGTCTCAAATCCCCAATAAACCTGCATACCGGTGTAATCTCGAAGACACCAAAGAGCTCCAACGGCAGGTTGATGAGTTACTGAACAAGGGCCTCGTTCGAGAGAGCTTGAGTCCTTGCGTCGTTCCTATTATCCTTGTCCCGAAGAAATATGGACCATGGTAAAGTATCGTCATCCTATCCCTCGATTAGATGACATGCTAGATGAGTTAAGTGGTTCTTCATGCTTTACGAAGATAGACCTCCGGTCCGGTTACCACCAAATCCGAATGAAACCCGGAGACGAGTGGAAAACCGCATTCAAGGCCAAGTTCGGTCTCTATGAATGGTTGGTAATGCCTTTTGGCTTATCCAATGCACCGAGCATATTCATGTGACTGATGAACCATGTGCTCAAACCGTTCATAAATAAGTTTGTTGTCGTTTACTTCGATGACATACTTGTTTATAGCAAAACTGTGGATGAACATGTCGAACACCTAAGGCTAGTACTTGACAAGCTTAGAGAAGAGAAGTTATATGCTAACATCAAGCAATGTGCCTTTTGTGTCGAACGTGTAGTCTTTCTAGGATTCTTTGTCAGTGCTAATAGTGTTGAAGTCGACGAGTCAAAGGTCGAAGCCATCAAAGATTGGCCAACTCCAACCTCGGTATCACAAGTTCGTAGCTTCCATTGCTTAGCTAGCTTTTACCGAAGGTTTGTTCGTGACTTTAGCACCGTGGCAGCTCATTTAACCGAGCTGGTTAAGAAAGACCATCCATTTGTGTAGGGAGAGTCCCAAGAGAGGGCTTTCCAAGAGTTGAAACAAAGGCTATGCTCTGCCCTGTTGTTGCAACTCCCTGACTTCGACAAAGCATTCGAAGTCGAGTATGATGCATCCGGAGTTGGGATCGGAGGAGTGCTGATGCAAGAATCGAAGCCGATCGCTTACTTTAGCGAAAAGCTTAAGGGTGACACCTTGAATTACTCGACGAATGACAAGGAGTTGTATGCCCTCGTTTGAGCACTCGCCCATTGGAAGCATTATTTGTGGCCTCGAGAGTTTGTGATTAAAAGTGATCATGAATCTTTGAAACATCTCCGAGGTCAGGAGAAATTGAACCGAAGGCATGCCAAGTGGGTTGAATTTATTGAAAGCTTTCCCAATGTAATTCATTACAAAAAGGGAAAAGACAATGTTGTGGCCGATGCGCTATCAAGGAAATTTGCCTTAGCGACCACTCTCGCCTCGAGGCTCATGGGATTCGAAAGCATCAAGTTGATGTACGAAGATGATCCCAAGCTGAAATGCATTCGTGACGCAATCTTGAGCGGCCGAAGGGTTGTGGCACTATGGAAACCTCTTCAAGAATGGGAGGGTTTGTGTGCCAGTGTCATCATGGAGAGAGCTTTTGGTTCGAGAAGCTCACTCTGTAGGCTTGATGGGACACTTCGGTGTCGACAAAACTCTTGGTATCTTAATCGAGCAGTTCCATTGGCCAAAAATGCAACGAGATGTGGAAAAGCTTTGCAACGCTTGTCTCGTTTGCAAGAAAGCTAAATCGAAGTCCAACCCTCATGGTTTGTATACCCCGTTGCCTGTGCCTGATCGACCTTGGGTTGATATATCTATGGACTTTGTGTTGGGGTTACTGAAGTCAGGGGGAGGACATGATAGCCTCTTTGTCGTAGTCGACCGATTTTCCAGAATGGCTCATTTTATTCCTTGCAAGAAGTGTGATGACGCACAACATGTAGCTACATTGTTTATTTCTCATGTGTTAAAATTGCATGGTGTGCCTCTTACTATTGTGAGTGATCGAGACTCGAAGTTCTTGAGTCATTTTTGGAAGTATTTGTGGGGTGTCCTCGGCACCAAATTACTATTCTTGACGTCTCACCAGCCTCAGACTGATGGACAGACCGAGGTAGTTAACCGAACCTTGGGATCTTTGCTTCGTGCAATGATCAAAGGCAAGGTCAGAAACTGGGCAGATCGTTTTCCCATGATGGAGTTTGCATACAATCGAACGGTTCATCGAATGATAAATATGACCCCGTTCGAATGTGTGTATAGTTTTAATCCTTTGATTCCACTTGATTTAACCCCATTGCCTCGAGATTCTGTTATTGATTTTGAAGGTACTCGGCGAGCTACTACCTTGATCGAGTTACATGCAAAGGTGAAAAAGAACCTCGAGGAAGCTTATGCAAAGGTCGCATCGAAGAAAAACAAGGGGCGTAAGAAGTTGGAATTAAAGAAAGGAGATTGGGTTTGGGTCCACTTTCGAAAGGAACGCTTCCCGAACCAAAGAAAGGACAGTTGGCTGCTCGAGGGGATGGTCCATGCCAAGTGCTGAGCAAGATCAACAACAATGCTTATGTGATCGACCTCTCTGGTGAGTATAACGTGTCCAACACCTTTAATGTTGCTGACTTAGTTCCTTGTGTTGTAGGTCAAACTTCGGAGGATGAAGAGGGCTCGATTTCGAGGACGAAATCTTCTCAAGAAGGGGAGGATGATGCAGCCCGAATACGTGCTGATCAAGTGTTCGATCCACCGAGGCCAATGACACGAAGCCAAGCCAAGCTGCTACACGATGTTCATATTCACTTGGCTTGGTCGAAGGAAAACAACTACTCTGAAGCTGAGTATCCGAGCTCGAGAACCGAAGGCTTCATATACAAGCTTGAGCTCGAAGAAGGAAGTGACCGAACCCCAACCGAACACTCAACAACGACGCTGAAGTAAAGGCAAGTAACCGAAGGAAAGGCGATCGATGTTAAAGAATGAGCCGAGCAGAACAACTGAGTACTGAAGTGAAGAAGCTCGAGCTCAAGTGTTCGAAGTCACGTGTTCGGTTGAAGGAGTAACCGAACATTCCTTAGACAGCCCTGCGTGGCTTACTCCTATTGGTCGCCTGTGACCATTTACTATTTTATCCTTAGCGTAGCCTATAATTACTCCATTTACATTTCATTTGGGACATCAAGTTATTGTTGAATATTTATAGCAGTTGCTATTGAGTGTCTCCGACGGAGCCCAAACCCCGACGTGGGATTTTAAGAACTTGTGTCAATCGGTGATAGTCGTTTGAACATTTTCTTCTTGGTCATTCAATTTGCAAGAAGCATTGTCTTTCTTGAGGATTGTTGCTTAGTATAGGTGATTCTTGACCTTCATTCGATCGAGCCTGAGACTAGTTCCTCATCGTTCTTTCGAGTCGAAGCAAGATTTGTCTTGCTTCTATCTTTATTTCTTGTTGTTTCTTCCGCAAATTCGTGTAGAGCTTACCTTCGGGTTTGCATTGCACCAAGCTGGTTGCAACTACTTGATTGGGAACGGTATGGGGTTTCAAAACTCAAGCTGCCAAGCAGCACAGAGAAGTGTGTAAAATTGTTCAAAAACATAACGGAGGACTCGATTCAGTGGATGTTCACTTGGTTTCTTTCATCAGATTTCATCATTAGCTATGAGAAGGCATCCTTTGTGATACTTATGGGGTTAAGAGGCCTTCAACCTTACCAACCATTAAGAGTAATGAGGCAAGCAGGGAGGAAGTAAATCATACCATTTATACCAGACACGAAAGACTATAAGTTTGACTACACTAAAGACGTTGTTCCAAGGGTCAAGAGCATTAGGAAGTCATGGGTAGGGAGACAAGTCATGGAAGAAGCATCTCTAGCACCTGATAGATACAACGTTGGGTGCGAACCAAACTACAAAAATTGGTTGCACTCTAGTGGGAAGAGAAATGTGGTGGTAGGGCCGAGTCGTGGGAACCACGTAAAAGATCGTGAAGCAGAGGCTCAAATCCGGTAACGAGAGTTCATGCTGAAGGCTGTCAAGATGGATAAGGAAAACAAAGAAGAGATCGAAGTGTGGAAGAAGCGTACATTAGAACTAGAAGGAAAGGTAGAGGCATTAGAAACAAAGCTTGAGCAATGGAATTCAGAGTGCACAGAGGTAGACATCTTACACTTGGTAGCAGCCAAACGATACTTAATTAAGGCTATGGAAGAAATCAAGGAGATTACACGAGAAGCAAAGAGAGCTAAGATGGAAAAGGAGTGCGCCGCCTAGTCAAAAGTGTCATTTTCATTTCTTCTTTTGCATTTTTACTTTTCCAAATTACTGTCATGTACTGATTTATAAATTTTGGGGAATTTATGAGAATAATTGGCTACAAAATGCGTACTTATTCTTTTTGTATAATGACAAACCTAGAGATGTTATACGTCCATGGCACGTAATAGTCCATTAGTAAACCAACGCCAAATGTCAAAAAGGGTTTTTAACCCGAAAAAGTGACAAACAGCACCTCTGCATTGATTCAAAGAAACATTTTCACAAAACATTGATTGTTCATTTAAGCATGACGAAACTATAGGAATGTTTTGGTCTTTACCTTTTCTCATTTTGTTTTCAGACTATGGCTGCAGAGGGTACTCTCCAATTTGAGATCGTTTCCCGACCTCCCCAATTGATCAGACTTTGGTGGGAGGATTTGGCCGTTGTCAGCAAAGCTCATGTTCAAAAGTTATTGGGGGAATTGATAGCTCTCAAAAACTACACTGCTGTGACTGGTTTGGTTGAAGCTGCTACCCATTTCAGGGACTACAAAAGGGCTGTGTTTCATTTCAATGGTTTCGAGGTTGCACCTATGTTGGAAGAATTTGGAGGATTAGCAGGGTTGGAGCCAGGGCCCGAGACCATGATTTATCCGCGAGACGTGGAGCCTAAGGAGTTTATTGAATTGCTGGGAGCTCCTTATGACCCATACGTTGATGGAGTGACTGATGGAAAGGTTACGTTGGAGTTTTTGCACTCTAGGTTTTGAGATCCGACACTTAGACATGAATGGAAAGGGGCGTGGGAAGTTCAAGATTGGGAATGGACTGAATCCAATGCTTTCATCATCGCTTTTCTTGGAAACATGGTTTTTCCCGAGAAAGGAGGCAAGATTGACATAAGGCTAGGGAGAGTAGCAGAGGGGTTGCGCAAAGGTGCCTTCAAATGTCAAGTGAGTTTGATTCCGATGATTTTGGGGGAAGTATATAGGGCCTTGACTAAATGTAGGAGGGAATGAAGGTGATGGCAAAGGCATTGAGAAGCCCGAAGTGTCGTTAGCTGATCTCATGGCTGTGATACAAGGCATCAGTGCCGAAGTAAGAGGAGTAACTGCTCGAGTAGTTCAACTCGAGCCAGGGAGTGCGTCTGTGGCCTTACCTGGGTCCGGCGCTGGAACTAGCGACTCCACTCCGATGAAACCTGAGCTATATGCTGAGCTTATTCGACAACATCAGTTCGAGAGTGAGGCAATTATAAGAGAAATCTTGGGCAATCCCCAAGCATAACAAAACTTGGGCAATCCCCAAGTACAACAACAAAACTTGGGCAATCTCCAAGATGAGTATCAAAACTTGGGCATTCCCCAAGGTGAAAGAGTACCGCTTCCAATGGCCTGAAGACAAGCTGCGAACATTGATGAAGGGGTCGATGAAGGAGGTCGTGGAAATTTTCGAGGTCGAGGCCGAGGCGCAAATGTTGATCGAAATATTGAGCGTGAGGCTGGTGATTACTATGATGTGTATCCCGAACATATTCGTGAGGCTCGAGATTCAAACTTGAACAGTGTCAAAATCACTATTCCACCCTTCAGAGGAACTAGTGATACGGATGAATATCTTGAATGGAAGCTTAAAATGGAGCGAATCTTCGAAACCAATGAGATGTCCGAAGAGAGGAAAGCTGCCCATGCCATTGCTTCGTTCGAAGCATATGCGTTTACATGGTGGGAGGCTGACAAGAGGCTTAGACGAAGGAATGTCTATCCCGAAGTCACTTCTTGGGCACAGTTGACGAGAGCAATAGATGCTAAGTACTTGAGTGCCAAGTATAGGCAAACTCAATTTCAAAAGCTCTATGAGTTAAACCAAGGGTCCAAGACAGTTCAAGAGTATCATGATGAGTTCTTGAGAATTCGATTGAATCTTTATCTGGAAGAAGATGAAGAGCAAGTGAATGGCTTTGCTCGGGAGGTGTCATCTCAATTGAGGCTACACGTGTATCACACGGTGGAAGATATGTTCGAAGCTGCTACCGAAGCTGAGAAATGGATTAAGGACGCTAAAGCAAACCGGTATCGAGGAGTCACTGCTTCAACTCCTTTGAGCCGAAGTAAAGAATGGAAGAGTCCAAATCCAACAAGTGCTAACACTGTTCAAGATTCGAAGAAACCCTTCGAGAGGGTTTTGACCGTTAACCAATCAAGAGAAGTGGGAGGTAAAGTTCAATTTAATTCTCCTAGTGCTTCAAACATTCAGTGTCATAAATGCAAAGGTTATGGTCACATGGCAAAAGAGTGTCCAACTCGCAAGGTTATGCTTGTGCTCGACAATGGAGATGTTTGTGAGCAAGCGAGTGACACCGAAGAGGAATATATAGAGGAGATTGACCGAGCTGAAGATGATGATGGTCGAGAGGCTACCGAAGCTGATCATCCAGAAATGTTTCTTATGGTTCGGAGGAATTTGAGCTGCATGACTCTCGAATAAGAGGACAACCAAAGAGAAAATCATTTCCATGCCCGATGTCGAGTGAGGGGAAAAGTGTGTTCGATGATCATTGATTCGGGTAGTTGTGTGAATGTGGTGAGCCAAACCTTGGTTTCACAAATGGGACTACCTACTTTGAAACATCCCCATCCTTACAAATTACAATGGTTGAACGAGTGTGGAGAATTGAGGGTTGTCAAACAAGTGTGGATCAAGTTTAGAGTTGGAGAATATCAAGACGAGATGATGTTCGATGTGGTGCTGATGCAAGCTTGTCATATGTTATTGGGTCGACCATGGCAGTATGATGGGTCGGTTGTGCACAATGGAAGATCCAACACTTACACTGCTATGCTCGAAGGGAAGAGTTTTATACTCAAACCCTTATCTCCAAAACAAGTCACCGAGGACTATAAACGAATGAAAGAGTTGAAAGAAGCGGCCAAAGCTAAGCTTCCAATGGGAACAAGAATTGTGGCCGAAGACACAAACTTACTGCCCGAAGTAAGGAGTATCTGTGCAATCATGCAACCGGGTGAGTATCTACGAGGCAACGACAATGCTCAAATGATGATTTGCCTCGTGCACAAGGGTATCTTTCTAAACTCTAATGATGATTTTTCTAACGATTCACCTTTGCCTAGTGCTGTACAAAGTGTTTTGCAGGACTTCGGAGACATGTTTCCCGAAGAAATGCCACGTGGATTACCTCCGTTAAGAGGAATCGAGCACCAAATTGACTTCGTACCGTGGTCTCAAATCCCCAACAAACCTTCATACCGGTGTAATCCCGAAGACACCAAAGAGCTCCAACGGCAGGTTGATGAGTTGCTGAACAAGGGCCTCGTTCGAGAGAGCTTGAGTCTTTGCGCCGTTCCTGTTATCCTTGTCCCGAAGAAATATGGACCATGGCGAATATGTGTTGATTGCCGAACAGTCAACAAAATAATGGTAAAGTATCGTCATCCTGTCCCTCGATTAGATGACATGCTAGATGAGTTTAGTGGTTCTTCATGCTTTACGAAGATAGACCTCAGGTCCGGTTACCACCAAATCCGAGTTAAACCCGAAGACGCGTGGAAAACCGCATTAAAGACCAAAGTTCGGTCTCTATGAATGGTTGGTAAAGCCTTTTGGCTTATCCAATGCACCGAGCACATTCATGCGACTGATGAACCATGTGCTCAAACCGTTCATAAATAAGTTTGTTGTCGTTTACTTCGATGACATACTTGTTTATAGCAAAACTGTGGATGAACATGTCGAACACCTAAGGCTAGTACTTGACAAGCTTAGAGAAGAGAAGTATATGCTAACTTCAAGAAATGTGCCTTTTGCGTCGAGCGTGTAGTCTTTCTAGGATTCTTTGTCAGTGCTAATAGTGTTGAAGTCGATGAGTCAAAGGTCGAAGCCATCAAAGATTGGCCAACTCCAACCTCGGTATCACAAATTCGTAGTTTCCATGGCTTAGCTAGCTTTTACCGAAGGTTTGTTCGTGACTTTAGCACCGTGGCAGCTCCTTTAACCGAGCTGGTTAAGAAAGACCATCCATTTGTATGGGGAGACTCCTAGGAGGGGGCTTTCCAAGAGTTGAAACGGAGGCTATGCTCTGCCCCGTTGTTGCAACTCCCTGACTTAGGCAAAGCATTCTAAGTCGAGTGTGATGTATTCGGAGTTGGGATCGGAGGAGTGCTGATGCAAGAATCGAAGCCGATCGCTTACTTTAGCGAAAAGCTTAAGGGTGCAACCTTGAATTACTCGATGTATGACAAGGAGTTGTATGCCCTCGTTCGAGCACTCGCCCATTGGCAACATTATTTGTGGCCTCGAGAGTTTGTGATTAAAAGTGATCATGAATCTTTGAAACATCTCCGAGGTCAGGAGAAATTGAACCGAAGGCATGCCAAGTGGGTTGAATTTATTGAAAGCTTTCCCAATGTAATTCATTACAAAAAGGGAAAAGACAATGTTGTGGCCGATGCGCTATCAAGGAAATTTGCCTTAGCGACCACTCTCGCCTCGAGGCTCATCAGATTCGAAAGCATCAAGTTGATGTACGAAGATGATCCCAAGCTGAAATGCGTTCGTGACGCAATCTTGAGCGGCCGAAGGGTTGTGGCACGATGGCAACCTCTTCAAGAATGGGAGGGTTTGTGTGCCAGTGTCATCGTGGAGAGAGCTTTTGGTTCGAGAAGCTCACTCTGGAGGCTTGATGGGACACTTCGGTGTCGACAAAACTCTTGGTATCTTAACCGAGCAGTTCCATTGGCCAAAAATCCAAAGAGATGAGGAAAAGCTTTGCAACGCTTGTCTCGTTTGCAAGAAAGCTAAATCGAAGTCCAACCCTCATGGTTTGTATACCCCGTTGCCTGTGCCTGATCGACCTTGGGTTGATATATCTATGGACTTTGTGTTGGGGTTACCGAGGTCAGGGGGAGGACATGATGGCATCTTTGTCGTAGTCGACCGATTTTCCAAAATGGCTCATTTTATTCCTTGCAAGAAGTGTGATGACGCACAACATGTAGCTACATTGTTTATTTCTCATGTGTTAAAATTGCATGGTGTGCCTCTTTCTATTGTGATTGATCGAGACTCGAAGTTCTTGAGTCATTTTTGGAAGTGTTTGTGGGGTGCCCTCGGCACCAAATTACTATTCTTGACGTCTCACCAGCCTTAGACTGATGGACAGACCGAGGTAGTTAACCGAACCTTGGGATCTTTGCTTCGTGCAATGATCAAAGGCAAGGTCGGAAACTGGGCAGGTCGTTTGCCCATGATGGAGTTTGCATACAATCGAACGGTGCATCGAATGATAAATATGACCCCGTTCGAATGTGTGTATGGTTTTAATCCTTTTATTCCACTTGATTTAACCCCATTGCCTCGAGATTCTGTTATTGATTTTGAAGGTACTCGGCGAGCCACTGCCTTGATCGAGTAACATGCAAAGGTGAAGAAGAACCTCGAGGAAGCTTATGCAAAGGTCGCATCGAAGAAAAACAAGGGGCGTAAGAAGTTGGAATTAAAGAAGGGAGATTGGGTTTGGGTTCACTTCCGAAAGAAACGCTTCTCGAACTAAAGGAAAGGAAAGTTGGCTCCTCGAGGGGATGGTCCATTCCAAGTGCTGAGCAAGATCAACAACAATGCTTATGTGATCGACCTCCCTGGTGAGTATAACGTGTCCAACACCTTTAATGTTGCTGATTTAGTTCCTTGTGTTGTAGGTCTAACTTCGGAGGATGAAGAGGGCTCGATTTCGAGAACGAAATCTTCTCAAGAAGGGGAGGATGATGCAGCCCGAATACGTGCTGATCAAGTGTTCGATCCACCGAGGCGAATGACACGAAGCCAAGCCAAGCATCTATACGATGTTCATATTCACTTGGCTTGGTCGAAGGAAAACAACTACTCTGAAGCTGAGTATCTGAGCTCAAAAACCGAAAGCTTCATCTACAAGCTTGAGCTCGAAGAAGGAAGTGACCGAACCCCAACCGAACACTCAACAATGACGCTGAAGTAAAGGCAAGTAACCGAAGAAAAGGCGATCGATGTTAAAGAATGAGCCGAGTAGAACAACTGAGCACTGAAGTGAAGAAGCTCGAGCTCAAGTGTTCGAAGTCACGTGTTCGGTTGAAGGAGAAACCGAACATTCCTTAGATAGCCCTGCGTGGCTTACTCCTACTGGTCGCCTGTGACCATTTACTGTTTTATCCTTAGCGTAGCCTATAAATACTCCATTTACATTTCATTTGGAACCTCAAGTTATTGTTGAATATTTATAGCAGTTGCTATTGAGTGTCTCCGATGGAGCCCAAACCCCGACGTGGGATTTTAAGAACTTGTGTCAATCGGTGATAGTCGTTTGAACATTTTCTTCTTGGTCATTCAATTTGCAAGAAGCGTTGTCTTTCTTGAGGATTTTTTCTTAGTATAGGTGATTCTTGACCTTCATTCGATCGAGCCTGAGACTAGTTCCTCATCGTTCTTTCGAGTCGAAGCAAGATTTGTCTTGCTTCTATCTTTATTTCTTGTTGTTTCTTCCGCAAATTCATGTAGAGCTTACCTTCGGGTTTGCATTGCACCAAGCTGGTTGCAACTACTTGATTGGGGAACGGTATGGGGTTTCAAAATTCAAGCAGCCAAGCAGCACAGAGAAGTGGGTAAAATTGTTCAAAAACATAACGGAGGACTCGATTTAGTGGATGTTCACTTGGTTTCCTTCATCAGATTTCATCGTTAGCTCTAAGAAGGAATCCTTTGTGATACTTATGGGGTTAAGAGGCCTTCAACCTTATCAACCATTAAGAGTAATGAGGCAAGCAGGGAGGAAGTAAATCATACCATTTATACCAGACACGAAAGACAATAATGTTGACTATACTGAAGACGTTGTTCCAAGGGTCAAGAGCATTAGGAAGTCATGGGTAGGGAGACAAGTCATGGAAGAAGCATCTCTAGCACCTGATAGATACAACGCTGGGTGCGAACCAAACTACAAAAACTGGTTGCACTCTAGTGGGAAGAGAAATGTGGTGGTAGGGCTGAGTCGTGGGAACCACGTAAAAGATCGTGAAGCAGAGGCTGAAATCTGGTATTGAGAGTTCATGCTGAAGGCTATCAAGATGGATAAGGAAAACAAAGAAGAGATCGAAGTGTGGAAGAAGCGTACATTAGAATTAGAAGGAAAGGTAGAGGCATTGGAAACAAAGCTTGAGCAATAGAATTCAGAGTGCACAAAGGTAGACATCTTACACTTGGTAGCAGCCAAAGGATACTTAATTGTGGCTAGTACTTGACAAGCTTAGAGAAGAGAAGTTATATGCTAACTTCAAGAAATGTGCCTTTTGTGTCGAACGTGTAGTCTTTCTAGGATTCTTTGTCAGTGCTAATAGTGTTGAAGTCAACGAGTCAAAGGTCGAAGCCATCAAAGATTGGCCAACTCCAACCTCGGTATCACAAATTCGTAGATTCCATGGCTTAGCTAGCTTTTACCGAAGGTTTGTTCGTGATTTTAGCACCGTAGCAGCTCCTTTAACCGAGCTGGTTAAGAAAGATCATCCATTTGTGTGGAGAGAGTCCCAAGAGAGGGCTTTCCAAGAGTTGAAACGGAGGCTATGCTCTGCCCCGTTGTTGCAACTCCCTGACTTCGGCAAAGCATTCGAAGTCAAGTGTGATGCATGCGGAGTTGGGATCGGAGGAGTGCTGATGCAACAATCGAAGCCGATCGCTTACTTTAGCGAAAAGCTTAAGGGTGCGACCTTGAATTACTCGATGTATGACTAGGAGTTGTATGCCCTCGTTCGAGCACTCGCCCATTTGCAACATTATTTGTGGCCTCGAGAGTTTGTGATTAAAAGTGATCATGAATCTTTGAAACATCTCCGAGGTCAGGAGAAATTGAACCGAAGGCATGCCAAGTGGGTTGAATTATTGAAAGCTTTCCCTATGTAATTCATTACAAAAAGGGAAAAGACAATGTTGTGGCCGATGCGCTATCAAGGAAATTTGCCTTAGCGACCACTCTCGCCTCGAGGCTCATCAGATTCGAAAGCATCAAGTTGATGTACGAAGATGATCACAAGCTGAAATGCGTTCGTGACGCAATCTTGAGCGGCCGAATGGTTGTGGCACGATGGCAACCTCTTCAAGAATGGGAGGGTTTGTGTGCCAGTGTCATCGTAGAGAGAGCTTTTGGTTCGAGAAGCTCACTCTGGAGGCTTGATGGGACACTTCGGTGTCGACAAAACTCTTGGTATCTTAACCGAGCAGTTCCATTGGCCAAAAATGCAACGAGATGAGGAAAAGCTTTGCAACGCTTGTCTCGTTTGCAAGAAAGCTAAATCGAAGTCCAACCCTCATGGTTTGTATACCCCGTTGCCTGTGCCTGATCGACCTTGGGTTGATATATCTATGGACTTTGTGTTGGGGTTACCGAGGTCAGGGGGAGGACATGATAGCATCTTTGTCGTAGTCGACCGATTTTCACAAATGGCTCATTTTATTCCTTGCAAGAAGTGTGATGACGCACAACATGTAGCTACATTGTTTATTTCTCATGTGTTAAAATTGCATGGTGTGCCTCTTTCTATTGTGATTGATCGAGACTCGAAGTTCTTGAGTCATTTTTGGAAGTGTTTGTAGGGTGCCCTCGGCACCAAATTACTATTCTTGACATCTCACCATCCTCAGACTGATGGACAGACCGAGGTAGTTAACCGAACCTTGGGATCTTTGCTTCGTGCAATGATCAAAGGCAAGGTCAGAAACTGGGCAGATCGTTTTCCCATGATGGAGTTTGCATACAATCGAACGGTTCATCGAATGATAAATATGACCCCGTTCGAATGTGTGTATAGTTTTAATCCTTTGATTCCACTTGATTTAACCCCATTGCCTCGAGATTCTGTTATTGATTTTGAAGGTACTCGGCGAGCTACTACCTTGATCGAGTTACATGCAAAGGTGAAAAAGAACCTCGAGGAAGCTTATGCAAAGGTCGTATCGAAGAAAAATAAGGGGCGTAAGATATTGGAATTAAAGAAGGGAGATTGGGTTTGGGTTCACTTTCGAAAGGAACGCTTCCCGAACCAAAGGAAAGGAAAGTTGGCTCCTCGAGGGGATGGTCCATTCCAAGTGCTGAGCAAGATCAACAACAATTCTTATGTGATCGACCTCCCTGGTGAGTATAACGTGTCCAACACCTTTAATGTTGCTGACTTAGTTCCTTGTGTTGTAGGTCAAACTTCGGAGGATGAAGAGGGCTCGATTTCGAGGACGAAATCTTCTCAAGAAGGGGAAGATGATGCAGCCCGAATACGTGCTGATCAAGTGTTCGATCCACCGAGGCCAATGACACGAAGCCAAGCCAAGCTGCTACATGATGTTCATATTCACTTGGCTTGGTCGAAGGAAAACAACTACTCTGAAGCTGAGTATCCGAGCTCAAGAACCTAAGGATTCATCTACAAGCTTGAGCTCGAAGAAGGAAGTGACATAACCCTAACCGAACACTCAACAACGACGCTGAAGTAAAGGCAAGTAACTGAAGGAAAGGCGATCGATGTTATAGAATGAGCCGAGCAGAACAACTGAGCACTGAAGTGAAGAAGCTCGAGCTCAAGTGTTCGAAGTCACGTGTTCGGTTGAAGGAGTAACCGAACATTCCTTAGACAGCCCTGCGTGGCTAACTCCTATTGGTCGCCTGTGACCATTTACTGTTTTATCCTTAGCGTAGCCTATAAATACTCCATTTACATTTCATTTGGGACATCAAGTTATTGTTGAATATTTATAGCAGTTGCTATTGAGTGTCTCCGACGGAGCCCAAACCCCGACGTGGGATTTTAAGAACTTGTGTCAATCGGTGATAGTCGTTTGAACATTTTCTTCTTGGTCATTCAATTTGCAAGAAGCGATGTCTTTCTTGAGGATTGTTGCTTAGTATAGGTGATTCTTGACCTTCATTCGATCGAGCCTGAGACTAGTTCCTCATCGTTCTTTCGAGTCGAAGCACTATTTTTCTTGGTTCTATCTTTATTTCTTGTTGTTTCTTCCGCAAATTCATGTAGAGCTTAACTTCGGGTTTGCATTGCACCAAGCTGGTTGCAACTACTTGATTGGGGAACGGTATGGGGTTTCAAAACTCAAGCAGCCAGGCAGCACCGAGAAGTGGGTAAAATTGTTCAAAAACATAACGGAGGACTCGATTTAGTGGATGTTCACTTGGTTTCCTTCATCAGATTTCATCATTAGCTCTGAGAAGGCATCCTTTGTGATACTTATGGGGTTAAGAGGCCTTCAATCTTACCAACCATTAAGAGTAATGAGGCAAGCAGGGAGGAAGTAAATCATACCATTTATACCAGACACGAAAGACTATAAGTTGACTACACTGAAGACGTTGTTCCAAGGGTCAAGAGCATTAGGAAGTCATGGGTAGGGAGACAAGTCATTGAAGAAGCATCTCTAGCACCTGATAGATACAACGCTGGGTGGGAACCAAACTACAAAAACTGGTTGCACTCTAGTGGGATGAGAAATGTGGTGGTAGGGCCGAGTCGTGGGAACCACGTAAAAGATCGTGAAGCAGAGGCTGAAATCCGGTACCGAGAGTTCATGCTTAAGGCTGTCAAGATGGATAAGGAAAACAAAGAAGAGATCGAAGTGTGGAAGAAGCGTACATTAGAATTAGAAGGAAAGGTAGAGGCATTGGAAACAAAGCTTGAGCAATGGAATTCAGAGTGCACAGAGGTAGACATCTTACACTTGGTAGCAGCCAAAGGATACTTAATTAAGGCTATGGAGGAAATCAAGGAGATTACACGAGAAGCAAAGAGAGCTAAGATGGAAAAGGAGTGCGCCGCCTAGTCAAAAGTGTCATTTTCATTTCTTCTTTTGCATTTTTACTTTTCCGAATTACTGTCATGTACTGATTTATAAATTTTGGAGAATTTATGAGAATAATTGGCTACAAAATGCGTATTTATTCTTTTTGTATAATGACAAACCTAGGGAGGCTATACGTCCATGGCACGTAATAGTCCATTAGTAAACCAACGCCAAATGTCAAAAAGGGTTTTTAACCCGAAAAAGTGACAAACTGCATCTCTGCATTGATTCAACGAAACGTTTGCACAAAACATTGATTGTTCGTTTAAGCATGATGAAACTATAGGAATGATTTAGTCTTTACCTTTTCTCATTTTGTTTTCAGACTATGGCTGCAAAGGGTACTCTCCAATTTGAGATCGTTTCCCGACCTCCCCACTTGATCCGACTTTGGTGGGAGGATTTGGCCGTTGTCAGCAAAGCTCATGTTCAAAAGATGTTGGGGGAATTGATAGCTCTCAAAAACTACACTGCTGTGACTTGTTTGATTGAAGCTGCCGCCCATTTCTGGGACTACAAAAGGGCTGTGTTTTATTTCAATGGTTTCGAGTTGGAACCTATGTTGGAAGAATTTGGAGGATTAGCAGGGCTGGAGCCTGGGCCCGAGACCATGATTTATCCACGAGACGTGGAGCCTAAGGAGTTCGTTGAATTGCTGGGAGCTCCTTATGACCCATACGTTGATGGAGTGACTGATGGTAAGGTTACGTTGGAGTATTTGCACTCTAGGTTTTGAGATCCGACACTTAGACATGAATGGAATGGGGCGTGGGAAGTTCAAGATTGGGAATGGACTGAATCCAATGCTTTCATCATCGCTTTTCTTGGAAGCATGGTTTTTCCGGAGAAAGGAGGCAAGATTGACATAAGGCTAGGGAGAGTAGTAGAGGGGTTGCGCAAAGGTTCCTTCAAATGTCAAGTGAGTTTGATTCCAATGATTTTGGGGGAAGTATATAGGGCCTTGACTAAATGTAGGAGGGGAGGAGACTTTTTCGAAGGTTGCAATTTGTTGCTGGAAATCTGGTTGATAGAGCATTTGCACAGCGTCCCTGTCAGTCCAGTGGCACCAAAACCCTCTTGGCAAGGAGGGATTCGCTCACATGGCGCTCGTATGGCTGGAAAAGTAACATGGGAATACCCCACAAACATGGAAGGATGGTACACTAGGCTTGAGGAACTGCAAGAGGTGCAATGGGTGATTGAACATTGTGTTGATTTCGTTGTCTCCATATAAGGCCAAGACATCACCTTTTTGACGTTGATTGGATTTCGAGGAACTCATCAGTACATTCCTCTAAGGATCCTTCGACAAGTGGGCATGACACAACAAACTCCACGGCTAACTGAGGCAAGGAGTTTCAATGTTGACATAAAAGACATCGAGCATCTGATGGTCCTCACTATACTGACAATGTGGGAGAAAAGGCTTACTATGCAGTTTTGCCGTGGTCATGACAGTAGGGTGAGCCCCACAGCTGCCCTAACCTACCCTCAGTGGCTTGACGAAGACAAGGCAAAACATCGATCTAAGACTACACTTAAAAGGAAAGCCAAGGCTCCAAATGCTGCTGAAAAATACAAGAAGCTGAAACAAGAGTTTAATCAAAGAAAGAAGGAGTTAAGGGTGACGCAAGAAAGAGAGATGAGGAGACTATATAAAGATAAGATCAAATAAGATGAACTCAAGTATTGGACCGGCAAGGTCATGATTGCAAGGCAAGCTGCTGGAAATTTGCAGGATTTGCTCAAGGGGTGGGGAGAATATTTTAAGTCAGTACCGCTGGAAGAGAAAGAAGTGAGAGGATTGAAAATTTGTGAGTTCTTAGTAAAGGCTTTGGGTGACATGGAGGATGGGAAAGACTTGCTGGAAACATTTGCTGATACTCCGCTCATTAATCTGGTTCACAAACCCAAGGAGGAGGCCAAAGAAGATAAGGGAAAGGAAGACGCTGGAGCTGATGTTTGAACCTGAAGTCCTTTTGCTTGGTGCATAGTCTAGTCGAGTCGAGTCATCTTGTATTTTCTTTATTGTCATTTTCATCTTAATCGAGTCATTGTGGTTGTAATAAAGCCAAGCAAACTAAATGAAATTTCGTTATTTTTGGGTTTTAGATTGGTAATGATCATGTTTATTCAAACGAGATGATGTGTTTGGTGCAAACGTTTACTCCGAATCCACGATAGGCCTACCTCTGGCACAAAAGAGGAGGTCCCATGCATGATAGGACGTGATTTTTATTTAAGCTAACATGTACTCACATTTTACCTTCTTGTTTTGATATGTCAGTTCCTAAGTCCCCTAAAGTTTTGTTTGAGCATTCTTGCCGCGCCGCAATACCGGTTGAGGTCCAAAGGATCAATCCCGACACCTCCCCCTTTACCTACAAGGACAAGGACGAGACGAAGTATCATGGCTGAGTTCAACAAGGTTGGCACTTCTGAGAAACAAAGCATGACCGCTTATGAAAACTACACTAAGCTGGAACAGAGGTTGCACGAATTTGAAAGTAGGATTCCCCTGACCCATACTGATGAGATCATTGAACCGAACCAAACTGCTCGCCCTCATGGCAAAGATCCACTTTACCCCGAAAGAGACCTTCCTTACCCTACCCACACCGCACTACCAAAAGCACCACAAAACAACATACCCGCCTTCACTGTTGAAACCAAAACCATGGCATCACCCACCAAAGACCATGAAATGTACTCCTGGACTAAGGAAGACCCAGACAGCACCAAAGAACAAGTCCAATGGCTGGTTGAGAAGTTCAAACAACTCCAAGGTGCTAAGGGAACCCGAGGGTTGGCTTATGAGGATCTATGCTTGTATCCTGACTTGAAACTACCCGAAGGCTACAAAACACCCAAATTCAACATGTTCGCAGGCAGTGGAGAACCAATGGCTCACATAAGATCTTATTGTGACAAACTGATTGGGGTTGGGCGTGACGAGAAGATTCGCATACAGCTGTTCAACCGCAGTCTAAATGGAGATGCATTGGTATGGTACTCTAAGCAACAAACCAAGAAGTGGACAAGCTGGGAAGCAATGGCTGGGGATTTCGTTGATAGCTTTGGGCATAACAGTGACTCTATGCCCGATCGGTTTTACTTAGAGAAGTTGAAGAAGAAGCCCACTGAGACTTTTAGAGAGTTTGCAACTAGATGGAGGGTTGAAACCGCTAAAGTCCAGCCCTCCATGGAAGATGCTGAGATAGTTGTAACTTTCATTCGCATACAAGAAGATGTCTATTTTGACAAGATGCTGAATTTGCAAGACAAGAAGTTCGGAGAATTGATCAAGATCGGTGACATGGTCAAAGATGGACTCAAGACTGGAAGGATTATTAGTATGGTTGCATTACAAGCCGCTAACAAAGCTCTACAAGCTGGCAGCACTACCACCTCAAGAAAGAAAAAGGACGATGTCTGCTCCGTGGCCGCGTCACTCGACCACTCCCCTACTCACAACCATTACTACCAAACACCTCCTCCCTCCTACCCATACATACCACCCACATCCACCTACCCAGTCTATAACACCCAGCCCATGTACCAAAACCCACCACCGCAAAGACCGTCGTACCCACAAAGCCCTAATTACCGAAACACCAACACTTACTCACCAAGGCCTCACGCCAATAATAACCCAAGACCCAAAAGGAACTACACCCCACTGGCTGAATCTCATACACAGTTGTTCGAGAGACTCAAAGTAGCCGGTCACATACAACCCGTGCCATTCAAAATTCCTAATAGAATGACACCTTACTTTGATCAAACCAAAACCTATGCCCATCACTCTGGAGGGCCTGGTCATGACACCGAGAAGTGCTATGCCTTAAGGGACAAGATACAAGACCAGATCGACCAAAAGGTGATACACTTGAAGACTCCAAATGTGCACAATAACCCTTTGCCTAATCATGGAGACGGTAGGGTTAATTTGATCGAGGTGGATGAGGAATGCAATTTAGAATGGACTATTGTTAAGGCAAAAGAAAATGCACCAACAACCGCTTCAATTGCTCAAGCCGCCACAGCGCCAGAGCCCATTGAGGTAGAGGTGGCTCCTAAGCTCTATGTCGATGTGGTTCCACCATACAGCGACAAGGCAGTGCCGTGGGACTACGAAAGGGAAAGGAAGAACAAGGTTGTAGTTGAGACAGTTGCCGCACAAGGAATGACTAGGAGTGGGAGGATTTACACTCCTGAGCATCTAGTTCAGCGAGGAAGAGTCCGAGGGACTATGGAAGAAAGTACAAGCTAAGGAGTACTCCGTGGTTGAGCACTTGGGCAAAACTCCAGCACAAATCTCTGTTTTGTCCCTGCTCCTCAAATCGGAGAGTCACCGAAGTGCTTTGATGAAAGTGTTGGACGAAGCACATGTTCCAGTGGACACTTCAGTGGAGAACCTGGCTAGCATGGTTGGACAAGTCATAGAGGCCAACCGAATCGCTTATCACAGAGATGACCTACCACCTGAAGGATTAAATCACAACAAAGCTTTGCACGTCACTGTCAAATGCAAAGACTGGTTCGTGGGAAGAGTTCTGATCGACGAAGGATCTGGCCTGAGCATATGCCCATTCATCACTCTGAAAAGAATGGGACTTGACCAAAGCAAGATAAGGGAAAGCGACATGAAGGTGAAGGCATTTGATGGGTCACAAAGAAGCACCATTGGGGAGATCGACTTAACTATCATGGTTGGTCCTGTGGAGTTCACTGTTGAGTTCCATGTCATGGACATCTCCGCTTCCTACAATCTGCTACTGGGGAGACCCTGGATCCATATTGCTGGAGCAGTGCCTTCTACATTGCACCAAACCGTAAAATTTGAATGGGATCACAAAGAGGTAGTAGTGTTCGGTGAGGGGAATAATTCTATCTACAACGAGCAAACCATACCAGCAATTGAAGGAAATACTCCTGATGGGCAGACGTTCTATACCGTAGAACTTGTGGGAGCACTACAAGGCACCCGAGGAGGACAACGTAAGAATTACAATACAAGTTGGGATCCCACAAGCACGATCCAAGGAGGCTACACTGCACACTTCGCTCTTAAGTTGGTCAACACGCCGCCTGGAGTTGAAGAGAATAAGAGGAACTTTTACAGTGCTTACTGGGATGGCCGAGGCAAAGGCTACGAAGGAAGGAACCTAGTCTGGGAGCCAGTCATGTCTGACTGGGGAGTGCC
Organism: Petunia x hybrida; assembly: GCA_037355625.1. NCBI lineage: Eukaryota > Viridiplantae > Streptophyta > Magnoliopsida > Solanales > Solanaceae > Petunia > Petunia x hybrida. The sequence continues at coordinate 4,021,376 of JBBBVM010000051.1, forward strand.
ATCGCGAGAATTTCGTGAGACCCTGCCAGCTAAGACCGAGAAGCGGCCGATGTACTCACCCAGTGCTCGCCCCAATTGGAAACGCATCTCTGAAGAAACAAAAGAAAAGCAAGTGTGGATACCCAAAGCACCTGAACCTATGGAGGTAGTGATCGATGAGCCATATGTACTCCCGCAGCCTGCAAAATGGCCTGGAGACTAGGTTATAACCATCATGATCAAGCAAGGCTATGAACCGGGCCAAGGTTTGGGAAAGAATTTGGATGGCATGGTCGAGCCAATCAAAATTGTGATGAGGCCCGACAATGAGAAGGCTGGCATAGGGTATGTTGTGACTTATGAAAAGAGCATGGAAGAGGCATCAATTGATTTCAAGTTCTACAAGAAAAGCACTAAGACTCTCCTGCATATCTTCGTCTCGGCTGGATACTTGGATGGTCGAAAAAGGGAGATGTCCGCAACACAAGGAGTGGAGCCGAAAGTAGATGATGCTGAAGAGGATCTGTTGGCAGGAATGCAAAATCTGTTCATAGCTGATGAAGACTGCTGTGTGATCCTGGAAGAACACGTTGAACCTCCTGGACTGACAAAGGCTGGAGCTGGAGCGGCATTGAACAACTGGACCAGCAACCGGGCCCGAGCTTACCGTGGACCTTGGTAGAGCTGAGGGGATCAAAATTTATTTCTCATGCTTTCCAAAATAAAACCGGACCCTGAGTCGTGGAGTTTGCATTTCTCTTTTCTTTTGTATATGTCTCCCTACAAACTTTTTTTTTCAAGGATTCATAAATAAAACATCGCACCATTTCCTATCTAATTCTTGCTTTAATCATTTAATTTTGCAATATTTTATCTTTTTAGCTCTCACATTAATAAACCCATTGAGTCCACAATTGCAACGTGTAACGAAACAATAGAACTTGGAAAAGTTAGAGCTGATTATGATGATTTTGGTGAAACTACACAAGAGGAATTTGAAAGATTTGAAAACAAACCTAAGCCAAACCTTGAGGAGACTGAGGTAATAAACTTAGGAAATGAGGAGATTGTGAAGGAGACAAGGATCAGTGTACACCTCAATGCCGAGGACAAAAAGTGATACACTGAGTTTCTTAAAGAATATGATGACGTGTTCGCTTGGTCGTACGATGATATGACTGGCATAAGAACAGATGTGGTAGCTCACAAATTACCTATCAATCCGGGCTTTCCGCCAGTCAAACAAAAGGCCCGAACATTCAAGTCATCGGTTCTGTTGAAAATTGGTGAAGAAGTAACTAAGCAGCTCAATACGGGGATTCTAAAAACAGTCGAGTATCCAACTTGGTTGGCTAACATTGTCCCAGTGCCGAAGAAAAATAGGAAACTCCGAGTTTGTGTGGACTACAGAGACTTGAATAGAGCAAGTCCGAAGGATGATTTTCCACTACCAAACATAAATATCCTGATCGACAATTGTGCGAAGCATGAACTACAATCCTTCGTAGACTGTTTCGCCGGTTATCATCAGGTTCTCATAGATGAAGAGGATGCCGAGAAGACAGCTTTCACCACATCTTGGGGAACTTATTGCTACAAAGTCATGCCATTTGGGTTAAAGAATGCTGGGGCAACTTACATGAGGGCTATGACAACTATGTTTCATGACTTAATGCACAAGGAGATTGAAGTCTATGTGGACGACGTGATCATCAAATCAAAGAAGAGTTCGGAGCATCTTGACAACTTGTGCAAGTTCTTCGACCGCTTGCGAAAGTACAATCTGAAGTTGAATCCGGCGAAGTGTGCTTTTGGTGTTCCAGTAGGGAAGCTCCTGGGTTTCGTCATCAGTAGAAGAGGCATCGAGTTGGATCCTTCCAAGATCAAAGCCATTAAGGAGTTGCCACCCCCAAGAAGCAAGAGAGAGGTTATGAGCTTCCTAGGAAGGCTCAACTACATCAGCCATTTCATAGCACAATCCACCGTCATCTGTGAGCCAATCATCAAGTTTGCTGAAGAAAGACGCGGCGGTCGAGTGGATAGTAGATTTCCAAAAGGCGTTTGATCGGATCAAGGAATACTTGTCGTGCCCGCCCGTGCTGGTTCCACCTGAGCCTGGGCGACCTTTGATCTTATATCTGTCCGTGGTAGACTCGGCCTTTGCTTGTGTCTTGGGACAACATGATTCAACTGGGAGGAAGGAGCAAGCCATCTATTATCTAAGCAAGAAGTTCACTCCTTATGAAGCCAAGTACACATTGCTGGAGCGCACGTGTTGCGCGCTGACATGGATAGCACAAAAGTTGAGACACTACTTGACATCCTACTCAACATTGCTGATATCAAGGATGGACCCTCTCAAGTACATTTTCCAAAAATCGATGCCTACTGGAAAGCTGGCTAAATGGAAAATGTTGCTCAGCGAGTTCGATATCACTTTTTTCACTCAAAAGACAGTGAAAGCTCAAGCCTTGGCTGATCATATGGCCGAGAACCCGGTGGGGGATGACTATGAGCCTTTGCACACCTACTTCCCTGATAAAGAAGTCATGTTCGTAGGAGAAGAGATCACTGAAGAATATGATGGATGGAGGCTATTCTTTGATGGAGCAGTCAATTTCAAAGGAGTCGGCATTGGAGCGATACTAGTCTCCGAGACTGGACAACACTATCCTGTCACGGCCAAGCTGAGGTTCCCTTGCACCAACAACATGGCGAAGTATGAGGCCTACATCCTGGGTCTTAGATTGGCGGTAGATATGAACCTACAAGAGTTGCTGGCGATCAGAGATTCTGACTTGCTGATTCATCAAGTTCGAGGAGAATGGACAGCGAAGAACTCCAAGATACTGCCATAACTAGAGTGCATAAAGGAGTTAAAGCAAAGGTTCACCAAGATAGAATTCTAGCATGTACCAAGATTGCAAAATGGGTTCGCGGACACTTTGGCTACCATAACTGCCATGATCAAGCATCCTGACAAAAACTATATTGATCCAACACCCGTGACAGTGAGGAAGCAACCAGCTTACTGCTATCATGTAGAAGAGGAGTCAGATGGACAACCTTGGTTCTACGATGTCAAAAGACTTCTCAAAGAAGGCATTTACCCAAAGGATGCAACGAACCTCCAAAGGAAGACACTAAGAAGGCTAGAAAATGGTTTCTTTCTAAATGGAGAGGTTTTGTACAAAAGAACACCGACCTGGGTTTGTTGAGATGTGTGGACGCAAAAGAAGCTGCTAAATTGATAGAAGAAATACACTCTGGAGCATGTGGCCCACACATGAATGGTTTTGTACTTGAAAAGAAGATCGTTAGGGCCGGCTATTTCTGGATGACGATGGCACATGTCTGCATAAAGCACGCGAGAAAATGCCATCAATGCCAAGTCCATGGGGATATGATCTGAGTGCCTCCCAACGAGCTGAACATTATGGGATCGCCTTGGCCTTTCGCCGCTTGGGGAATGGATGTCATAGGACCTATCGAGCCAGCTGCTTCCAATGGACATCGCTTCATACTGGTAGTCATTGACTATTTTACCAAATGGGTGGAGGCTGCATCATACAAGTCAGTAACAAAGAAGGTGGTGTCGAATTTGGTCCGTGATAAGATGATCTGCCGATTCGGTATCCCTGAATCCATCATCACTACCAATGGGTCCAACCTCAACAGTGACCTAATGAAAGCAACATGTGAGGTCTTCAAAATCAAGCATCGCAACTCCACTGCATACAGGCCTCAAATGAATGGAGCGGTAGAGGCGGCCAATAAAAACATCAAGAGGATATTGCGTAAGATGACAGGCACTTCAAAGCAATGGCACAAGAATCTACCCTACGCTCTGTTAGGGTACCGCACCACGATGAGAACATCAACAGGGGCTACTCCTTATCTGTTGGTATATGCCACTGAAGCAGTGATACCCGCAGAGGTTGAGATACCATCTTTAAGAATCATCCAAGAGACACAATTGAAAGATGCTGAATGGATCAAAGGGAGAATAGAGCAGTTAGCCCTCATCAACGGTAAGAGATTGAATGCAATATGTCATGGGCAATTATATTAGAGAAGGATGGCCAAAGCATTCAGCAAGAAAGTTCGAGAGAGATCCTTTGAACCTAGGCAACTAGTATTGAAGAAGATATTCCCAAATCAAGAAGAAGCAAAAGGCAAGTTTGCACCAAACTGGCAGGGACCATACATGGTTCACAGAGTTCTGAATGGAGGAGCATTGATACTGGCAGAGATGGATGGAGAAGTTTGGCCAAAACCAATCAACTCAGACGCTGTCAAGAGATACTATGTATAGGGATTCACATTGATTAGGTACTTCCCCATTAAACAGCACATTATGTAATCTGAACTACGTCACGACCTGATTCCCCAAGTGGGATACGTAGGCAACCTATTCAAGGTTCGGTCGCATAAATACAAAAACTTCATTTTCTTCACAAGGCAAACACTGGGGCAGAATTTTTGAGGAACGCTAAAAAATTCCCCAAAGACAGACATAGTTGACACTGGGGCAGAAATTTTTTAGGACCTCTCAAAAATTTCAAAATGCAAACTGGGGCAGAATTTTGAGGGCGTCCTCAAAATTCATTTGGAACAGCATGAAGGATGACCATGATGGCTTTATACAACGCGACTTGTGACTCAATAGGATAAAAACATTTTGTTACATTTTCCTTTCTCACAAAAGCTTTATTCCATTCTTTTTCAAAATCACTTGCACTATATACTATTTCATACACATCCCTATCAGCTCAGCCAAGATCCCGGCGCTCGGGGACAGTGAACTCGAAACGAGCCAAGAATGTTCAAACCAAACCCCCGTACGACTCACCGATCTTTCTTTAGATGCAGGCACGAAAGACACCTAAATCAACAATGCGCAACAAAGATAATCTCCAGTAAAGGTTTTTCGTTTTAAATTAGCTGAGGGCACGCAACCCGAAGCATCGATTGAGGGTACAAAGCCCGATATCGATTTGTCATTTTAAATTAGCTCAGGGTACACAACCTGAGGCGTCGATTGAGGGAACACAGCCCGATATCGATTTGCATTTTAAATTAGCTGAGGGCACACAACCCGAGGCGTCGATTGAGGGTACACAGCCCGATATCGATTTATATTTTAAATTAGCTGAGGGCACACAACTCGAGGCGTCGATTGAGGGTACACAGCCCGATATCAATTTGTATTTTAAATTAGCTGAGGGCATACAACCCGAAGTGTCGATATAGGGTACACAGCCCGATATCGATTTGTAATTTTAAATTAGCTGAGGGCACACAACCCGAGGCGTCGATTGAGGGTACACAGCCCGATATCGATTTGCAATTTTAAATTAGATGAGGGCACACACCCCGAGGCATTGATTGAGGGTACACAGCCCGATATCGATTTGTATTTTAAATTAGCTGAGGGCACACACCCCGAGGCGTTGATTGAGGGTACACAGCCCGATATCGATTTGTATTTTAAATTAGCTGAAGGCACACAACCCGAGGCGTCGATTGAGGGTACACAGCCCGATATCGATTTGCATTTTAAATTAGCTGAGGGCACACAACCCGAGGCGTCGATTGAGGGTACACAGTCTGATATCGATTTGCATTTTAAATTCGCTGAGGGCACACAACCCGAGGCATCGATTGAGGGTACACAGCCCGATATCGATTTGTCATTTTAAATTAGGTGAGGGCATACAACCCGAAGCGCCGATTGAGGGTACACAGCCCGATATAAGTTTGCATTTCTATTTTTCTTCGCGGAGGGTACACAGCCCGATGCACCGACAGAGGGCATATAACCAAATGTCGGACCTAACACTTGACAGCAAAAGACACACAATTACGGCATGGCAGACGCAATCTCATATTGCAATGATCCTGGAAATACAATCCAGCCTGGCGGAAAGGTACGTTTCATATATATACACACTACGTATTGCAAACACATTTTTGTTGCAGGGAACGCATCCCGAGCAAAGCAAACATCTCAGCCTAGCACCTTACATTCTTCTAAGTCGTAGTTTCTCCTATAGCCATGAAAAAATTGGCCGCACTGTCAACACCGTTGCCCGAAGACTCTTTCATCATCCCCGGGCAAAGAAGGGCAGCTGTTGATACCCAATTTTGCCCCTCCCCCCCCCCCCCCCATTTTCGAAATCAACCGTTCTTGAATTTACACACACCTGTGTATTCCATTCCCATCTCGTCTATTATCTTCAAAATTACCTTCTCATAATATCCTGGTAATTAAGGCTATTTTCAAAGCATCGTCCCAAATTATAGCTATTTGTACAATTTTTCTACAATTGTTTCTATTTTTAACAAAAATTAATCAAAATTGCTCCAAGCCTCAAAATTACAATTTCTATGCATCTTTGCCTCCCTAACATTTTAAAATTGACTTCCTAATTTTTCCATGATTTTTACACCATTTAAAATCCATTTTATACCCATTTTATACCTATTTATACATACATATATATACATTTACACATATATATACACAAAGCATACACATCAGCCTATCTTTGCCACCTAGACGCCCACGTGGCCAAATCCTAACCCTCTATTGATCTAATCCAACAGTTGAAAAACTAAATTTCTTAATCTACCCCACACAACCCCAAAACCCACGCGACCATCTCCCTCTCCCCACGTCTGCTCCGATTCTCACTCCTTGGCAACTTTGAATGCCATCACTGTCAATGGGTTTCCCGGTCATTTTAGCCGGAGAAATTTGGGGAAAATTACATCATCATAACCCTCGTGGAGTCCGCTACAAAACCCGTATAATTTCAATGATGTTCGAGCAAGGGCGACATTCGACCTTTGATAACTGTGACACCACCGCCGGGAGACGCCTCCGGCGGGGCTCAGGTCGACTTTTTAGGGATGTTTTGCTTGAGTGGGATAAGAAACTTAACGAAGGTAAGCCTACGGCGAGTCAATTTGACCCGACCTTGGAATGAACATAACCCTCCCCCCTTCTAACTGATTGTGGATTTATGTGAGACCCATGCTTAGATTTGCCTAGGTTTCTATGTGATTAGCATGTTCGTCGTTATTTATTGATTAATGGATGATGAAATGCATGACCAAATATTTTAACTTCGATGCACTGATTAGTATGAATGTCGCATGAAATTATCGAATAATCGAGCATGATTTGTTTCATAACATGAGCTTTGTGTTATCGTTACCCATTTAAACCTAGAATCCGTATTTAATTTGAGGAATGATTCCGTGCGATATGTTTGTTTACCCTGCCTCAATGCATAATTCTTATAAACTTGTTCCTAGTCTAGATTGAAAGATGACTGATTTTTAATTGAAAACTTGTTGATCGATGCTTGATTGGAAACTACATTTTAACCCAGTATGCTTATGATTTTGATGGGAATCTGTTGAGTTAATTAAGGGATTTTAGGACTCAAAATTGGTTCACACTATGTTTGTACAGTGATTCTTGAATTTAGACTCTATTGTGGCTGGGGGGAAGGGATAGAATCTCGGATTGATCTTAAATCTAGGGGTTTGATTGGTTTGTAATTGGAAAAGGGTGCTAAAACTTCTCTTTTATTTATGGAAACTATCTCCCCTTGCCTTGTTTAATTCTTCCCATTTGAATTTAAGCCTCTACTCTTCATCTATATAAAGGACTCCCCTTCGACTAGAAAAGACAGAGTTCTGGACATCAGAAAATCTAGAAACACATTGATTCACCAAAATTGCATGGCCTTTCTTAGCATCTCCCTCTCTCCTTGCTTACCTCTTTCTTTGAAAGGATTTTTTTATTTACTACTGGTGTGCTGGCCTTAGCATCTTCTTTCCTTTGTTTGCACAACATCTGAACGTATTCATTCTTATTGTCTTTTATTTTCTGCATATGTATGTGTGTATTGCAACTATGCTCTGTTAAGATCACTGGTATAGATACTATGTTTTGGTTCTGGGTAATGCAGGCACCTATGTTTAAAATTATATCCACCTGGTTAAGATGTAGTTAGAGGCATGGGACCTCACCTCTTTATTGCTTGTCTGATGCCTCTGTGTTAATTCCTTAGCGTGACTTCTTATTCTGCTTCTGCCTGAACTATTGGTCTGAACTGCCTTTTTTATAGTGGTCTGCATATTTAGACATACTAGGGTGTGCTGACTGCACCTATTCCTGATAGACCTCTCTTTGGGGTCAGGCTTTCCCTTTCCCTCATCCCCTGCTAACTCTATTTCCTGCAGTTGTGTTCTATAGAACCTTGAGGGTTCCATAGTGCTAATGCCTGAATTGCCTAAGCTTGGTTCTGGTGGTTTAAAGAAACTCTGGTTATTGACACTCCTGAACTCTGAGAATTGGACATTTCTTTGAGAAACAAGGCCTTCTTCCTATGGCCAATACTCATCCCCTTTCTGTGTTTCCCCTTAGGAACTGTCCCCAACCTGTATAATCATTAAGTGCCCTGTTTGTATCTTTGTCTAAGACAGGGGTATAACAATGATGTTATACCAAACAGGCTATCAGGGGCCATTCCTTCAAACTCTCTCACTCTTTGCGTGCATTGCATCATTTAGGTTTAAGTTAAATTGGTTCCAAGTTGCTTCTTCTAAAAACTGATAAATATACTTAGAATTTTACTTCCCTGAGACTCTGTACATTTTAAAGAGTATCAAAAGCATGATCATCGTCTGAATTTTCGATTAAACAGGGCCTATATGTGTTCTATTTGTCTATAAGGGACATATCTCTTAAATTAAAATTGCCCCCTTATGTAAAAGCAGGCCTTTTATGTATTTAAACCATCTTCTATTTTGCACAAGTAGTCCAGGCCCATAACGTTTTTGGAAAATAGGCCTCTTTATGCATTTTAACTGTTTCTGTTTTGCGCAGTTGGTCCAGGCCCAATAAACTTTTTTAAATCATGGCCTGATTATGTGTGAAAACGTTTTTAACTACTCTAAACGCTCCTATACACTAATCTAATAGTGTATAGGGGTGTATAAAGTTTAGGGGTCGTTTATACACTTTCAAAACTATATTTTTTCAAAGTGTCATCATCTAGATCATGTATTTGCATGTATATAAAAGTACTATTACGTGCGACAGCCCATTATTTGCATCTATGTGCTCTTGTGATTCCGTTTTCGAAAACAGCCCCTCCTCCTATGTATTTCCCAAAAAATCCGACCCCAACACCAAAAGACCATTAAGGTTAGGGCTCGATAATTAATGACGAGTCACACTGACCCTAAATGAGCCGACATTTTATTTTAAAGCAAACTCCTTTCGGTTCTTTGTTAAAACCAAAATTATTTACAAAACCAATTACTTGTGCAAATGTTCTTCCTTTAAAGTATGATTACATTTGTGAGTCAAATTAGAATACTCATTTACACGGTAACTTTTGTGTGCGATTAGGCTTTAACGTTAGAGACCGTAGACACGATTAGGCTTAAACCTAGGTCGAATATGAAAGTTGTTTGTATATGCATGATGTATCTTATTTTAAACGTTTAAACCCAAGTTAGTATTCATATGGTAATAGACATTGTTTACATCCCAAAATTAAGACTCGGATGGTAACCACCTTTTGGTGGGACTCGAGGAAGTGCCTAATGCCTTCTTCCCTGAGTCACTTAGACTTCTTACCCTATAGAATCTCTGAAATAGACTGGTAGACCTTTTAAACTTGACTTTAGACGTTAGGTGACCTAATACGCCTTAGAACTATATTAGGTGGCGACTCCAAAATATCTTAACTCAAACGAGTTCACCCAGTCAAATCCGAAATCCGACTCGCCTCGAGCTGAGTCCAAAATCGGGTATGACAATGAGGAATTTAAAACAATGGGATATAATTTAGCTTCGAGATGTTGGTGCGAACAACCAAGTATTGAAACTAGGGAGCATCTCTTTTTGACAAGTTCTATTGCTTCAAGGCTTTGGAGGCATTTTGCATCTACTGTTGGGGTTAATATGAATGTTTCTTCACTTCATAATGTTTCTATTAAATGGTGGAAGCAGTGGCGCAAACTATGGATTAAGGCTATTTTTCATACCGTCCCTTCTTTAATCGAGTGGTCGTTGTGGAATAGAAGGAATATTATTAGACATGGAGGTAAACTTCTTTCTTAAGATTGATGTATGAAGTGTCTACCAATGTTGTTTCATTTGTGAGAGCGGGATTTCCATAGATTGTTATTATGGAGGAGATGTGGTCTCATGCGGTGCAAAGTATTGAGAGTTACATGCCGCGATTTTAGTTTATCAAGGTGGAATGGCATAAACCACTTGATGGATTTTTAAAATATAACACAGATGGATCTTCTAGGGGTAATCAAGGACTAAATTCTTTAGGATATTATATTAGGGATGAAGAGGGTGACTTGATTTTTGCCTTTGCAAAATTAATTATAGAACATACTAATGTGGAAGCGGAGGCGATGGCTATTAGGGTGGCGATGAGGTACTGCATTGATCATTAATTGGGTCCTATGATTATTGAAATAGACAGTTTGTTAATTAAAAATATCATTGATGGAGTGTGGTCGAGTTAGTGGTCTATTTCTCCGGTGATTAATGAAATATGGAGGTTGAATCAAGGAGGGGTGTTCCAGTTTGTGCATGTTTATAGAGAGGTCAGTGTATTAGCTGACTTCTTGGCTAATCTTTCCCATGAGATATCCCTTGTGAGACGCTTATCTTTTGTTGATCTTCCTAGTCGAGGGAAGTTGATTTTGAATCTTGAAAAAGCAGAATGTGTTAATCTTATAACACGTCCAGTTAAGAAGAGATGGTGAAAGTTGGAATTAAACAATGGGGAGCTGGATGGCGAAGCTTTTGCTCCATCATGATCAAGACCTTAGGGAGGAGATCATGGTGGGTTTTTTTCCTAACAAATTTCACTTTTTTGCAGGTACTACATTAGGAGCTGGAATGAACAAGGGATTTATGTGCAATGACGATGCAGCTGGGAGTTTTAGATTTCCATATAGCTAGGAGTTTTTGCAGTTTCCTCCTTTTTTGCTAGTGGATCCGGTCGTTGAGATGACAAATTTTCTGTAAAGCTAGCAAACTAGGCTTGTGGAGTTGGTTGCTGTAGCAAGCACTTTTCTGTGCAAGAGCAGCTGGGATCTTTTTCTTGCCTAGGAACTCCCTGAGGCGACCTAGTTTCTGCCCAAGGGAATTTCTTCGCTGGCCTGGACTCTTCCTGAGTCAAGCTATTTTCTGCCCGCTGCATCAGTTTAAAAATAAAGGGCAGCTTCACATGGTTTTTGGCCCTACATTTTATTTTAACTTGGGGATTGGCACTACATCAGTTTTGGACTAGAGGTACAAAGCTGAACAAGAATTTACAATATAGAAACTTTACTTGGATTTCCACAAACGGAATGAAGTTATATGACTCTTCTTTTGTGCTACAAAATGGACCTGTTGGTCCAATTTCTTGGCACTCTTGTGTTGAAAATGGACTGTTATGTCCAAGGTTGATGTCATGAAGATTTTTTGTGGACATTCATCACAATTTATGAAGGCAACGTTGAGGCAGTTTGATGGTGTCGTGATGCAAATACAGCTGGCCTAGCTCATCACTTTGATCTGTGCAAAGCACGTTGAAGGAGGAGTTGCGACGTTATTTTCTTAGAGGTTGTTTTCTAGAAGAATGGAGCTATTCAGCGCTATCATTGTTGAATCTGGGAGACATTCACCACAGTATGGGCTCTATGCATAGCATGAAAATTGGACAGGATCCTACAGCTGCAAAAGGAAGATAACATTAGTTAAATGGATATGTTTTAATACAAGTTTTAGCTAATGGTTATTATAGTGTGAAGCACATGGTCAAGATATAATATACTTGGTGGTATTGGCATGCTATAATGCTCAACCAAAAGAAGTGAATATGATATTACGACATGTTATTGTTAGTTTACTAGCTAGGCTATTTATTATTTCCTCAAGTAATTACTTAGTTCACTTTGTAAAGACAATTTATTTTGGTTTTATTATTAATAAAATGGTCGCTATGCAACATGCCTAGTTGACTCTTTGCTTTAAAAAAACCTTTTGAAATGGAGATTTAACTGACGTGGTTTGCCTCAGGGGTAGTAACTCTTTGGGTGCCACTGCGACTCAAAAAATTGGGTCATGACAAATATTTATGAGCAAAGAAGAAAACGTACTAGGGAGTCGATTAACATTAAAATTAATCCAATGTGTCTAATAAACTACCTACTATTTAATAATAAGTCTGAGATATTAGCCTTGAAAATTGATTATGCAATAGCATCTCTCGATGTCTAAAGGACTCTTGACTACTCGTTGATTGCCTCTTTATGTAATAGCAAGTCTATGCTGGTTATCTAATCTAACTAAGAAAATTTAAGCAAATTCCAATTGTCAGCTACAAGACGGACATATTATTTTTACATTAATTCATTAGACTAAGGTTAATCGATCTCTTTAATTATCCTAAATCTTGAAAATAAGTCAAAGCCTATAATTCACATTTTAAAGGAAGATCAAAGTAATTTAGAGATGTCCTAGGGTTGATCAAACCCTTTGAGAAGTAATTAAGCACAAGATCAATTGAATAAATAAAGATCCAATAATAAGAATTTAAGTAGTACATCAATACAAAGCAACAAAAAATTAATATCAAATCCCAATCAGGAATCATTCATATCGTTATAAGTACTTTTAAGTATTAAAGTACTATAGGAATTATGTTCTATTGAAGGACAATTTATTAAATAACTTATGTCATTTTAAAGAGATACCTGACTTATAATATAGTAATAGATAGTAGATAATAAATATGAGTTTACACTAAGAATAACATAGATAATCATTATCAATCAAGGAATAGAAGATTAGGAGGAAGAGGATGACAAAATTCTCATCAATGGCTCCAATCTTCAAATTTTCATAGATGTTTATAGTGGATCCTACCTCGTAAAGCTCTAGAATTAGCCAAAGAAGTTGATAATTTTATCCAAAAAATCTATTATACCATCCCCTGTCAGCTAAGATAAAATACCAAATTTTCCTCTAACCAGCTCCTAGTCGCTATTAGACTTTCGCGTTTGCATTGTAATGGTACTAAAATGACCTAGGCTAGTCGTTCGGGATTTAGGAGTTCGATTGGTGTACTGATAGTCTTAAAAGCTCCATAAAGTCTATTAGGACATGTCTCCAAAGTTTGAACTGAATCGGATCTCGTTTGGTAGGTCATGGAAGAAGGTTTCACTTCTAGTTGTCGTTAACGCTTAAAACAGTTTTATAAGCTCGATTTGAGTAAATGAGCTCCGATTCAAAATCTGAAAGAAACTTTATGTTTGTATGGTCATTTGTGACCAGTGTGACCTTCGGAAGTGAAATTCTAGGTCGTTCGGATAATTTTTTTCTATTGTTCCGAAAGTTGGAAATTTGACCTCTTCCCGTTTTAGTTTGCATCTTGAGCTTCGGGGATCAGATTCGAGATACATCTTCATGAGTAGGTTTCATAAGTGTTGTATAACTTACATGCAAAATTGTGGGTCATTCCGAGCTTCATAGGGTCCTATTTGGACTCAAAATGCGGCAACGGCAACATGTAGCAGGCTTTAGAGGGTATAAAATTAGTCTGTCCAATCGATTTCAGTCATCCTATGTTGGTTTGAAGCTTATATTTTGATACCAAATCATCCTATAATACTAGGTAATGATCCTAATTCATTTAATTATGTTAATTCAAGATTTTTGAGTTAGAATTTATTGAAATTAACTTGGAGTAAATGGGTTAGAACCCTAAAGTTTATGAAAGTAGGGAATGCATTGAAAATAAACTCAATTATGGGAATTAACTGTATGATCGGATTTGTGGGACTCTTGGGAGTCCGAAAAAGTATGATTTATGTTCTTTCGGCTAAGTCCGGCCGAGGACTATTTTTGTAATTTTTATCTATTGTTCGTCTAATAGTTAACCCTCCTTCTATAAGTACTTATATGTGCAATTGAACTTCTTTCGCTCAAATAGGAATAGTTCTGAAAGGCTCCGGAAAGGAAAGACGATTGTTCAATAGTTGTATTGACCCAAGACTTGAGGTAAGTGATTATATCCATCTTCTTGATGGACTTTAACCTTGTGGATATTCTACCATATGTTTCTTGCGTGAGTAGATACCGATAGGCATTGTTGACACCCAATTGTGTCCCTCCTTTTTCCGCAATTGACTATATTTAGCTTAAAGGTGCAATATTGACTGTTTGAACAAAATCTGCATTAGGAAGCATGCATTTACCTGTGATTATCCACTATTTATACATTATATACTTAGTTGCAATTATATTATGTAATTTTGCATCATTTAGGCTATATGTTAAGTACACGTCAAGACTGTTGGCTATTTGTGCAATATATTTATAAGGCAAAATGCATAAAATGCCCCCCCCTAAAGTTGTCCCGAAACGCCCGTTACAACCTTTAACTTTGCGGGTGTCCTATCACCCCCCTGAACTCATTCGAAGCGGTATAAACATCTCCTTCTTTGATGACCTGACATAGAGAGTGACATACACTCTCTTAAAGAGAGTGAGAGAGTGAGGAAACCCAAAAAAATTAATTTTTTATTAAATGTATATTTTTTAATCTTTTCTCTTTTCCTTATTGGTTCTTTTTCTTTTTTCTTTCTTCCTTCTTCTTCTTCATTCACCTTGCCACCATGAGCTTCTCTACAGCCACCATGACTTTCTCCACATACTAACACCTCATTAGGAAAAAAGATTACCTGTTAAATTGGTCAAAAAATATGTCAAATCGGTTAAAATAATCAGAACACCAAATGCAATAAGATTAACTCTTGTTACAATTCATCTCCCCAAAATTCGATCCTGAATCATATCAAAAAAAATTCCTATCCATTATTCTACCGGAAAATACCAGTTTTGTCCAAAAAAAAAAAATTAACTATGACGACTACTCATTTCCCCTAATATCAGATCTTGAATCATGTTAAACGGAATTTTTACCCATTATTTTGCCGGAAAACACCATTTTTGGACGGAAAAGTTTACGCCAACGATTACTCAGTCATTATCCGTTCCCTCTCTTAGCTTAAATTCTAATATGAAGATATTCTATAGAATTTAATTTGAAACAACAAAGATTAAAAAGAAAAAGAAGAAAAAATCAAGAACTTTTAATAAACAAAATATTTGGGGAAGGGGACTCACCTGGATGGGGAAAAAGCGTAACAGGAAAAGGGAAAGGAGGGATGGGGTGGGGAAAAGTTTCTTTTTACTTTCTGATTTGGTGTTGTTTCTTTAAGGCTAATTGACTAATTTTTTACAACTGACACGTGGCAAGCTGTAATTTGTGCGTTGTTCTCACATGCTCTGTTAAAACTGAGGTTGACTGAGGAGGTGGCAGTTAATACCACTCCGAATAAATTCAGGGAGGTAATAGGACCCCGCAAAGTTAAAGGTTGTAACGGGCGTTTCGTACCAACTTGAAGGGGGATTTTATGCATTTTGCCTATTTATAATATTGGAATATTTACTTGTAACTATTTATATATTTATTTGATTTAATTTGACCCTGTTTGTCTTTTATGTGTGCATTTTTATATAATATCTATATTTATATTTTTTTCATTCGTTTTGTACCTTTAGTTAAATATCGAGTCAACAAAAATACCCAGTCTCTATTTTTCTTTTCATCTATTGTATCCTTTCAAAATTGAATTGAATTTGAATTCTTCAACATTTTTTCTTTCATAAATCTTATTATGGGTTTAAAATCATTTTCTATATACACTCTTTCACTTTGAACCTAGACCAAAGAAGGGACCAAGTACATTATCCGTATTTTAATCAAAACTCTCTTTTGAAATTCATCCATTTTGTTTTTTCCAATAATTCCCTTTCCTAATAAATCATTCCCAATCAATCCCCACAATCTTTTTTTATATCTCCCAACGTCTCCCTAAAATCACTCCCCCCTCCAACCTTGTATCTCCTCTCTGATTGCAAAGATTATTTGGCTAATTCCTCTAATTGAATCTCAATCAAATCCCAAGAAAAAAGGTCATCCCAACGTCTCTCTCCTGAGCTACATATACTCCATCAGTGAGATGCACCAACGACCAGGAGAAACCTCTCCGTTCCACCATAGAGATAAGAACAGACATACACAATACACTTCATCTCTCCACACCCCGTCAGCCATCAATGGTGAAGAACCATCACCCCACAGCAAAACAGACCCACTGATCAATACACACACCACCATACCACAGTATACACCCTCTACTCATCTTCTCCACATACATACATCACACACACCTCCCCATTATACATACAGACACGGATAAGAAACAATACACATACACACACGCACCATTACACATCATCCCCACCACACAAAACCAAATCGAAACAGGTGGTGCGTATCGGCGAGAGATAACCAAGAGGAAATCGGGGAACAGGGTGACAGCGACATACATGCACACAATAATCGGAAATGGGAATTGGTGCGAAAGCAAGGGGAGATCGGGAATTTGGGTAGCGAAACAGGCGGTGGTGTTATGAACCACCACCATCGGGAAATTCACTGGTGGTTCTTCGCCTCCATTTTTCCTTCATTTGGCTACTAAATCATAAAGCGAGACGGGGAAGGGGGTTGGGGTGGTAGCGACGCTGTCTAAGCTGTCGCTCCTCCTCCCTCGCTCCACTGTGCCTCCGCTGGCTACATCGCCACCGGCTCCACTGAAATCTTAACTGGCGACACTCCCTTTCTGTTGAAGCTTTTGATGTACCACCGTTGTCTCACCAGTTACATTTTGTACTGGTCATTTTGAAATTCACTTTGCAGTTGTTTTGGGTTCCGACTTTTGTTCCATTTTGGCTTGATGATGCCTAGTTGCCTCTGGTTTCTCTTTGCTTTGTTGTTGGCGAAAAGTCGAAGACTTGGTTTCTGGAAGCTCGACTTTGAGAATAATTGTTTGCTTTAAGCGATTTTGTTATATGTCACTGTTGGATTAGTAATTGACTTTCCTAGTGCATTTGGACAAATTGTTCCAGGTGTTTGAACGGGGTTGCAGCCACGATGGCACTGATGTTGACATTACTATGCAATGTCGTAACCCATAAAAATATTTTATTTGAGGCTGCGCACTGATTTGACGGATATACAACAAATTGACGGATGCTACACCAATTACGGCCTATGAAAATTCTTAATTTTTGAGGCCTACAGATAGATTTGAATAGATACTACACAAGGCCAATGACATTTGGAGGCCAATACAAGTCCCTTCCCGTATTACAGTCCCTTACGTGTCCAAAAAACAAAAAAGGCGATGATGATGAGTATACACCTTGCAAAATGAGCATTGCAAAATGAGCATAGAGTGTGTAGGGCCGGTACCTGGCATGGCAACACGGCCGGTCACCGTTATTTGCAGCCGTATCGACGTCCTTAAACCTCTATCTGATACGACGAAATCTGAGCCTAAATCTTTAAAAAAAAGGTCTATTTTTCCTTTATTATTATTATTATTATTATTATTATTATTATTATTATTATTATTATTATTATTACTACTTATTTTTATTATTATTCTTATTATTATTTTATTATTGTTATACTAATTCATGTTTTTCTCATTTTTGCGAGGTATTTCGCGGCGAATTTCGTTAAAGGTAGACATTATTGGAAAATGCGAACATTTTGAATATTATCATCATTTCCTATACCTTTGTTTTATTTCATTACTTATATTTTTATATATTAACATATTAACTAATTTGTTTTAATTGTCAGGTACAATCCTACAAAGAGGAAGTCTTTGGCAAAGATGAATATTTATTGCTTATACAATTATTTGTACCTAAATTGTCTATTATAGTAGAGTTAATTTTGATTGACTTTAGTTAGAATCCCAATTATTTAGTCCGGCCGGGAACCACACTTGGTGGAATCTGAGAGGTGCCTAACACCTTCCTCTTGGGTTAATTTGAACCCTTACTTAGAATATCCGGTTCGTAGATCAAGTTTCAGAGTTAACATTAAAATCGGCTAGAAACAAAGTAGGTGCCCTAATACGCCTAGTTAAAAAATATGTTAGGTGGCGACTCCAAGTCTTTACCCGTGAGTTCCAATAAGTCGACCCCTTTTTCGAACTTTAACCGGTTCGGGAAAAAAAGGGTGTCGACAGGCGTACTATCTAAGCCTTAGCTTCGTGTATACTCGGTATATTATATATTATTGCTGGTTATTAATTTTCCATTGAGCATAGGAGTTTGTACTCCAACTATGGGTTTGATATGTACTTCCCGGCAATCGATGGGTGTCCTGCACTGGTGAAGGGTTATTATTGCATATATCTTCGAATAGTCGATGAGAGTCCCGCGCAAGAGATACGTTTTGGGCACATGTGACCCCATTGCATCATGACACATTTATTTCATATCTTTATATGTGTTTTATGAGCTGTTAGAATTTGTTGCGTTGATTATTTGTGATTGACTTATCTGACTAATTTCTAGGGCTTCTAAATTCCCTAGCTAGCGTATCTATTCTTTGATGTCACTAGTTGTTCCTCACATACTGAGTCCTTATGACTCACTCCCTATTTGTTTCTTGTGTTGTCTTTTCGTATCAGTAGATTTCGCTCCAGGACCCAACTAGCAGCTCGACTGAGGAGCAAGGACGTTCTCAGTAGTCTGTGGTTAGCCCGCTTGTTCGTTGAGGCCACTAGCTTCAGTTATCATAGATGTATCTTATTTTTTCTCCCTTCGGAAGATGTACATATTTTTGGACTTCATAGATGTCTGATCTGGATGACTCTAGGCCTACGTGTTTAGGTAGTGATGTGGAGCAAATCGAGCCAAGACACCAACCACTAAGAGCCAAGCTTGAGAGCACAAAGAGTACAAGTCAAGGGCTCCGGAAGTGACTTGAAGATCATGCATCGGAGCACTATGGAAGGAGGAGCACCTAGCTCAACAGGCCGAGCGCCCAGCTCCAGGTGGAGGGCCTAGGAGGAGCACCCAAGCCTGGGCACAGCACAGCCAGGCAGAGCGCCTAAGCCTAAGCACAGCCAGGTGGAGCGCCTAAGCCTGAGGCCTATTTTGATCAGAAGCTCATCCAGGCGGAGCGCTCAGATTCCAGGTGGGGCACCTGACGCTGAAGACTTCTTGATTTTTATGTGAAGTTCCTATTTTGCCCCTAAGTGGTCTTGTATGCCTTAACCCAACCTATGGGCATTCTAGTCATTTCACATTGTCTTAGGAAAGACTATAAATAGGCACCTTAGCCATTTTCATTCATTAGATAGTTTTGATCATAGAATTGAGAGGAAAGAACATCGAGAGGCTTGGCCTTCGTGTTTGGAGCTTGAATCCGGGATTTGGTTTAAGTTTCTCGTTCTCCCATTGAATTCAATCCATGTATGTGAGTTGATTCGTTTCTTTCTTCTTATTTCTTGCCTTCCCAATCTATATTTCTTATTATCTCGTATTTTACTTTCTTCCGCGTATTAGATTATTGCTTCCGCTATTTTACCCCTTATCAGTTGGTATCAGAGCAAGGCTCGGGTTATGTTCTTACAAACCCCCATTCCTTGTTCATCGTGTTAGTATCGTTGTTATTGTGTTGTTGTTCTTGAAGAGAAGAAGAAAAACAAAAAAAAATTGAAAAAGTTGAAAACTAGAAAAAAATTTGGTAGATCAGGTTGGATTCGAATCCCCAAGTGTTAAAAAGTATCGGGGATTGTTCCATTATGTATTCCCGCTGATTTGATACCTTCGTAACGTATTTTGGTGTTACGAATCAAAATTTCAATAAATCAAATCCCAAAGTTTGAAAATTTCTTGAAAATGATTCAAACTTGAATTGAAGCTTGTTGTTGTTTGTTTGAGATTGAAAGCCATTGGGGATTGGTTAGGATAGTTGAATACACCATTGGGTATCGTTGGATTTGAGTAACGGGTTGAAATCGATCGAAAAATTGGGTCAAAATCACCAAAAACCCATTCTTGGAAGTTGCTGAAACGCACTCCAGGCGGAGCGCCTAGCTGCCTAGGCAGTGTGCGAGGTAGGCGGAGCGCCTCCCTTCCAGGCGGAGCGCCTCCCCTACTGGGTGGAGCGTATTCCCTTTCAGGCGGAGCGCCTAGCCCTGTGTCGGGTCCGGGAAGTTTCGTTTCGTCGATTTTTTGTGTTTCCTTTTCTTCCTAACTTCTTGGTTAGTTTTTCTAGGGTAATTGGCCTACTCGAAAAATACTAACTCTTGAGTGTATTAGGACACTCGTGCGTAGAGGAGATTAGAATTCAAAGAAGAGTCGTAGAACTTTCTTTGGCCTCAAGTGCGCACTTAAATAGCCGTCCGTCCATAGAGTCCCATTAACTCCATTCCGAACTAATACTTGGACATACTAGTTGTGATCACCTTGATTTCTAAGAGATTGAAGGCCTTCCCTTGAGTGTTCATATATTGAGTGATACATGTGAGGGAGTGATTTTGTGAGGTTTTTCTCTTATTGTTGCAACTATGTCAGATGACGATTATGGAGGATATGACTCATGTGGGGATGATACGAGTTGCCATGATGATGGTGGAGACTATGGTTCCTACGAGGGTGATGATGGATATTGCTATGATGAATCGGGGAACTATGGCTCGTATGAAGATGAAGCGGTTCACTATGATGATCGTGAGGTTGATGAAGGCTATGAAGCTTATGATGATGAATGTGTTGATCCTTATGCTTCTAGTCAAGAATACGAAGATAGTGACGCTTCAAGGTACAATGTTCCTACTTACTCTTCTTATGATGAATATGAAAATGTTGATAGTGACATAGAGAAAATTGATGATGAGGTTGATTATATGAATTATTCATTTGCATCTTCTCTTGGTATTTCTAATGGTGAACAAGGGAGTAATAGAGGTCCTTCCATTAGTATGGGAGGAGGTGGTGGTTGTTCCATAGGAAAGAAGAAGCTTGCATCTTCTAGGTATGCTAAGCGACCTAATGCATCTAATTCCCATGAGGAGGGTGGTTTGAGAGATGGTGTTGCTCTTGCTACAAAGGGCTTGTATTATTCTATCAATGCCATGAAGGGTATGGGTAGTTGTAGTAGGAGTAGTGCTATGGCCAATGGAACCAAGGCGAGAGGTTCTTATGGGTTCCATGGCAAGATTCCTTCCTCGACTTTCAACAACACTTCTAATGTTGGAAGAGTGACGGGAAGTGGATGTTACCCTAGCAATGTTGCTAGGAGATGAGGGATAAGGAAGACCCAAGTTGTTGGTGTTGACACTCGTGGGCATTCAAGTTTTCTCTTGGATGCATCTCTACGAAACTTGGGTAGATGTAGGTTCGTTGTTGAGGTAAATGGTGTTGGATGATACTTGCTCAAAATTGATGAGACCGATGCTAATTGTATTAGCACCTCTTTGGTTGATAGACTAAGGATACTATGCCGTGAGCTAGAGGATCCTTATGAGTATGATGGAGTGTGGGTTTCCAAAGAAGCTCCGGGTACTTCTATCTCATAGGAATTATAAATGTTATGTGTGGTGTGATGTATATCCCATGCGACATGTTGATGTGTAGTTAGGTGAGCCATGGTTGCATGACAAGAGGTTGCGATATAGTACTATGAAGGATGAGTATCTTGTGGGCATAGGGCAAAGAGTTTATGACTTTGTACCTTATCGGGCAAGAGGCCAATTGCCTACTAGTACACCTTCTTTGGCTATGCAAAAGAGCGAGGAGAGAGAACTTCATTCCAAGGTTGAAAAGGAGCAATCGAGGAGTCCTACAAACCCAAGAAATGGTGGGACTAGTGCAAGTGAAGGGTTGACAAGTGTCAACAAGGTGAACCCGAAACCACAAGATTCAAAATCAAGTGGTTCACCAACGAAGAAGAAGGGGACATCAAGTGATGATTTCCAAAGTCCTAGATTCCGGGTTGAAGTAAAGAGTCCACCTACTCCGGCTATGGGTATTCTTTGGCCTCGTCCCAACTCGCCCGAATATGAGAGATAAAAAATAGAGAGGAGTGAGGGAGCGACCGGTGACAACTCTCGAGTGGAAAAAGGAGAGGTTGTGTTGAGTAATGTGAGTGGGTTGGCACCACCCGAATCTACACCCGACCTTGAAGAAAAAATGAGGGAAAAGAGAAAGCGAAAAAGAATCATTGAGAGTGAGGGCACCCCTTATTCTAACCTTAACCTTTTATCTTTTTCCTCTATTTTTTTGAATTCTTGTGTAGGAATTCTTGGAGGCAACCCGATGGAGCTTCAACCCTGTTCCAAGATGGAAAGGCAAGGTGAAGAAGATTCCAAATATGAGCTACAAGGTGGAGGAAATACCCATATACTTCAAGTGCTTCGAGTGAGCAAGATCGCCATTCGACTGTAAGTGTTAGTTCTTCTTCCCATGAGCATATTACTTCCTTGTCTTGTGATGTTGTTTGTGAAAACTCTATGCTAGTTGATGATTTGTATGAATACAATGTGCTTGCAACTAGTGTAGAGCCAGTTGGTCAACTTGTGTGTGCATGTGAACCACTAGTTGAGAGGGTTGAAAAGCCACATCATGATGTGAGCTCGGTTTTCATTGAACCTCTCTTTAGTGAAAATATTGAGGTTGACCTTATTTGTGAACCTTGTTATGACACCCCACCCATATTTGATAAAGGAGAAGATGAATTACATGAATATCCCATTCTTCCCTTTGATGGCTTACTTAATAGTGATGATCTCTTGTGTCGTAGTGAGGATGGTCGTGACCTTGATGTATCCTAAGCCAGAGGCCGATTTTGATCAGAAGCTCATCCAGGCGGAGCGCCCAGATTTCGGGCGGAGCGCCTGACGCTGAAGACTTCTTGATTTTTGTGTGAAGTTCCTATTTTGCCCCTAAGTGGTCTTGTATGCCTTAACCCAACCTATGGGAATTTTAGTCATTTCACATTGTTTTAGGAAAGACTATAAATAGGAACCTTAGCCATTTTCATTCATTAGATAGTTTTGATCATAGAATTGAGAAGAAAGAACATCGAGAGGCTTGGTCTTCGTGTTTGGAGCTTGAAGCTCATGTATCCCTTATGACTTGGGAAACCCGAGGATTTCATCGTAGTATAAATCCGAGATTTGGTTCAAGTTTCTCGTTCTCCCATTGAATTCATTCCACATATGTGAGTTGATTCGTTTCATTCTTCTTATTTCTTGCCTTCCCAATCTATATTTCTTGTTATCTCATGTTTTACTTGCTTCCGCGTGTTAGATTATTGCTTCCGCTATTTTACCTCTTATCAGGTAGTAAGATGCATTCATTTTGGCAGCCTGTATATATGTATGTTTAGATTATATATATACTCCCTCCGTCCCAATTTATGTGGCACCATTTGACCGGGCACGGAGTTTAAGAAAATAGAGGTTGACCTTGTTAAATATCAATTTTACCCTTGAAAAAGTAAGAGAGAGAAGATTTGAGTAATAAAAAAGTTGTTGGTAGGTTTAAAAGTATGTAGGGCCCAGCAAGGGTAAAATAGATATGATACATTAAATAGTTGTCAAATAAGGAAAGGTGCCACTTATTTTGGGACAAACAAAAAAGGAAATGGTGCCACATAAATTGGGACGGAGGGAGTAAATGTTTGTCTCTTCGACTTTTCTTATGTCGTTTAAGGTAGTTTTTATATCGTCTATCTTTGAATTAGTCGATAGGGTTCGTCCGACGGGTTTAGGGAAAGATGCCGGGTGCCAGCACGGCCTAGCCGGAGATCAGTGTTGTTTTAGTTACTCTTTCCCACTCCGTGATGCAATCGAAACTACGAAAGCGATAAAAGATAAGAAACGAGACGAGACTCACACGAAAGTCCAAGTAGTAACGAAGAACTTGTTCCGTTACACCCCGGACGATTGGAAAGAATCACCGACACTATGCAACTATCCTCAAGAATCACGAGGTTCTTGCAAATAGAATGATCGGAGAGGTTTGAAGTTCAACTCGGAATCCACCAATTGAAATCAAGCCAAAATCAAGGGTTTTCAATAGAGAGAGTTTCATATGTTTTGTGTATTCAAAGTAAGCTAAATGAGTTCAAGACTTAATGAAGACTTTTATAGTCTTCTACAACTTGTAATGAAAGGTCATAAATACCCCCAAAGTGGGTTTAAACATCAAAGGCCACTTAGGGCTAAAGTAGAAAATTCATGTAAAAAATAACAAAATCCTGCATGCTGTCACAGGGGGTGGGCGGTCCGCCTCCCCCTCCTAGGCGCCCGCCTCCTGGGCTGATCCTGAGAGCTTTCACAAGTAGGCGGTCCGCCTCCCAAAAATCAAGAGAGTTGACATTTTATACTTAGCCGAATTTTGGCCAATCTTCAGGTAGGCGCTCCGCCCCCTTCATGAGGCGCTCCGCCTCTTCCTGGGATATCTTGGAATGCTTCAAAATGAGCTTGGGGTGGTTCCCCTTGGAGCCTAAGCGGTCCTCCTTCCATAGTGCTCCAATGCATGATCTTCAATGAGGTTCCGGAGCTTTCGTCTTCCACGTCCAAGCTCTTCCCTACCAAGTGAATGTGAGCATCATGGATAGCTTTGGCTTGACTTCTAGTAAAAGGTCTTGGCTTGGGTTGCATTGCATCATCCTCCCCTTCTTGAGAAGATTTCGTCCTCGAAATTAAGGCGTCATCCTCCAAGGAATCATCACCTACATCAAAAGAAGTCAAGTAACTAACATTGAAAGTACTCGATACATTATACTCACTCGGTAAGTCTATCGTATATGCATTGTTGTTGATCTTGGACAACACTTGAAATGGTCCATCTCCTCTTGGTGCCAACTTCCCCTTCCTATGGTTTGGAAATCTTTCCTTGCGGAAGTGCACCCACACCCAATCTCCCTTCTTGAAATCCACCTTCTTCCTTCCTTTGTTCTTCTTGGTTGCTATCTTCTCATAGGCCTCCTCCAAAGTTTTCTTCACCTTGGCATGAAGTTCAAGCAATTCTTTGGCCCGAGGTTTACCTTCAAAATCAACAACCACATCCCTTGGCAAAGAGGTAAGATCAAGAGGAATCAAAGGGTTAAAACCATAAACACACTCAAATGGAGTACTGCCAATCATACGATGCAAAGTGCAGTTATATGCAAACTCCATGATTGGTAGCTTATCAATCCAAGTCCCGGCCTTACCTTTGGTCATGGCTCTAAGTAGAGCTCCCAAGGTTCGGTTCACCACCTCGGTTTGACCATCGGTTTGAGGGTGGTGGGATGTAGAGAATAGCAATTTGGTGCCAAGAGCACCCCACAAACACTTCCAATAATGGCTAAGGAACTTGGAGTCCCTATCACTAACAATGGTGCGAGGCACCCCATGCAACTTTAATACATTATCAATAAACAAAGTGTAACGACCCTCAAATAGTCGTTACGGGATCCGGGACCTCGATTTACGTGTCGACAGTCCCAAAAGCTCCGTTAGGTCATTTATGACCCGTCTGTGAAATCTGAGTCGAAACGGAGTCCGTTTGATAGGTTTTACAGAAAAGGATCCGTTTATGAAATTCCGGAAAGGAATTTGGGGTTTCGATAGGCCGTTTTGAGTAAACGAACCCCGATGGAAAATCCGAGCGCACCGTTAGGTCCGTCTCGTCATTTATGATATGTAGCAACCTTCAAAATTGAAAACGGACCTCGTTTGATAGGACTTTTGATAAAGTCCCCGTTTCGGAAGTTTAAAAGAGTTAAAAGAGGTTTCCGAGCTCGATTTGAGCAAATGAGCTCCGATGAGAGATCTGAAAGTTCCGTTAGGTTCGTATAGTCATTTGTGACTTGTAGCAACTTTCGGAATTGGATTCCGAGGTCGTTTGGTTAAATTTCGCTATTTTGGCGAAAGTCGAAAATTGAACCTTTGCCGTGGGACCCACTTTTTGAGTTTTGGAGGTCCGAATTGAGTTCCGTCTTGACGAGCATGTCACCCAAGTATTTTATGACTTGTGTGCAAAATTTGGGATCATTCCGAGCTTCGTAGGGTCCCGTTTTGCCCCTAAAACAGTAGAAAATCTGGTGCGACTTTTCTGTTCTGTTTTGGCGCAAACAGCCGGATAAAATCTGATTTTCCGGCCAATTCGTAAGAAATTAGGAAAAACGCAAAACATGAAAGTTGTAGCCCTTTGAGTTGTGGTTCTAATGGCACCAGTTGCAGGTCATTTGAACATTCCTATCAAAAGTTATGAGTTTTTCAAAAGAAGCTGTCACAGAGGCAAAAAAACTGCTATAAAAAAGCCATTTCGGGAGCGTGGGGAGTCCGGAAAAGTACATTTTGTAAATTTAGGGCTCGGCCCTACCCGGGGGCATTTTGGTAATTTTTACCCTAGGATGCCTATAGGCTTAAATTGCTATAATTGAGCACTCATATGTGCTATATCTTGTCTTAATAGACCTAGGGGAGAGTCCTTCGCGGACAAGGCGAGCGGGAAAGGAGATTCTTCCCGGCATTTGAGCCCGAATTTCGAGGTAAGAGAGACTTGACCTCTATTGTGCTTGTGGACTCTTCCTTCATGCTAGTATGCTTCATGTACGCATATATATACCTAACAATGGTTAGGATTAATGATGTGAATTACTTGCTATTATTGTTTGTTATAAATAGCGAGATTGTGACTCGACCGAGGTATGTGCCGGTCTAAACGCTACGTCGAGGTAGCTTAAATTTATATCGTAGTAACGCTTGCTACGCCATGCTTAGATAGCAAGAACTTGGGACATGGCCGAGGATGTTGCCGGCATGTCATGATAAATGTCTTGCCGAGGATTTTGCCGGCTTTTGTATGATATTGGTACTTGATTTGTTCACGTGCCGGGTTGGGTAGTGCTGTCTATACGTAACCTTGGGTTGGACGACATGGGAGTAGGGATTGTACCCCCAAACTGTGGTCGGGTTAACCTTCGCCTTACGTTCAGCTAGCATAACCAACCTGGGTTACGGTGACTGTGAAATATTATCGTTATTAATATTTCTGTTATTGTTATTAATGTCGTGGATATTAATACTGTTAGAGGGACACTTGACAGGGGGTGTGGTGTCGCCTATACTATGAGATGTGTCACACTTGACAGGGGGTGTGGTGTGGACACTTGATCTTTGAGATGTGACACACTTGACAGGGGGTGTGGTGTGGTCACTTGATTTATTGAGATACGACGCACTTGACAGGGGGTGTGGTGCGATCGTAGACAGATTTGAGATGAGCCAACGACTACGGGTCGTTGGTCTACTTATTCATGATTGTGATAGTGACTTCGGGTCACGGTATATGGTTGATACTTAGTAGTGGTGTTGCTAGTCCATCGTAGGTCTAGGTTAGTCGGCACGGGAGTAGAGATTGGACCTCCAAACCGCCGCTGAGTTGACCTATGCCTTACGTTGGATGGGCATAATCCTTGAGACTTCTGGTTACTACTTATGTGTATGGAATGTGTTATATCTATTTGTGATTTCACTACTTTATTGTATGATTACTATAGTATGTTGTTGCTTATGATGCATGTAGCGCCTTGTCCCGCAAGGGTACCTTAGCGGGCCTGTCGGTGATCTTACTGGGCTTCGGCTCATAACTTACTATGCTACGTGCGCAGGTCCTTCATCCAGTCAGCAGCCCGGACGTTAGCGGTTCCCGAGGCTTCTGAGACTTTTGATTGAGGTGAGCCGACCACACAGACCGTGGTGGCATACCGCCGGAGTCACTTAGAGATAGGACTCAGTTTTCTTTGATGTATATTCATACTTTATTGAGTCACTCTTAGAATGCTCCAATTCTTTTGTGGATATATTCTTTTGGACTTCACACTTTTATATTTATATATCCATTTATGATCTTTTCACATTATTGTTCTTTTCCGCATCTTGTTTCATTGGTTCGCCTAGGCAAATGTTGTTTAGGTGCCATCACGAGCCCTTGGAAATTGGGTCGTGACAGTTTGGTATCAGAGCCTTAGGTTCTAATTCGAGTCCTAGGAGTCTTGGAGCAGTGTCTGAGTAGAGTCTTGCTTATGGGTATGTTGTCGACCATACTTATGAGCGAGAGGCTACAAGGGCATGTTAGGAAATGTTTTCCCTTCGTTTCATCTCTATTCGTGCTGAGTAGCTTATATAGGTGCTGACCCTTTTTCGTGTATTGTATGAGATGGCGAGGACGCGAGCATCCTCAGCCAGGAGGGCTGCATCTTCTGCACCCGCGTCTGCGGGAGAGCCATCAGTTCCTACGCAGCCGCCAGCTGCTAAGAAGACTCGGGCAGGTCGCCCGTCAGCCACTAGGCAGGACACAGCTATCCCTGCGGTGTCCGCAGCGACTCTGTTAGCATCTATTCCCCCTGTGCCTGCTGTTGTGCCAGGCACCGTTGTGATCTCTTCAGAGGAGTATATGAGACTGATGGCCTTGTCTAGCCATCATGTCCATGTCAAAGATGATGTTGCAGCTCCTGTTTCGGCTCCTCAGCCGGCCACACCTGTTATGAGCACGCCTACTTCTGAGGCTGCTCCTGATCATACTGCCCAGCCTTCTGCTTCTGCTCCTCAGGCAGGTCCTGTTATTTCTACTCCTCCTATGGGCACTGAGGAGGTTGCTAGGAGGATAGGGTCATTCATGAAGCTTCAGCCTCCAGAGTTCGACGGTACCTCAGCTACATGTACTGCCCAGAGGTACATTCAGAAGTGTGAGAAGATTTTGACAGTTCTTGGTACTAGAGACACCTTAGGGGTGCAGTGTGCTTCTTTTAGATTATCGGGAGATGCGGAGACATGGTTGGTCTCCATGATGCGGCAGAGGTCTAGTGACCTCCCTCCTTTGTCTTGGGCTGAGTTCGTGTCTATGTTCATGAGCAGGTTCGTGCCCCAGAGTCAGCACGATGCTCAGAGGAGCGAGTTTGAGGGGTTGAGGCAGGGAAACCTGTCTGTTTCAGAGTATGACACCAGGTTCTTGTGGTTGTCTCAGTTTACGCCGGCTATGGTGGCTCAGGAGAGGGACAAGGTCCTCCGGTTTGTTGAGGGTCTTCATCCCCGCTTGCAGGTAGCTGTTGCCCCTGATATGGGCAACAAGTCATATTTTGAGATAGTTGATGTGGCGCGGCGGATGGAGGATATCTTCGCCAGGGTTGACGCGGAGAGGGCGGCCAAGAGGTCGCGTCAGTCTGGTGGGTATAGTGGATCCGCTCAGAGGGGTCAGGGTAATCAGGGCCGTTCTCAGTCTAGGCCCCAGGCTGCTGCTTTGCCTGCCCAGGATTTTTCTTCAGAGACCCCGAGGCCTCAGTCATCCCAGAGGCGGGGTGGCTCTTCGCAGTCTGGTTCGCCGCAGTGCGGGAGGTGCCATCAGAGGCATCATGGGAGGTGTTCGTCTGGAGGTCGTCGTGGCAGAGGTGGTAGAGGCGGTAGAGGAGGTAGAGGTGATGGATGTTTTGAGTGTGGGTCTCCAGAGCACTATGTCAGGAGTTGCCCTTATGTTTCATCAGGTCGCCAGGGATCCGCAGCTATGGTACCATCTGGTCCTCAGGCCGCCAGGCCCGTTTCTCAGATTCCTCCTAGACAGCAGTCTCAGAGAGCTCCGGGTTCAGGAGGCTCGGCGCAGGTCTATGCTATGACTCGTCAGGATGCTGAGGCATCCAATGATGTCATCACAGGTATTATTTCTGTCTGTGGCCGCGATGCTTATGCTCTTATTGATCCGGGGTCTACCTATTCGTATGTGTCGCCGGGATTTGCCCCTTGCTTGGGCAGGGATCTGGTCTTCTTAGATGATCCCTTTATGGTTGCCACCCCTGTCGGGTCTTCTATATGTGTAGATAGGGGTTATCGGCAGTGTATGATCTCCATATGTGGTGTAGAGTCCTTAGTGGACCTGATGCTGCTCGATATGTCTGATTTCGATGTCATTATGGGCATGGATTGGCTGGCTTCCTGTCATGCAACTTTGGATTGCCATGCCAAGTCCGTGACGATCGGGGCAGAGGGTGAGTCTCGGGTTGTATGGAGAGGTTCCAGGCCTTCTCCGAAGAGTAGGATCATTTCTTTCTTGGAGGCGCAGAGGATGATATCTAGTGGGTGCGAGGGATATATTGCTTCAGTTCGGGACGTCCGGGCAGAGGAGTTATCCCTTGATAGAGTTCCGGTTGTTTGTGAGTATCCGGATGTGTTTCCTGATGATTTGCCGGGTTTGCCGCCTATGCGGGAGATAGAGTTTTGCATTGATCTATTGCCAGGCACTCAGCCTAAATCTATTCCCCCGTATCGTATGGCTCCTGTTGAGTTAAGGGAGCTGAAGGAGCAGATTCAGGATTTGCTCGATAAGGGCTTCATTAGGCCCAGTGTGTCTCCATGGGGTGCCCCGGTATTATTTGTGAAGAAGAAGGATGGCTCTATGCGGATGTGTATTGATTACCGGCAGCTGAATAAGGTTACTATCAAGAATAGGTATCCTTTGCCGCGTATTGATGATTTGTTTGATCAGCTTCAGGGTGCTACCTTTTTCTCGAAGATTGATTTGAGGTCGGGGTATCATCAGTTGAGGATTCGGTCCGAGGACGTTTCCAAGACTGCTTTTTGTACCCGATATGGCCACTATGAGTTTCTGGTGATGTCTTTCGGGCTTACGAATGCCCCAGCTGCTTTCATGGATCTGATGAACCGAGTGTTCAAGGCCTACCTTGACTCCTTCGTCATTGTGTTTATCGATGATATCTTGGTTTATTCGAGGAGCAGGGAGGAGCATGAGCAGCATTTGAGAGTTGTTCTTCGGACTCTGAGGGATCAGCAGTTGTATGCCAAATTCTCCAAGTGTGAATTTTGGCTCAGTTCTGTATCTTTCCTAGGTCACGTGGTGACCAAGGATGGGGTGTGTGTTGATCCGAATAAGATAGAGGCCGTTCAGAGTTGGCCTAGGCCTACTTCTCCTACAGAGATTCGGAGTTTCTTAGGCTTGGCAGGTTATTATCGGCGGTTCGTCGAGGGGTTTTCTTCTATTTCAGCACCTCTGACGAAGTTGACCCAGAAGAATGTTCCTTTCCTGTGGTCCGATGCCTGTGAGTCTAGCTTTCAGAAGCTTAAGACTCTGTTGACTTCAGCGCCAGTGTTGGCCTTGCCTAGTGGATCCGGGGGATTCACCGTATATTGTGATGCTTCGGGTGTTGGCCTGGGTAGCGTTCTGATGCAGGAGGGTAAGGTGATAGCTTATGCCTCGAGACAGCTGAAGGTCCATGAGAAGAATTATCCTGTCCATGATTTGGAGCTGTTAGCTGTCGTGTTTGCACTGAAGTTGTGGAGGCACTATCTTTATGGCGAGCCATGTGAGATATTCACCGATCATAAGAGTCTCCAGTACTTGTTCACTCAGAAGGACTTGAACGGGAGACAGCGCCGCTGGTTAGAGCTGCTGAAGGATTATGATCTTTCTATCCGGTATCATCCCGGAAAGGCTAATGTTGTAGCCGATGCCTTGAGTAGGAAGTCCATGGGTAGCCTCGCCTATCTTGATGGTGATATGAGGCCGTTGGCCCGTGAGTTGCAGGCTTTGTCCATTAGTGGGGTTCGGTTTGATGATTCTGTTCCAGGCCGGGTGCTTGCATATGTGGGGTCTCAGTCGTCTTTAGCTTCCCAGATTCGGGAAAGGCAGTTCGAGGATCCTTATCTGAGAGATCTTCGGGACAGGGTCCTGAGTGGGGGAGTGTCCTCGTTCGTGATTGGTGATGATGGTGCTTTGCGGCTTAACGGCCGGGTATGTGTTCCAGCCATTGTGGAGCTGAGGCAGATGATTTTGGCAGAGGCTCACAGTTCGAGATATTCCATCCATCCGGGTACTGCGAAGATGTATCATGATCTTCGAGAGCTGTATTGGTGGATGAAGAGGGGTGTTGCTGATTATGTATCTCGGTGTTTGAATTGCCAGCAGGTGAAGTATGAGCACCGGAGGCCAGCCGGGGTGACCCAGTCTATGCCCATTCCCGAGTGGAAGTGGGAGCAGATCACTATGGATTTCGTAGTTGGTTTGCCGCTGACCGTGGGTAAGCATGATTCGGTGTGGGTAGTAGTTGATCGACTGACGAAGTCGGCTCACTTCATTCCAGTGAGGACTACTTATACCTCGGAGCGTCTGACTCGTATCTTCATTGAGCAGATTGTGAGATTGCATGGTGCTCCTGTTTCTATCATTTCTGACCGAGGTGCTCAGTTCACAGCTCAGTTTTGGAGATCTTTTCAGAGAGAGCT
Organism: Petunia x hybrida; assembly: GCA_037355625.1. NCBI lineage: Eukaryota > Viridiplantae > Streptophyta > Magnoliopsida > Solanales > Solanaceae > Petunia > Petunia x hybrida. Next base: position 4,053,620 of record JBBBVM010000051.1, read on the forward strand.
GGGTACTCGGGTCGATCTCAGCACTGCATTTCACCCGCAGACTGATGGCCAGTCTGAGCGGACCATTCAGATCCTCGAGGATATGTTGAGGGCGTGTGCTATTGATTTTGGAGGCCATTGGGATAGCCATTTGCCGCTAGCAGAGTTTGCGTATAATAATAGCTATCAGGCTTCTATCCAGATGGCTTCGTTTGAGGCATTGTATGGTCGGAGATGTCGCTCGCCTATCGGTTGGTTCGAGTCTGGTGAGGTCCAGGTGTTGGGGCCCGATTTGGTGCAGCAGACCTTAGATAAGGTTCGGGTTATTCAGGATCGACTCCGCACGGCTCAGAGCCGGCAGATATCGTATGCAGATCGGAGGCGGAGAGATCTTGAGTTCATGGTTGGGGACCAGGTATTCCTCAGAGTGTCGCCCATGAAGGGTGTTATGAGATTTGGGAAGAAAGGCAAGCTCAGTCCTAGGTCCATTGGGCCTTTTGAGATATTGGAGCGCGTTGGCTCCGTTGCTTAAAGACTGGCTTTGCCTCCCTCTCTGTCTGTTCATCCGGTGTTCCATGTGTCCATGCTCCGGAAGTATGTTCACGATCCATCTCATGTGATCGATATGGCTTCCGTGGAGGTAGATGGCGACTTAGCTTATTCGGAGGAGCCTATTGCTATTGTGGCTAGAGAGGTCCGTAAGATGAGATCGAAGGTGATCCCGCTTGTGAGAGTTCAGTGGGGGCATCACTCCATTGCCGAGGCCACTTGGGAGCTTGAGTCCGAGATGCGTGAGAGGCATCCGCGCTTGTTCGATGATTCAGGTATGAAATCCTTGTATTTTCTAAGCCTGAATTTGCATTTTTAAGTTTTATTGATTTCGGGTGGTACCGAGGGGTCCTCGAAATTCGTGCCAGCTCCGTGGCTAGTGTGTGGATCCTACCTTAGACTTAGGCTCGTCCGAGGACGGCCGAGAGTCTAAGTGGGGGAGAATGTAACGACCCTCAAATAGTCGTTACGGGATCCGGGACCTCGATTTGCGTGTCGACAGTCCCAAAAGCTCCGTTAGGTCATTTATGACCCGTCTGTGAAATCTGAGTCGAAACGGAGTCCGTTTGATAGGTTTTCGAGAAAAGGATCCGTTTATGAAATTCCGGAAAGGAATTTGGGGTTTCGATAGGCCGTTTTGAGTAAACGAACCCCGATGGAAAATCCGAGCGCACCGTTAGGTCCGTCTCGTCATTTATGATATGTAGCAACCTTCAAAATTGAAACGGACCTCGTTTGATAGGACTTTTGATAAAGTCCCCGTTTCGGAAGTTTAAAAATGTTAAAAGAGGTTTCCGAGCTCGATTTGAGCAAATGAGCTCCGATGAGAGATCCGAAAGTTCCGTTAGGTTCGTATAGTCATTTGTGACTTGTAGCAACTTTCGGAATTGGATTCCGAGGTCGTTTGGTTAAATTTCGCTATTTTGGCGAAAGTCGAAAATTGAACCTTTGCCGTGGGACCCACTTTTTGAGTTCTGGAGGTCCGAATTGAGTTCCGTCTTGACGAGCATGTCACCCAAGTATTTTATGACTTGTGTGCAAAATTTGGGATCATTCCGAGCTTCGTAGGGTCCCGTTTTGCCCCTAAAACAGTAGAAAATCTGGTGCGACTTTTCTGTTCTGTTTTGGCGCAAACAGCCGGATAAAAGCTGATTTTCCGGCCAATTCGTAAGGAATTAGGAAAAACGCAAAACATGAAAGTTGTAGCCCTTTGAGTTGTGGTTCTAATGGCACCAGTTGCAGGTCATTTGGACATTTCTATCAAAAGTTATGAATTTTTCAAAAGAAGCTGTCACAGAGGCAAAAAAACTGCTATAAAAAAGCCATTTCGGGCCATTTCGGTTCATAACTTATAAAAATCATTTGGTGAGCTCTTGAGGCGATTTTTGGGTATTTCTTGAAGACTCAATCATACTTACACTTAAGGTAAGCCCTTTCAATCCATCTTTATGTTGATTAACAAAAGAATCAAAGGGTTGATTCTTGGAAATGGGTTAGAACCCTAGATTCTTAAGAATTGGGGAAAGACATCGAGCAAGGCTCGCATGTGGAATCTAAGTGTACTTTTGGACTCACGGGAGCGTGGGGAGTCCGGAAAAGTACATTTTGTAAATTTAGGGCTCGGCCCTACCCGGGGGCATTTTGGTAATTTTTACCCTAGGATGCCTATAGGCTTAAATTGCTATAATTGAGCACTCATATGTGCTATATCTTGTCTTAATAGACCTAGTGGAGAGTCCTTCGCGGACAAGGCGAGCGGAAAAGGAGATTCTTCCCGGCATTTGAGCCCGAATTTCGAGGTAAGTGAGACTTGACCTCTATTGTGCTTGTGGACTCTTCCTTCATGCTAGTATGCTTCATGTACGCATATATATACCTAACAATGGTTAGGATTAATGATGTGAATTACTTGCTATTATTGTTTGTTATAAATAGCGAGATTGTGACTCGACCGAGGTATGTGCCGGTCTAAACGCTACGTCGAGGTAGCTTAAATTTATATCGTAGTAACGCTTGCTATGCCATGCTTAGATAGCAAGAACTTGGGACATGGCCGAGGATGTTGCCGGCATGTCATGATAAATGTCTTGCCGAGGATTTTCCGGCTTTTGTATGATATTGGTACTTGATTTGTTCACGTGTCGGGTTGGGTAGTGCTGTCTATACGTAACCTTGGGTTGGACGACATGGGAGTAGGGATTGTACCCCCAAACTGTGGTCGGGTTAACCTTCGCCTTACGTTCAGCTAGCATAACCAACCTGGGTTACGGTGACTGTGAAATATTATCGTTATTAATATTTCTGTTATTGTTATTAATGTCGTGGATATTAATACTGTTAGAGGGACACTTGACAGGGGGTGTGGTGTCGCCTATACTATGAGATGTGTCACACTTGACAGGGGGTGTGGTGTGGACACTTGATCTTTGAGATGTGACACACTTGACAGGGGGTGTGGTGTGGTCACTTGATTTATTGAGATACGACGCACTTGACAGGGGGTGTGGTGCGATCGTAGACAGATTTGAGATGAGCCAACGACTACGGGTCGTTGGTCTACATATTCATGATTGTGATAGTGACTTCGGGTCACGGTATATGGTTGATACTTAGTAGTGGTGTTGCTAGTCCATCGTAGGTCTAGGTTAGTCGGCACGGGAGTAGAGATTGGACCTCCAAACCGCCGCTGAGTTGACCTATGCCTTACGTTGGATGGGCATAATCCTTGAGACTTCTGGTTACTACTTGTGTGTATGGAATGTGTTACATCTATTTGTGATTTCACTACTTTATTGTATGATTACTATAGTATGTTGTTGCTTATGATGCATGTAGCGACTTGTCCCGCAAGGGTACCTTAGCGGGCCTGTCGGTGATCTTACTGGGCTTCGGCTCATAACTTACTCTGCTACGTGCGCAGGTCCTTCATCCAGTCAACAGCCCGGACGTTAGCGGTTCCCGAGGCTTCTGAGACTTTTGATTGAGGTGAGCCGACCACACAGACCGTGGTGGCATACCGCCGGAGTCACTTAGAGATAGGACTCAGTTTTCTTTGATGTATATTCATACTTTATTGAGTCACTCTTAGAATGCTCCAATTCTTTTGTGGATATAATTTTTTGGACTTTACACTTCTATATTTATATATCCATTTATGATCTTTTCACATTATTGTTCTTTTCCGCATCTTGTTTCATTGGTTCGCCTAGGCAAATGTTGTTTAGGTGCCATCACGAGCCCTTGGAAATTGGGTTGTGACACAAAGAAGCTACATGTTGTGCATCATTAGTCTTTTTGCACGGAATGAAGTGAGCCATTTTGGAGAACCTATCAACGACAACATAAATGCTATCGTGTCCTCCTCTAGTCCGGGGTAAAGCTATAACAAAATCCATAGAGATATCAACCCACGGACTAGTAGGTACGGGCAAAGGAGTGTACAAGCCATGGGCATTGGATCTAGACTTGGCCTTCTTACAATCTAAACAAGCATTGCAAAAACATTCCACAAGAGGCCGCATTTTTGGCCAATGGAATTGCTCCTTAAGTATGGCCATAGTCTTATCCACTCCAAAGTGACCCATAAAGCCCCCACAATGTGCTTCTTGCACTAGCACATCTCTCCAAGAAGATTCGGAAACACAAACTCTACCATTTTTAAAGATATAACCATCAACCCATTGGTACTTCTCAACTCTTTCTCCCTTCTCAAAAGCTTCATGAATGCTCTTTAGCTTAGGGTCTTGAGCATACATCAAATTAATACTCTCAAAACCCATGAGCTTGGAGGCAAGAGTGGTGGCTAGAGCAAACTTCCTAGAAAGTGCATCCGCCACAACATTGTCTTTCCCTTTCTTGTATTGAATGACATAGGGAAAAGACTCAATAAACTCTACCCACTTGGCATGACGCTTGTTCAATTTCTCTTGGCCCCTAAGATGTTTGAGTGACTCATGATCACTCTTAATCACAAATTCCCTAGGCCAAAGATAATGTTGCCAATGAGCAAGAGCTCTCACTAGGGCATACAGCTCCTTGTCATACGTAGAGTAGTTCAAGGAGGCACCCTTCAATTTTTCACTAAAGTAGGCTATGGGTTTTCCATCTTGCATTAAAACACCACCAATTCCCACCCCCGAGGCATCACACTCAACCTCAAATGCCTTTCCAAAGTCGGGCAATTGCAATAGAGGGGCGGTACTCAACCTACTTTTCAATTCTTGGAAGGCCTTCTCTTGAGGCTTTCCCCACACAAAAGGCTTGTCCTTCTTCACCAATTCGGTGAGTGGAGCGGCAATGGAGCTAAAGTCTTTCACAAACCTCCTATAGAAGCTAGCAAGACTATGAAAGCTCCTCACTTGAGTCACGGTAGTAGGAGTAGGCCAATCATGAATGGCCTCTACTTTAGACTCATCTACCTCCACTCCTTGGGCACTCACAACAAACCCAAGGAAGATTACCTTCTCAACACCAAAGGCACACTTTTTAAAGTTAGCATAGAGCTTTTCGGCTCTCAACACTTCAAGCACTTGCCTAAGGTGGTCAACATGGTCGTCTATTGATTTGCTATAGATCAATATATCATCAAAGTAGACGACCACAAACTTGTTGATGAAAGGTTTTAGCACATGGTTCATTAGTCTCATGAAAGTACTAGGTGCGTTGGAGAGGCCAAAGGGCATCACCAACCATTCATATAGACCAAACTTGGTCTTGAATGCGGTTTTCCACTCATTCCCGGGTTTCATCCGGATTTGATGGTAACCGGACCTAAGGTCTATCTTCGAAAAGATGCTAGAACCACTAAGCTCATCTAACATATCATCTAAACGAGGTATTGGACAAGGACTCAAGCTCTCCCTCACCAAGCCATTGGTAAGCAATTCATCTACTTGCTTTTGCAACTCCCTTGTGTCTTCGGGATTGCTTCTATATTCCGGCTTGTTTGGGATTTGAGATCCCGGGACAAAGTCGATTTGATGTTTAATACCCCTCAAAGGAGGTAATCCATCCGGCATCTCATCCGAGAACATGTCCCCAAAATCCTTCAAAACATTTTCAAAAGCACTAGGCAAAGGGTTAGAAGAAAAATCAAATTCGGAAGTAAGAATCATACCTTTGTACACTAGGCAAATGAGTAGTTTATTGCCATCATTTCCTCTCAAAAGTTCACCCGGTTGCATCATGGCACAAATGCCACCGGTAGAAGATGGTGGAGTCACCACCAAGCTCTCGGCCAAAAGGCTAGTCTCAACAACCGACTTAGCCTTTGCCGCTTCCCTCAATTCCCTCATGCGCTTATAATCATCACTTACTTGCTTGGGTGACAAGGGTTTGAGCACAAACTTTTTCCCTTCATGCTTCACCGTGTAGGTGTTGGCACGGCCATCATAAACCACATGTCTATCAAATTTCCATGGCCTTCCAAATAGAAGATGATATGCTTGCATAGGCACCACATCAAACATGTGTTCATCCACATAGTTCCCTATCTTGAACTTAATCATGACTTGCTTTACCACCCTCAATTCACCGCACTCGCTAAGCCATTGCAATCGATAAGGATTTGGGTGTTTCAAGGTGGGTATTTTCAATTGGGAAACTAGTGTTTGGCTAATGACATTGGGACAACTTCCCGAGTCAATAATCATGGAACAAACAATACCCATGACTCGGCATCTAGCATGGAAGAGATTTTCCCTTTGCAAAGTCTCACTATCCTCTACAAACATGGCACCCAAACTCCTCCTCAAAACAAGGAAGGCATGAGGACCATCATACTTAATTGCATCCTCCCCCACATCAACCTCCTCATCACCCTCTACTCCCTCATCCTCGGGCTCACTATCTTGTTCATACACTAATTCACCCACCACAACCATAATTTTCTGGGTAAGGCAATCTTTGGCAATATGTCCATAACCCTTACATTTATAGCATTGAGTAGAAGTAGAAGTAGGATTGCTCAAGTGAGTTTTAGAGTTACCTCCTACATGTGGTGTGGACTTCACATAAGGCTTCTTCACATCTTTGCTAGCAATTGTACCACTTGTGTTTGGAAACCTTGCATTTGAAGTAGGAGTCTTCCACTCCTTTGGCTTACTCATGGGAGTAGTAGTGCTACTCTTGTAGCGAGTGGACTTCTCCTCTTTGAGCCATTTCTCGGCTTCAATCGCATCATCATAGAGGTCATAATGGCTGTCATACTTGTGGAACTTCAATTGAGAGGCTATGTCTCGATTCAAACCACTTCTAAAACGGATCTCGGCCGGTCCATTATCTTCCCCATCCAAGTCTAGCGTCATCCGAATTTGCTCAAACTCATTGAAGTATTCCCCAACCGTCTTGTACCCTTGCTTCAACTTATAGAGGCGTTTGTATTGGGCATGACGGTATTGCTCGGTCAAATACTTCTCATCCATCACTCGAAGCAATTCTCCCCAAGTAACATTGATGGCCATGGCATTCCTCTTCCTATTTCTCTTGACCAACTCCCACCAAGTAGAAGCAAAGGACTCAAAAGAAGATATTGCATACTTGGCCTTTTTCTCCTCGGTCATATCATTGGTGTCAAATATTCGCTCCATGGACAACTTCCAATCAATGTACTCCACCGGGTCACTACTCCCTTTGAAAGAAGGAATAGTGAGCTTCACACTATTAAGGTTGTTGTTTTCTCGACCCCCTTGGTACGGCTCCGGTTGGCCTCCAAAGTTATCTCCATAAGCACCATAATCCCTCCTAGCATTCCCTCCAACATACCCTATGGGTGGCCCTCGACCTCCGCCTCTACCCCTATCCACATTACGACCCCAATTCATGGCTCTCCCATTCGGATTAGGAGCCCCATATTCACTACCACCATACTCTTCCTCCTCCCCTTCTTGAGCTTGATCAACTTGCTCAAGAGGTTGAACATTTCGAATAGGTCCGGGAAGTGGAACATTTCTTTGGGGATTGCCCATTATGTGAGGAATGCTCACTCGTTGGGTATTGCCCAACACTTGTTCATTTCTTTCACGATCTTCCTTTACCCGTTGTTGTCTAAGTAACTCAACAACTTGTTCCGGTGTAAAGGTGGAACTTGATGTACCTTCACCGGCTTCAACTTGGACACTCGAGGTCCCTTTCTCAACTTGGACACTCGGGGTCTCTTTCTCGGTTTGGATACTTGAAGTCACCTTCTCAAGGTTCTCAATCCTTAGGCTCATACTATCCAACTTGGCAAGGATAGTAGCCAAGGCATTCTTCGTGGTATCATCTCCTTCGTGGGACATTGTACCTACAACAATAAAAAACAAGCAAAGAGATTAGAGTAAAAGTCCTCACTCGCTCCCTCACTTTTGTTTGCCTCTCGGGTTCACTCAAGTTTGGGGTAGGTTCACTCTAGCTTGATTCCAAAAGTCTTCCTCGGAGTTGAACAACCACCTCAACAACCAAACAATTCAAAAAGTTCCTAATGCTCTTCGGGAAGAGTGGAGTCAATGGGACTCTATGGACGTTCGGCTTTTTAAGTGAGCACTTGAGACAAAGAAATTCTACGAGTCTTCTTGGAATTTATCAATCACCAACACGCACGAATAGCTTAAGAGCTCAATGGATTAGTACTAATTGAGTAGGAGAATTACTCTCAAAGTACTAACCGGAAGTAACGGAAACAAACAAAACACGAAAGCCTACGAAACAAACTACCCCGAAGCCTTCCCAGGGGGAGGCGGTCCGCCTAGGCAGGGTGGGCGGTCCGCCTATGAAAAATACAGAGAGCTGAAATTTTTTGGGCGGTCCGCCTATAAGGAGGGGCGGTCCGCCTACTGCATTTTCCTGCACAGTTTCAACTCCGGTTCTTGGTTTTAAGCACCCGACTTTCCAATATTTTCAAGGTGTTTTCCCAATCCAATGGCACCCCAATGTATATTCAACTATTACAAGCAAACCCCAATGGTTTATAACATCAATCAACCAACAAAATTCCAAATCAAGAAAATTTTGAACAATTTCTAGGGTTTTCAACTTTTGGGGCTTTGATTTTCAAATTTTCGATTCACAACCTTAAAACGAGTTTTGTGGGTACCCAATCAATGGGAAGGTGATAACAAACAATTCCCAATAACAATCGTCAAGGAAAACATCATAACCAAGAACATCTAGCGATTTTTTTGTGATTTTTGGTTTTTGAATTTTTTTCTTCTTTTTTCAAATAAACAAGAACAAGAACATGAAAACAAACAAGGAACAAAGATGAAAAACACGAAGAGTAGGGCGAGGGTTCGTAAGGACGTAACCCTAGCCTTGCTCTGATACCAACTGATGCAATCGAAACTACAAAAGCGATAAAAGATAAGAAACGAGACGAGACTCACACGAAAGTCCAAGTAGCAACGAAGAACTTGTTCCGTTACACCCCGGACGATTGGAAAGAATCACCTACGCTATGAAACTATCCTCAAGAATCACGAGGTTCTTGCAAATAGAATGATCGGAGAGGTTTGAAGTTCAACTCGGAATCCACCAATTGAAATCAAGCCAAAATCAAGGGTTTTCAATAGAGAGAGTTTCATATGTTTTGTGTATTCAAAGTAAGCTAAATGAGTTCAAGACCTAATGAAGACTTTTATAGTCTTCTACAACCTGTAAAGGTCATAAATACCCCCAAAGTGGGTTTAAACATCAAAGGCCACTTAGGGCTAAAGTAGGAAATTCATGTAAAAAACAACAAAATCCCGCATGCTGTCACAGGAGGGTGGGCGGTCCGCCTCCCCCTCCTAGGCGCCCGCCTCTTGGGCTGATCCTGAGAGCTTTCACAAGTAGGCGGTCCGCCTCCCAAAAATCCAGAGAGTTGACATTTTATACTTAGCCGAATTTTAGCCAATCTTCAGGTAGGCGCTCCGCCCCCTTCATGAGGTGCTCCGCCTCTTCCTGGGATGTCTTGGAATGCTTCAAAATGAGCTTGGGATGGTTCCCCTTGGAGCCTAAGCGGTCCTCCTTCCATAGTGCTCCAATACATGATCTTCAATGAGGTTCCACAGCTCTCGTCTTCCACGTCCAAGCTCTTCCCTACCAAGTGAATGTGAGCATCATGGATAGCTTTGGCTTGACTTCTAGTAAAGGGTCTTGGCTTGGGTTGCATTGCATCACTCCGTGACCAACCTCTGACTTCCACACAACTTCTGGAATAGTGATTCACAACTCCTGGATATAATCAAACTTTCTTTAATTTAGCTCTTTATTGACTTCTTTTCACTTCAAACTCTTTTTCATCACACAAAACCTGTCCTACGCGATAAGAGAGTTCTACTTAGACTCAAAGGTAAGCTCTATAGGGTGGTCGTTAGACCAACTATGCTGTATGGGGTAGAGTGTTAGCTAGTCTAGAAGACACACATTCAGAAGATAAGTATAATAGAGATGAGAATGCTTAGATGAATGTGTGGACATACTAGGATGGATACGATTAGGAATGAGGTCATTCGTGAAAAGATGGGAGTGACCCCAGTAGTGGGCAAGATACGAAAAGCGTGATTGCGATGGTTTTTGGACCTGTGAGAAGGAGGAGCATATGAGCTCCAGTGAGGAGGTGTGAGGGGTTAACAGTACTAGGTCTTTAGAGAGGAGGAGGTAGGCTGAAGAAGAATTGGGGCGAGGTGATCAAACATGATATGACCCACCTAGATCACCTAGGACATGACCCTAGATAGGAAAGCGTGGAGGTAGAGGATTAGAGTAGAAGGTTAGATAACAGTCGAGCAATGTTGGTCTTACTAGCATTTGTATCATTATTATATATACTGGTTCTATTGTTTTATGCGTCTTTATTGCTATTGGTGTTTGTTTACCTTGGTTATTGTAGTTGCTATGCATGTATCTCCTTTATCTTGAAATTTTCATTTTTATTTCAATCATGTTTTAAATGTTTGCTCTTTAGCCGAAGGTCTATCAGAAACAGCCTCTTCACCTTGGTTGGGAAAATGTCTGCGTACATCTCACCCTTGCCAGACCTCCATTAGGAGGATTACACTGGGTGTGTTGTTGAAAACATGTAATATGCAAAAAAAAAAAAAAGATTAATAGACATTCATAACTTTTACACACAAAAGACTAAATAAAAGCATGTAAAGTCTGACACTATCCCGACATTCTACCACTTTGAGGCCTAACCTTAAGGTTTATTGACCTGTTCTGGTATCAACTTTTGTAGATTGAAAAAAATATTCTATCCAATAGAGTAGCCTATTGGTAGGAGAGCTCATTTAACCTATAAATTTACTAATATTCTTTTTAATCGATGAGAGACAATTGACCCACAATATTTTATAAAGAAACAAAGAAAATTAGGCAAAATAACAAACCTTCACTTGAATTAAGGGAGACAACAACACTCTTCTAGCCTATAAATTTATTACAAGTGCTTATTGTAGTATAACTATAGCTATTGGATGTGTTGTGTTGTGATGAGATTGGCATGATGTGTTAGAATTAACGCCAAAGAAAAAAAGAGAGGAGGAAACACCAACCATTTTGGAACCCAAACAAGTGATAAAGCCTAGTTTGCCCTTAGTAGCTAGTAGTAGAGTAGGCTACAAATAATAAAGAGGGATTGATTCTGTGTAATGCAAATCTCCAATTCAATCCAATGTACGTGGACGCCTCATGAGATGCTGAGTATCTGTAAACCCTATTCCTTGCGCTCCTTTTCTATCAGAAGCAGAAAATACCCATTTCAAATGGCGACTTTGTCCACCGTTGAGACTGACTCTCTTTCTAGTCAAGAGATTGTCCCTAAGCCTTTGCAGGTAACCCCTTTTATTTACAAAGTTGATTGTAATTTCACTTTTTCCTCTTTCACAATCAAAGTATGCCTTTCATCATGGTCATGGATGATCCCATGTACTCTTTTCTTAGGTTAGAATAGTCGGATCAATTGATACTACTACAGGTGTGTTTGTTGATATTATTATTAATCTATAATATGTATATTTTTTCTGCAAAATATTTGCATTCACCGATAAATCATTTTCCATTGAAATAGACTTCCGTCATACCAAACACAACTTTTGCCTCAATCCCAAATCTATTGAGGAGACTGTAAATATCATATATATATATATATATATATCCATCGTTGGTCAATTAACACAATGTCATTTGCAAATAGCATGTTCAATAGTATCTTTTTTTTCGTGATGTTGAGCTAGCTCATCCATGATTAGGAGAGTGATGACAAATCTGTGGTGTAAACAGTGTTAATGGAAAGCTTTTCTGTATCTCCTCCATTTATTCCACACTTGTGACTGCTCCGTTATATATGTCCATTATAGTCTTGGTACATTTGATATGAAATTCTTTTCTTTTCAAACACACCTCAGTTTTTCTTATGACTTATCAATTGCTCTCTCAAGGCCATCAAATATCTTGTGGTGATCCTTCTTCTCCATCTACTACTGAATTTTCATCAATCTTCTTATTAAAATATAGCATTTACTCTAAAAGGTATAAATTTAACCTGCTTTTTTATCACCATTATAATATCAAATTCATTTGTCATCACTCTTTGCTAAAAGTTTTAAGTATGATTCATAAGTTTGATGACGGGGTAGGGAGCTGCCCCCAATTCTCAGAGCCGACCTACATAAGTGGCTTTTTAACTCATATTATTGTAAACCTTTGTTACATTACTGACATGACTTACAAAAAGAGAAAAAGGAAAAGTATAATACGTTTCGCTATTAAATCATCTTTAATGAGGTACCACCAATACACACCTTTGAATATCTCTAGTTTCTTTTATGTTAGAACTAAGGTACTGTTTATCTACTTGTTTCTCATCTTGCTTGTTTAGTAAAGTCTCGCTTTTTGATAGGAGTAGGTGCTTGCTAGGGCGGGGCACTTTCTAAATTGCTTGGTTAGCCATATACCATGATCTCCCAAAGGCATTTCCAAACCTTTATTGGAATATTATCTCAACCACAAGATGTTTAACCCTTCATATTTTTCATGGTATTCTTTGCTTCACTCGTCCTAGTTCAAAGAGTCTAGTTCCCATTTTTTGTCGCTCTTGAGTTAATGAAGTTTTATTAATTTGATATCCTTCCGTTGATATTATAATTTACTATCAATATTTTTTGGGTATCCTCTTTAGTACATTTCAAATGATTTAAGTCTTTACCCCTTACTTTCTTAATGCACTTGTCTTTCCTTCTACATGGTATGTGTGTTGTCTTGCAACTCTCACGCTCTTTCCCTCAATGACTTGTTCTTAAAAGCTACTTGTTTTTTGTCCTATGGTGTTCGCTGAATCCCAAAACGTGGATTCTTGGACTTTATTGGGCACAAAAGGGCCACCCTGTGTTTGAACTCTTTGGTTGCACATACATAATAGTTTGTATAACTTTCTTTAATCATAGTGAGTCCATTTGCACCATCAGAATTCAGAACTAGGGATGATCTAATGGAGACCATCCCAAAATGGATAACCATCTTTAAAAGATTTAGAAAATACAGTTGTGATGTCTTAAGCATATAGTTTTCTTTATTGCTCCACTATTTTGCTTCATCCAAGACCACCTAATCAGTGTTGGCTGGTTGTAAAACCATAAAACACCCTTCCTGCATCATTCCTGTTTATTTCTCATGTACTCGGGGTCCGTATCTCTACCAGCGTGTCCAATCAGATCTCTCCTAATTTGCATCAGGGGGATTGGTAAAGTTTATTCTATCTGTTCATCATGTTTGTCCCAGTATAGCTTTTAATTAAGAAAAATTTCATAATGCTGTCACTGAACTTTCAATTCATGAAGCCTGTCCTCAAGGTACTTTAATCATTCTTTCTTATTCTATCATATCCAACCACACATGCAAGAGAGTGTGATTTGATATTCTTGAGGGATAACATCAGTAATGGTGTTTATGAGTAGTCCTCACATGCCCATGAGACATAGAATCTTGGAATATCTTGCGATGTAGAAGGGCCCACCAGTAAATGAAAGTCATTGGCGTCACAGAAACATCCTAGTCCGGTGTAAATTTTCTTCATTTAGTTGAAGTCACAGAGACCTTCCAACAAAGTTTACTATTTCGCTAAAATGGTCAACAAAACCATTCCATAGTGGAAAACATCTTTCATTCAAATGATTTAGACAAAATGCAGTTACGATGTCTCAAGTAACAAAGAAAATCTTGTGATTGCGAGCCTACTAAGAGCTAAAAATAATAGCTTTAGAAGAAAAGCTCAAAGTAGAACTCTTTATTAGTTGTACTTGACACCTTTTACGACTACTAAAAGAAATTAGGAAGACTACTTTCTTGGGTAACCATGTTAAATTTTCCTTTTCTTTAGAAAGAATATTTCTTTTATTTTTTGTATTCTGAATGCAAAAGCAAAAAATGTAGACTTATAATTATCAAGATACTATTTCATTCAAGTGTCCCAGCCTCTTAACAGCATTTTATTACTGGAGCTTCTGCTTTTGCAGTCTTGGTCCCGCGTTGATTCTGTTTTTGTGGTCCTTACTAGTCGATCACAAGTTCTTGCAGGGGAACGAAGAACAGTGATGAAACCTTGAAATTTCAGATTTTTAAAATTCCAAAACTCGATCTGATGGATTAAAAACAGTCACAAACTTTTAGTAAAGTCCAACAAAATATTCGACAAAAATTGCCGATCTAAACACCCAAATCCAACTTAAGTGATCAAGACTTGGATTTTAAGTCTGTTGTAGTAAAACCTTTAAACACCAATGGTAAATCCGATTTAACAAAACTTGTTAAAACTTTTAGAATTCAATCACAAATATTAAACTCATTATTACCAATAACCAAGTTCATTAAATAACACAAAGAGTTGAAGGTCAAGGTTGAACACTGTAGACCAATTGTTGGGGTTTGTTTGTTTTAAAAATATTTTATTATTCTCTAAAGCTTTAACCAAAGAACTATAAGAGTATTCTGTTTAGCGTAGCCACAGATACCAGAGGATAACATTCAAAATGGAAAGAACGGGAATTAAAGTAGATAAACATGGAATTAAGCAAGACCCAATTGTAGATACTAAGAGCAATGCCTAATATATTAATCTTTGTTCTCTATAAAACCTTAAGTATCTGGATGAGATGGTCATGTACTTCAAGTCAGTGTTAAGTTGTCCATGCTCAAGTTGAAGGCTTGGATGTACGAGGGGGTGTTAAGTTCCCATATCGATGCTTGGTATATGATCATGAGTGATTCTCCTCCCATGAGGTAGCCTTGGGAGTTTAGTTAGCCCCAAGACAGATTGTTTCATCATGGTTTTAGAGCCATTTGATTTATGGTTTACTCGATGATGGCCCCGATCTTATAATATCTTAAATTTTTAGGTGAGATGGTATCAAAGTAGGCAAAGGTCCCAAGTCTCACTGCCACCCATTATTATAAAAAAAGTTTGACGTTCTTGACGAATGATGAAGAATCAAGCCTGCACGTGAACTTAAGCTTTTAGATGAGAATGTCACACTAACAATAATCTTTAAAATAATTCTACCATGAACCTATACATTCCTCACGACGAATGATTCCTTCTTGCAAACAAACCCTAACAAGTTAGCAAGTAGCAACTAATGGAAATCACATCCAAAATCCTCTCGAACCTTTGCTAACTAATTATAAGAACCCTTGATTACGATATTTATACCAAGTCTAAACAACAACATACCCATTGATGACCCACACCAAAAGTAAGCTAAAAATTCTTAGCATAAAGTTCTAGTTTACCCAGTGTTGTTCGCATTCGTGGTGAAGTGGTCCGCATTTGAGACCACTGGGCCTGTCTTCATAGTCCGCAGATTTTCTTTGATTTATGCGGTTGCGCTTCTGATTCGTGATTTAGGTTATTGCGTGCCTGGCAAAAACTGCAGCATCACAACCAATCAAAAAAAAAAAAACTGCAGCATCATATGTGGAATTTGGGCTTTCCAAACCTTATCAAAGGAAAAAAAAAGAAAAAAATTGGGCTTTCCCCATTGATCCTCCATGCTTGATACTTGGTCTCCATAATCAATCGAGTTCCTCCACCTATTATGTACTCTTGTAGGTCTTCACTCATGCTTTCCAATGCTTCCATATTCATGGCCAAAGCTTGCAAGTCTATGAAAGTTTATGCTTGGCTTATTGTGAATTATCTTGAAGCTTGAGGGCATCCTTGAATGTCATCAAAAGTACAGTAGGAGAAATCAATCGAATATATATAAGATCTTTTGTCCTAGTCGAGATATTTCTTGAGACTCTTGTCTAATTTGTGAATTATTGAAAGGTCTAAAATTGTTTCAGAACTTGTCTATATTATTGTCTTTGACAACAACAACAACAAACCCATGGTAATCCCACAAGTGAGGTTTGGGGAGGGTGAGATATCGTAGACCTTACCCCACCAAGGTGGACAGACTGTTTCCGATAGACTCTCAGCTAAAGAAAAATATTTTGGAAACATGTTTGCAAATACAAGGTCTATATTATCTTTAAGATAGTTAGAATATCAAACAAGAAAGCTCGTTAAAGCATATTAGATGCGATCTTTCTTTCTCAAGGATAGCAGTTGAAAGGCAATATCAATGGCCACCTAAAACACATATAATGCTGCAGTGGCATGTGCTCATTTAAAAAGGAGCGCTGCTTTACCATATTAAAATATAATCGGTAATCTGAGGATACTTGGATACATTGACTCTCTTATAAAACCTCATGCCAAAATGACAGCCAGTGATGCAAAAGAGTACAGAGCGTTAAGCGTCTAAAGTATCTTACTCGAGATTTGCTTTATGCTATAACCTTGCGGTCTGTCATAAACTATTTTGAGAACCTAGGAAGCACCAGTATGCTTGTTTTTGACAGGACAGTCCGGCCCTAAAGTTTAACACCACCATAAGTCGAAAGCCTATTGTACTGCTCCGATATGTGCTTGGTATTCTTCAAATTATTCTTTGTTGTAACTTTTAGTTGATTGCAAACTTGTATCACGCTTTGGACACTAATCTGTACAGTAGTCCATAAATCTCTTTGTACTGCAATACGGTTTATAGCGTGGATCTGGTACTTTTTAATGAACTGATCGCGTAAAAGCATCCAGTCTCTTATATTTAAACAGCAAACTGACTTGAAAGAAAAGAGAAGACTTCCCTGCTAGATATAGAGATTTAACTTTGTGTTACTTTTTAATGAACAAATCTTGTTAAATCATCCAGTCCCTTAATATTTAAACATTAACTGACTAGAAAGACGAGAAGAAATTTCTGCTAGATATAGAGATTTAAGTTTGTGTTTGATGTTCTCTTTGCAATCCGCAAGTAAAGATAAAGAGAATTAAATCGAAGATCTGACGTGAAGTTGCACATAATGTCTTTATAAATTGATGGGAAGAAGAATCTGATTTTTCAAGATATTTGGTGTTCCATTTGCCTTTCAATTGAGTTTTGTTTCTGTTTCTTTTAGGTTTCCAAACGCCTGGAGAAGTTCAAAACTACAATTTTCACCCAGATGAGTACGCTAGCCATCAAGCATGGAGCTATAAACCTTGGCCAGGGTTTCCCCAACTTTGACGGTCCTGATTTTGTAAAAGAAGCAGCTATTCAGGCTGTCAGAGAAGGTAAAAATCAGTATGCTCGAGGATATGGAGTCCCAGACCTCATCTCTGCTGTGGCTGCCAGATTCAAGAAAGACAGTGGACTTGAGGTTGATGGGGAAAAGGAAGTTACTGTGACTTCGGGCTGTACTGAGGCAATTGCTGCAACCATGTTGGGCTTGATAAATCCTGGTGATGAGGTCATTCTGTTTGCTCCTTTCTATGATTCTTATGAGGCTACTTTATCTATGGCTGGAGCAAAGATAAAGGGTATTACTTTAAGACCACCAGATTTTTCTCTTCCAATTGATGAGCTCAAATCAGTCGTATCAAAGAATACTCGAGCAATCCTTCTAAACACTCCCCATAACCCAACTGGAAAGATGTTTACTCGAGAAGAACTGAATGTCATTGCCTCTCTGTGCATTGAGAATGATATTCTAGTTTTTGCTGATGAAGTTTATGACAAATTAGCCTTTGAAATGGAACACATTTCAATTGCCTCTCTTCCGGGGATGTATGAACGAACTGTGACCATGAATTCTTTGGGAAAGACGTTTTCGCTAACAGGCTGGAAAATAGGTTGGGCAATAGCTCCTCCACATTTGACTTGGGGAGTAAGACAGGCACATTCCTATCTAACCTTTGCAACATCCACTCCAATGCAGTATGCAGCTGCCACAGCCCTTAGATGCCCAGATTCTTACTATGAGGAGCTTAAGAGGGATTACTCAGCCAAGAAGGCAATATTGGTGGAGGGGTTAAAGGCAGCTGGTTTTAGAGTATATCCCTCTAGTGGAACGTACTTTGTGGTTGTTGATCATACTCCTTTTGGGTTGGAAAATGACATTGCTTTCTGCGAATACTTGATCAAGGAAGTTGGTGTTGTAGCCATTCCAACTAGCGTGTTCTATCTGAATCCAGAAGAAGGAAAGAATCTTGTAAGGTTTACCTTCTGCAAAGATGAAGATACTCTTCGAAGTGCAGTGCAGAGGATGAAGGAGAAGCTGTCAAAGAAGTGATGAGCTGTAAGAGACATCATGCACTGAATACCTTGTTCTGGCATAAATTGTTTGTAACTGTGTTGCTGACGGATTCTCCCATTGTTTGCTGATAGACATTTCTGAAAGGTTAGGATAAATAAGAACTTAGCATGTTGTAAACCCTTGAAATATATAAAGGGGAGCAGTTCTAGAGATATGTCGTTATCAGCTCAACTCCACATAATCCATGCAAATTGAGACAGGGCTTAATTGCTCATTTTAATTTAATTTTCTAGTTATATTTTATGTTGTGTTTGATATACTAGTTTCAGTAACATTTGTAAAATTTCGTGCTTCTTACCAACAGAGTAACTTATTTGAGTTATTCATAAAATGATGATGTACCCAACATATACACAGTTAGTGTCTGCTGTTGCTGAAGTTGTCTTACATTAGATGGTTGTAATTAATCTGGTATAACAGAATATTGATCATTTTTAGGTTACCCGTTCATGCTTGTTACAAATAGTGGTGCTTGGTTGGTTTTTAATTAAATCAGAATGTATATATATTTTTTTAAAATATCTTTACTTAGATAAATTGTTTTGAATAGTTGATGTTTGTTGGTTTTAAATAACTTTTATAGTATAATATTACTTAAATGGTCACTCACCTATTGGTTATAAATTAGGGAGAATTACACAAATATACAACCATAATACCAAATTTACAAAAAATACCAATACTATACCATTTTACAAAACATATCAATACATTTTTTACAAATCATACTCCCTCCGGTCCACTTTATATGATTTTTTGGTATTTTTTCTTAGGTCCAGAATATTTGACTTTTTCAAAAACCAAGATGACATTTCTTTTGACTTTCCAAAGTTACCATTGTTAATAAATTAAATACATAAAACTTTCACAATTTTCTATGAGTAAATTTTGAAAGAGATAAAGGTTAATTTAGTAAATGACATCTTTAATTAATGCTAAAAGGTGGATTCCTTGGTCTGTGTGAAAACAGTAAAAAAAATCAAATAATATGGACCGGAGGGAGTATACAACTTCCATTAAAACCATACAAATGAAGGTTTTAACCCTCCCACTGCTCCCAGTCACAGGGTTGCAGCCGGCGGTAGGTAGCCGAATTTTTTTTAATAAAAAAAATCTAAAAAAATATATTAAAAAGTATAAAACATACAAATTACACATTCATACAAGGAGCCTGTTTGGGTGGGCTTATAAGCAGCTTATTTTAAGTGGCTTATAAGTCAAAAAGTGACTTAAAAGCTACTTTTTGAGAAGTTAGGATTTTCCAACTTCTCAAAAAGTGGCTTTTAAGCCACTTATGGCTTATAAGCCCAAAAATTTTAAAGTTACCAAACATATATTAATGTGCTTATTAGCTTATAAGCCACTTTTAGGCTCACCCAAACGGGCTCAAGATATACACTTATACAAAATAGAATATACAAAATATACACTTCAATACACCCCAAACATACAAAGACATAAAAATAAATTTGTGGATCGACAAAAAACTTATTCACATACATATGAAACACACATACACATAAATACCAATATCTACAAAATTATACAAAATACAAAACCACAATTTTACCAAACATACACTTGAAAATATAAAAATACACAAATATACAACAATATACAAAGATATTCAAAAAATATTTAAATGTATTGATGCACCAAAAACATATACATACACATAATACAAACCTTATACATGTTTATACAAATAAAATACACATACAAAACCAAAAAATAAAAAAAATGATGGAGGAGCAGATCAGAGGTAGTAGCTCCGGCGTCGGAGCAAAAAATCAGATCTGGAGCAGCAAACACGATGCAGTTACGGAGCAGCGCCGCCTCCAGAGACTGAGCAGTGGCAGCAGCCGCCCTGAAAAGAAATGAGTAGTGGCATTGGCAGATCCACTGGAATAGCAGTAGCGATGGGGCTGGTTGCCGGCGAGGAGGAGGGGGACGGCGGGGTAGGTGGGTGGATGGGTGGAGGAGGGAAGAGAGAGAGAGAGAGAGAGGGAGAGAGGAAATAAATTAGGGTTTTGAGTTTGGAAGAGTGGGAAATGAAAAAAATGGTATGTAGAGTAATTAAGTGTAACTATTGGTATACTTTGTAAATATTATAAAAGTATTGTTATTTTTAGTAATTTAGCTAGTAGGATTGTCATGTAATGTAAATTTTCTTTTAAATTACTAATAATGTCAATTTTCTTTAGTTTGTTGCAAAAAGGTTACTCTTTTGCGTATATAACTCCAACTGTCATTGTTGACGGAAATTGTTTGTGCCTAAAACTTGACCGCTAGGAAAACAGATGAATTTGTGAATAGAGACACTGAGAATAATAAAAAATATCTGAAGAAGGCGAAATAAAATAAGAACTATATTGCTTGAATATTGAAGAAAAAGTTTCTAGGTGAATCTCAGAGTGTGAATTATAATGGGGAGAATTAAATTTATAGGCTAGGCATTATCTCAATTCTAAGTATGGTATAATACTTCTACATAAGACCTTTGGTCCATTACAAGAGGCGGTTGCCTAAAATTTTACCCTTAGTAAAAGTAGGCTAAACCTAAGGTGGCTAAAAATTAAAAGTAAGTCTATCGAGCCTGTGCCCGTGCCTCTCGTGCAGCCGTGGCTAAAGGGGCTGATGTGTCATCAAGAACTTTTAGCGCCCGTTGCTCTCTTGAGCATTCTGTGCTTGGCCAGCTGGCTTTTTGCTCCTGTAATTACAGGTGGCATAATTACACAATCCCCTACTTTCTGAGTGCTAAGTGACTTGCACTATTTTGACTAGTGACTGAAGTTTTGTCCCCAGAGGGTACATGCGCCCACGCCTAGTTGACTCTTCAGCCTTTCGCACCTTCCCAAGAGCCGTCATTACATCCTGCTAGTACTGCTCCATTGTTATGATTTACTTTTGATCGTTCTATATCTTTGTTCTTATCCTCCTCTCCTTTCCGTCCTATATAAAAGCCTTCGCCTTTGCTTTCTTTTCTCCATCTTCTTCCTAAGTGTTTCCTTTTGAAAGTAGATTCAGCTATTTCACGAATCCTTTTTGCTCATCTTTTCTTCACTTTCTGATGATCACCCTGACCTTTATTCTTCCTGTTTTTGAACCCATCTCTTTTTTTATTCCTGTGTTTAGTCGCTCCCGAGGTCGGATGGTGTGTGAGAGAACTAAAAAGCTGGAACAACTCTGTACTATGGCATGACTGGGGCTTTAACAAGGTGCTCAAAATATGTTTTGCCGATAATTGTGCGCCGATTATGGCAGAACCACCTGTCGACACCCATTTTTCTCGAACCGGTTAGAGTTCGAAACAGGGTTCGACTTATTGGAACTCACGCGTAAGACTTGGAGTCGCCATCTAACATATTTTTTTAACTAGGCGTATTAGAGCACCTACTTTTCTTTCTAGCCAATTTTTATAGTTAATTCCGAAATATGGTCTTGCGAACTAAAAATTCTAGGTAAGGGTTCAAGTTTACCCGAAAGAAAGGTGTTAGGAACCTCTCGGGTTTCACCAAATATGGTTACCAGCCGGACTAAATAATTGAGTTTCAAAAGTAAATAACTAAACTAAATAAGCAAAAATATTGAATAATCGACTATAGTACACGAATAACTACAATATGAAATAAATATTCATCTTTTCTAATATCATCTTTTTAACGAGCTTCATCCAAATGTGCCTCGCAAATGAAACAAACAAGTTAGTAAGAATCATAAATAAAATTACTTAGAATAAAAAGAAATTAAATAAGAGTAATAGTTTTGAAATATTTGTGTTTCTTTCAAAAGCATCGTCCTTTTGTGATTCCACCACGACGTACCTCGCAAAAAATATAAAGATATGAATTAGTACAAAAAATAAATAAACAATAATAATAGTAAAAATAATAATAATAAACGATAAAATAAAGGAAAAATAATTTTTGTAAAACTTTAGGCTCAGATTGGTGTATTGCATCAAGTAGAGGTTAGGGATGTCGGTACGACTGCAAACACGGAGCCCAGGCCGATTTTCCATGCCAAGTACCACCAATCCCACTTCTCTACCATCGATTACTTTAAAAAATAATACGCATCGTCATCGCCTTTTTTTTTTTTTTTAATTTTCGGAGGGACACGTAAGGGACATTGTATAACGTAACGGGACGAGACTTATTGGCCTCCAAAATGCCATTGGTTTAACGGTGTAGTGTCCGTTCAAATCAGTGTATAGCCTCAAATAAAATATTTTCATAGGCTTAAGTGCAGTATCTATTCGAAATCAGTAAATATGCCACATAGTGGAATAGGTCCAATCTAACGTCAGGAGGATGTGAGCTTCCCAAAAAAAATCAACTCCTCAAGTGCTTGGCTTTCCGTTCAGCAAAATACAAAACAACATAGCCAAAAGCTTTAAGCTTAAGTGACCAAAGCATATCCAACAATAAAGCATAGATAAAGGATCGAATAAACCAGAACTCGACTTCCCCGGTGAGACTACGGTGGGAATCAAAATAGACGGAGCGAACGATCAGTTGGAGGAGGAGACGGAGGAGCGACTGCCTGGTGGCGTCGCTACCACCCCAGCCTCTTCTTATTCTTAATTGTGATTCAGTGACAGTAGCAAATCAAAGAAAACAAAGAAACGACCATGGCTTTTCAAGCCAAGCTCACGACAGCGGTGACCGCTTGTCACCTCCTTTCAAAGATGGTGTTCTCGTTTCCTATCTCATCTTCCCCTTTTCTTTCCCTCTCGCTAACAAGCAAAAACGAACATGGGAACAACGTAGAGGAACAGAAAAAGGGTGTGCAGTGGTGGAATTTTCCGGTGGTAGTGGTGATTTCCACCACTATTTCCAATCTGTACCACTGCCTGTATGGTATCCCCAAATCCCGATCTCACTGATTCTCATTTTCCCTCGTGTGTTGTGTATGTATATGTTCTGTATTTGGTGTAGTGGAGGTGTGTGTTTGTGTACTGGTTGAGATGGTGTTGTAAGAGAGGGTGAGGGTGATGGTCTTTATCGATTTGTGTGAGTGGTGTGTTTGGACTGTATGTTGGTGTAAGGGGAGAGACTAAGGGAGTGTTATTGTCTGATGGTGTCTCTTTGTGAAATAATGGAAAGCAATATATAGGGAGAAGATAAAAGAGCCGTTGGAGGATCATCCCAATTTCGGGGATTTGATTCAAAATGAGAGGGGAGATTTGGAGCAGATTTGTTAGGATTTAGGAGTGATTGGAGAGATTGAGGGAGATAACGAGAAAGATTAGGGGGATTTGGACATGGGGAAAATATACTGCCTTAAATTAAGGAGTTTGTGGAGTTGGGGATTATGAATGATTTTTGGAGCTTTGTTTAAAATATAAGGAATGTATTTGGACTGTCTTTCATCTAGGTTCAAGATAGGAGAAGAAGATTTAAATGAAATTAAAAATTTAAAAGATGAGGATCTTTGTAATTTTAAGAAGGAATGAAATATAAGGTAAGATATTGAAAAGAGCATTTTTGCCATGACTTAAATGTAGAAAAGTGTATTTTGCAGGTATTGTGGAAAAATTTGAATCTCGAATGAATGTTGGTAGAGTACGAATAGAATTTAAACCGGTATTCAACTAAAGGTGCTAAATAAATATAAATGCACATATATATATATATATATATATATATATATATATATATATATATATATATATATATATATATATATATATATATATGAAAGATGCACATATAAAGACAATTGAAGTCACAATTAATTAACTAAGTATAAATAGCAACAAATATTTATTAAATACACTAAATTGCACAATCAACCATAGTTTTGATAAATAGTCTAAATGATGCAAAATTACTTAATATAGCCACCATTATATATATTATGTATAAATAAGGGATAACACACGTAAACGCATGCCTTGTAATGGAAATTTTCTCAAACAGTTGTATTGCACCTTTAAGTTAAATTACGGCCAGTTATGGAAAAAGAAGGGACAAAATTGGGTGTCAACAGCTGCCCCTCTTTGCCTGGGGATGATGAAAAGAATCTTCGAGCAAAGATAGTTGACGGAGTAACCAATTTTGTCACGACGGGCGGGCAAAATGCTGGAAAGGAAAATTAGAGTTTTCGGGTATTTCGATCGAACCACGGTGTCTGAATTGCCTACATATCTCGGGTTTCACGAGAATCAGGTCGTGTGTAGTTTTAGAATGGCATGTTGCCTGTGTGAGATGTGTACGGCGCACGATTAGGTGTCAAGAGTAAACTTGTCAGAGTATGCAAAGTTTACATTTGTGTATGCTTTGCCATTTGGCGAGATAAATGATTGAAGAGTAAAACAGAGGTACTATCGAAGATGAGATAACATCATAGATCGAGCGTATGAAAAGAGGCTTATAATCATCCTAGTTATGAAAATATGGCGTGCTTCACACCCATAAAGAGGAGTTTACACGGACATAGTTTCCACTTCATCTCGATAAATGAGTTATCTTGCCTTCAATATTGTCTTGAATGAACTTGGGAATATTGAGGAGTAAAGCACAATAAGTATGCACGATTCAAACAGAAGAGCACGATTAAGCACGAAAACAGGCATGATTGACACAAATGGGCTTGAATAGGAAGGAACACAAACTGGCATCCAATCAGGAATGAAACATTAGGTAGATCACTTGTGCGAGTAAGAAAATTTAGCTTTGAGCACTTTAGAACTCAGCGAATAGATAGTTTGAGGGTGTAGCAAAAGCAATGTCTGTGAGATTAAGCTTCTTGAAAGGTGCTCTAGAATGGTGCATAGTATGTATTTGAGGTTTTGTGGTTGCACAATTTCGTGTGGGGTAGTGATTTTTCGAGAGCAAGTATGAGAGTGTGAAAAATGGCACAGGAGTTCGTCGAGAGATTGGAGAGTGTGCATTAAAAAAAAGATAAGTGCAAACAGAGATAAAGATAAAGTAAACTTCCCTGTTGAGCTAAGTAGTTGTCTTGTCTATTTTCAAGTGCATTGAGCGCTAGGAAATATATGCCTCTCCTCTGGGGATGTTTATTTGCTCCTCAGGAGCTGCTAAAGGCCTCTCGTCAGTAGATAATTGCTTGTCGCATCAGGCTATGTACCCTGCGAACAAAAAATAAAGTAAAGTGCTAAAAGAAAACTAAATGCCTCTCGTCGGGAGATGTTTGCCCGTCGCGTCGGACTGCGTACCCTATGTTGACACCCAATTTTGTCCCTCCTTTTTTCTAAAATTAGCTATAATTTAACTGAAAGGTGCAATTTGACTACTTGTGTAAAATGTGCATTAGAAATCATGCATTTATATGTGTTATCCTCTATTTATATATTACATACTTAAATGTGGCTATATTACGTAATTTTACATTATTTAGGTTATTTGTCAAAACTGTGATTGTTTGCGCAATTTAGTATATTTATAATATCATATAATTGCATCATTTAGGGTACATGTCAAATTTGTATCGATGTGTGATCATTTGTGCAAATTAGTAATTATCTGTGATTATCTATATTTAAATAATTTTATTTGAGTTTATTTAATGATTATTTGTGCATTTTATACAATATGTATATCTATGTTTTATTTTATTTTACCTTTAAGTTGAATATTGGCCAATTAAAATATCCAACTTCCTTTTTATTAATTTTTCCATATTTCAAAATCCCTACCAAAATTCTTTATTTATTTATATTCATTTTTATCTACTTTTTCTATTGAATTACATTTTCTCTTTGAACCTAGACACAATATTTAACCAAGTACATCCTCATTATTTGAATTTTGAAAATAGCATTTCCTAAATCTTCTTCTTGATTTTTGCTATTTTTCCTAATCACTCCTAATCCCCAAAATCTCTCACCCTCAACTAATTCCCAGAATCCTCCCTATCAATTTTCTCCAAAAAATGGGGCCGATCACCCAACATCTATTTTCTTTCTCCAATCCTATAAACAAACATCAGCCGCACAAAAACAGACACACACGATCAGTACACAATATTTTTACACACACAGAACAATTAGTATATACAGACGACGACACACCAGCCCCCGTCTTCTTCCTCACCCCACACTGCCGCAATGCAGACTCCTCTTCCTCCATTACACACCATCATCACCCATTACATCGACACACAAACACACATACACGGCTTCATCCCCTCATCCTCATTACATTATCACATATACACATATAAGTACAGCATACAACTTCCCTCATCTTCTTACACCCATCTCCAACATACGTGATACAAACATCCTCTACACATAGTACCCACAGACACACCCATATACAAAAACAAGAAGAGCAAAGCCCATACACACAGACAATAGATACACACAGCTCCCTCTCTCCACTCCTTCACTGCTACGCACCATTACCCTCACACCTGCAACCCACCCATCATGCCATCGAAAGTCAATACACACACGTACACTAATCGAGCAAGAACAGATACAGAATGCACCCCCACATCTCCCTCATCGTTTTCCTCGCACCCAAAACCTAAAAAAAATACCAACACACCCACCAAATACTGAAACTGACCGGGATAGTGAGGGAACAACCCCCTTTCATCATCTTCAATTTCTTACTACTTTCAATACATACATACACATACCGAAGCAATACAAAGCAGAGGGAGATCGGGGATGCAGATTCATAAATAGAGGAGAAAGGAGATCGGGGTCATGGGGAAGAACGGAGATAAATCGGGACAGTGGGAGTTTGGGTGGTACAAGGAACAGGGAAATAACAGTAGCAAAAATTGGTAGAGAGAAGCACCGCTCGCGGTGGAGATATTAGTAAGACAGGGTCGCAGTGACACCGGGGTTGTTTGCCACCGGAAGTCGCTCCTCAGTTTTGCTGCTTGTCTCGCCGGGGTTGGAGTGCTATTATCTGTCGACGGCGTTGTTCTTTCAATCTCGCCGTTACCATAGTGCTGTCACTAGAATTTTGGTCGGGGATGGTGGCAAAGTCTCCTGTGTTTTGGTCTCAAATGTTGACTGGGGATATTGATTACCTTTGTTTCGTTGACTGTGTGGATATTCTATTTGCTTATGTTTTAATTTCTGACTTTATTAAAAGGCGCTGGCTGATTTTTTGAGTACAAGGAATCGTTGACTATTCTGGATAATTTTTTTATCTGATCGCAGGAGGTTGAGACTGCTTTGGAGCAAATACCACAATATATGCTAGGCCAAGGAAAATAATCATTTATTTGAGGCCTATTGACTGATTTGAGTGGATACTGCATTTAAACAGTCCCATCCCCCGTGTCCCTAAAATAGGCAATGACGATGCATATCACTTTGCAAAGTAAGCAATAGTAGAGTGGTGGGATTAAAAGTACCTGGCATGGCAAACCGGCCTGGGCTCTGTGTTTGCAGCCGTACCGGCATCCCTAACTTCTGCTTGATGCAATACACCATTCTGAGCCTACATTTTTATAAAATCCTTTCCCCCTTTATTTTATTTTTATTATTATTATTGATATTTTATACTATCATTATTTTTATTAATACTAACTTATTTTCCCTATATTTTGTGCGAGGTAAAAAATGAATAAAAGAACGCCTATTTTTGAAGGAGAACGACAAGAAGAAAATCCTTTATTTATTATTATTACTAGTATTTGTTATTCTTTATTATTATTATTTCACTTTATTAAATTGTCGTGCTAACTTATTTTTATTTTTGCAAGGTACCTTTAGAAGAAGTCAATTCGTGGATTTAAAACTTTTTTCATTTAACCTTAATTAATTATATGCATATTATCGTATCCATTTAATTACTTGTCTATTTTAGTTAGCTATTTTATTTGCTTATTTACTTAGAATCCTAATTGTTTAGTCCGGCAGGTAAACCACATTTGGTGGAGCCTGAGAGGTGCCTAACCCCTTCCACTCGGGTTAACTTGAACCCTTACCTAGATTTCTGGTTCGTAGACTAAGTTTCGGAGTTAATTGTAAAATTAGCTAGAAAAAAAATAGGTGCCCTAATACGCCTAGTTAAAAAATATATTAGGTGGCGACTCTAACTCTTTACCCGTGAGTTACCCAATAAGTCGAGCCCTATTTTGAACTTTAACCGGTTCGGGTAAAATAGGATGCGACAGAATGGTGACTCTGCTGGGGAAATCAAGGTTCAAACCATAACGGACTTTAAATTGAGATTCTTTACTTGCTTTATTTTCCTGCCATTTTATTCCGATACTAACTTTTCTTCCTTTCCTTTTCTTTGCAGGATTAAAGTTTTATTTTTGAATTTTCAAATTTTGGGGCTCTATTATTTAAATTGCTTGGTTATATTTTCTTAATTGTTATTTATGTCACTCACACTTCCTCCACTACTGGAAAGTTTACACTTGCACACACCATAAACGGTTACGTGGATTTCATGGCCGTTTCACTCTCAAAAAACTCTTTAGGGGGTACGGTTGGGGTATAGTTGGTCCGTGGTACAACTAACAATTCCAAACGTTCCCACCCCTTGGTTGTCCGCCTAGCGGAACCATGTCCTTGTCTAGTAAACCCACTCTTAGAAGGTTCTTTAGGATAGCACAACACGTCCCACACTTCAACTATTTTCAAATCTTTCATAAGTTTGCTAAATCTTTTTCTTTTAAAACAATTTCACGTCATAATTCTTTTTTTATTTTCTTTATTGTCCAGTTTCTATTTTTAAAAGCTAACTTATTTATTTCATTTTATTTTTACTCCTCCTTTTTAAAATCATTGTTTGAAATACTTCAATATGTGCATCCTTTCCATAAAATTGCTAAATTCCTTTTCTTTAAAATAATTTTACTTAATTTAATATTGTCTAGTTTCTATTAATTCTATTTTTTAAAAACTAATGTGTGTTTGTTTTGTTGCCTTTTTTAAAACTTATTTTGTGAAATATTTCTATATGTGCATATTTACAACAATTAAACATTTTTAGGGAACATGTGCATTTCTTTCAAACTTGTGCATTTCTTTCAAAACTCGTACATTTTAAACTTGTGCATATCACGCATATCTTCCGCCACTCCTGACAACTTTTTAAATCGTGCGTTGAAAATACGGTGGTTACAACCGCCCTTTCCTTCACAAAAATTCCTTTAGGGGGAATGACTTGAAATCTATTTAGTCCGAGGCGTTCCCGCTCCCAAGTTTACAGCAAATTTCTGGCTATCATTCCAGACAGGTTTAGGGACACAGGTGAATCTGAGTACAACATTTCATCCACAGACAGACGGACAGGCTGAGCGGACCATTCAGACCTTAGAAGATATGCTTAGCACTTGCGTGTTAGATTTTGGAGGCAGCTGGAGTGATCATCTATCGTTGATAGAGTTTGCATATAATAATAGCTATCATTCTAGTATACAGATGGCACCATATGAAGCTTTGTATGGGCGCAAACGCAGGTCTCCTATAGGATGGTTCGAGGTTAGCGAGTCTCAATTGATAAGTCTAGATTCAATCCAACAAGCAGTTGATAAAGTCGAGTTGATCAGGGAAAGATTATTAGCAGCGCAGAGCAGACATAAGTCCTATGCAGATAATCGACGTCGAGATTTAGAATTTCAGATTGGCGATTCAATATCCCTGAAAGTATCACCTATGAAAGGCGTTATGAGATTTAGAAAGAAGGGAAAGCTTAGCCCTAGATTCATTGGTCCATATAAGGTTATCAGGCGAGTTGGCTGTGTAGCCTACGAGTTAGACCTTCCAGCAGACCTTCAGGAGGTACATCCAGTATTCCATGTTTCTATGCTCAGAAAATGTGTCGAAGATCCTTCTACAGTTGTACCAGTAGATGGTATACAGATCACAGAGCAATTAACTTATAAAGAGGTGCCAGTTGCAATTTTAGATAGATAGATTCGTCGACTAAGGACGAAAGACATTCCTTTAGTGAAGATGCTATATCAAAGCAATAATATAGAAGAAATAACTTGGGAAGCTGAAAATGACATGAGATCCAAATATATACATCTCTTCATTACTTCAAGTATGTAACAGATCGTTGCTTAATGCTTCTACATACTTCATTTAACATTCGAGGATGAATGTTCCTAACGGGGGAATATTGTTACACCCCGTAAGTCTAAATTGGCGTATATCATTATAATATCATGTTAAGAATGATTTAAGTGAGTTTAAAGTCATAATATGACCATATATGATGTTTATATGTTGAATATAAATTTTTGGAAAAATAGGATTTAAGTTGCGGAAAAACAGACTAAGGAATTGCCTTGTAATGAAGCTTTTTCAACAATTAATTTCGTGTATTATATGAAGTCTTTTGGGGATATATCATATATCACATTAAAGGTCTTGGAGTGTAATTTCCAAAACTTTTGACGGTTTATTCATACAACTTATAGATAAAAAGATATTAGCCTCAGAAGTCAGGCCAGAAAAAGGGCCATAAGCGCAAAAGAGGACTAAAACTGAAATATTTGAAGTATAAAAGTGGAAACTCATCATTTTCTCGTCATTTCCAGCAAATTCATGATATAAACAGTGTGTTCATGAAGGTTAAAGCCACTTTCATGATTTTGAAGGAAGGACGCCGATCGTAACTCGAAATTAAAGACAGATTGCGTCAAAACGCTCTACGCGATTAGGGTAACATTATGCTACCTTCAATTTCTTCTATAGTTTGAGTTTTAGAATTACTTCATGGCTAAGTAAAGTACCTAAATTCTATTTTATAGCTTGTTTAAGCTTTAGAAGGTGTGGAATTCAAGGGAAACAAGGTTTAGAAGCAAGAAACATCAAAGGTATGTAAGGCTAAACCTTTGTTTTGGTAAGGCATGTATCCTTTAGCTTTTGAAGCTTTTCTTAGTTCCAAACATGGTGTTTCTTTTTGGGTACTTGTATATCATCAAAGAAACCTTGTATATACTTAATTTGGTACTAAAATCCAAGGTGAAAGACGTCCAAATCAGCAAGACAATACGTTTCAAAATCTGAAAAATTGTTTTGATCTTTTGACAGTTGTTAGTATATTGATCATAACTCCTTATAAAAAATTGATATTTAGATTCTTTAAGAATCCCCAGAACTCTAAGACATATATCTAAAACTTTCATGAAGGCCATGAAGTCTATATCTTTGATCTACACTCTGAAAATTAGGTCGAAAGGCAGGATAGTGGTGCTGCCCAGATATTCTATCTGCGGATTTATTATGTCATCCAGTTGTCTCATCTTGTTATCCGTTTAACATGTTTATGTTATCAGCTTATCCGGGTATCCATTCCCGTGTATAGTATAGTACTGGTTCTATTTTTGCGGATCATCCAGTTTCAGGGGAAACTCTGCCGATTTTTTTATAGAAATTCAAATAGTTGGACAAATTCTAAGTTTCAGGTTGTGTTTATAATTCCATCCAGAGTTTTCTTATCATTCCTTTGAGTCCATATATATCGTTGCCACATGTGTTATGCCTCATACATGCTTATGCTTATATTGTGATCATGTTATGTGTGATTTGGAGTCCCCCATAGAGGCTGGACATTGGACACACAGTTCGGTCGCGTGTGATACTACCCGTCTGGGGGATACAGTCCCTCTGGTTCAGGCGGGAGTTGAAACACCTAGTGTGACCGGGTGTCATTCGCACACTCTGACCAGAGAGACTAGATATTACTTGCTGGGGGGGGGGATATAGCCCATAACACCCACCAGGTTTGTTATATACGCGTATATAGCCACAGTATGCACTGCATGATTATACATGAGGCTAGTTTCAATTTTCAGTTACCTGATTTGGGGGGATACAGCCCATAACACCAGACAGGTATTAGTTCAGATGTTCCGTTACCTGATTTGGGGGGATATAGCCCATAACACCAGACAGGAACCAGTTCAGATAACAATTCAGTTTTAGCTCAGTACCAGTTATCAGCCACCAGTTCTTAGCGTCAGGATCAGTTGACAGTTATCGGTTCCAATTTCTAATTACCAGTTCTCAGTCATATTACAGTTATTTATCAGTATAATTCATCTCAGTTTTCAGTTTCAGATTCAGCTTGACATCAGTTTATATTCAGATCATGTTTAGTACGTTCTTCAGATTTCCAACTATATTGCTATGCTCAAGCTCATATTTACATATTTATATTCCAGCCGTACAGTTTCATTCAGCTATTATATATTATATGCTCCTGCCTTACATACTTGGTACATATCGTACTCACGCCCTTTTTTTGGGGCGCTGCGTTTCATGCCGCGCAGGTGCAGATAGATCAATGCTTGGACCATGTTAGTAGGCCATCTATCAGCTGTTGGAGTCACTCCGCTTACTCCCGGAGTTACTTATCTTTTGGTATGTGTATAGTCAGCCAGCTTGAGTATGGCGGGACCTTGTCCCGTCCTTTGTACATTCAGTTCAGCACTCTTAGAGGCCTGTAGATATGTCCCTGTGTGGTTTTGGCAGTATGTTATGTATGTCAGCTTTTTGTATTGCATAATCCTTATCAATTAGGTTTATGCTTATTCTGTTTATCAGTTATATTCATGGTTTAGCAGATTATCAGCAGGATTAGTGATGATCGACACTTAGTGTTGGTCATCTGTCGCGACCCTAGGTTGGGTCGTGACAAAAGTGGTATCAGAGCAGTTCAGTCCTAGGGTGTCTACAGGCCGTGTCTAGTAGAGTCTTGTTTAGGAGTATGTTGCGCGCCATACTTTTGAACAGGAGGCTACAAGGCACTTCAGGACAGTTGTATTTCTTTCTTCTCTAGATCGTGCGGTAGAGCCATGATTATAGAATTCAGCCCTCTAACAATAGTGTTTTCAGCAAATCGATGTCGCCGAAGAAACTAACAACTGCCCAGAAGGGCAAGGCTATTGCCGGCCAGGGTACTAGTAGAGTGCCACCTGAAGTGGGTGAGAGTGAGGTGTTCAGACCTGAGGCTCCATCTGATGCCTCATAGAACCCTTCAGTTCAGGGTGATATTAGAGGTATTGCAGCTGCCATACCTCCAGTTCCTCAGCGTGATAGCCAGGGACAGGAAGTGAGGGATGCCATCAGATTATTGACCAGTGTTGTAGTTGCTCAGAATAGACAGCATAGTGCAGATGCCTAGGGAGATGTTGGATCCAGGATCAATGATTTTATCAGGCTAGAGCCTATAGTCTTTACCGGATCCCGTATAGGAGAGGACCCTCAGGATTTTCTAGTGAGGATAGCTAGATTGTTGAGGGTTATGCACGTGTCAGAGATAGAGTCAGTAGAGTTGGCTGCATTCAGATTACATGACCTAGAAGCAGGGTGGTATCAGACATGGGAGCTATCTAGAGGGCCAAATACTACTCCCGCGACTTGGAAGGAATTCTCAGATGCCTTCTTTTATCAGTATATGCCTATAGAGACACAGAGAGAACGTGCTGATCAGTTCCTAACCTTGAGACAGGGAAGTTTGAGTGTAGAAATGTATAATTATCGCTTTAATTTCTTAGCAAGGTTTGACCCTACTGTGGTAGCCAGTATGGAGGATAGAATTCACAGGTATGTACTGTGAATAGGTCTACGCCTCGTGAATGAGTGTATGACTGTTGCTATGCAGCCAAGTATAATCATATCACGCATTCAGGCGTTTGCTTTATCACTTGAGGAGAGGAAGTAGAAACAGAGAGCCGACGGGGATAGAGTGTTACACAAGAGGGGCAGATTTTTTGGTTCGTTTGGAGAGACGTCTGGAGCGAGTAGACAGCAGGGTGTTAAACAGCCACCAGCTAGTATACCTCATAATTCTCGTGGCCTGAGATCTGATAGACCTCCTCAGTCCAGATCTACTCACGCAACACAGACTTCAGGATTTAAGCATCGTGGTACTTCTATACCGGCCAGTCAGACATATCCTAAATGTCCAGATTGTGGTAGATGCCACTTGAGACCATGTATGTTAGGAGTTGATACTCGTTATATTTTTCAAAAGGCAGCCCATTTCATGAGAGATTTCCCGACTCGGAGGTAGTGGTGCGTCCCAGCCAGCTAGATCAGCAGTTGCCTCCTTAGCACCAGCACGCCATCAGGGGCATGTTCTTCAGGATGGCACCTGCATAACAGAAAGAACTTAAGGAGCAACTGAAGGATTTGTTAGATAAAGGCCTCATCAGCCCCAACATTTCCTCGTGGAGAGCCTCGGTATTATTTGTGAAAAAGAAAGATGGCTCTCTACGCATGTGCATAGATTATAGACAGTTAAATAAAGTCACAATCAAGAATAAATACCCTTTTTCTCAAGATTGATGACTTGTTCGACCAGCTCCAGGGTGCCAAGTACTTCTCGAAGATAGATTTGCGATCAGGCTGCCATCAGGTTAGAGTCAGAGAGTCTGATACATCTAAGCCTGCATTTAGGATCAGGTATGGCCATTATGAATTTTAGTGATGTTGTTTGGACTAACTAATGCCTCTGCAGTATTTATGAATCTGATGAATAGCGTATTCAGGTATTACTTGGATTTATTTCTTATTGTATTTATTGATGATATTCTAATCTATTCAAAGTCTGAATCAGAGCATGCGGAGCACCTGCGCACAGTATTGGGTACTCTTCGGGACTAGCAATTATATGCTAAGTTCTCAAAGTGTGAATTCTGGTTAGATTCAGTGGCATTTCTTGGCCACATAGTTTCAGCAGAAAGAATTAAAGTAGATGACCAGAAGATCGAGGCTGTGAAGAATTGGCCCAGACCTACGACGCTAACTAAAGTACGTAGTTTTCTGGGTTTGGAAGGTTATTACAGAAGGTTCACAGAAGGTTTTTCCTCCATTGCAGCTCCACCAAATTGACACAGAAAACAACTAAATTTTAGTGGTCTGATTCTTGCGAGCACAGTTCCAAGAACTAAAGAACAGGTTGATAACAGCTCCCATACTTACATTTCTAGAGGGATCTGAGGACTATGTCATTCACTGTGACGCTTCTCGAATTGGTCTTGGTTGTGCATTGATGCAGCACGGAAAAAAAAAGCACGAGCAGAACTACCCTACTCATGATTTAGAGCTTGCAGCAGTCATTCATGCATTGAATATTTTGAGACATTATTTGTACGGAGTTCATGTTGATATTTATACAGACCACAAGAGCCTCCAATATGTATTTAAGCAGAAGGAGCTAAACCTACGACAGAAGAGGTGGCTAGAGTTGTTGAAGGACTACGACATGGACATTCTTTATTATCCTGGTAAAGCGAATGTTGTTGCTGATGCCCTTAGTTGTAAGTCCATGGGTAATTTATCTTAATTACAACCACATAAAAGAAACTTAGCTCATGCACTTCACCAGTTAGGCAGTTTAGGAATCGGATTAATAGATTCAGATGATCCAGAAGTTACAGTTATAACACAACCACTACTTGTCTAGTAACAGAAGTAAAACAGCACCAGTATGAGGATCTTGTTCTAGTTGAATACAGACAAATAGCCAGAAGAAAACCGGAGTTACTATACAGGGTTACTATTGACGGGGTTCTCATGTATAAATATAGACTTTGTGTTCCAGATGTTGCAGATTTACGTGGACGGATTATGATTGAGGCACACTATTCCAGGTACACTGTTCACTCAGGTTCGACTAAAATGTATCATGACCTTAAGCAGATTTATTATTGGGACGGAATAAAGCGTGACATAGCAGAGTTTGTGGCTCAGTGTCCTAACTGCCAGTAAGTTAAAGTCGAGCATCAAAAACCTAGTAGCTTGTTACAGGAAATCGAGATTCCACCATGGAAATGGGAAGTAGTGAATATGGACTTCATTACAGACTAGCCCGTACGCAGAGCAAGTATGACTGTATCTGGGTTATAGTAGACAGGCTTACTAAATCAGCTTATTTCTTACCTGTTAGAACTACATATACAGCGGAGGATTATGCTAGACTTTATATCAGAGAGATAGTGCGCCTACATGGTATTCCAGTATCTATCATTTCAGACAGGGGCGCACAGTTTACAGCAAATTCCTGGCTATCATTCCAGACAGGTTTAGGGACACAGGTGAATCTTAGTACAACATTTCATCCACAGACAGACGGACAGGCTGACCGGACCATTCAGACCTTAGAAGATATGCTTAGCACTTGCGTGTTAGATTTTGGAGGTAGCTGGAGTGATCATCTACCGTTGATAGAGTTTGCATATAATAATAGCTATAATTCTAGTATACAGATGGCACCATATGAAGTTTTGTATGGGCGCAAACGCATGTCGCCTATAGGATGGTTCGAGGTTAGCGAGTCTCAATTGATAGGTCTAGATTCAATCCAACAAGCAGTTGATAAAGTCGAGTTGATCAGGGAAAGATTATTAGCAGCGCAGAGCAGACATAAGTCCTACGCAGATAATCGACGTCGAGATTTAGAATTTCAGATTGGCGATTCAATATTCCTGAAAGTATCACCTATGAAAGGCGTTATGAGATTTAGAAAGAAGGGAAAGCTTAGCCCTAGATTCATTGGTCCATATAAGGTTATCAGGCGAGTTGGCCGTGTAGCCTACGAGTTAGACCTTCCAGCAGACCTTCAGGAGGTACATCCAGTATTCCATGTTTCTATGCTCAGAAAATATGTTGGAGATCCTTCTACAGTTGTACCAGTAGATGGTATACAGTTCACAGAGCAATTAACTTATGAAGAGGTGCCAGTTGCAATTTTAGATAGATAGATTTGTCGACTAAGGACAAAAGACATTCCTTTAGTGAAGATGCTATATCAAAGCAATAATATAGAAGAAATAACTTGGGAAGCTGAAAATGACATGAGATCCAAATATATACATCTCTTCATTACTTCAAGTATGTAACAGATCGTTGCTTAATGCTTCTACATACTTCATTTAACATTCGAGGACGAATGTTCCTAACGGGGGAATATTGTTACACCCCGTAAGTCTAAATTTGCGTATATCATTATAATATCATGTTAAGAATGATTTAAGTGAGTTTAAAGTCATAATATGACCATATATGATGTTTATATGTTGAATATAAATTTTTGGAAAAATAGGATTTAAGTTGCGGAAAAACAGACTAAGGAATTGCCTTGTAATGAAGCTTTTTCAACAATTAATTTCGTGTATTATATGAAGTCTTTTGGGGACATATCATATATCAAATTAAAGGTCTTGGAGTGTAATTTCCAAAACTTTTGACGGTTTATTCATACAACTTATAGATAAAAAGATATTAGCCTCAGAAATCAGGCCAGAAAAAGGGCCATAAGCGCAAAAGAGGACTAAAACTGAAATAGTTGAAGTATAAAAGTGGAAACTCATCATTTTTACGTCATTTCCAGCAAATTCATGATATAAACAGTGTGTTCATGAAGGTTAAAGCCACTTTCATGATTTTGAAGGAAGGACGCCGATCGTAACTCGAAATTGAAGACAGATTGCGTCAAAACGCTCTACGCGATTAGGGTAACATTATGCTACCTTCAATTTCTTCTATAGTTTGAGTTTTAGAATTACTTCATGGCTAAGTAAAGTACCTAAATTCTATTTTATAGCTTGTTTAAGCTTTAGAAGGTGTGGAATTCAAGGGAAACAAGGTTTTGAAGCAAGAAACATCAAAGGTATGTAAGGCTAAACCTT
Source organism: Petunia x hybrida (assembly GCA_037355625.1). Taxonomy (NCBI): domain Eukaryota; kingdom Viridiplantae; phylum Streptophyta; class Magnoliopsida; order Solanales; family Solanaceae; genus Petunia; species Petunia x hybrida. The sequence continues at coordinate 4,091,372 of JBBBVM010000051.1, forward strand.
TGTTTTGGTAAGGCATGTATCCTTTAGCTTTTGAAGCTTTTCTTAGTTCCAAACATGGTGTTTCTTTTTGGGTACTTGTATATCATCAAAGAAACCTTGTATATACTTAATTTGGTACTAAAATCCAAGGTGAAAGACGTCCAAATCAGCAAGACAATACGTTTCAAAATCTGAAAAATTATTTTGATCTTTTGACAGTTGTTAGTATATTGATCATAACTCCTTATAAAAAATTGATATTTAGATTCTTTAAGAATCCCCAGAACTCCAAGACATATATCTAAAACTTTCATGAAGGCCATGAAGTCTATATCTTTGATCTACACTCTGAAAATTAGGTCGAAAGGCAGGATAGTGGTGCTGCCCAGATATTCTATCTGCGGATTTATTATGTCATCCAGTTGTCTCATCTTGTTATCCGTTTAACATGTTTATGTTATCAGCTTATTTGGGTATCCATTCCCGTGTATAGTATAATGCTGGTTCTATTTTTGCGGATCATCCAGTTTCAGGGGAAACTCTGCCGATTTTTTTTATAGAAATTCAAATAGTTGGACAAATTCTAAGTTTCAGGTTGTGCTTATAATTCCATCCAGAGTTTTCTTATCATTCCTTTGAGTCCATATATATCGTTGCCACATGTGTTATGCCTCATACATGCTTATGCTTATATTGTGATCATGTTATGTGTGATTTGGAGTCCCCCATAGAGGCTGGACATTGGACACACAGTTCGGTCGCGTGTGATACTACCCGTCTGGGGGATACAGTCCCTCTGGTTCAGGCGGGAGTTGAAACACCTAGTGTGACCAGGTGTCATTCGCACACTCTGACCAGAGAGACTAGATATTACTTGCTGGGGGGGGGATATAGCCCATAACACCCACCAGGTTTGTTATATACACGTATATAGCCACAGTATTCACTGCATGATTATACATGAGGCTAGTTTCGATTTTCAGTTACCTGATTTGGGGGGATACAGCCCATAACACCAGACAGGTACTAGTTCAGATGTTCAGTTACCTGATTTGGGGGGATATAGCCCATAACACCAGACAGGAACCAGTTCAGATAACAATTCAGTTTTAGCTCAGTACCAGTTATCAGCCACCAGTTCTTAGCGTCAGGATCAGTTGACAGTTATCGGTTCCAACTTCTAATTACCAGTTCTCAGTCATATTACAGTTATTTATCAGTATAATTCATCTCAGTCTTCAGTTTCAGATTCAGCTTGACTTCAGTTTATATTCAGATCATGTTTAGTACGTTCTTCAGATTTTCAACTATATTGCTATGCTCAAGCTCATATTTACATATTTATATTCCAGTCGTATAGTTTCATTCAGCTATTATATATTATATGCTCATGCCTTACATACTTGGTACATATCGTACTCACGCCCTTTTTTTGGGGCGCTGTGTTTCATGCCGCGCAGGTGCAGATAGAGCAATGCTTGGACCATGTTAGTAGGCCATCTATCAGCTGTTGGAGTCACTCCGCTTACTCCCGGAGTTACTTATCTTTTTGGTATGTGTATAGTCAGCCAGCTTGAGTATGGCGGGGCCTTGTCCCGTCCTTTGTACATTCAGTTCAGCACTCTTAGAGGCCTGTAGATATGTCCCTGTGTGGTTCTGGCAGTATGTTATGTATGTCAGCTTTTTGTATTGCATAATCCTTATCAATTAGGTTTATGCTTATTCTGTTTATCAGTTATATTCATGGTTTAGCAGATTATCAGCAGGATTAGTGATGATCGACACTTAGTGTTGGTCATCCGTCGCGACCCTAGGTTGGGTCGTGACAGTATTCAATGCCATTCAAAGGCACGAAGGTAACCTAAGAGGCATTAAAAGCCCAAATTGAGTCAGAAATGATTATTTATTCATAAACGGTCGGAATTATTCTGTATTCAATGCCATTCAAAGGAACGAAGGTAATCTAAGAGGCGTCAAAAGCCCAAATTGAATCAGAAATGATTGTTTATTCATAAATGTTTATTCATAAACAGTCGGAATTATTCTGTATTCAACGTCATTCAAAGACACGAAGGTTATCTAATAGGCGTCAAAAGCCCAAATTGAATCAAAAATGATTGTTTATTCACGAACAGTTTGAATTATTCTGTATTCGATGTCATTCAAAGGCACGAAGGTAATCTAAGAGGAATTAAAAGCCCAAATTGAATCAGAAACGACCGTTTATTTCCAAAGGATTGGAATCATTCTGTATTCAATGCTATTCAAAGGCTTAGATGGTAACCGAAGAGGCATTAAAAGCTCAATTTGAAGCAGAAATGACTGCTTGATAGATGGGATGACACATAACGCACGTTTATCCTTTAAGCATTATATAAAGACTTGGCATCCTTGGCATGTCAAAAGTCCATTAGCGACTTCTGTCTAAAGTGTCTAAAGTGTGCTCAACCTACAACGACACATCTCTTCATATCCTCTGTTGCATGGTTTTCAAAAACTTGTGCCACACGTTGATCATTTTGCTCACAGTAAAGCGAATCTTAGGCATTTCTTTTCTTCTCCCTTTTCCTATCACCCTTCACCTTTTCCAAAAGATCATGGCCAATAGAACATTTGACATGGTTGTTGAAATCCCTCAGTTGCTTAGAGATTGGTGGGGAAACCTAAGCATAGATCAAAAGGACCGAGTCAAAATGGTATTGGAGAATATGATTTCACTAATGGAACACACTGCAGTGGAAGGGATGATAGAAGTAGCAGTACACTATTGGGATGTAGACCGAGCAGTTTTTCACTTCGAGAGTGTAGAGTTGACACCATTACTGGAAGAAATAGGCGGGTTAACTCAATTACCATTTGAAAGTGAAGAAGTTTTGATGCCTAAGAACATTACACTCGAGGAGTTCTTCGAAATGGTAAGATTTAAACCCGAATTATGCATAGACAGTATAAGGCAATCAGGAATTTCTCTAACTTTCCTCTACATCAAATTTGGGTATGAAGAAGCATTTCAAGAATCTGAAGACTATTTCAGCATTAACCAGGCAGATTGGCAAGAGTGGAGGATACTTGCTTTTGTCACCAGCTTTTTAGGGACTGTCGTGTTTCCATAACACAAAGGACGAGTTGATGTTTGCATGGTCTCAATTGCTGATACCTTACTCAAAGACTTCAACAAGAAATACACCTTGGTACCTATGATCATCGCAGAGATGAACCGTGCTTTAGAAAGATGCAAGAAGGGCTCTAGTTTCTTTGAAGGTTGCAATTTGCTGTTACAAATTTGGCCAAGGGAACATTTGAAAAAGATGGATAGCACAGAGCAAGCTTTCCATTCCATACCAAGAGAAAACTACATTCTGACTCATACCGCTCATATGGACAACGCTCTTGGAAAGTGGGATCAACCAACAACTGCCAACGGTTGGCACCACATGTTCTGTCAACTGACACCTGAAGACATACAATGGATGTTTGATCACTTTCCCAGCACAACAGTAATCACACGATCCGAGAGAGACTCTTTTCTTGTCTTAGTGGGCTGTAGGGGAGTTTACCCATACACTCCTTTAAGGGCACTTAGACAAGTAGGGAGAAAGCAGACTGTACCCCAAATTGCAGACATCAGAAGTTTCAAAGTAAGTATTCTCGGAGAAGTGATACCGTTCAAAGACAAGATATTAGAACTTTGGAAAGAAAGGCAACGAATGGGAATCGAGACTATTGGACGAGACAGGTTTGACGCTGGCTATGATGAAGACTATCCAGACTGGCTTAGGAAAGACATAGCAAGGGCAATTCAACCAACTGCAACTACAAAAAGGAAAATAAATGCTGATGAGTTAGAATCTTAGTACAAAGGGTTACGAAAACAACTGGCAAGGGCACAAGGAAAATTAGCAAAGAAGCAAAGTTTGGTTGAAGCAAAGAACAAATAAAAAGGCAAATGGCGCAGTAAGGCAGAACTCCTGACAAAGCGCATAGAGTCTATCGGCGTATGGGCTAGCGAGGGAATGAACTCTGTGGTAAACAAAGGAATAAATGAGAAAGGAAGAAAAGCTTGGGAAATGTTGAAGAACTTCACGTTTGACATATCCCGACTCTTGACTGATGCAGAAAATATCATCTTCCAAGGATATTCATCAGAGGTAAGCTTGTCCGAGGAGGACTCGTCTGAGGAAGAAGAAGAAGAATCTTCTGGGGATGGATCAACATGAAAGATGTTCACATGGCCATGATCTAAACCTCTAGCAATGTTTCTTTCTTGACACGACCCAGAATCCGGCTAGGCCGTGCGGGCACCCGACATCCTCCCCTAGACCCGTCGGGCGAACCCTTACCAATTAAATCAGGAAAATAAATATAATTCAATTCATAAATAAGAACAAGATTTAGAAAAAGCACATACATACTGATGTCTCTGAGCTGTACAAAAGAAATTACAGCTGACTACCCAACATACCAGGTTTAGGGTTATCCAGACTAGACATCTAAGAGTACAAAAGAAGACAGATACTTCCTGAAGGGAGCAAAATACAACTGAAATGATAACCAATAAACTGGTGGCCATCCGGAATAAAAGCTGGCTCACCCTGACAGCTGAAGTCATCTTCGCTCCTAAACAACGTGGCCAACTCAATCCTGGAGCGAACCTGCCAAAACGAAATAGATAGACAAGAAACAAACAACAAACAAGGGTGAGTCAAAAGGACTCAATAAGTGGGGCAGACTAGCCACCTCAAAGAATAGGATAGCTAGCCAGGGAGAAGAAACAGATAAACCAAATTTCTCTTATTTAAATTATAAAAAGGCGGAGCCAGATAATAACCGGAAACACATATGAAACCATAAACTCAGCCAGGAATACGAGCCAGAAACATATCAACAAATAAGCAATGCACGTATAAGCAGAACAATAGTCATGTACCACAAGTCTACGCAATGGTATGAAAAGAAATGAAATGAAATGAGATGAAATGAAATGAAATCTGATGCAAAGGGTCACATGTGCCCGTCATCCCATCCCGAAGCGGAATACTCTTGCATTCGAGGGGAACCCAATCTGATAACCAACTGGAGCGGAATACTCCTGCTCCTGGGGCGGAATACTCCTGCACCCGATATAATATAAAACAGAGGCGGAATACTCCTGCACTCTCCTGGGGCGGAATACTCCTGCACCCGATATAATGTAAAGCTGAGGAGAAATACTCCTGCACTCAATATCTGACATAAGAGCGGAATACTCCTGCTCCTGGGGCAGAATCCTCCTACCCTCAATATGATACAATAGAGCGGAATACTCCTGCTCCTGGGGCGGAATACTCCTACCCTCAATATGATACAATGGAGCGGAATACTCCTGCTCCTGGGGCGGAATATTCCTGCACCCAATATGATATGCAATGTAATGCATATGAATGACACATAATGCATATGAATGCAATGTGATGCAATAATAACCCTTCACCGGCGCGGGACTCTCATCGGCATCCGGGAAGTAGATGCCAACTCACAGCCAGGGTACAATGCTCAGATTCTCAATGCAATACCAACAATAGGACATAACATATAATATACAATATAAATCCAAAGCTAAGGCGTAATGAGTACGCCTATCGGCAGCTACACACGTAAGGAATACGTGGTAGAAAATACACGAGGCCAGGTGCTTCCAAAGAAATGGATATCAACACTTACCTCTTCCAAAATTAACACTGCCGCCCAACAACCGCTTTATTCTTTTGGATTCATTGCCAAACGATCCCACTGTGTTCAATGAGCAGAAAAATATATCAAATAGGGATAAAGGCTTCATTCCTCACATCTTAGGGCAATCCGGTTAGGAGCCTGATACCCTATTCGCATACGCAATACGCAGGCCAGGCCTATAAACAGGGTTTAAGGTCACATAACCAAACCCCAAATAATTTACATTTGTATGTTGCCCATAATTCACTGAGTAAGAATATATAATCAATTTCATTATCGGGGTCCATTTGACCGTTCAAACTGTTAATTGAACTTGTTAAAACGATGTCTAATATTCCAAGTTTTACCGTTAAAATATATTTAAACACACGTAATAAACTCAAATAATATATTAGGATCATTACCTGAATGTTTCAGGATGAAAATTCTACTTTTTTCCGACCTCTTTTCTCATTTTCTGGCATTTTTCTTCCTCCTCGCGTTTCCCTCTGTTTCGTTTCTCGTTTTCTGCTTGTTTTGATTGTTTCTGTTCTATCTGGTCCTTAGCATATGCTAAGGACCCCCCACACCGCCTCTTTCATTATTTTTTTTGTCTCTTTCCTTTTCCTTTTTTTTTATTTTCTTTTCGCGATGAAAATTAAAAGGGTACCCTACAATATTCGAAATAATTCCAACTTTTGCATACAAGTTATACAAAATATATGTAACTTACTCGCGAAGACGAATCTCAAATTGGACTTCCGAAACTCAAGATGCGAATTTAAATGAAAAAGGTCAAATTATTTAACTTTCGGTATTTTAGCGGAAACTAGCCGAACAACATCGAAATTCACTTTCGAAAGTTCACAAAGGTCATAAATAATCATACGAACCCAACGGCGCTTTCGGATTTCGAACCGGAGCTCATTCGGCAAAATCGAGCTCGAAAATCTCTTTTTAATATTTATCGCCAATAAAAACTGAAACCTTCCTCCGATGCCTACCAGACGAGGTCTGATTTAGCTCAAATTTTACAGACAGGTCCTAATGGACATTACAAATATTTTAAAATTATCGACACGCCAATCGGAGTCCTAACTTTCGAAACGACTGACCGAGGTTGTTTCATTCTCCTCCACTTAAACTCTCGTTCGTCCTCGAACGAGCCTAAATCTAAAGAAAAATTCGCACAGATAGCAAAAGAACTTGCACGACCTTCATAAGCTACTCCACGGGTATTATTTCCTGATTACAGGATCAGAATTATAACACGCATTTCAAACTCTTGGAATAAAATATATCTTGATAATATCTTCACGTCGTTGCCCAGCTTATTCTGACTAAGCTGATCCTTCCACGATCACGAGAGGAGAGTTCTTATATTTTCAAAATAAAGATACACGAAACTCTGGATGGATTAACATGATTCTGCCTACAAATCACCTCGTCGATGTGCTTTACGATATAGAACAAGTCGATGGAACTAAGAATTAGCTTACGCTTCAGCAACGCCTTAGAGATTTAATATTATGATTCGGTATCAATTGGAGGAAGAGGGAGTTTATGCAAAAAGCTCTAGAGTTGGTCAAATCTGATGTTGGGAAGGAAGTGGCTATTCATAAGGGGCCTTCACTTCCTCCAGTTGATGTGGGAAAGAACAATGCTGTCACTTGTATTTTGAACACGACTCAGGATGAGGGTCTTGCTCAGGGATCATCTATAATCCGATGATGCTGATGGTCATGATGATGATGAAGATGATGCAGATGGTCTTATTGCAAACATGCCATTGCAACCAATTGTCAGGGAAGTTCATGGTCAGGAAGGTATAAAATTGATGGATGGTCCTTTGAGTCCAGGCAGGCTTGAGGACCAGGAGCATGATGAAGACTCTACTGCTCATAATTTTGAGCAAATAGCTAGGGAAGCTGATTTATCTCCAGGAAGTGCAAGATCACAGCAGCAGCTGATTCCCCCAGCACCCTTAGAGTTATCAAATCAATCCAGGCAGGTACAAAAGAGGAACAAGAAGAATTATAGTCAGGATCCTGACAAAATCAAGGCTTTGAGATCAACCTCTACCAAGCAGAATTAGATGGATAAACTCCTCATCTGGAATATTAGGTCAGTAAATACTCAAGAAGCCTTTGATAGGCTTATCACTTTACATCAAAGGAAGCATTTTCAAGTTATAGGATTGATGGAACCATTCCAGGATGTTAGTACCATTAATAGCTATAGACTGAGACTTGGGATGGAACAATGCTTTCATAATGTCAATGGGAAGGTGTGGGTGTTTGTTAATGCAGATTTTGAAGTGCAAGAGGTGATGAATGATGAGCAACAGCTTACACTCTCCTTCAACAACCAATTCTTTGATGAAGAAATTGCCATTACATTTGTGTATGCCAAATGTAATGCTGGTGATAGGCTCTTTCTTTGGGAGGCTATGCAGTATTTTGCTAGTGATAATGTGAGGCCTTGGCTGGTGGCTGGAGACTTCAATGTCATTTTGTCTGAGAATGAAAAGTATGGGGGTTTGCCAGTCTTCATGCCTGAATATGAAGAATTTGCTTCTACTCTTGCCAATTGTCAGCTTACGGACCTTGGATTTAATTCTGGGAGCATCTTCACTTGGTGGAATGGTAGGACTGAGGAAGACTTCATTTTGAAGAGACTTGACAGGTGCTTGGGCAATCAGCAATTGGTTGATATGTGTACCAAGATTGAAATTGATCATCTTGCTAGAGTGGGCTCAGATCATTCCCCTTTGTTGATCAACTTTTCACAGGATGATACTCCTACAATCAAGCCCTTTAAATTTCTCAACTTTTGGACAACACATGACACTTTTCTTGATTTAGTGAGAGAGCATTGGGAAGTTGAAGCTGCAGGAGATCCATTCTACTCTTTGAATACAAAACTGAAAACTTTGAAGAAGAAGTTGACTGCTTGGAGCAAAGCAACGTATGGTAATATTTTTCAGCAGGTACCTACCATGGAGGACATTATTTTGGCACATGAGTACCAGTTAGAATTGGCTCCAACGCCTGAGAATAGAGAAGCATTGAAGAAAGCTGAAGCTGAGCTGAAGAGATACCTTGCCATAGAAGCTGAATTTTGGAAGCAAAAGGCTGGCATGCAATGGTTCAAAGAAGGTGATGTGAACTCTAAATTCTTTCACTTTCATGTCAATGGAAGAAGAAAGAAGCTACATGTGAGCAGGATTCAAAACAGGGATGGCAATTGGATCAACTCCCAGGAGGCAATGGCTAATGAGGCTTTATGGTTCTTTCAGAGACAATTTGCTACTGAGGAGGTATCTAACAACTATGATTTATTGATGCATGTTCCTTCTATGATCAGTGATGAGCAGAATGAGGCATTCACTAAGGTGCCTTGGGAGGAGGAGGTCAAACAGGCTGTGTTTGGGCTTAATGGTGACAGTGCTAGTGGCCCTGATGGCTATACGGGCAGATTCTTTCATGTTGCTTGGAATATCATCAAGCATGATGTTGTCAGGGTGGTGCAGGCATTATTTAGTGGAAGACACATCCCCAGATATGTGACTCACACTAATTTGGTTCTCATTCCTAAAAAGCCTTCGGTTGCAACATTTTCTGATCTCAGGCCTATTAGCTTGAGCAATTTCATTAACAAGGTCCTCTCCAGAGTGGTACATAATAGATTGGTTGATGTTCTGCCTACTCTTATCTCGCAGAATCAGGCAGGTTTTGTGAAAGGGAGAAGCATAGTAGAGAATGTCCTCCTAGCCCAGGAAATCATACATGATATCAATAAAAGAGGTAAGGATGCAAATGTTGTGATAAAACTGGATATGATGAAAGCTTATGATAGAGTGTCCTGGCCTTTTTTGACAATGGTGCTGAGAAAAATGGGTTTTTATCATGAGTTCATTGATGTCATCTTTCAGCTGGTTTCCTCAAACTGGTATTCAGTTTTGTTTAATGGTCAGAGTTATGGATTTTTTCACTCTGGCAGAGGTTTAAAACAAGGTGACCCTTTGTCACCTACTTTGTTCATTCTCACTGCTGAGGTTCTCTCTAGGACCTTGAACTCTCTCAACACTCATGGCTTTTATAGACCCTATGCAATGCCTAAGTGGAGTCCCCATCTTAATCATCTAGCTTATGCTGATGATACTATTCTTTTTACATCAGCTCATGAGGACTCGTTGCACTTGATCACTGGAGTTTTACAAGCATATGAAGCTGTGTCAGGTCAGAAGATAAACAAGGATAAGAGTGCTATTTATCTGCATCATTCAGTCGGTGATGATGACGTACAAAAGGTAGAGTTGATCACTGGTATTCAGAGGAAGGACTTCCCTTTCACGTATCTAGGGTGTCCTATCTTTTATGGTAGGAGGAAAAAGATTTACTATGAGGATTTGGTGGGTAAAGTAACTTCAAGGATTCATGGTTGGAGTGCTAAAATGCTTTCTTTTGGGGGAAGAGCCATCCTGATCAAGCATGTTCTACAAAGTATGCCGATACACCTTCTTTCAGCAGTCAATCCTTTGGATAGTGTGCTCAATCAGTTACACAAGCTTTTTGCTAAGTTCTTTTGGGGAAATTCACAAGAAGGGTCGAACAGACATTGGTCTTCCTGGAAGAATCTCTGCCTGCTATATGAAGAAGGAGGTATGGGATTTAGATCTTTGTTTGATGTCTCTAGTGCTTTGTTTGCCAAACTGTGGTGGAACTTTAGAACGGGGGATTCCTTGTGGGTTACATACATGTCCAACAAGTATTGTAAAAAGCTGAATAAGGCAATTGTGCCTTTCAAGCAAGGCTCCTATGTCTGGAGGAAGATGATACAAGCTAGGGAAGCTATTGATCATGAGATACATTGGCAGATTAGGGAAGGATCAGCTCATCTTTGGTATGACAATTGGTCAGGCCTTGGTCCATTATACTTCATTGTACCCTATACTTTTAACTGTGACCTTTGGTACAACAATGTGAGAGAGGTGATTGATGAGGGAGCATGGAATGTGGAGCTCTTGCAGCTTCTTTTGCCTGAAGACATTGTTGAACACATCCTTGAGAATGTGCACTTGCTTGGGACTGATCAGAGAAGGGATAAGGCCTGGTGGGGCTTGACATCAAATGGAAAATTTTCAGTTAGTAGTGCCTGGAATTACATGAGAGTGAAGCAGCACAAAGTTCCTATTTCCAAGTTTATGTGGGTGAAAGGGATGCCACTCAAAGTGTCATTTATGATGTGGAGGTTGTGGAAGTTCAAGCTTCCAATAGATGATGAATTGAAGAGAATGGGATATTAGTTCCCATCCAGGTGTTGGTGCTGCGCATCTCCGCACATTGAGACTAGAGAGCATCTCTTCAGAACAAGTCAGGTAGCCAACAGTGTGTGGAGATACTTTGCTCAAGCTGCAGGTGTTCAAGTGGATGGTTGCAATCTTCATCAGGTTTGTTTTAAATGGTGGAGGCAGTGGCCTAAACCATGGATTAAGGATGTTTTCCATACTGTGCCTTCATTTATTGTGTGGTCACTTTGGAAGAGAAGGAATGCTTTGAAGCATGATAAAACAGCTTCATACTCTAGGCTGCTCTATGAAGTTACTAGCAATCTTTTTTACTTTGTAAAAATGAGGTTCCCTTTTGTTCCTATAGTCAGACAGTCGTGGCCTGATGTGGTCAATGCTCTAGAGGCTTATATGCCAACATTCAGGTACATTAAGGTGGGATGGAAAGTGCCAAGCAATGGAGTCCTAAAGGTGAATACTGATGGTGCTTCTAGGGGGAATCCTGGCCCTAGCTCAATGGCATTTTGTGTGAGGAATGTAGATGGTGATGTTTTGTATGCATGTGCTAAACTCATTGGGGAGCAAAACAATATGTATGCTGAGGCCATGGCCATTAGAGAAGCCATGAAGTATAGTGTGGAGAATGGCCTAGGGGAGGTTGTGATTGAAACTGACTCTCTTGTTGTCAAGCAGGTGATTGAAGGTGCCTGGCAACCTATGTGGTCTATTGCCTCTATTGTGGAGGATATTCTGAATTTAAAGCAGTTAGGGAGCTTCCAATTTCAACATACTTTGCGAGAAGGCAACAAGTTAGCTGATTGTCTTGCCAATCTAGCTTATGATGTGCCTAATGTTTGCTATACTTCCTTTGGTGAAATGCCTTCTAAGGCCAAATTCATAGTCAATTATGATAAGCATCATGGTATAGAGCTTAGAGCTAAGAGATGGAAAGGATCATGATGGCTAGGCACACGGGTGGTGGAACTACTCTTCATGCTCGAATCCTTAGGGAGGAGAGTATGGAGGTCTTTTTTACTAACGTTGTGTTCTTTTTTGTAGGTACTTTCATTGTTATATCTCAAGTTGCTTGGAATGAATCTTTACATGGTTTTGATTTGGACAATGTGCTTACTTGGATGATGTTTTCAAGAGGTTATTGGCAATCACAAGCTTTGGATTTCAGCTTGTTGACACTTGGATCAGTTGGTGCTTGGATTTGGAGCCATTCCATGCTTTGGAGGCATCAAAATCGACTAAGGCAAATTTCCCAGCCGCTTTTGCCTCCGCGCCGCGTGCCTCAACGCGCAGACCTTGGCAGAATGTTGGATTTCATGCGCACTTTCAGCCTGCGCCGCGGACACCACCGCATAACGGAGGAAACTGCTGGCGCGGTGGAGCCTGCGGCGCGCCCTCTACGGCGCAAGGCTAATTTTCTGCCTTCATTTGTTCGTTGCACGGGGTATTTTCGTGGATTGAAAATGGTTTTGTCGTGCTTGGATCCTCAGGGGAACGAGTTATTACATTGGTTTTATGTGATTACTCGCACTGTCATACAACTTTATATTAGTAGCTCATTAATTAGCTATTACATTAGATTATTATTACACGTAGGTAGTGAGGTAAACTTTGTAAAGTATTATATCAAGGCGTTTAATTCATTTCGATTGGTGGTATTAGCATTTTATAATGCTCAACCCAATGAAGTGGATGCGACGGTTGGATATGATGCTATCTTACCACTATTTAGGCGCTCTTTTTGTATTGCACTTATTTGGTGCACATATTGTAAGACATTGTATTTATTTTTGTTTATTAATTAAAATGGTCACTAGGTGCAATGCCTAGTTGACTCGTGATTAAAAAAAAAAAAAAAATTGGAGGAAGACTCCTCTACTTAGAGCATTAACTCATACCGCTAACTTGAATAGAAATAGTCATCCTCGCACAGTCTACCGGGCTAAGGAAGACATAGCTAAAAATAGAATGCGACTCAGACCTGAGCTACCAAATTACCCTCTCGAGTTGCCAAACGACTGCAACTCCCGAGTTCACAGCTCCATACATTTTCTATAAGCACCATCGCCTGATGAATCAAATCAAACATCAAATGACGCCTCTCATTACCCTTAGTAGCCTTGAAAAACAACAATGTGCATACCCGGCTACCTTGACACGCACTCTGGCTCCACACAGGGAACATCATAAGAGGCTACTGACCGCCTAAACTCACCAGTGCCGAACAAAGAAGAAATGGCAATGGACTGAGGATAGAAATAATTAGAGCTTCAGGAAGCTCATCTTTTTATTTACTTGGCTACCAAAGCTAGGCTACTTACGAGTCAAAGTAGCCCAAGAATCACAATTGAAGAAACAGATATTAAATGAGCTTTATGGAACAACATCCATGCCAATTTGACCTCCCAATAAAAAGGAAACTCTGATAATTTACCAGAAACCCTTTTATAACTGAGACAAGCTCATAGAATAACATGACTCTACTAGCGCCTTGAACCATAAGGAGATACGTAGATCGAGTATTACTTACTAATCACTTTACACCGAAAGAAACCATGACACTCCCTTATGATGATGAACTAGAATCCGATAATCCGACCAACACAGAATTTCGAGAAGAGAGGTAAACTAATTTGATGTAATAATAGAAGGTGGCACAACAAGATGCCAAGCAGACAATACCGACACTCACCCCCAAATCTCTCACATTCAGACCAAATAAATTAGTAGAGTCATCATAAATGCCATGAATAAATCATATCAGAAGCTCACCCCTCTACCGGAACCGATTCTTAATAGAAATGACATCCAAGGAAACCATTGAAACATGATAAGACACACCATTTCCAGATCGATCAAAAGAATTAAATCTTACTCACATATAATGGAAGAAGAATTACATGGCTGTACTACATCGGATGCCTCAGTATCCTGCCAGACTAGCAGTTCATAGAACGGCCTCTGCAGCTGAGCTGAGCCACTACCCTGATAATCACCTTCTGAAGAGCCACTGCCACCACACTCTCAACCTCTACCGGATGGTGGCATTTCTCTGGCTGATTGAGATCTAAAGGAAATCCCTGCGACTGTGCAGGTGTTTGATGACGAGAGAAAGAACAACTGCCTACTGGCCTGAGTAAGGGACTCCACCAAAAATGACATGCTCACGATAATGATAACACCTTTTCAGTGAAAATGGAAGCTGGACAGGTTGTTGATAGCTATAAAAAGAAAAACTAGGTCTGATCTTGACGAAGTACTGGTGCACTTTAAGAGTCATGTGACACAAGCTGAGATAACCTGGAAGGTGACCTCCCAAAATAATCAGAACTCTTACCTCCAAATGAGGTACCACGGTTGCCCACTAGGGCCACGTGATTTCTTGCTCTCCAGCTCTACTCTTCCCGCTCTAACTTATGGTATGCCTAATACCTCTGACCAATATCAACAACAACATCAAATGAGGTCCCAACCTCAATGTTTCGAGCCATCTGGGATCTCAAGGAAGGAGAAAGGTCACCAATATTTGAACATTCTCGGAAGGCTCATGGACTAGTTCTAATGCATATTCAGCCATGTCACGACCCAATTTCCAAGGGCTCGTGATGGCACCTAAACAACATTTGCCTAGGCGAACCAATGAAACAAGATGCGGAAAAGAACAATAATGTGAAAAGATCATAAATGGATATATAAATATAAAAGTGTGAAGTCCAAAAGAATATATCCACAAAAGAATTGGAGCATTCTAAGAGTGACTCAATAAAGTATGAATATACATCAAAGAAATCTGAGTCCTATCTCTAAGTGACTCCGGCGGTATGCCACCACGGTCTGTGTGGTCGGCTCACCTCAATCAAAAGTCTCAGAAGCCTCGGGAACCGCTAAGGTCCGGGCTGCTGACTGGATGAAGGACCTGCGCACGTAGCAGAGTAAGTTATGAGCCGAAGCCCAGTAAGATCACCGACAGGCCCGCTAAGGTACCCTTGCGGGACAAGTCGCTACATGCATCATAAGCAACAACATACTATAGTAATCATACAATAAAGTAGTGAAATCACAAATAGATTTAACACATTCAATACACACAAGTAGTAACCAGAAGTCTCAAGGATTATGCCCATCCAACGTAAGGCATAGGTCAACTCAGCGGCGGTTTGGAGGTCCAATCTCTACTCCCGTGCCGACTAACCTAGACCTACGATGGACTAGCAACACCACTACTAAGTATCAACCATATACCGTGACCCGAAGTCACTATCACAATCATGAATAAGTAGAACAACGACTCGTAGTCGTTGGCTCATCTCAAATCTGTCTACGATCGCACCACACCCCCTGTCAAGTGCGTCGTATCTCAATAAATCAAGTGACCACACCACACCCCCTGTCAAGTGTGTCACATCTCAAAGATCAAGTGTCCACACCACACCCCCTGTCAAGTGTGACACATCTCATAGTATAGGCGACACCACACCCCCTGTCAAGTGTCCCTCTAACAGTATTAATATCCACGACATTAATAACAATAACAGAAATAATAACAGAAATATTAATAACGATAATATTTCACAGTCACCGTAACCCAGGTTGGTTATGCTAGCTGAACGTAAGGCGAAGGTTAACCCGACCACAGTTTGGGGGTACAATCCCTACTCCCATGTCGTCCAACCCAAGGTTACGTATAGACAGCACTACCCAACCCGGCACGTGAACAAATCAAGTACCAATATCATACAAAAGCCGGCAAAATCCTCGGCAAGACATTTATCATGACATGCCGGCAACATCCTCGGCCATGTCCCAAGTTCTTGCTATCTAAGCATGGCGTAGCAAGCGTTACTACGATATAAATTTAAGCTACCTCGACGTAGCGTTTAGACCGGCACATACCTCGGTCGAGTCACAATCTCGCTATTTATAACAAACAATAATATGCGTACATGAAGCATACTAGCATGAAGGAAGAGTCCACAAGCACAATAGAGGTCAAGTCTCACTTACCTCGAAATTCGGGCTCAAATGCCGGGAAGAATCTCCTTTCCCGCTCGCCTTGTCCGCGAAGGACTCTCCACTAGGTCTATTAAGACAAGATATAGCACATATGAGTGCTCAATTATAGCTATTTAAGCCTATAGGCATCCTAGGGTAAAAATTATCAAAATGCCCCCGGGTAGGGCCGAGCCCTAAATTTACAAAATGTAGTTTTCCGGACTCCCCACGCTCCCGTGAGTCCAAAAGTACACTTAGATTCCACATTCGAGCCTTGCTCGATGTCTTTCCCCAATTCTTAAGAATCTAGGGTTCTAACCCATTTCCAAGAATCAACCCTTTGATTCTTGTGTTAATCAACATAAAGATGGATTGAAAGGGCTTACCTTAAGTGTAAGTATGATTGAGTCTTCAAGAAATACCCAAAAATCTCCTCAAGAGCTCACCAAATGATTTTTATAAGTTATGAACCGAAATGGCCCGAAATGGCCTTTTTATAGCAGTTTTTGCCTCTGTGATAGCTTCTTTTAAAAAAAATCATAACTTTTGATAGGAATGTCCAAATGACCTGACACCGTGCCATTAGAACAACAACTCAAAGGGCTACAACTTTTATGTTTTGAGTTTTTCCTAATTCCTTACGGATTGGCCGGAAAATCAGCTTTTATCCGGCTGTTTGCGCCAAAACAGAACAGAAAAGTCGCACCAGATTTTCTACTATTTTAGGGGCAAAACGGGACCCTACGAAGCTCAGAATGATCCCAAATTTCGCACACAAGTCATAAAATACTTGGGTGACATGCTCGTCAAGACGGAACTCAATTCGGACCTCCAGAACTCAAAAAGTGGGTCCCACGGCAAAGGTTCAATTTTCGACTTTCGCCAAAATAGCGAAATTTAACCAAACGACCTCGGAATCCAATTCCAAAAGTTGCTATAAGTCACAAATGACTATACGAACCTAACGGAACTTTCGGATCTCTCATCGGAGCTCATTTGCTCAAATCGAGCTCGGAAACCTCTTTTAACTCTTTTAAACTTCCGAAACGGGGACTTTATCAAAAGTCCTATCAAACGAGGTCCGTTTTCAATTTTGAAGGTTGCTACATATCATAAATGACGAAACGGACCTAACGGTGCGCTCGGATTTTCCATCGGGGTTCGTTTACTCAAAACGACCTATCGAAACCCCAAATTCCTTTCCGAAATTTCATAAACGGATCCTTTTCTCGAAAACCTATCAAACGGACTCCGTTTCGACTCAGATTTCACAGACGGGTCATAAATGACCTAACGGAGCTTTTGGGACTGTCGACACGCAAATTGAGTTCCCGGATCCCGTAACGACTATTTGAGGGTCGTTACATTCTCCCCCACTTAGACTCTCGGCCGTCCTCGGACGAGCCTAAGTCTAAGGTAGGATCCACACACTAGCCACGGAGCTGGCACGGATTTCGAGGACCCCTCGGTACCACCCGAAATCAATAAAACTTAAAAATGCAAATTCAGGCTTAGAAAATACAAGGATTTCATACCTGAATCATCGAACAAGCGCGGATGCCTCTCACGCATCTCGGACTCAAGCTCCCAAGTGGCCTCGGCAATGGAGTGATGCCCCCACTGAACTCTCACAAGCGGGATCACCTTCGATCTCATCTTACGGACCTCTCTAGCCACAATAGCAATAGGCTCCTCCGAATAAGCTAAGTCGCCATCTACCTCCACGGAAGCCATATCGATCACATGAGACAGATCGTGAACATACTTCCGGAGCATGGACACATAGAACACCGGATGAACAGACAGAGAGGGAGGCAAAGCCAGTCTATAAGCAACGGCGCCAACGCGCTCCAATATCTCAAAAGGCCCAATGAACCTAGGACTGAGCTTGCTTTTCTTCCCAAATCTCATAACACCCTTCATGGGCGACACTCTGAGGAATACCCGGTCCCCAACCATGAACTCAAGATCTCTCCGCCTCCGATCTGCATACGATATCTGCCGGCTCTGAGCCGTGCGGAGTCGATCCTGAATAACCCGGACCTTATCTAAGGTCTGCTGCACCAAATCGGGCCCCAACACCTGGACCTCACCAGACTCGAACCAACCGATAGGCGAGCGACATCTCCAACCATACAATGCCTCAAACGGAGCCATCTGGATAGAAGCCTGATAGCTATTATTATACGCAAACTCTGCTAGCAGCAAATGGCTATCCCAATGGCCTCCAAAATCAATAGCACACGCCCTCAACATATCCTCGAGGATCTGAATGGTCCGCTCAGACTGGCCATCAGTCTGCGGGTGAAATGCAGTGCTGAGATCGACCCGAGTACCCAGCTCTCTCTGAAAAGATCTCCAAAACTGAGCTGTGAACTGAGCACCTCGGTCAGAAATGATAGAAACAGGAGCACCATGCAATCTCACAATCTGCTCAATGAAGATACGAGCCAGACGCTCCGAGGTATAAGTACGCCTCACTGGAATGAAGTGAGCCGACTTCGTCAGTCGATCAACTACTACCCACACCGAATCATGCTTACCCATGGTCAGCGGCAAACCAACTACGAAATCCATAGTGATCTGCTCCCACTTCCACTCGGGAATGGGCATAGACTGGGTCACCCCGGCTGGCCTCCGGTGCTCATACTTCACCTGCTGGCAATTCAAACACCGAGATACATAATCAGCAACATCCCTCTTCATCCCTTTCCACCAATACAGCTCTCGAAGATCATGATACATCTTCGCAGTACCCGGATGGATGGAATATCTCGAACTGTGAGCCTCTGCCAAAATCATCTGCCTCAGCTCCACAATGGCTGGAACACATACCCGGCCGTTAAGCCGCAAAGCACCATCATCACCAATCATGAACGAGGACACTCCCCCACTCAGGACCCTGTCCCGGAGATCTCTCAGATAAGGATCCTCAAACTGCCTTTCCCGAATCTGGGAAGCTAAAGACGACTGAGACCCCACATATGCAAGCACCCGGCCTGGAATAGAATCATCAAACCGAACCCCACTAATGGACAAAGCCTGCAACTCACGGGCCAACGGCCTCATATCAGCATCAAGATAGGCGAGGCTACCCATGGACTTCCTACTCAAGGCATCGGCTACAACATTAGCCTTTCCGGGATGATACCGGATAGAAAGATCATAATCCTTCAGCAGCTCTAACCAGCGGCGCTGTCTCCCGTTCAAGTCCTTCTGAGTGAACAAGTACTAGAGACTCTTATGATCGGTGAATATCTCACATGGCTCGCCATAAAGATAGTGCCTCCACAACTTCAGTGCAAACACGACAGCTAACAGCTCCAAATCATGGACAGGATAATTCTTCTCATGGACCTTCAGCTGTCTCGAGGCATAAGCTATCACCTTACCCTCCTGCATCAGAACGCTACCCAGGCCAACACCCGAAGCATCACAATATACGGTGAATCCCCCGGATCCACTAGGCAAGGCCAACACTGGCGCTGAAGTCAACAGAGTCTTAAGCTTCTGAAAGCTAGACTCACAGGCATCGGACCACAGGAAAGGAACATTCTTCTGGGTCAACTTCGTCAGAGGTGCTGAAATAGAAGAAAACCCCTCGACGAACCGCCGATAATAACCTGCCAAGCCTAAGAAACTCCGAATCTCTGTAGGAGAAGTAGGCCTAGGCCAACTCTGAACGGCCTCTATCTTCTTCGGATCAACACACACCCCATCCTTGGTCACCACGTGACCTAGGAAAGATAGAGAACTGAGCCAAAATTCACACTTGGAGAATTTGGCATACAACTGCTGATCCCTCAGAGTCCGAAGAACAACTCTCAAACGCTGCTCATGCTCCTCCCTGCTCCTCGAATAGACCAAGATATCATCGATAAACACAATGACGAATGAGTCAAGGTAGGCCTTGAACACTCGGTTCATCAGATCCATGAAAGCAGCTGGGGCATTCGTAAGCCCGAAAGACATCACCAGAAACTCATAGTGGCCATATCGGGTACGAAAAGCAGTCTTAGAAACGTCCTCGGACCGAATCCTCAACTGATGATACCCCGACCTCAAATCAATCTTCGAGAAAAAGGTAGCACCCTGAAGCTGATCAAACAAATCATCTATACGCGGCAAAGGATACCTATTCTTGATAGTAACCTTATTCAGCTGCCGGTAATCAATACACATCCGCATAGAGCCATCCTTCTTCTTCACAAATAATACCGGGGCACCCCATGGAGACACACTGGGCCTAATGAAGCCCTTATCGAGCAAATCCTGAATCTGCTCCTTCAGCTCCCTTAACTCAACAGGAGCCATACGATACGGGGGAATAGATTTAGGCTGAGTGCCTGGCAATAGATCAATGCAAAACTCTATCTCCCGCATAGGCGGCAAACCCGGCAAATCATCAGGAAACACATCCGGATACTCACAAACAACCGGAACTCTATCAAGGGATAACTCCTCTGCCTTGACATCCCGAACTAAAGCAATATATCCCTCGCACCCACTAGATATCATCCTCTGCGCCTCCAAGAAAGAAATGATCCTACTCTTCGGAGAAGGCCTGGAACCTCTCCATACAACTCGAGACTCACCCTCTGCCCCGATCGTCACGGACTTGGCATGGCAATCCAAAGTCGCATGACAGGAAGCCAGCTAATCCATGCCCATAATGACATCGAAATCAGACATATCGAGCAGCATCAGGTCCACTAAGGACTCTACACCACAGATGGAGATCATACACTGCCGATAACCCCTATCTACACATATAGAAGACCCGACAGGGGTGGCAACCATAAAGGGATCATCTAAGAAGACCAGATCCCTGCCCAAGCAAGGGGCAAATCCCGGCGACACATACGAATAGGTAGACCCTGGATCAATAAGAGCATAAGCATCGCGGCCACAGACAGAAATAATACCTGTGATGACATCATTGGATGCCTCAGCATCCTGACGAGTCATAGCATAGACCTGCGCCGAGCCTCCTGAACCCGGAGCTCTCTGAGACTGCTGTCTAGGAGGAATCTGAGAAACGGGCCTGGCGGCCTGAGGACCAGATGGTACCATAGCTGCGGATCCCTGGCGACCTGATGAAACATAAGGGCAACTCCTGACATAGTGCTCTGGAGACCCACACTCAAAACATCCATCACCTCTACCTCCTCTACCTCCTCTACCACCTCTGCCATGACCACCTCCACACGAACACCTCCCATGATGCCTCTGATGGCACCTCCCGCACTGCGGCGGACCAGACTGCGAAGAGCCACCCCACCTCTGGGATGACTGAGGCCTCGGGGTCTCTGAAGAAAAATCTTGGGCAGGCAAAGCAGCAGCCTGGGGCCTAGACTGAGAACAGCCCTGATGACCCTGACCCCTCTGAGCGGATCCACTATACCCACCAGACTGACGCGACCTCTTGGCCGCCCTCTCCGCGTCAGCCCTGGCGAAGATATCCTCCATCCGCCGCGCCACATCAACTATCTCAAAATATGACTTGTTGCCCATATCAGGGGCAACAGCTACCTGCAAGCGGGGATGAAGACCCTCAACAAACCGGAGGACCTTATCGCTCTCCTGAGCCACCATAGCCGGCGCAAACTGAGACAACCACAAGAACCTGGTGTCATACTCTGAAACAGACAGGTTTCCCTGCCTCAACCCCTCAAACTCGCGCCTCTGAGCATCGTGCTGACTCTGGGGAACGAACCTGCTCATGAACATAGACACGAACTCAGCCCAAGACAAAGGAGGGAGGTCACTAGACCTCTGCCGCATCATGGAGACCCACCATGTCTCCGCATCTCCCGATAATCTGAAAGAAGCACACTGCACCCCTAAGGTGTCTCTAGTACCAAGAACTGTCAAAATCTTCTCACACTTCTGAATGTACCTCTGGGCAGTACATGTAGCTGAGGTACCGTCGAACTCTGGAGGCTGAAGCTTCATGAATGACCCTATCCTCCTGGCAACCTCCTCAGTGCCCATAGGAGGAGTAGAAATAACAGGACCTGCCTGAGGAGCAGAAGCAGAAGGCTGGGCAGTATGATCAGGAGCAGCCTCAGAAGTAGGCGTGCTCATAACAGGTGTGGTCGGCTGAGGAGCTGAAACAGGAGCTGCAACATCATCTCTGACAGGGACCTGATGGCTAGACAAGGCCATCAGTCTCATATACTCCTCTGAAGAGATCACAACGGTGCCTTGCACAACAGCAGGCACAGGGGGAATAGATGCTGACAGAGTCGCTGCGGACACCGCAGGGATAGCTGTGTCCTGCCTAGTGGCTGACGGGCGACCTGCCCGAGTCTTCTTAGCAGCTGGCGGCTGCGTAGGTGCTGATGGCTCTCCCGCAGACGCGGGTGTAGAAGATGCAGCCCTCATGGCTGAGGATGCTCGCATCCTCGCCATCTGATACAATACACGAAAAAGGGTCAGCACCTATATAAGCTACTCAGCACGAATAGAGATGAAACGAAGGGAAAACATTTCCTAACATGCCCTTGTAGCCTCTCGCTCATAAGTATGGTCGACAACATACCCATAAGCAAGACTCTACTCAGACACTGCTCCAAGACTCCTAGGACTCGAATTAGAACCTAGGGCTCTGATACCAAACTGTCACGACCCAATTTCCAAGGGCTCGTGATGGCACCTAAACAACATTTGCCTAGGCGAACCAATGAAACAAGATGCGGAAAAGAACAATAATGTGAAAAGATCATAAATGGATATATAAATATAAAAGTGTGAAGTCCAAAAGAATATATCCACAAAAGAATTGGAGCATTCTAAGAGTGACTCAATAAAGTATGAATATACATCAAAGAAATCTGAGTCCTATCTCTAAGTGACTCCGGCGGTATGCCACCACGGTCTGTGTGGTCGGCTCACCTCAATCAAAAGTCTCAGAAGCCTCGGGAACCGCTAAGGTCCGGGCTGCTGACTGGATGAAGGACCTGCGCACGTAGCAGAGTAAGTTATGAGCCGAAGCCTAGTAAGATCACCGACAGGCCCGCTAAGGTACCCTTGCGGGACAAGTCACTACATGTATCATAAGCAACAACATACTATAGTAATCATACAATAAAGTAGTGAAATCACAAATAGATGTAACACATTCCATACACACAAGTAGTAACCAGAAGTCTCAAGGATTATGCCCATCCAACGTAAGGCATAGGTCAACTCAGCGGCGATTTGGAGGTCCAATCTCTACTCCCGTGCCGACTAACCTAGACCTACGATGGACTAGCAACACCACTACTAAGTATCAACCATATACCGTGACCCGAAGTCACTATCACAAACATGAATAATTAGACCAACGACCCGTAGTCGTTGGCTCATCTCAAATCTGTCTACGATCGCACCACACCCCCTGTCAAGTGCGTCGTATCTCAATAAATCAAGTGACCACACCACACCCCCTGTCAAGTGTGTCACATCTCAAAGATCAAGTGTCCACACCACACCCCCTGTCAAGTGTGACACATCTCATAGTATAGGCGACACCACACCCCCTGTCAAGTGTCCCTCTAACAGTATTAATATCCACGACATTAATAACAATAACAGAAATATTAATAACGATAATATTTCACAGTCACCGTAACCCAGGTTGGTTATGCTAGCTGAACGTAAGGCGAAGGTTAACTCGACCACAGTTTGGGGGTACAATCCCTACTCCCATGTCGTCCAACCTAAGGTTACGTATAGACAGCACTACCCAACTCGGCACGTGAACAAATCAAGTACCAATATCATACAAAAGCCTGCAAAATCCTCGGCAAGACATTTATCATGACATGCCGGCAACATCCTCGGCCATGTCCCAAGTTCTTGCTATCTAAGCATGGCGTAGCAAGCGTTATTACGATATAAATTTAAGCTACCTCGACGTAGCGTTTAGACCGGCACATACCTCGGTCGAGTCACAATCTCGCTATTTATAACAAACAATAATAGCAAGTAATTCACATCATTAATTCTAACCATTGTTAGGTATATATATGCGTACATGAAGCATACTAGCATGAAGGAAGAGTCCACAAGCACAATAGAGGTCAAGTCTCACTTACCTCGAAATTCGGGATCAAATGCCGGGAAGAATCTCCTTTCCCGCTCGCCTTGTCCGCGAAGGACTCTCCACTAGGTCTGTTAAGACAAGATATAGCACATATGAGTGCTCAATTATAGCTATTTAAGCCTATAGGCATCCTAGGGTAAAAATTATCAAAATGCCCCCAGGTAGGGCCGAGCCCTAAATTTACAAAATGTAGTTTTCCGGACTTCCCACGCTCCCGTGAGTCCAAAAGTACACTTAGATTCCACATGCAAGCCTTGCTCGATGTCTTTCCCCAATTCTTAAGAATCTAGGGTTCTAACCCATTTCCAAGAATCAACCCTTTGATTCTTGTGTTAATCAACATAAAGATGGATTGAAAGGGCTTACCTTAAGTGTAAGTATGATTGGGTCTTCAAGAAATACCCAAAAATCTCCTCAAGAGCTCACCAAATGATTTTTATAAGTTATGAACCGAAATGGCCCGAAATGGCCTTTTTATAGCAGTTTTTGCCTCTGTGATAGCTTCTTTTGAAAAAAATCATAACTTTTGATAGGAATGTCCAAATGACCTGAAACCGGTGCCATTAGAACAACAACTCAAAGGGCTACAACTTTCATGTTTTGAGTTTTTCCTAATTCCTTACGGATTGGCCGAAAAATCAGCTTTTATCCGGCTGTTTGCGCCAAAACAGAACAGAAAAGTCGCACCAGATTTTCTACTGTTTTAGGGGCAAAACGGGACCCTACGAAGCTCAGAATGATCCCAAATTTTGCACACAAGTCATAAAATACTTGGGTGACATGCTCGTCAAGATGGAACTCAATTCGGACCTCAAGAACTCAAAAAGTGGGTCCCACGGCAAAGGTTCAATTTTCGACTTTCGCCAAAATAGTAAAATTTAACCAAACGACCTCGGAATCAAATTCCGAAAGTTGCTATAAGTCACAAATGACTATACGAACCTAACGGAACTTTCGGATCTCTCATCGGAGCTCATTTGCTCAAATCGAGCTCGGAAACCTCTTTTAACTCTTTTAAACTTCCGAAACGGGGACTTTATCAAAAGTCCTATCAAACGAGGTCCGTTTTCAATTTTGAAGGTTGCTACATATCATAAATGATGAGACGGACCTAACGGTGCGCTCGGATTTTCCATCGGGGTTCGTTTACTCAAAACGACCTATCGAAACCCCAAATTCCTTTCCGGAATTTCATAAACGGATCCTTTTCTCGAAATCCTATCAAACGGACTCCGTTTCGACTCAGATTTCACAGACGGGTCATAAATGACCTAACGGAGATTTTGGGACTGTCGACACGCAAATTGAGGTCCCGGATCCCGTAACGACTATTTGAGGGTCGTTACAAGCCATTCTATACAATTCAATCTCATATTCTGAAACCAATAGGTTAACCAACAGGCTACCCTGTCTAATCCACTCAAACCGGCAACACTTTTCATCTCGATCGCTAGTCGAAAGGAACTTTTCCACGAATCTAGAAGAAAAACCGAATCAAGTTAGTTAATAAGAGAGCGGCCCACCAATTCAAGGCTAGACCCTTGAAACTGGAAAGCAGAATAATGAACACCATACCGCTCGATATAGTTAAGAGCCTGAAGGATAAGTTGACATCATTTTATTTAAAAAAGAATCACGAGGTTTATCTGATGCATTGCTTTAGAATATCGGAAGGTTCAACCGCGTAAAATTATGCAACCTCTTTGGGCACTCAGATTGAACCGTTACCTCGGCTAACTAACCAGCTAGAACAATTGGTGGCGCAACACGTGCTGCTTATAGAACAAAATTTACTGGGGCAACATCAGGGACTGGAACAGGGGCTCGCTGAGATCGAATATCTCCATCTTCGGCAACCTGGTAGGCTGCTTAGCGAATAATAGACTCTTGCGGTATCTGCGTCGCCAAGATACTCGTAAAAGCATCGTAGAGAGCCAAGGGAACCACAAGGCAAGCCCATCGCGAGCTCGTACAGCAGGGGCCTACGCGACTGGATCATCAGCACGACAACTCTCGAGGCTTGAGCTGCTTCAGCCCCAGGCTAGACTTCTTCGTCTTGAACTCATACCGTTTGCTGATTTGTCGCACGGGGTTCACAATTACCACGAAGGAATTAACAAAAATACATTTGCATCCTAGACCGACGCACGATCAGAAAAGAAGGAAGTAAAACTTCCTAAATGCCCTCATAGCCTCTCGTAGATAAGTACGGACGTCTACGTACCCATCAACGAGACTCTACTAGACACTGTCTTAGTCTGGATAGACTCTAAACTTGGCTCTGATACCAACTGACACGACCCAGAATCCGGCTAGGCCGTGCGGGCACCCGACATCCTCCCCTAGACCCGTCGGGCGAACCCTTACCAATTAAATCAGGAAAATAAATATAATTCAATTCATAAATAATAACAAGACTTAGAAAAAGCACATACATACTGATGTCTCTGAGCTGTACAAAAGAAATTACAGCTGACTACCCAACATACCAGGTTTAGGGTTATCCAGACTAGACATCTAAGAGTACAAAAGAAGACAGATACCTCCTGAAGGGAGCAAAATACAACTGAAATGATAACCAATAAACTGGTGGCCATCCGGAATAAAAGCTGGCTCACCCTGACAGCTGAAGTCATCTTCGCTCCTAAACAACGTGGCGAACTCAATCCTGGAGCGAACCTGCCGAAACGAAATAGATAGACAAGAAACAAACAACAAACAAGGGTGAGTCAAATGGACTCAATAAGTGGGGCAGACTAGCCACCTCAAAGAATAGGATAGCTAGCCAGGGAGAAGAAACAGACAAACCAAATTTCTCTTATTTAAATTATAAAAAGGCGGAGCCAGATAATAACCGGAAACACGTATGAAACCATAAACTCAGCCAGGAATACGAGCCAGAAACATATCAACAAATAAGCAATGCACGTATAAGCAGAACAATAGTTATGTACCACAAGTCTACGTAATGGTATGAAAAGAAATGAAATGAGATGAGATGAAATGAAATGAAATCTGATGCAAAGGGTCACATGTGCCCGTCATCCCATCCCGAAGCGGAATACTCCTGCATTCGAGGGGAACCCAATCTGATAACCAACTGGAGCGGAATACTCCTGCTCCTGGGGCGGAATACTCCTGCACCCGATATAATATAAAACAGAGGCGGAATACTCCTGCACTCTCCTGGGGCGGAATACTCCTGCACCCGATATAATGTAAAGCTGAGGCGAAATACTCCTGCACTCAATATCTGACATAAGAGCGGAATACTCCTGCTCCTGGGGCAGAATCCTCCTACCCTCAATATGATACAATGGAGCGGAATACTCCTGCTCCTGGGGCGGAATACTCCTACCCTCAATATGATACAATGGAGCAGAATACTCCTGCTCCTGGGGCGGAATACTCCTGCACCCAATATGATATGCAATGTAATGCATATGAATGACACATAATGCATATGAATGCAATGTGATGCAATAATAACCCTTCACCGGTGCGGGACTCTCATCGGCAGCCGGTACAATGCTCAGATTCTCAATGCAATACCAACAATAGGACATAACATATAATATACAATATAAATCCAAAGCTAAGGCGTAATGAGTACGCCTATCGGTAGCTACACACGTAAGGAATACGTGGTAGAAAATACACGAGGCCAGGTGCTTCCAAAGAAATGGATATCAACACTTACCTCTTCCAAAATTAACACTGCTGCCCAACAACCGCTTTATTCTTTTGGATTCATTGCCAAACGGTCCCATTGTGTTCAATGAGCAGAAAAATATATCAAATAGGGATAAAGGCTTCATTCCTCACATCTTAGGGCAATCCGGTTAGGAGCCTGATACCCTATTCGCATACGCAATACGCAGGCCAGGCCTATATACAGGGTTTAAGGTCACATAACCAAACCCCAAATAATTTACATTTATATGTTGCCCATAACTCACTGAGTACGAATATAAGCAATTTCATTATCGGGGTCCATTTGACCCTTCAAACTGTTAATTAAACTTGTTAAAACGATGTCTAATATTTCAAGTTTTACCGTTAAAATATATTTAAACACACGTAATAAACTCAAATAATATATTAGTATCATTACCTGAATGTTTCAGGATGAAAATTCTACTTTTTTACGACCTCTTTTCTCATTTTCTGGCATTTTTCTTCCTCCCCGCGTTTCCCTCTGTTTCGTTTCTCGTTTTCTGCTTGTTTTGATTGTTTCTGTTCTATCTGGTCCTTAGCATATGCTAAGGACCCCCCCACCGCCTCTTTCATTATTTTTTTTGTCTTTTTCCTTTTCCTTTTTTTTATTTTCTTTTCGCGATGAAAATTAAAAGGGTACCCTACAATATTCGAAATAATTCCAACTTTTGCATACAAGTTATACAAAATATATGTAACTTACTCGCGAAGACGAATCTCAAATTGGACTTCCGAAATTCAAGATGCGAATTTAAATGAAAAAGGTCAAATTATTTAACTTTCGGCATTTTAGCGGAAACTAGCCGAACAACATCGAAATTCACTTTCGAAAGTTCACAAAGGTCATAAATAATCATACGAACCCAACGGCGCTTTCGGATTTCGAACCGGAGCTCATTCGGCAAAATCGAGCTCGAAAATCTCTTTTTAATATTTATCGCCAATAAAAACTGAAACCTTCCTCCGATGCCTACCAGACGAGGTCTGATTTAGCTCAAATTTTACAGACAGGTCCTAATGGACGTTACGAATATTTTAAAATATCAACACGCCAATCGGAGTCCTAACTTCCGAAACGACTGACCGAGGTCGTTTCATTTCTCTTACACTGTTTCAATATCAACCAATGTAACAAAAGTTCAGTAAATGCAATATTATCTTTTAGGCTCCGCATTTTGTTAACAAACAAAATGATGTATGTGGCACAAAGCACTTTCAAAATTATCGTGCGTAAAATGGTCCTTCATATTATAGGATGCATTTCTTATTTGATATGTGTGCATTGCATGAATGGGTCTATTGCTCTAGGTCTCTAAATGAATTCTTTCTCTAAATTCAATCTCCTACCGAGGCACATCCTCTCCCTACTCTATGACCAAATCCTGGTATCTAAAATCTTTTGCATGTCCAAACTGTCTCTAAATTCACCTACCAAACTCAAAAGTCTATTACCCAAAAGGTTGGCTTGAGTTGAATACCAAGGCAAAAGATATGGTTAAGCAAGTGCACTTGATAGAGATTTTCTGAAATAAGGAAGTTTTTCACAGCAATTCCCACCAGCTCTCTCCTCTCTCTATAGTATATCCGTTGCACTAGGCTATCCAACCTGGAAACGTGAACCTTTATCAAAAAAAAAAAAAACAAAAAAGAAGACGAAGTCTCTTTTGCTGCAACCATTCAAGACCCTATTTTCGACAACCAGTATCAAACGCCACTACCATTTTATCTCTACCCTCACATACCACCTGATTATCAAGTTTACAAAACAATCAGCCCACTCGACCTATACTCCACATCTTAGCACCAAATCGTCCACCATACCAGCAAAATACTCAACCTAACTGCCAAAATGCACCACCATACCCTCCTAGGCCTCACCCTGATGCAAACCAAAGACCGAAAAGAAACTACACTTCACCAGCCGAATCTCATACTCAAGTGTTTAAGAGATTGAAAATTGTCGGACTTATTGTTCCAGTACCTCAATTGTTCCAGCGAGCAATATGAGAGGAAACAAAATTGACAAAGCAATGAAAATGTTGATCAAACTCAAAGACACACATGGCTCACCTCAAAACCTTTTGACGCCAGCATCCAAGGATCACTTTTGTTGCTCTAGTCTACACAGTCACACCACCTATAATACATGACTGATCCAAAGCACTTTCCAACTTTCTCCTATCATGATCAAATTTGTAGTCAAAGAACCAGTGAAAGATAATATTGAAAAGACATAGGTGTAGTAAAGACTTGCGCACAACAACCAAAAACAAGCAAGCCAATTCAACTTGAAAATGAGAGGCAAAGACACAATGACAAAACCATCATTATATGACAAACCTGGAAGCCCTTTGAGTATTTTGGAAGCATGTCCTTATCCACTAGAAAAGATACAGCAAGATGATTTGAGACACTTACAAGAGCAAGGGTTGCTTGGATACAAAAGCACAGGTGAATAGACTTCTTGGAACATTTCTGGTCAAAGGCTTTATTGGGGTGATATGAAGTCTCATGACGACAACTACAATAGGACGCAGCTATCTGAGAGTACACATGATATAGGCAACCTACATCGAGTTCAATGACTCAGCAATGAGATAATATTCAACAAGGAAAATTGGTGCAAAGTTTGAATCATAGAAATTGGTTGGAAAGCATGAAAGGTACTGAGGATCTCTTTCGAAGACACGTAGGCGTCATGACAAACAAATTGGCAAGAAAAGATGACAAGTGCACTCATGGTCTTGGTGTTCGACAAAAGCCAACCTCCCTTTCTGTCGCACAACACAATCTATTCCCTACACAACATTTTTACCACCTTTTATTGACATTCAACTCCTCACCTCCCGCTTGAACAAGCGTCGGTCGTTTGGCCAAAATCCTTGCCTTGACTTCTACATAAAGTACTTAGGCAATATCTTGTGATATCTATACGATCTATCACGACCTCCAAATTCAAGCGCTAATCTGTCATCCACAGTCTAGGCTTTCTCTTAAGCTTACGTGTCATTTTTGCTTCAAGTCTTTGCTAATATGCCCACACTATTTTGTGCATTTCACCACTTTGTTATGGTTGCTTCGCGTTTGGACACTGAAACTGGTCAAGAATCTGCATTTAGAAAAGCCGAAACGGCAAGCCAAGTTGAAAACACTTTCTCTTACCGCAAAGTTCTTTGAACCATCAGCATATGACACCAAGAGTATTCAGACAATCCCAATACCGTAAAACCTACATTACAGTCACACGAGAGTCACAACAAAGAAATCCGACCACTCTACAACCTAAGCTGGAAAAACTCACAACCTCACACTGCACCCAATGCACACGATAAAACAACCTCCCATCTGTCAAGACTTTCAACAACAACCTTAGCGGGCTCAACACAATCAAGGATAGACCAAAATGACAAAACCTCATGCCTTTACTCCTTTAGCTCTGTCAAAATATATTGCATCCAACAAACAACCTACTCCCTGGATACCCATTCCTAAATTCGATCCAACAAGATCTACACTTATCACTCAAACATTCAATACCATGATACAATAAGACATCCAGCATTGAAACACAAAGTTCAGAGTCTGATTGACCAAAACAAGCACAATTATGGACAACCTCCAAATCCGGCAAAATCCTAATATCAAACCCCAATCTGGGTATGCAAATATCCACATACTCATAGTCATCAATACACCCAATCGTCACACTAAAGGACGAATGCAGGTTCTAGCCAATACATTTGGTGTTCAGTGCAACGCAACCACCCTCTCTCGGTGATCTGTCATAGATAATAAACTGGGGCAGAATTTTTGAGGACCCCTCAAAGATTCCAAAGATGTAAACATGACACTGGGCAGAAAGTTTTGAGGTCCCCTAAAAAATTTCAAGAAAAGTCCTTACTACAGTAACATGATAGCCTCCTTAGCATATCACATGACATAACAATAGCATTCTACTTATCACACTTTACTTTTGATGTATCGACTGAGGGTACATAGCCCGATGTCGATTTTGTCATTTTGAATTTAGCAGAGGGTACACAGCCCGATGCGTCGACTGAGGGTACACAACCCGATATCGATCTTGTCATTTAAATTAGCGGAGGGTACACAGCCCGATGCGTCGACTGAGGGTACACAACCCGATGTCAATCATGTCATTTAAATTAGCGGAGGGTACACAGCCCGATGCGTCGACTGAGGGTACACATCCCGATGTAGATCTTGTCATTTAAATTAGCGGAGGGTACACAACACGATACGTCGACTGAGGGTACACAACCCGATGTCGATTCTGTCATTTTAATTTTGCGGAGGGTACACAGCCCGATGCGTCGATTGAGGGTACAAAGTGCGATGTCGATTCTGTCATTTTAATTTTGCGGAGGGTACACAGCCCAATGCGTCGATTGAGGGTACACAGCCCGATGTCGATTCTGACATTTTAATTTTGTGGAGGGTACACAGCCCGATGTGTCAACTGAGGGTACACAGCCCGATATCGATCTTGTCATTTAAACTAGCGGAGGGTACACAACCCGATGCGTCGACTGAGGGTACACAGCCCGATGTCGATCTTGTCATTTAAATTAGCGGAGGGTACACAGCACGATGCGTTGACTGAGGGTACACAGCCCGATGTCGATTCTGTCATTTTAATTTTACGGAGGGTACACAGCGCGATGCGTCGATTGAGGGTACACTACCCGATGTCGATTCTGTCATTTTAATTTTGCGGAGGGTACACAGCCCGATGCATCAACTGAGGGTACACAGCCCGATGTCGAATTTAGCACTTAACACAGCGGAGGGTACACAACCCAATGCAAAGTTTGACATTGTAACAGGTAGACAGCCCGGTGAAAGGACAATGTGACAAAGGGCAGACAGCCTGATGGGTAGATAGCTCGGTGAAAGGGTGGCATGACAAAGGGTGTGACACCAATGAAAGAATGATAGACAACCCTGCATGAAAAGATACACAGCTCAATACAAAAGGAGTATACGGCCCGACATGACAAGCACACATTTAAATGACAAAAAGTAATGGACATACAATCCGGCGTTGCACCGGAAAGATGATCCAACAACAGCCCAGCACGGCAAAGCAATTACCTCCCGACGAGAAGCACTTAGAAAGTGGACATCCCCCAGAGGAGGCACACATTCCCTAGCACTGAGCACCTGAAAGCGGACCAGACGAAGGAGCAATGAACTCAACAGGGAAGTTTACTGTATCTTTATTTTTTATCTCAAATTGCATTTATCTTGATCTTGCTGTAGGGACTCCCCGATCTCTCAACGAACCCCTGCACCATACTCTCACACCTGCTCCCAAAATCACTACCATCTGTGCAACCACAAAGCCTCAAATATACCTCAAAGCATCATGCCAAAAGACCTAATTCAAAAGGTTTAATCCTACAGACAATGCTTTTGCTACACCCGCAAGTTGCCTAGTTTGCCGTGTTCCAAAGCGTTCAAAGCTACAATTCCGTACTCGCGGCAGTGATCTACCCAACCTTTCCTTCCCAATCGGGTACTAGGTCCGTATTCCTTCCTATTCGTGCCTATCTGTTTGAATCATGCATATTCATCGTGCTTTACTCCTCAATGTGCCTCAGTTCATTCAAGACAATGCTGAGGCCAAGATGATTCCTCTATTGAGTTATAGTGGAAAATGTGCCCATTTAAACCCCTCTTTATAGGTGTGTCGTGCACAACATCTTCATAACTAGGACGTTTACAAGCTTATTTCACCACACTCGATCTATCGATGTTATGTCGACTTCGACAATGCCTTTGTCCCACCTGCAAAATACTTATTCTGTCGAATTCAGACATGCCCAAAAGCCGATCATTTCATGCCCTCACAAGTAATCGGCCTAATCCTTCATTACGAGTTAGGATGTCATTTTGCATTTCCTTCCAACTAATGCCTACTTTGCCTATTCAAGCCTATCTGCATCAATCGTGCGTGTTTTCGTGCTTAATAGTGCCCATCTATTTGAGTCATGCACATTTATAAAACTCGCTCCTCAAATTCTTCCCAGCTGAGTCAAGGCAATATCGAAGGCAAGATTACTCATTTATCGAGATGAAGTGGAAACTATGTACGTATAAACTCCTCTTTATGTGTGTGTAGCGCGCCACATTTTCATAACTAGGATGATGATAAGCCTTTTTTCCCACGCTCGATCTATTGATGTTATCTCATCTTCGCGAGTGCCTTTGTCTCATTCTTCATTTATCTCGCCAAAAAGAAAAACATACGCGAATCTAAACTTTGCATACTTGGATAAGTTTAGTCTTTACATCCAAAATCGTGCGTCATAAACATCTCACATAGACAACATGCCATTCTAGAACTACACACGGCCTGATTCTCGCGAAACCCGAGATATGTAGGCAACTCAGAGACTGGGGTTCAGCCAAAAACACCCCAAAACTCTCATTTTTCCTTTTCAATCATTTTGCATACCAGTCGTGACCAAATTAGCTACTCCATCAACTATCTTTGCCCGAAGACTCTTTCATCATCCCCGGGCAAAAAGGGGCAGCTGTTGACACCCAATTTTTTCCCTCCTTTTTTCTAAAATTGGCTATAATTTAACTTTAAGGTGCAATTTGACTACTTGTGTAAAATGTGCATTAGAAATCATGCATTTACATGTGTTATCCTCTATTTATATATTACATACTTAAATGTGGCTATATTACGTAATTTTGCATCATTTAGATTATTTGTCAAAACTGTGACTGTTTGCGCAATTTAGTACATTATAATATCATATAATTGCATCATTTAGGCTATATGTCAAATTTATATCGATGTGTGATCATTTGTGCAAATTTGTACTTATCTGTGATTATCTATATTTAAATAATTTTATTTGAGTTTATTTAATGATCATTTGTGCATTTTAAACAATATGTATATCTATATTTTTTTTTTTTGACCTTTAAGTTGAATATTGTCCAATTAAAAAAAAATGTCCAACTTTCTTTTTATTAATTTTTCCATATTTCAAAATTCCTACCAAAATTCTTTATTTATTTATATTCATTTTTATCTACTTTTTCTATTGAATTACATTTTCTCTTTGAACCAAGACACAATATTTAACCAAGTACATCCTCATTATTTGAATTTTGAAAATAGTATTTCCTAAATCTTCTTCTTGATTTTTGCTATTTTTCCTAATCACTCCTAATCCCCAAAATCTCTCACCCTCAACTAATTCCCAAAATCAACCCCCAAAATCCTCCCTATCAATTTTCTCCAAAAAATGGGGCTAGATTACCCAACATCTATTTTCTTTCTCCAATCCTATAAACAAACATCAGCAGCACAAAAACAGACACACACGATCAGTACACAGTATTTTTATACACAGAACAATCAGCATATACAGACGACGACACAGCAGCCCCCGTCTTCTTCCTCACCCCACACTACCGCAACGCATACTCCTCTTCCTCCATTACACACCATTATCACCCATTACATCGACACACACACACACACACAGCTTCAGCCCCTCATCCTTATTACACTATCACATATACACAAACAAGTACAATATACAACTCCCCTCATCTTCTTACACCCATCTCCACCATACAAGATACAAACACCCCTCTACACACAATACCCACAGACACACCCATATACAAAACAAGAAGAGCAAAGCCCATACACACAGACAATAGACACATACAAGTCCCTCTCTCCACTCCTTCACTGCTACGCACCATTACCCTCACACCTGCAACACACTTATCACGCCATCGAAAGTCAATACACACACGTACATAAATCGAGCAAGAACAGATACAACATGTACCCCCACATCTCCGCCATCGTCTTCCTCGCACCCAAAACCTAAAAAAAATACAAACACACCCACCAAATACTGAAACAGATTGGGATAGTGAGGGAACAACCCCCTTTTATCTTCTTCAATTTGTCACTGCTTTTGATACATACACACACATACTGAAGCAATACAAAGCGGAGGGAGATCGGGGACGGGGATGCAGATTCAGAAATAGAGGAGAAAGGAGATCGGGCTCATGGGGAAGAACGGAGATAAATCGGGACTGTGGGAGTTTGGGTGGTACAAGGAACATGGGAAAAACAGTAGCAGAAATTTGTGGAGAGAACCACTGCTCGTGGTGGAAATATTAGTAAGACAGGGTCGCAATGACACCGGGGTTGTTTGCCAGCGGAAGTCGCTCCTCAGTTTTGCTGCTTGTCTCGCTGGGGTCGGAGTGCTATTGTCTGTCGACGACGTTGTTCTTTCAATCCCGCCGTTACCATGGTGCTGCCACCGGAATTTTGGTTGGTGATGGTGGCAAGGTCTCCTGTGTTTTGGTCTCAAATTTTGACTGGGGATATCGATTACCTTTGTTTCGTTGACTGTTTGGATATTCTATTTGCTTATGTTTTAATTTCTGACTTTATTAAAAGGCGCTGACTGATTTTTGGAGTACAGGGAACCGTTGACTATTCTGGATAATTTTTTTATCTGATCGCAGGAGGTTGAGACTGCTTTGGAGCAAATACTACAATATATGCTAGGCCAAGGAAAATAATCATTTATTTGAGGCCTATTGACTGATTTGAGTGGATACTGCATTTAAACAGTCCCATACCCCGTATCCCTAAAATAGGCAATGACGATGCATATCACTTTGCAAAGTAAGCGATAGTAGAGTGGTGGGATTAAAAGTACCTGGCATGGCAAACCGGCCTGGGCTCTGTGTTTGCAGCCGTACCGGCATCCCTAACTTCTGCTTGATGCAATACACCATTCTGAGCCTACATTTTTATAAAATCCTTTCACCCTTTATTTTATTATTATTATTATTATTATTATTATTATTATTGATATTTTAAACTATCATTATTTTTATTAATACTAACTTATTTTCCCTATATTTTATGCGAGGTAAAAAATGAATAAAAGAAGGCCTATTTTTGAAGGAGAACGACAAGAAGAAAATCCTTTATTTATTATTATTACTAGTATTTGTTATTCTTTATTATTATTATTCCACTTTATTAAATTGTCGTGCTAACTTATTTTTATTTTTGCAAGGTACCTTTAGAAGAAGTCAATTCGTGGATTTAAAACTTTTTTCATTTAACCTTAATTAATTATATGCATATTATCGTATCCATTTAATTAATTGTCTATTTTGGTTAGCTATTTTATTTTCTTATTTACTTAGAATCCTAATTGTTTAGTCCGGCAGGTAAACCATATTTGGTGGAGCTTGAGTGGTGCCTAACCGCTTCCTCTTGGGTTAACTTGAACCCTTACCGAGATTTTTGGTTCGTAGACTAAGTTTCGGAGTTAATTGTAAAATTAGCTAGAAAAAAATAGGTGCCCTAATACGCCTAGTTAAAAAATATGTTAGGTTGAGACACCAACTCTTTACCCGTGAGTTACTCAATAAGTCGAGTCCTATTTCAAACTTTAACCGGTTCGGATAAAAATAGGATGTGACACCCTTTGAACAAAAAGTAAGGTAAAGTGCTAAAAGAAAACTAAATGCCTCTCGTCGGGAGTTGTTTGCCTGTCGCATCGGACTGTGTACCCTGCGAACAAAAAGTAAAGCAAAGTGCTACATGCCTCTCGTCATGAGACCTATGATCGTCAGGAGATGCTACTGCCTCTCGTCAGGAGAACCTATGCTCGTCAGGAGCTGCTACTACCTCTCGTCATGAAAACCTATGCTCGTCAAGAGTTGCTAAGTGTGTGCCTGTTGCACCGGGCTGTGTACCCTGTGAACAAAAAGTAAAATAAAGTGCTAAAAAAAGTAAATGCCATTATCATGTCTGCAATGCTGCCAAGAAGGTTGTCGTGTTTTCACTTTTGTTATGCCTGCACTAAAAAAAAAATTTGTGAGTTGCGGGAGGGGAATGTTTGATTTGTGCATTCTTCATTTGCTCCGCGCCTTCCTCCTGTAGTGTCTTCTTTCATGAATGTCGGACCTTGGTCAGGCTTTCTTCGGTGAATTCCCAGTTTCCATACTTCGCCTCTCTTGAAATTTTTGAGGGGATCTCAAAAATTTTTGCCCCAGTGTCAGCTCGCGTCTTTTAAAATTTTTGAGGGGATCCTAAAAAATTCTACCTCAGTTTATTGCCTTTGATAGATCACCATGTTGTTGTAGTGCCTGTAAAATAAAATAAACGAGTGTGTCCAATTATAAGGGGGACGGGCCTATTATAGTGGTGCCTGCAAAACAAAATAAATGAGTATGTCCAATTCTAAGGCGGACGGGCCTAATTGTCATATTATAAGCCTGACGTGGCTAGTCGTCATATTTTAAGTCTGACGTGGCTCGTCGACATATTCTAAGCCTGATGTGGCTGGTCGTCATATTATAAGCCTGACGAGGCTGGTCGTCATATTCTAAGCCTGACGTGGCCAGTCCTCATATTTAAGCCTGACGTGGCTAGTCGTCATATTATAAGCCTGATGAGGCTGGTCATCATATTCTAAGCCTGATGTGGCTAGTCGTCATATTTTAAGCCTGACTAGGCTAATCATCATATTTTAAGCCTGACGAGGCTGGTCGTCATATTATGAGCCTGACGAGGCTAGAGTGCTATTATGTCCGTTGTGATTGCCTGCGAATCACGTGTTTGTGCTGAATGATCTGCTCTCAAAGAAAGATTTGTTAGTTGAAACAAAGTGGTTGCATAACATTGAATACCAAAGTATTGGCTTGGATCTCCATTTGTCCTTTGGTATGGCTATTGGCTATCTCAATGACTCTGATTATGCGGGTACTTGCATTTCGATACCGAGGTCTGGTTTTTGGATTTGTCGATTATGTTTGTCTTGGATTGTGATGAGATGTCTTCATGTTTTGTGGTTTTCTTTTCAAATGTCTTGGAGCTAACTTTGATGGATTGGTCTGTATAGAAAATGTATTTGTGGCTCGAGAGTTGCAACTTCCATTTGTTGGTTCTTGTTGTATCATTGTTTTGCCTTGGTCAATCAAACTCTGAATTTTGTATTTTAGTGATGGGTATTTTTCGATGTCATAGTATTGAATGTTTGAGTGATGGGTCTAGATCTTTGTAGGATCGAATTCCGGAATGGGGTATCTAGGGAGTAGTTCATTTGTTGGTTGCAATATCTTTTGACTGAGCTAAAGGAGTAAAGGTGTGAAGCTTTTTCTTTTCATCTGTCCTTGTTGTGTTAAGCCTGATAAGGTTGTTGTTGAAAGTCTTGACAGTGGGGAGGTTATTTATTCTGTAAGTTGGGTGCGGTGTGAGGTTGTGAGTTTTACCAGTTTCAGTTGTATAGTGATTGGATTTCTTTCTTGCGACTCTTGTGTGGGTATAATGCATGCTGACTTTGTTCGTCCATACTACAAGTTGTACAGAAGTGGAATTGGAATTTTCTGAATTCCCTCGGTTTCACATGCTGGTGGTTCAAAAGATTTGTTTCAGAAGAAAATGTTTTCAGCTCGGCTTGCCATTTTGGCTTTTCCTGAATTCAGATTCTTGACCAATTTTGGTGTTCAAGCGCAAAGCAACTGTAATAAAGTGACAACATGCACAATACAGAGTTAGCACATTAGCAAGTTTAAAGCAAAAATGACACATAAGCTTAAGAGGATGCCTAGACCGCGGATGGAAGATTAGCACTTGAATTTGGAGATTGTGACAAATTGTATAGAAATTTCAATAGATTGCTTTGAGTGCTTTGTGTAGCAGTCAAGACAAGGATTTTTGTTAAATGACTGATGCTTGTTTAAGAAGCAGGTGAGTAGTTGAATGTTAATGAAATGCGATAAAGATGTTGTGTAAGGAATAGGTTGTGTTGTGTCGTGGAAAAAAAGGTCGGCTTTTGTTGAACACCAAGACCTTGAGTGCATTCACCATCTTTCCCTGTAAATTTATGTGTCATGATCCCCATGTGTCTTTGAAAGAGATATTCAATGTTTTTCATGCTTGTCAACCAACTGCTACATTTTAATCTTTGCACCAACTTTCTTTGCTGGGTAAGGTTTTGTTGCCAAGAGACCGATCCCGGTGTATCATGTTTATTCTTAGATCGCTGCTTCAGTCAAGACTTTTTTTAGAGGTTGGTCCTGTTGTATTTTCCTATTCAATGTAGCTGTTGTCATGAAAATTCATTCCAATAAAGCTTTCGACCAACATCGCTCTAAGAAATCTATTTTCCCCTATCTTTGTATCAAATCAATGCTTGGTCTTCTAAGTGTCTCAAATAACTTCATCCTGCATTTATCGTCTTGACTTAGTTTAGTCGGTCAAGATATGCTTTTAAATAGCTATGGGATTTTTTTTTCCTGTCTTATAATGGGAGCTTTCGTCACTGCATCTTTGCATTCCTTTCCAAGATGAATCAGAGTGCTAATTTCGGTTTTTGTGCATGAACCTTTGTAACATCAATCGGGTTCCCTTTATTTTTCACTTCCTTACTGCCTTTTGATACCCTTTGAATGCTCTTTCAACCATGAACATGTGCAAATTTAGAAAATGCTTTGGATCATATTCATGTATTGCGGGTGGTGCAACAGTGTAGACCAGTGTAACAAAGTAATCTTTGGAAAAAGGTATTGTGGTAAGTCAGGTGTGCTTTTGAGTTTGACCAACATATCTCCTGCTTTGTCAATTTCATGTTTTATGTGCATAGTGCTTGCTGTATTAAATTTTTCTTATTTTGACAAATCACTGACAAGTTCACTTTGATTAACCATATTGTTTGTCTTGGTATTCAACTTAAGCCAACCTTTTGCATAATAGGTTTTGAGTTGGTGATGGATAGGGAATAATCAGGACATGCGAAAGGTTTTAGATATCAAGATTTGGGCATAGAATTGGGAGAGGAGGTGCCTTGGTAGGAGATTGGATTTGGGAAGGGATTCACTTAAGTAGAAAGAGACCTAGAGCAATACAAAAATTCATATAATGCACACATAGCAAATAAGAAATGCATTCTATAATGGAAAGGACCGCTTTATGCATGATGATTTGAAAAATGCTCTGGGCCACAGGTGTCATTTCGTTTTCTAAAAATGCGGAGCCTAAAAGAGAATATTTCATTTATTGGTCTTTATTACATTGATATTGAAAAAGTGTAAGAGAAGGAAAAGACTAATCATTGCTAGAAAATAGATCATGGCTGAGCGAACATTCTTCATATTGATCCATCCCCATAAGATTCATCTTCCTCTTCTTCGGACGAATCTTCCTCGGGCGAACTTGCCCCTGATGAGTCTCTTTGGAAGATGATGTTGTCTGCATCAGTTAAGCGCCGGGATATGTCAAATTTAATATTTTTTAAACATTTCCCAAGCTTTCTTTCCTTTCTCCTCTATTCCTTTGCCAGCCATGGAGTCCATTCCTTCTCTAGCCCATACACCTATAGATTCAATGCGTTTTGCTAGGAGTTCTGCCTTATTGCGCCATTTTTCTTTTCTTTACTTTTTGCTTCAACCAAACTTTTCTTTTCTTCTATTTTCTCTCGTGCCCTTTCCAGTTGTTTTGCGTAGCCTCTTGCACTCGGATTCTAACTCATCAACATCTCTTTTTCTTTTTATTGTTGCCCTTAGTTGAACTGCTCTTGCCATGTCTTTCCTGAGCCAGTCCGGGTAATCTTCATCATAGCCTGCATCAAACCCGTCTCGCCCAATAGTCTCAAATTCCATTCGATGCCTTGCTTTCCAAAGTTCTAATATCTTGTTTTTGAATGGTATCATTCCTTCAAAAATATCTGCTTTGAAATTTCCGATGTCTGCTATTTGGGGTACAATCTGCTTTCTCCCTACTTGTCTAAGTACCCTTAAAGAAGTGTATGGGTAAACTCCTCTAAACCCAACCAAGATAAGAAATGAAGCTCTTTCCGATCGTGTGATCACTGTGATACTGGGAAAGTAGTCAAACATCCATTGTATATTTTCAGTTGTCAACTGACAAAACATGTGGTGCCAGCCTTCGACTGTTGTTGGCCGATCCCACTTTTTAAGAGCACTGTCCATGCGAGCGGTATGAGTGAAGATGTAGTTTTCTCTTTGTATGGAATAGAAAGTTTGCTATATGCTATTCATCCTTTACAAATGCTCCATCAACTAATTTTGTAAAAGCAAATTGCAACCTTCGAAAAATCCAGCACCTCTCTTGCATTTTTCTAAAGCTCGGTATATTTCTGCAACAATCGTAGGTATCAAAGTGTATTTCCTGTCAAAGTCCTTGTGTAAAGCTTCGGCGATCGATATCACGCAAACAGCAACCCGTCCTTTGTGTTCTGGAAACACGACAGTCCCTAAAAATTCAGTGACAAAAGCAAGTACCCTCCGCTCTTGCCAATGTACCTTGTTAATGCTGAAATTATCTTGGAATTCTTAAAATGCTTCTCCATACCCGAACTTGATGTAGAGGAAAGTCAAAGGGATTCCCGACTGCCTCACGCTGTCTGTGCATAATTCAGGTTTAAACCTTATCATTTTGAAGAACTCCTCGAGTGTAATGTTCTTAGGCATCAATATCTCATCGCTATCAAATAGAAGTTGAGTCAATCCACCTATTTCTTCCATAAACGGTGTCAACTCTACACTTCCAAAGTAAAAAATCACTCGGTCTGCATCCCAATAGTGTATTGCTGCTTCGACTATCCCTTTTACTGCAATATGCTCCATTAGTGAAATCAGATTCCCCAACACTATTCTGACTTGATTTTGTTGATCTATGCTTAGGTTTCCCCATCAATCTTTGAGCAACTAAGGGATTTCAGTAACCATGTAGAATGTCCTAGTGGCCATGATCTTTGGGAAAAGATGAAGGAATGAGAAAAATTCCGCTTGTAAGAAAGCGATTAACATGTGGCACGAGCTTTTTTAGAAAAACAATGCAGGCTAGAATATGAAATGTGTGTCGTTTAAGGTTGAGAACCCTTTAGACTCTTTTTGACAAAGGTTTCTAGAGGGTTTTCGACATATCAAGAATGTCGAACCTTTATATAATGCCTAAAGGATAAATGTGTATTATGTGTCATCCCGTCTATGAAATGATCGTTTCTGCTTCAAATTGGGCTTTTAACGCCTCTTCAGTTACCATTTGTGCCTTTGAATAGCACTGAGTACATAATGATTCCATTAGTTTTGGAATAAAACAATAATTTCTGATTCAATTTGGGCTTTTGAGGCCTATTCGGTTACGTTTTGTGCCTTTGAATGACATTGAATGCAGAATAATTCCAATAAATGGTCCACATTTGCACGTACAATCCTTTAAGTAAATGCAAATAAATCATGTTTAACAATCTTTGGGGGTCAAAAACCTGTTCGGATTGTTTGAACCAGTTAGCCTATTGGACTAATGCTATGTCATGATGCATGGTCGTAGAGTCACCACTAAGAGTTGGGTTGTCTTAGAGCAAGTTTTATTATCCTTCCAAGTGGACGATTCGGGAGCGGGAACGTCTCGGACCAGTTAGATTCCAAGTTGTTCCCCCTAAAGGTATTTTTATGAGGGAGAGGTGGTAATGAGTAAGATATATTGCACGATTTTGAAGTTGCCAGGAGTGGCGGGAGGTATGAACGGTATGCACAAGTTTAAAAGTGCATAATTTTTTCGAAAAATGCCCGAGTTGAAACAATTCACAAATTAATTTTATAAAAGAAGGAAAAAAAAGAAAAATAAAAGAAACAGGTTAGTTCCGGGGTATAAAAAAATTATGCAAGATAATCTTTAAAAATATAAATAGTGTCATAAATGAAACCGTTAAGTAGAGGATTTAACGAACTTGTGGAAGATTTGAAACCGTTTAAGTGTCGGATGTGTTGTATTCTCCTAACA
The DNA here is from genome assembly GCA_037355625.1 of Petunia x hybrida. Classification (NCBI taxonomy): domain Eukaryota; kingdom Viridiplantae; phylum Streptophyta; class Magnoliopsida; order Solanales; family Solanaceae; genus Petunia; species Petunia x hybrida. The sequence continues at coordinate 4,134,992 of JBBBVM010000051.1, forward strand.
AAAACATCTAAGAGTGGGTTTCTATATAAGAAAATGGTTCCCTCAGGCAGACAACCAAGGAGTGGGAATGTTTAGAATTGTTGGTTGTACCACGGACCAAGTAGATTCTAACCGTTCCCCTTAAAGGTTGTTTTGAGAGTGCAACGATCGAGAGATTCACGTAATTCTTTCGTGGTGTGTGCTAGTGTAATTTCCAGGAGTAGAGGAGGTATAAAGAGAAAAATCTCAACAAAAGATAAGAGATGCACCAAGGAACTAAGCTTCCATCCTGCAAAAAGGAAAAAGTTAGTTTCGCAAAAAAAAATTAAATTAAAAGAATAAGAGCAAAGGATCCTAATATAAAGTCTATTATGGTTAGAACCTTGATATTTCCTAGCGGAGTCGCCATTCAGTCGACACCCATTTTTTCTGAACAAATTAGAGCCTGAAACAGGGTTCCACTTATTTGAACTCACGGGTAAGCCTTGGAGTCGCCACCTAACATATTTTTTAACTAGGCATATTAGGGCACCTATTCTTGTTTCTAGCCAGTTTTTATAGTTAATTTCGAAATATGGCCTTGGGAACTAAAATTCTAGGTAAGGGTTCAAGTTAACCCGAAAGGAAGGTGTTAGGCACCTCTCGGGTTCCACAAAATGTAGTTACCGGCCGGACTAAATAATTGAGATTCAAAAGCAAATAACCAAACTAAATAAGCAAAAATATTGAGTAATCGACTATAATACACGAATAACTACAATATGAAATAAATATTCATCTTTTCTAATATCATCATTTTAACGAGCTTCGTCCAAATGTGCCTTGCAAATGAAACAAACAAGTTAGTAGAATCATAAACAAAATTACTTAGAACAAAAAGAAATTAAGTAAGAGTAATAGTTTTGAAATATTTTTGTTTTTTCAAAAGCGCCGTCCTTTTGTGATTCCACCGTGACGTACCTTAGAAAAAATATAAAGATATAAATTAGTACAAAAAATAAATAAACAATAATAATAGTAAAAATAATAAGAATAAACGATAAAATAAAAAGAAAAAGAATTTTTGTAAAAGTTTAGGCTCAGATTGATGTATTGCATCAAGTAGAAGATAGGGATGTTGGTACGGGTGCAGATACGGAGCCCGAGCCAGTTTGCCATGCCAAGTACCACCAATCCCACTACTCTACCATCACTTACTTTACAAAGTAATACGCATCGTCATCTCCCTTTTTTTAGTTTTAAGAGGGACACGTAAAGGACGTTGTATACGTAACAGGACGAGACTTATTGGCCTCCAAATTAGCCTAACGGTGTATTGTCCATTCAAATCAATGTATAGCGTCAAATAAAATATTTTCATAGAATTAAATGCAGTATCTGTTCGAAATCAGTAAATATGCCACATAGGCTTGGCTACACAGTGGGACAGGTCCAATGCAACGTCAGGAGGATGTGAGCTTCCCAAAAAAAAAAAAAAAAATCAACTCCTCAAGTGCTTGACTTTCCATTCAGAAAAATACAAAACAACATAGCCAAAACCTTTAAGCTTAAGTGACCAAAGCATATCCAACAATAAAGCATAGATAAAGGATAAAATAAACCAGAACTCGACTTCCCCGGCGAGACTACGGTGGGAATCAAAATAGGCGGAGCGGATGATCAGCTGGAGGAGGAGGCGGAAGAGCGACTGCCTGGTGGCGTCGCTACCACCCCAACCCCTTCTTATTCTTATTAGTGATTCAGTGACAGTAGCGAATCAAAGAAACGGAGAAACAGCCATGGCTTTTCAGCTCCTTTCAACGGCGGTGTTCTCATTTCCTATCTCATCTTCCCCTTTTTTTTACCTCTCACTAACAAGCAAACACGAACAGTGGAACAACATAGAGGAACGAAAAAAGGGTGTGTAGTGGTGGAATTTTTCTGTGGTGGTGGTGATTTCCACGACTATTTCCGATCTGTACCGCTGCCTGTGTGGTATCCCCAAATCCCAATCTCGTTGGTTCTCATTTTTTCTTGTGTGGTGTGTATATATATGTTTTGTATTTGGTGTAATAGAGGTGTGTGTTTGGGGTCTTTTGGTTAAAAGGGACAGGCAAGAGTGTATATAGGTAAAAGGGACAAAGACTTAATTAATGAGGTAGAAGGACATGGTGCAAGCTAAACCGGAGGTAAAGCTAAACATGAAGATCGCGGAAATCGACAATCAAGTAAAGATAGAAGCAAGACAAATCTTTCTTTGATTCAAAAGAACTTCGAAGAACTAGTCTCGGGTTCGATCAAATCGGAGGTCAAGATGCACCTAATGCTAAGCAACAATCCTCAAGAAGCCATGCTTCTTGCAAACTGAATGACCAATGAAGAAGATTGTTCAAACGATTCAACACCGAATGACACAAGTTCTTTAAAATTCCACATCGAGGTTTGGCTCCATCGGAGACACTCAATAGCTACAGCTATGTTTTAATCATTCAACAAAAACTAACTGCTTACAATGAAATATAAAGGAGTTTATATAGACTATTCTAAGGGCAAAATAGTAAAATGGTCACAGGCGACCAATAGGAGTAAGCCACGCAGGGCTGAATAAACTGAGTGTTCGGTCACTCCTTCGACCGAACACTTGAACTTCGAACACTTGAGCTCGAGCTCTTGACTTCGGTGTTCGGTTGCTCAACTTGGCTCATTTCGACATTGGACGCTCTTCCTTCGATTAATTGTTTGCTTTACTTTGGCGTCGATGCTGAGTGTTCGGTTGGGGTTTGGTCACTCCATTCTTCGAGCTCAAGCTTATAAATGAAGCCTCCGATTCTTGATCTCGGCCAGTCAGCTTCGGAGTGGTTGCTTTCTCCTGACCAAGCCAAGTGAATGTGAACATCGTGTAACAGCTTGGTTTGGCTTCGTGTCATCGGCCTCGGAGGATCGAACACTTGATTAGTACGTGTTCAGGCTGCATCATCTTCCCCTTCTTGAGAATATTTCGTCCTCAAAATCGAGCCCTTTTCAGCCTCCGATGCTTGGCCTACAACACAAGGAGTTAAGTCAGCAACATTAATGGTGTTGGACACATTATACTCACCAGGGAGGTCGATCACATAAGCATTGCTGTTGATCTTGCTCAGCACTTGAAACGGACCATCCCCTCGAGGAGCCAACTTTCCTTTCCTTAGGTTCGGAAATCGTTCCTTTCGGAAGTGAACCCATACCCAATCTCCCTTCTTTAATTCCAACTTTTTGCGCCCCTTGTTTTTCTTCGATGCAACTTTTGCATAAGCTTCCTCGAGGTTCTTCTTCACCTTTGCATGTAACTCGATCAAGGCAGTAGCTCGCCGAGTACCTTCAAAATCAATAATAGAATCTCGAGGCAATGGGGTTAAATCAAGTGGAATTAAAGGGTTAAACCCATACACACATTCGAACGGAGTCATTCCAATCATTCGATGCACAGTTTGATTAAATGCAAATTCAATCACGGGCAAACGACCAGCCCAGTTTCCGACCTTACCTTTGGTCATAGCTCGAAGCAGAGCTCCCAAGGTTTGGTTAACTACCTCGGTCTGTCCATCAGTCTGAGGATGGTGAGACGTCGAGAATAGTAATTTGCTGCCGAGGGCACCCCATAGATATTTTCAAAAAATGACTCAAGAATTTTGAGTCTCGATCACTCACAATAATACGAGGTATACCATGAAATTTCAACACATTAGAATTAAATAAAGTAGCTACATGTTGTGCATCATCACACTGATTGCAAGGAATAAAGTGAGCCATTTTGAAAAAATGGTCGACTATGACAAAGATGCTATCATGCCTACCCCCCGACCTCGGTAACCCCATAACAAAATCCCTAGATATATCAACCCATGGTTGATTAGGAACAGTCAATGGAGTATACAAACTATGAGGGTTGGACCTCGATTTAGCTTTCTTGCAATCTATACAAGAATTGCAAAGCTTTTCAACATCTCTTCGCAATTTTTGCCAATGGAACTGCTCGGTCAAGATACCAAGAGTTTTGTCGACACCAAAGTGTCCCATCAAGCCTCCAAAGTGAGCTTCTCGAACCAAAAGCTCTCTCCATAATGACACTGGCACACAAACCCTCCCATTCTTGAAGAGGTAGCCATCGTGCCACTGATACTTCTCAAGCCTTCGGCCACTCAAGATTGCATCACGGACGCTTTTCAGCTTGGGATCATCTTCGTACATCGACTTGATGCTTTCGAATCCCATGAGCCTCGAGGCGAGAGTGGTCGTCAAGATACCAAGAGTTTTGTCGACACAGAAGTGTCCCATCAAGCCTCCAGAGTGAGTTTCTCGAACCAAAAGCTCTCTCCATGATGACACTGGCACACAAACCCTCCCATTCTTGAAGAGGTAGCCATCGTGCCAATGATACTTCTCAACCCTTCGGCCACTCAAGATTGCGTCACGGACGCTTTTCAGCTTGGGATCGTCTTCGTACATCAACTTGATGCATTCGAATCCCATGAGCCTCGAGGCGAGAGTGGTCGCTAAGGAAAATTTCCTTGATAGCGCATCGGCCACAACATTGTCTTTTCCCTTTTTGTAATGAATTACATAGGGAAAGCTCTCAATAAATTCCACCCACTTTGCATGTCTTCGATTTAATTTCTGCTGGCCTCGGAGATGTTTCAAAGACTCATGATCACTTTTAATTACAAACTCTCTCGGCCACAAATAATACTGCCAATGGGCGAGTGCTCGAACGAGGGCATACAACTCCTGGTCATACGTAGAGTAATTCAAGGTTGCACCCTTAAGCTTTTCGCTGAAGTAAGCAGTCGGCTTCGATTCTTGCATAAGTACTCTTCCGATCCCAACTCCGGACGCATCACACTCGACCTCGAATGCTTTGCCGAAGTTAGGGAGTTGCAACAACGGGCAGAACAAAGCCTCCATTTCAACTCTTGGAAAGCCATTTCTTGGAACTCTCCCCACACAAACGGATGGTCTTTCTTTACCAGCTCGGTCAAAGGAGCTGCCATGGTGCTAAAGTCATGAATAAACCTTCGGTAAAAGCTAGCTAAGCCATGAAAGCTTCTAACTTGAGATACCAAAGTTGGAGTTGGCCAATCTTTGATGGCTTCGAATTTTGACTCAGCGACTTCAACACCATTAGCACTCACAACGAATCCTAGAAAGACTACACGTTTAACACAAAAGACACATTTCTTGAAGTTTGCATATAACTTCTCTTCTCTAAGCTTATCAAGCACTAGCCTTAGGTGTTCGACATGTTCATCTATAGATTTACTATAAATAAGTATGTCATCGAAGTAAACAACAACAAACTTATTTATGAACGGTTTGAGCACATTGTTCATCAGTTGCATGAATGTGCTCGGTGCGTTAGAGTGGCCAAACGGCATCACTAACCATTCATAGAGACCGAATTTGGTCTTGAATGCAGTTTTCCACTCGTCTTTGGGTTTCATTCGAATTTTGGTGGTAACCGGACCTGAGGTCTATCTTCGAAAAGCATAAAGAACCACTTAACTCATCTAGCATGTCATCTAATCGAGGGATAGGATGACGATACTTTACCGTGATTGTGTTGACTGCTCGGCAATCAACACACATTCGCCATGTTCCATCTTTATTCGGGACAAGAACAACAGGAACGGCGCAAGGACTCAAGCTCTCTCGAACAAGACCCTTGTTCAGCAATTCATCAATTTGCCTTTGGAGCTCTTTGGTGTCTTCGGGATTACACCGGTATGTAGGTTTGTTAGAGATTTGAGACCCCGGAACAAAGTCAATCTGGTGCTCGATTCCTCTCAACGGAGGCAATCCACCTGGCATTTCTTCGGGAAACATGTCTCCGAAGTCCTGCAAAACACTTTGTACAGCACTAGGCAAAGAGTTATCATTAGAAAAATCATCATTAGAGTTTAGAAAGATACCCTTGAGCACGAGGCAAATCATCAGTTGATCGTTGTCTTTGCCTCGTAGATACTCACCCGGTTGCATGATTGCACAAATATTTCTTACCTCGGGCGGTGAGTTGTTGTCTTCGGCCACAATTTTTGTCCCAAATGGAGACTTTGCTTTGGCCGCTTCTTTAAATTCCATCATTCTTTTATTGTCCTCGCTGACTTGTTTCGGAGACAAGGGTTTGAGTATGAAACTTTTTCCTTCGAGCTTAGCAGTGTAAGTGTTGGATCGTCCGTTATGAACAACCGACCGATCATACTGCCATGGTCGACCTAATAGCACATGGCAAGCTTGCATCGCTATTACATCGAACATCATTTCATCTTGATATTCTCCAACTCTGAACTTGATCCATATTTGCTCGACAACCTTCAATTCTCCACGCTCATTTAACCATTGCAATCTGTAAGGATGAGGATGCTTTGAGGTAGGTAGTCCCAATTGTGAAACCAAGGTTTGACTCACTACATTTGCACAACTACCCTAATTAATAATCATCGAACAAACCTTCCCCCTTACTAATCTTGCATGGGAAAGATTCTCCCTTTGGTTGTCCTCTTCTTCAAGAGTCATGCAGCTCAAATTTCTTCGGAGCACAAGAAACATTTTCGGATGATCAACTTCGGCAGCTTCATGACCATCATCATCTTCAGCTCGGTCAGTCTCCTCGAAATTTTCTTCCTCAGTGTCACTCGCTTGCTCTTGGATGGTTCCATCATCGAGTAATAGCATAACTTTGCGAGTTGGACACTCTTTCGCAATGTGACCATAACCTCTACATTTGTGACACCGAATACTTGAAGCACTAGGAGAATTGAGTTGAACTTTACCTCCCACTTCTCTTGGTTGGTTAACGGTCACTCGCCACTCGAAGGGTTTCTTTGGATCTCGAACAGCGTGAGCACTTGTTGGATTCGGACTCTTCCACTCTTTACTTCAGTTCAAAGGAGTTGAAGAAGTGAATCCTCGATACCGGTTTGCTTTATCGTCCTTCACCTATTTCTCAGCTTCGATGGCAGCATGGAAAACATCTTCTAAAGTTTGATTCACATGCAGCCTAAATTGAGATGACACATCTCGAGCCAAGCCATTTTTGAATCGAATGATGGCTTGCTCGTCGTCTTCTTCCCAGTCAAGGGCCAATCAAATTCTTTTGAACTCATCATGGTATTCTAAAACCGATTTGGACCCTTGTTTCAATTCAAAGAGCTTTCGAAGTTGCTCTTGCCGATACTTGGCATTCACATACTTAGCATCCATTTCTCTTTTCAACAGCGCCCATGTGGTGACTTCGGCATATGCATTCTTTCACTTCAACCTTTTTTCAGCCTCCCACCATATCGATGCATATGCCTCGAATGAAGCAATAGCATGTGCGGCTTTTCTCTCTTCGGTCATCTCATTTGTTTCGAAGATTCGTTCCAATTGAAGCTTCCAATCAAGATATTGGTCAGGATCACTAGTTCCTCTGAAGGGTAGAATAGTGAACTTGACACTGTTTAAATTTGAATCATGAGCACCTCGGATCGGCTCCGGATACTCATCATAATAGTCATCAACCTCACACTCAATATTTCGATCAACATTTGCGCCTTGGCCTCGACCTCCGAAATTTCCACGACCTCGTTGAGCCTGTTTTCATTGAACGAATGGTGGCTCATATCCAGGTTCGACCTCGGAAAATTCTCCTTCATCGACCCTTTCATCAATGACCACAACTTATCTTCGGGCCATTGAAAGTGGCATTCTATCACCTCGGGGAATGCCCAATTATTGATAACCAGCTTGGGAATTGCCCAACTTTTATTGTTGTGCTTGGGGATTGCCCAAGTGTTGTGTAGCTTGGGGATTGCCCATAGCTTCATTTCGAACAACCTCGTTCTTCAACCGTTGTTGTCGAACGAGCTCAACAAATTGCTCAGGTTTCATCGGAGTGGAGTTGCTAGTTCCAGTGCCGGACCCAGGCATGGCCACAAACGCACTCCCTTGCTCGAGATTAGCTACTCGAGCACTCACTCCTCTTACCTTGGCACTGATGCCTTGTATCACAGCTATGACATCGGCTAACGACACCTCCGGCTTCTCAATGCACCTGCACAAATCAAAGACCAACGAAAATGTTAAGGTTAGAAATCACCTCACACACTCCATCACCTTTTATGGGTGGCACTCGGGTCCACTCAATTTATGGGTTCGGGTTTTGGTCACTCAAGAACTTGTAGCCAATGGCTTCCTCGGTTGATCAACTTCTCTCAGTTCCTACGAATTTGACAAGTTAAACTGTCTCCTTCGGGAAGAGTGAATTGATGTTGACTCGATGGAACAGACGCTATTTAACTGCGCTCGGGAAGTCAAAGAATTTTCTACAAAATTTTGGACTTCGGTCACCCCTCGCACGAGTTCCTATAAGCTCAAAAAATTTAGTACGACCTCGAGTAGGAAGATTTACTCCAGAGATCCACTAACGAGGATTATCGAACACAAGAAAAGTGAAAACCTAGGAGATTCTACCCTTCGATTCCTCATTCGGAATCCTTCGATCACACACCTACTCTTGTACGGACAAAAGTGGTCCCTCCCTTAGTACGGATAGGGTTTTACCTTATCCAAATTCCCTTTTCAAGCCGACAAAATTCACCTGGGGTTTTGGAATGTAACAGTTTACCCCTTTCTTCTTCAATGGAACAGTGACAACAATTCCCATGTACGGACAAATTTCAACTTTGTTCACTGACCACGATTCAACACTTTGGGTTTCTTTTCATTTCGGTGACTTTCAGCGTCGGAGGAAATCAGTTCCAGAATTTTGAGCTAAGAACTTCACTTCGTCCGTACACTGTTACAATGTAACAAGTTTCCGGCGTACGGACTGTGGCTCAATCGCAGAACTCTGAATTTTTAAGCTCAAATTAAAACCCAAATCAGACAAGCACAACCATACTTCGATGATAAACACCAAAACACTACTAGGGTTTGATAATAATGCCACTAATGTCAAAAACAGTCCAAACAACTTCGAGAAACCCTAGTCGTCAATCGTGTACGATAGGTGCTCATTGGAATCGTCGGACGATGGTGAACAACAATCAATGGTTGTTTAATCCAACAACCAACAATCAACCAAAATTTTTGAATTTTACTTTCTACTTTTTTTTTTTTGTAATAACAACACAACAATAACAAGAACACGAAACGGAAAACAAAGACACAAACGCACGAAAAATAAAGATAACGTCGAACAGGATTTGGGATTGTAGAAACAAGCCCAAACCATGCTCTGACACCAAGATGGTGCAAGCTAAAGCGGAGGTAAAGATAAATACGAAGAACGCAGAAATCGACAATAAAGTAAAGCTAGAAGCCAGACAAATCTTGTTTCGATAAAAAAGAACTTCGAGGAACTAGTCTCGGGTTCGATCGAATCGGAGGTCAAGATGAACCTAATGCTAAGCAACAATCCTCAAGGAGCCATGCTTCTTGAAAACTGAATGACAAAAGAAGAAGATTGTTCAAACGATTCAACACCGAATAACACAAGTTCTTTAAAATCCCACATCAGGGTTCGGCTCCATCGGAGACACTCAATAGCTACATCTATGTTTAATCATTCAACAGAAACTAACTGCTTACAATTAAATATAAAAGATTTTATATAGACTATTCTAAGGGAAAAATAATAAAATGGTCACAGGCGACCAATAGGAGTAAGCCACGCAGGGCTGAATAAACTGAGTGTTCGGTCACTCCTTCAACCGAACACTTGAACTTCGAAGACTTGAGCTCAAGCTCTTGACTTCAATATTCGGTTGCTCAACTTGGATCATTTCGACATCGGACGCTCTTCCTTCGATTAATTGTTTGCTTTACTTTGGCATCGATGTTGAGTGTTCGGTTGGGGTTCGGTCACTTCCTTCTTCGAGCTCAAGCTTATAAATGAAGCCTTCGATTCTTGAGCTCGGCCAGTCAGCTTCGGAGTGGATGCTTTCTCCCGACCAAGCCAAGTGAATGTGAACATCGTGCAACAACTTGGTTTGGCCTCGTGTCATCGGCCTCGGAGGATCGGACACTTGGTCAGCACGTGTTCGGCCTGCATCAGGACACTACTAATTAATGGACTTAAACACAGCTTTCCTTGGTCGTAAAGTTTTAGTTCTTACTCTTAGGTCCTCATTATATAAATGATATTTTCTGTCAAATTAGGGAAAGATATTTCCCTCCTTGTTTTCCCCTCCTTTCTCTCTCCTCACTTATTTCTTCTCCCTCCCGAACCCAAAACACCATAGTTGCTGGCATCTTCTTTCTTCAATCTCTTATCATTTTGGTAATTATTTCTGCATTCCAACTCCCCCAAACACAAAATATTCTCAAATCTACATCCTTTTCAGTTTATTTGGTGTTATTTACTGTAATTGAAAAAATAATTTAGGAAAAATAATTGAAATTCTTTGAACAAGGTCTACTGGTTGGGCATTAGATAGAATTGGAAAGCTTGACGCTGAAATTCTTCGAATAAGGTTTACTGGTTGGTAGAGCTCCAAAATGGAAAGCTTGGCGTTGAAATTCTTTGAATAACTTTTAGTGATTGGGCAGTTGTTCAAATTGGAAAGCTTGACAGCTCCTGTAAGTGTAAACCTTCGTCTTCCTCATTTCTATCTATTTTTTGTAAAAATCCAGGTTTTAAAACTAGAATGTTGTTGTTTTGAAACATCTTAAATTCACAATCGAAACATCCTATAAAATGTTCTACAATGCTCGTACGATTAAGTCAGAGTTACGGAACATAATATTAGTTGCCCGAAACATCTTACATCATGTTCAGTAAATGCTATTCATAATGTTGGAACATTTTATTGATGGTTGGAACTGATGTGCAGATGTTCCACATTGGTATGCTTGTGCTTTTAAACGTCCTTTATTATGCTTGTGCTTTTAAACGTCCTTTATTATGTTCGGATCTGTTTTTGGATGTTCCAGTAGGTTTTACTGCATGGACCACATTTGATGAATGTTTATCCTGTCTTATAGATATTGTTAAAGTAATGGGGAACATACTACTAGGAGTTGATTATCTCGGTGAATGGGTGGAGTGCTCGAAATGTTATGCTTGGATTCCTAAGGTGAAAGAGACAAGACCTATCCTTGTGAGCAGGAATGTTACATATGATGAACTTGACAACAAAATCATAAGCAGTTGGGGGGTAAGTGATGATCCTAGAGATCTTTGCATTTCATATATGCTGAGTGTTTCCGCAAAGCAAAAGACTGCTCCATCTAAAATTAGGACTGATGATGATGTTCAGCTTTATATGGCTGATGTTGACCTAGCTGGTGCTAGGCCAACACTAAGAAGTGTGATTCCAAGGCCTGAAGGAATTTCAAGTTCAAATGAACAAGATATGCATGTTTAGATGGATGAAGATGAATTAAAATAAGGAGGAGAGGCAAATGAAGAAGGTGAAGAATATGGTGATGGATGTGGTGTTGAAGAAGGTGGAGAAGTAGTTGGTAATCCTTCAGGAAGAGTACCATCACAGAGCAGCAGCAACGATTTTTTTGGAGAAGACGCCACAGGTTTTGTAAAGGGTATGACTTTCAAGAACAAGCGAGAATTAATGGTGAAGTTGAGGCTTGCTGCAGTGAGGAAGCCTTTTTCTTTCAAAGCTGTGAAGAATACAAAAAAGTTGTTTTATGCCCGATGTGTTGATGCAAATTGTAAGTGGTGGCTTCGAGCATTGAGTTATCATAGTAGTGATACGTTTTATATTACAATCTACAATGGCGAGCACACGTGTGGTGTGCAGCACCTGCAAAGCCACCATACACATGCCACGACTGATGTTGTTGGTGAATACATGAAAGATAGGTACATTGAGGGGAAAAAAATAATACCAAAAGACATCGGAGTTGCATTTAACAGAGAATTGGGATGCAACATTAGTTATTGAAAAAGTTTGAAGGGATGTGAGATTGCAAAGGCAATAGCAAGAGGGACACATGAACACAGTTATGAAATTTTGGAGGCATACAGTTATATGGTAAGGTCCCAAAATATTGGAAGCAAGACAGCTTTGAAGGTTGATAGTTGTAGGAGGTTTAAGTATGCTTTTTATATCTTATCGTTCTTGGATTAGGGGTTTTGTGTATATGAGAAAAGTTCTAGCTATTGATGGGACACATTTATCAGGCAATTATGGCGGGGTGTTGTTGTCTGTCGTTGCCCAGAATGCAGAGAAACACATATTCCCTATTGCATTCTGTGTTGCGGACAAAGAATGTGATGCTTCTTATGATTTTTTTGGAACAATTGGTTGACGTAGCCCAGTGCAATGATGAGTTGAGCATCATTTCAGACATGCATAAAAGCATAGCAAAATCAGTTGCGAAGTGGTTTCTCCAAGCTCACTACGGAGTTTGCACGAGGCACCTTGCTGAAAATATCCGTACAAAGTTTCAGTTTGGTGACCACATGGGGTCCTATTACTTGGCAGCAAATGCATATCGTGTGGAGGATTTCAGAACGTACTTTAAGCAAATCGAAGACAACGATCCAAGGTTTGCCAGATATCTTCAAGATGATGTTGGGTTCCATAAATGGAGCAGATGCTTTTTCCCTTGGCACAGGTACACGACTATGAACATTCATGCCAATGTTCTGAACCTTGCTTTGGTATGTTCTATGTTTACATGGAAACTAAGCAGAGAACATTCTAATTGACGTTCAAAATAGTATCAATGATGTGTGTAACGTAAGTATTGCTGTTCAGATTGGATGCTTAATGTTCGCACTTGGATTAGACGTATTTAGCATTAAGGTCTTTGTTTGTTTGTTACAATTTTAGGTTTGCAGTGATGACCTCGAACATTGCTGAGTCCACAAATGCAATGTTGAGGGATGAAAGAGAATATCCTATTGTTGCCCTATTGAATTATATCAATCGGACATTTGGTGAAAAATTCCATGTGAGAGCTACGGAGTTCCTCGAGGTTTCAACCATATGTGACCCTTCAATTGAAGGAAAACTAAGATTCAACCTGGAGGAAGGGGGTAAGCTCGCAACTAGTCCTAAAGGTACGTTTGATTTCACCATCATCAGTCCAGGCCAGGGAGCAGAAGTCGATTTACGCAACAGAACTTGTACGTGCAGAAAGTATCAAATTGAATTAATACCCTGTAAACATGCTATGCCAGCTATCAGATTGTTGCGTCCAGAAGATTATGGAGTGTGCGTCTATGACTTCACTTCTCCATATTACAAGTTAGAGTTATATATGCTTACCTATGCAGAATCGATCAATACTGTTCCCCCAGAAGATTTTTGGAATGTTTCTCCTGAGCTGCTTGAGAGACAAATATTGCCTCCTTTCACCGATGTGGGTAAGGGTAGACGAAGGAAAAAGCAGATACCATCAGTTGGTGAAGTATTTTCAAGTAGGAGAAACAAATGTAGCATATGCAAAAGGTCAGGTTACAAAAGAACTACTTGCCCAAGACGAGTGGATAGTAGACAATCCTCCCAAAGTATTTCTTTTTGAATTTTAATCTTGAACAATTTAAATTTTTTATCATGTAACATCTTAGTAAGTCCTATTTTTTAAACTATCAGAAATATGCTACGAAATGCTGTTAAAATAATGGCCTTTCATTAAAATTCATAAAAATAAAAATAAAAAGATTACATTTCAGGGGCAGCGGGTGGTGGTGGTAGTGATGGTGGGGAATTTTGGGGGGGGGGGGGGAGAGTTATGTAGTCATCCAGTTTCTTGCCATACATCTCCAGAAGAACGCGCAGAACTCTAGCTATTCTGCGGATGTCAGTTAATTGACACCTGCGTGCTTCACGGAGTTGCTCTCTTATCTCGTCAATGTCACCCTACAGATCCTTAGTCTTGTAGTGTAATTTGCACCCCATGTTGATTTTACTTTTTTGTTAGAATTCTATGAGATTAAAAACCTGTGAAATGTATAACCTATTTATAGAGTGAGTCTTCTTCCCAAGAGTCATGCTGATTCAAACGAATGGTTGGCTTGTGTTATTAAAAGGTGTGAAATCATCAAAACCTGCATACAAAATGAGGCATTAATTCATAATTCAGATACATTATCTAGAGAATAGTGAACGTCTTTTCAACGTTCAAAGCACGTCTTTTGGTGTTTTTTATGTTAAAAAAAACTGTAAATTTCTGACGGGTGCAAAATTCATCTATAAATACATACATTTTCTTGTTCCGCCATACACACAATTATCCTCTTCCTTGAATTATCAAAATTTCTTCATAAACCACAAACACAAATGGAAAGCCACCAAAACGAAATTGTTGCTAATGGCCACTATGCCCCAACGCAGCCTGACCATAACGAATATTATGGAAACATAGACTGGGATATTGCCAGTATACAAACTGACATCACTGCAATCAACCATAATATGGACCGCTTGTCTGCTAATATATGGAGTATAAGGCATGTGTTAATTCAGCGCACGGAGCGCATTGAAAGAATGCTTTTTGCACTCCTTCTCCAACAAAGGATGAATTCGGAGCAGTTTGATACTCCTCCAAATTCTCCCAATGCTGACAATTAGTTATATATCTTGTTCTATTACATACTACGAAGCATCATATGTAGTACTTTTGTTTAAGCATTATATCTAGTACATATGTATTTTGTTTGCTTAATTATGAATGAAAACTATCAGATTATGTGTTAACTTGATCATACTTCCATTACATATTATTAGTGAACGCCTAAATTCTTTTAACAAAATACAACTAAACTTCATCAGCAACGTGAAACATCCTAACACATGTTCAGAGCACCGTATGAAGATGTTTTACATAGCAGAAGGAGTATGGTCTTAACATCGTTATTAAAATAAACATGCAAAAGCTTCACTATTTGTACAACAACACAACACTATTTGACGAAAATATCAACAAATTAGAGATTTTTACGAGAATTTCAGTCCATAACCAGTAAGAAGGCGTAAAAACCCTAGCTTTATCGAAATAGCAAAAAATAAACCCCGATTCACTTGATAAACATCAATATAGTTCAAAATTTACCTTTAGATGTTATCAGAGAGATGTAGATGGTCGGTGACGATGTAGACGAAAATGTTGCGTAGAAGACTCGAGAAGAAGACTTGAGAAGTGTGTAAGAGAAGAAAGGGGCGGGTGTTCGATGTTTGAAATGATGGAATTGGTAAGACTGATCAGCCGCCTTTTTAATTAAAACTTTTGCGGTTGTCATAAAAGCCCCACCTTTTTATTTGTTCCACGCGCGTCCCTTTTTGTATAAAATAGAGCGGATACATTTTTTTTGAGATATTAGTAACGTTTTTTTAGACATGCCAAACATAGTTATCTATTAAGTCGTTCGTTCAAAATGAAACATGTTTCCTCTAAAAAAAAAGTATTTTTTTGGCGGTCGGAACATTAGAAAGAATGTTCCAACCCTAACCCTAACCCTTAACCCCAATCCCTAACCCCAAATCTCAAACCCCAAACCGCAAAAATGCCGAACATATTAAGAACAACCAACAACCTGTTCTGGACCGTCTGTGAAAAGTTCCCGAACGTGTTTACAATGTTCGATATCACCATGACGATGTTATTTATGCCCCATTAAGGATTAGTTGAGAAATACTAATATAAGGATCATTTGAACTGGTTAAACAATGACTTAGTAGTTTATTAAGATTCCAAGGCATGCTATGTGTAAGTAAAAGTAAATATATGTTTTAATTATACCAAAATGTAATTATTAAGTTATTTGGATTAGGAGTTTAGGGTTGATTCTACTTCAATTAACACTTTTAATCATTAAGAAGTATATTCTAACAAATTGTAGCATAGATTAGACGTTCTATCCACTAGTTAGTCACATTACTAATGGATTTGAACAAATATACAATTTCATTCACAAATTACACACATTCTTCGTGTATCTACTACAACTAAGACTTTAAATCATACAAGTATTGATTGTGATACATAAGTGATTACTCAATAATATGTCTATTGAAAGTGTTTACTCATTTATGTCTATTAGAGTGACTATTCATTTATATCTATTGACAGCGATTATTTATTTATATCTAATGAAAGCGATTACTCATTTATTGAGGATTTCATTATATGTTGTTTTAACTAAGTGAATAATTTATATTGTGATGTTTTAACCATAAATATAAAGCCTTATTAATCTAGTCATGTTCTATAGTTTCATTTTAGAATCATATTCAAGATTAAAACAATACAATTAAGGCAGAATACATAGATAGCCCCCTTGAAGTTGGCGTCAATTCCTACTTAGACACTCCAATTATCCAAATGATCAGGTAGACACTTTTTATTGTCAGAAGTGTGCCTTTTAAACACCTCATGCTGATATGGAAAAAGAGGTGTGTTTCACCTGAATTCCAGTGTGTGAGGCTTTTAAATTAATTATTTCTTTTTTTTAAAAAAAACCTAAATTATTTTTGTTGGGTCCCATGTCACTTTTTTATTTTGTTCCCCTATACCATCACTGAAACGACCTCGATTAGTCGTTTCGGAAGATAGGACTTCGATTGGCGTGCTGATAATTTTAAAATATTCGTAAGGTCCATTGGGACTTGTCTATAAAATTTGAGTTAAATCAGACCTCGTTTGGTAGGCATCGGAAGAAGGCTTCAGTTTTTATTGTCGATAAATATTAAAAAGAGATTTTCGAGCTCGGTTTTGGCGAACGAGCTCAGATTCGAAATCCGAAAGCGCCGTTGGGTTTGTATGATTATTTGTGACTTTTGTGAACTTTCGAAAGTGAACTTCGATGTTGTTCGGCTAGTTTCCGCTAAAATGCGAAAGTTATATAATTTGACTTTTTCCTATTTAAATTCGCATCTTAAGTTTCGGGAACCCGATTTGAGATCCGCCTTCGCGAGTATGCTATATATATTTTATATAAATTGTATGCAAAAGTTGAAATTATTTCGAATATCGTAGGGTACCATTCTAATTTTTGTCGCGAAAAGAAAAGTAAAAGAAAAGAAAATAAAACAAAACAAAACAAAACAAAAAAAAAATAAAAGGAAAAGGAAAGATTTAAAAGTGGTGGCGGTGACAAGTGGGATAAGAATCCCTTAGTTAAGCGTTACAAATCAAAAAGCAGCAAAACGAAACAGAATCAGAGAAAACGAGAAACAGAGAAAATTAACGGAAAAAAATGCTAGAAAATGAGAAAAGGGGCCGGAGAAAAGTAGAATTTTCACCGTGAAACATTCAGGTAATGATCCTAATATATTATTTGAGTTTATTACGTGTGTTTGAATATGTTTTAACGGTAAAATTTGGAATATTAGACATCGTTTTAATAAGTTCAACTTATAATTTAAAGGGTCAATTGGACCCCGATAGTGGAATTGATTATATATCCGTACTCAGTGAGTTCTGGGCAACTTATAAATGTAATTTATTTAGGGATTGGTTATGAGACTTTGAACCCTGTACATAGGCCTGGCCTGCGTATTGCGTATACCAATAGGGTATCAGGTTCCTAACGGGATTGCCCTAAGATGTGAGGAATGAAGCCTTTAGCCTAAATTAATATATTTTTCTGCTTATTGATTAGAGTGGGATCGTTTGGCAATGAAACAAAAGGACAAGCGGTTATTGAATGGATGTACTAACTTTGTAACAAGGTAAGTGTTTATATCCATTTCTTTGGAGGCCCTTGGCCTTGTGGATTTTCTACCACGTGTTTCCTTACGTGTGTAGCTTCCGATAGGCGTACTCATTACGCCTTGCATTGAACATATGAGCATTGCACTCTAGTTTTGAGCATTGCATATACTTCCCGGTTGGCGATGAGAGTCCCGCACCGGCGAAGGGTCATTATTGCATATACTTCCCGGTTGGCGATGAGAGTCCCGCACCGGCGAAGGGTCATTATTGCATATACTTCCTGGTTGGCGATGAGAGTCCCGCACCGGCGAAGGGTCATTATTGCATATACTTCCCGGTTGGCGATGCGAGTCCCGCACCGGCGAAGGGTCATTATTGCATATACTTCCCGGTTGGCGATGAGAGTCCCGCACCGGCGAAGGGTCATTATTGCATATACTTCCCGGTTGGCGATGAGAGTCCCGCACCGGTGAAGGGTCATCATTACTTATACTTCCCGGTAATCGATGAGAGTCTCGAGCCGGTGAAGGGTCATTATTGCATATATCTCCTGGTAGACGATGAGAGTCCCGCGCCGGAGATAGGTATCAGACATATGTGACTGCATTGCATCATACCGCATTCATCCCATCTCATTGCACAGCATATTGACTATTGTGTGTATTGTGTTGTGTTTTATATATGCGGTATGTATACCCTGTTGTGAATGTATCTCAGTTTGCCTATATATTTCTTGCTCGTATCCCGGGTTGCACGTCGCGACGATATAAATACATGGATCGGATCGGGTGATAATATAAATATACGGATTGGGTTGCACGCCGCAACAGTATAAATATATGAATCGGGTTGCACGCCGCAACAATATAAATATACGGATCGGGTTGCACGCCGCGACAGTATGAATATATGGATCGGGTGGCACGCCGCAACAGGATGTATTGCTGATTGTTGATATGTTCGGGATACCTATATGTTCTGGCTATCTTACGTTCCTGGTTGTTGATGAGTTTTTGATTCCATACGTGTTTCTAGTTATTATCTGGCTCTGCCTTTTTATAATTTAAATAAGAGAAATTTGGTTTATCTGTTTCTTCTCCCTTGCTAGCTATCCTATTCTTTGAGGTGGCTAGTCTGCCCCACTTATTGAGTCCTCTTGACTCACCCTTGTTTGTTGTTCGTTTTGTCTATCTATTTCGTTTCGGCAGGTTCGCTCCAGGATTGATTTTGCCACGTTGTGAAGGAGCGAAGACGACTTCAGCTGTAATTTCTTTTGTACAGCTTAGAGGTATCAGTATGTCTGTATTTTTTTTAAGTCTTGTCCTTATTTGTGAATTGTTATATTTATTTTCCTGATTTAATTTGTAAGGGTTCGCCCGACGGGTCTAGGGGAGGATGTCGGGTGCCCGCACGGCCTAACCAGATTCCGGGTCGTGTCAGTTGGTATCAGAGCCCAGTTTAGAGTCTATCCAGACTAAGACAGTGTCTAGTAGAGTCTCGCTGATGGGTACGTAGACGTCCGTATTTATCTACGAGGGGCTATGATGGCATTTAGGAAGTTTCACTTCCTTCATTTCTGATCGTGTGTCGGTCTAGGATTTAAAAGTATTTTCGTTAATTCGTTAATTCCTTCGTGGTAATTGTGAGCTCTCGTGCGACGAATCAGCAAGCGGTATGAGTTCAAGACAAAGCAGTCTAGCCTAGGGTTAGCACTGATGAAGCCCGAGAGTTTTGATCGTGCTGACGATCTAGTTACGGAGGTCCCAACTGTACGAGCTCGCGATGGGCTAGGGAGCAGGGCCTTGTAGTTCCCTTGGCTCTCTACGATGCTTTACGAGGATCTTGGTAACGCAGATACCGCAAGGATCTATTATTCGCTAGGCAGCTTATCAGTTTGCCGCATATGCAGATGTTCAGACTTAGAGAGTTCATATTTCAGTTCTTAATATTGCCGCAGTAAAGTATGTTCCGGAGGCAGCATGTGTTGTGCCTCCAGTTTTTCTGGTTGGTTAGGTAACTGAGGTAATTATTGGGTCCGAGTGCCCAAAGAGGTTGCATTATTTCACGCGGTTGAACCTTCCGATATTCTTAAGAAATGCATCACATAAACCTCGTGATTTTTATTAAAAATAAAATGATGCCAGCGTATCCTTTAGGCTCTTGATTATATCGAGTGGTATTGTGTTGATTATTCTTCTTTCCAGTTTCAAGGTCCAGCCCTGGATTGGTGGACCGCTCTCTTATTAGCTAACTTGGTTCGATTTTTCTTCTATATTCGTGAAAAAGTTCCTTTCGAGTAGAGAGTGAGATGAAAAGTGTTTCCAGTTTGAGTGGATTGGACAGGGTAGCCTGTCGGTTAGCCTGTTGGTTTCGGAATATGAGACTAAATTCTATAGAATGGCTGGATATGCATTAGAACTAGTCCATGAGCCTTTCGAGGGATTCAAAGATTTATTGATGATCTTTATTTTTCCTTGAAATCCCAGATGGCTCGAGAAATTGAGGTCTGGATTTTATTTGAGGTTGTTGTTAATATTGCCCGAAGGTTCGAGGCAAATCATAAGTTAGAGCGGGAAAGTAAGAGATCCCACGGCCCTAGTGGGTAACCATGGTACATCAGTTGGAGGTAAGAGTTCTGATTATTTTGGGAGGTCACCTTCCAGGTTATCTCAGCTTGTGTCATGTGATTCTTAGAGTGCGCCAGTAGCTCGTCAAGATCAGATTCAGTCTTTTCTTTACAGAGCTATCAATAATCTGTCCAGTTCCCATATCAAGCGAAAGGGTGTTATCATTGTTGTGAGTCTGATCATCCTTTGAGGAGTTTTCCCTTACTCCGACAAGTTAGCAGTCGTCTTTTCTCTCATCATCAGGCATCTGCGCAGTCGCAGGGGATTTCATTTATATCTCAATCAGCAAAAGAAATGCCACCATCCGGTAGAGGTTGAGAGTGTGGTGGCAGTAGTTCTTCAGAAAGTGATTGTCAGGGTAGTGGCTCAGCTCAGATGCAGAGGCAGTTCTATGGACTGCTAGTCTGGCAGGATGCTGAGGCATTCGATGTAGTAGACCCAAGTATTTCTTCTTCCCTCAAATGTGAGTATGATTTGATTCTTCCGGTCGATCTAGAAATGGGGTGTCCGATCATGTTTCCATGGTTCTTTTGATGTCGTTTTTATTAAGAATTGGTTGCGGTAGAAGGATGAGCTTCTGATATGATTTATTCCTGGCATTTATGATGACCCTACTAGTTTATCTTGTTTAAATGTGAGAGATTTGTGAGTGAGTATCGGTATTTTTCTGCTTGGCATCTTGTTACGCCACCTTCTGTTATTATGTCAATTCAGTTTACCTCTTACCTCGAAATTCAATGTTGGTAGGATGATGTGATCCTAATTTGTCACCATCCGAAAGTGTTATCGTTTCTTCCGGTGCAAATTGATTAGTAAGTAATATTCGATCTACGTATCTCATCTTGGTTCAAAATGCTAGTAAAGTCATGTTATCCTATGAGATTATCTGGGTTATAAAAGGATTTTTGGTAAATTGTCAGAGTTTCCTTCTTATTGGGAGGTTAAATTGGCATGGATGTTGTTCTATAGAGCTAATTTAATATCTATTTCTTCAATTGCGATTCTTTGGCTAGCTTGACTCGTAAGAAGTCTAGCTCTGGTAGCCAAATAAATAAGACGATGAGCTTCATAAAGATCTAATTATTACTATCCTCAGTTTATTGTCATCTCTTCTTCTTTCGACACTGGTGAGCTTAGGCGATCAGTAACCTATTGTGATGTTCCTTGCGTTGAGCCAGAGTGTGTGTCAAGGTAGCCGGATAAGCATATTATTGTGTCTTAAGGCTACTAAGAGTAATGAGAGGCGTGATTTGACCTCTGAGTTTATCCATCAGGCGGTGGTGTCTACGACAAAGGTATGGAGTTGTGAACTCCAGAGTTGCAGCTGTTTGGCAACTCGAGAGGGTAATTTGGTAGCTCAGAGCCGCATTATGTTTTAGCTAAGTTTTCCTTAATCCAGTAGACCCTGCGAGGATGCCTATTTTTATTCAACTTAGCTGTATGAGCTTAAGCTCTATGTGGAGGAGTCTTCCTCCAATACTAATTATATAGATATTAAATCTCTAAGGCTTTGCGGAAAAGTAAGCTAAGTCTTAGTTTCATCGACCTATTCTATATCGAAAGGCATATCGACGAGGTGATTCATCGGCGGAATTATGTTAACCCATTCAAAGTTTCATGTATCTTTGTTTTGAAAATGTAGAACTCTGCTCTTATGATCGAGGAAGGATCAGTGTAGTCAGAATTAGCTGGGCAATGGCGTTATGATATTATCCAGCTATGTTTTTATCCAAAAGTTTGATGTGCGTGTTATAATTCTGATCCTGTAATCAGGAAATAATACTCGTGGAGTAGCTCATGAAGGTCATGCAAGATCTCTTGTTATCCGCGTGAATTTTACTTTAAACTTAGGCTCGTTCGAGGACGAACGAGAGTTTAAGTGGAGGAGAATGAAACGACCTCGGTTAGTCGTTTCGGAAGATAGGACTCCGATTGGCGTGCTGATAAATTTAAAATATTCGTAAGGTCCATTGGGACTTGTCTATAAAATTTGAGTTAAATCAGACCTCGTTTGATAGGCATCGGAAGAAGGTTTCAGTTTTTATTGTCGATAAATATTAAAAAGAGATTTTCGAGCTCGGTTTTGGCGAACAAGCTCCGATTCGAAATCCGAAAGCGCCGTTGCGTTTGTATGATTATTTGTGACTTTTGTGAACTTCCGAAAGTGAATTTCGATGTTGTTCGGCTAGTTTCCGCTAAAATGCGAAAGTTATATAATTTGACTTTTTTCCTATTTAAATTCGCATCTTGAGTTTCCGGAACCCGATTTGAGATCCGCCTTCGCGAGTATGATATATATATATTTTATATAAATTGTATGCAAAAGCTGAAATTATTTTGAATATCGTAGGGTACCATTTTAATTTTTGTTGCAAAAAGAAAAGTAAAAGAAAAGAAAATAAAACAAAACAAAACAAAACAAAAAAAAATAAAAGGAAAAGGAAAGATTTAAAAGTGGTGGCGGTGACAAGTGGGATAAGAATCCCTTAGTTAAGCGTTACAAATCAAAAAGCAGCAAAACGAAACAGAATCAGAGAAAACGAGAAACAGAGAAAATTAACAGAAAAAAATGCCAGAAAATAAGAAAAGGGGCCGGAGAAAAGTAGAATTTTCACCCTGAAACATTCAGGTAATGATCCTAATATATTATTTGAGTTTATTACGTGTGTTTGAATATGTTTTAACGGTAAAACTTGGAATATTAGACATCGTTTTAATAAGTTCAACTTATAATTTAAAGGTTCAATTGGACCCCGATAGTGGAATTGATTATATATCCGTACTCAGTGAGTTCTGGGCAACTTATAAATGTAATTTATTTAGGGTTTGGTTATGAGACTTTGAACCCTGTACATAGGCCTGGACTGTTTATTGCGTATACCAATAGGGTATCAGGTTCCTAACGGGATCCTAAGATGTGAGGAATGAAGCCTTTAGCCTAATTTGATATATTTTTCTGCTTATTGAATAGGGTGGGATCGTTTGGCAATGAAACCAAAGGACAAGCGGTTATTGAATGGATGTACTAACTTTGTAGCAAGGTAAGTGTTTATATCCATTTCTTTGGAGGCCCTTGGCCTTGTGGATTTTCTACCACGTGTTTCCTTACGTGTGTAGCTGCCGATAGGCGTACTCATTACGCCTTAGCTTTGAATTTACATTGTATATTATATGTTATGCCCTGCAGTTGGTATTGCATTGAACATATGAGCATTGCACTCTAGTTTTGAGCATTGCATATACTTCCCGGTTGGCGATGAGAGTCCCGCACCGGCGAAGGGTCATTATTGCATATACTTCCCGGTTGGCGATGAGAGTCCCGCACCAGCGAAGGGTCATTATTGCATATACTTCCCGGTTGGCGATAAGAGTCCCGCACCGGCGAAGGGTCATTATTGCATATACTTCCCGGTTGGCGATGAGAGTCCCGCACCGGTGAAGGGTCATCATTACATATACTTCCCGGTAATCGATGAGAGTCCCGAGCCGGTGAAGGGTCATTATTGCATATATCTCCTGGTAGACGATGAGAGTCCCGCGCCGGAGATAGGTATCAGACATATGTGACTGCATTGCATCATACCGCATTCATCCCATCTCATTGCACAGCATACTGACTATTGTGTGTATTGTGTTGTGTTTTATATATGCGGTATGTATACCCTGATGTGAATGTATCTCAGTTTGCCTATATATTTTTGGCTCGTATCCCGGGTTGCATGTCGCGACAATATAAATACATGGATCTGATCGGGTGACAGTATAAATATACGGATTGGGTTGCACGCCGCAACAGTATAAATATATGAATCGGGTTGCACGCCGCAACAATATAAATATACGGATCGGGTTGCACGCCGCGACAGTATGAATATATGGATCGGGTGGCACGTCGCAACAGGATGTATTGCTGATTGTTGATATGTTTGGGATACCTATATGTTCTGGCTATCTTACGTTCCTGGTTGTTGATGAGTTTTTGATTCCATACGTGTTTCTAGTTATTATCTGGCTCTGCCTTTTTATAATTTAAATAAGAGAAATTTGGTTTATCTGTTTCTTCTCCCTGGCTAGCTATCCTATTCTTTGAGGTGGCTAGTCTGCCCCACTTATTGAGTCCTCTTGACTCACCCTTGTTTGTTATTCGTTTTGTCTATCTATTTCGTTTCGGCAGGTTCTCTCCAGGATTGATTTCGCCACATTGTGAAGGAGCGAAGACGACTTCAGCTGTCAGGGTGAGCCAGCTTTTATTCCGGATGGCCACCAGTTTATTGGTTATTATTTCAGCTGCATTTTGCTCCCTTCAGGAGGTATCTGTCTTCTTTTGTACTCTTAGATGTCTAGTCTGGATTGCCCTAAACCTAGTATGTTGGGTAGTCAGCTTTAATTTCTTTTGTACAGCTTAGAGGTATCAGTATGTCTGTGTTTTTTTAAGTCTTGTCCTTATTTGTGAATTGTTATATTTATTTTCCTGATTTAATTGGTAAGGGTTCGCCCGACGGGTCTAGGGGAGGATGTCGGGTGCTCGCACGGCCTAACCAGATTCCGGGTCGTGTCAATCACCTTCCTCGATGGAACTCCACCCCCAACCGTCCTACACCATAACGCCGGCGCCAAAATTCCACCACCAAATGCTTCCATTGAAACTCAATCCTCCTCAATTTCAAAAGTTTGTACTCAACTTGAAACCCAAAAATCCAAAAAATTTATAACTTTAACAGGAATTGGGCGATTTACACTCGAAACCAAAACCCAAAAAGTGGATAAAACTTTAAACCTCTCCATTGTCTGAATTTGGGTACGGAGTGGGGGCATTTACACTTGAAATCCAAAAATCCATGGAACAATAGAAAATTAAGCCAACCTAATTTAACATAAGCAAATGAAAGAAACCCAAATTCCATTAGAAGGTAAACTTTATAACTTTGAACAGGGAGGAAAAAGGGAAAAAAATTGAAAGTACATATATTGAGTTCAAATAAGATCCACTCTTTAGAATTGGTAGCAATTGACCATGAGAATCTTCATGTAATCCACCTCATTTGTGGTAAAAGAAAATTTCTTTCGATTGTTTGGTTGCTTTAACAGTGCAATTGTTGTGATGTTCAGGGGTTTGTTGGCAAAGAAGATGAAGCTTATATTTGCCCGAAAATTAAAAGAGATTATGTTATATTATCCAATCTATGAGGTCAGATCGGAACATGACAACCTTTTTGTAAGGAAAATTGGTTTGCAGGGGACGAGGGGAAATAAATATTTGGAAGAAGAAAAGGGTGATAGGGAGGGGAAGCAGCATCAAATATGGGGAAGGGGGAAAGGGCTGAAGAAGATAACGGGGAGGGGTGGGGGTGTTATATTTTTTCACTCAAAAATGTTATACTATTATCTTTTTAAATGTAATAATGTTTAAATTTTTATGAAAAAAGACACGTGTCACCACCTGATTCGCTTATGTGCCACGTTGAAACGACCTCGGTTAGTCGTTTCGGAAGTTAAAACTCCGATTGGCGTGCCGATAATTTTAAAATATTTATAATATCTATTAGGACCTGTCTGTAAAATTTGAGTTAAATCAGACCTCGTTTGGTAGGCATCGGAAGATGGTTTCAGTGTTTATTGTCGATAAATATTAAAAAGAGGTTTTCGAGCTCAATTTTGGCGAATGAACTCCGATTCGAAATCCGAAAGCATCGTTGGGTTCGTATGATTATTTATGACTTTTGTGAACTTTCGAAAGTAAATTTCGATGTTGTTCGGCTAGTTTCCGCTAAAATTCCGAAAGTTAAATAATTTGACCTTTTTTCCATTTAATTTGCATATTGAGTTTCGGGAGTCCAATTTGAGATCCGCCTTAGTAAATGTGTTACATATATTTTGTATAACTTGTATGCAAAAGTTGGAATTATGTCGAATATCGTAGGGTACTATTTTAATTTTCGTTAAGAAAAGAAAATAAAATAAAAGAAAACAAAAAAAAAAAGGAAAAAAGGGCAAAAGAAGTTAAAGAATGGCGGTGGGTCCTTAGCTTAACATAACTTGAAACATTGGAAGCTCAAAAAGGAACAAGAACAGAAACATTAGAACAGAGAAAATGAAATGACGTAGTGAGGAAAAATACCAGAAAATGAGAAAAGAGCCGGAAAAATAGTAGAATTTTTACCCCAAAATATTCAGGTAATGATCTTAATGCATTATTTGAGTTTATTACGTGTGTTTGAATATGTTTTAACGGTAAAACTTGGAATATTAGACATCGTTTTAATAAGTTCAATTAATAGTTTAAAGGGTCAAATGGACCCTGATAATGAAATTGATTATATTTTCGTACTCAGTAAGTTATAGGAAACATATAAATGTAATTTATTTAGGGTTTGGTTATGTGACCTTAAACCCTGTACATAGGCCTGACCTGCGTATTGCGTATGCGAATAGGGTGTCAGGTTCCTAACCGGATTGCCCTAAGATGTGAGGAATGAAGCCTTTAGCCTAAATTAATATATTTTTCTGCTTATTGAATAGAGTGGGATCGTTTGGCAAGGAAACCAAAGGATAAAGTGGTTGTTGATTAGCCGAACTAACTTTTGGAAGAGGTAAGTGTTTATATCCATTTTTTTGGAGGCACTTGGCCTCATGGATTTTCTACCACGTGTTCCTTACGTGTGTAGCTGCCGATAGGCGTACTCATTACACCGTAGCTTTGAATTTACATTGTATATTATATGTTAAGCCCTGTTGTTGGTATTGGATTGAGCATATGAGCATTGCACTCTGGTTTTGAGCATTGCATATACTTCCCAGTAATCGATGAGAGTCCCGAGCCGGTGAAGGGTCATTATTGTATATATTTCCTGGTTGGCGATGAGAGTCCCGCACCGGTGAAGGGTCATTATTGCATATACTTCCCGGTAATCGATGAGAGTCCCGAGCCGGTGAAGGGTCATTGTTACATATACTTCCCGGTAATCGATGAGAGCCCCGAGCCGGTGAAGGGTCATTATTGTATATATCTCCTGGTAGACGATGAGAGTCCTGCGCCGGAGATAGGTATCAGGCATATGTGACTGCATGGCATCATATTGCATTCATACGCATTCCATTGCATATATTGAGGGGTAGGAGGATTCCGCCCCTGGAGCAGGAGGATTCCGCTCAATTCTATCATATTGAGGGTAGGAGGATTCCGCCCTAGGAGCAGGAGGATTCCGCTCCATTGCATATATTGTGGGGTAGGAGGATTCCGCCCCAGGAGCAGGACGATTCCGCTCCATTGCATATATTGAGGGGTAGGAGGATTCCGCCCCAGGAGTAGGAGGATTCCGCTCCATTGCATCGTATTGAGGGTAGGAGGATTCCGCCCTAGGAGCAGGAGGATTCCGCTCCATTGCATCATATTGAGGGTAGGAGGATTCTGCCCTGGAGTAGGAAGATTCCGCTCCATTCATTTAACACATGTGACCCTTTGCATCACATTTCATTTCATTTCATCTCATTTCATACCATTGTGTAGACTTACGGTACATGACTACTGTCTTGCTTATATGTGCATTGCTTATTTATTGATACGTTTCTGGCTCGTATCCCTAGTTGAGTTTATGGTTTCATATATGTTTCCGATTATTATCTGGCTCTGCCTTTTTATAATTTAAATAAGAGAAATTTGGTTTATCTTTTTCTTCTCCCTGGCTAGCTATCCTATTCTTTGTGGTGGCTACTCTGCCCCACTTATTGAGTCCTTTTGACTCACCCTTGTTTGTTGTTTGTTTCTTGTCTATCTATTTCGTTTCGGAAGGTTCGCTCCAGGATTGAGTTCGCCACGTTGTGAAGGGGCGAAGACGACTTCAGCTGTCAGGGTTAGCCAGCTTTTATTCGGGATGGCCGCAGTTTATTGTTCATTATTTCAGTTGCATTTTGCTCCCTTCAGGAGTTATCTGTATTCTTTTGTACTCTTAGATGTCTAGTCTGGATAGCCCTAAACCTAGTATGTTGGGTAGTCAGCTGTAATTTCTTTTGTACAGCTTAGAGGTATCAGTATGTCTGTGTTTTTTTTTATGTCTTGTCCTTATTTATGAATTGCTATATTTACTTTCCTAATTTAATTGGTAAGTGTTCGCCCGACGGGTCTAGGGGAGGATGTCGGGTGCCCGCACGGCCTAGCCGGATTTCGGGTTGTGTCACATGTCATCGGCGATTGTTACTCATGCTCAAAGTTTGTTTGAAAGGAGTGTCCACGAGAAACACTTTTGACAATAAAAGGTGTCTACTTGATTATGTGGACAATTGAAGTGTCTAAGTGGGAATTGGTGCCAACTTCAAGGGGCCATCTATGTATTCTGCCTACAATTAAATTAGGCACCTATTATGAACTAAACATAAAAACTCATGTTTGTAACGTAAATTAGATGTTTTTGCATTAATATTAGGAAACTTTAAAAAAACTGACGGTTTCAAAACTTATCTTTAAATACATACATTTTTGTTAGACATCCATACACACAATATTAAACAAATCAATCTTACATGTTCCAAGCATGTCTTTTGGTGTTTGTTATGGATGCATTAGCTCTAATACAACTGATACATTTTTTTAGAGATATTAGAAGATCTCTTGTACGTGCCAAACATGGTTTTCTAATGCTAAAATACGTGGTGCAACCCGTTTAAAATACGTGGAGCGACCTGCTCCATAACTTACCTTAATCCGACCCATTCCATTAACCCGCTCCGGACATAATTAAATGACCCACCACATATCACAATTAAAACACGTGGACTAATCTCAACCATTCAATAAATTAAGTCTTTTTACCCATCCGTCCAATATAAATTAGGTCTTATACCCTCTCTACTTCTTCTTCTTCTTTTTTGAACTCAACTTAACCAGCAAGTACCAGACCATGTCTCAATGATCAACTTGTTCTCGCAGCTCCTCTCAACAATGTCAATGTTGGCGTGGCTTACCTGCGATTCAATTCACGGGGGGGGGGGGGGGGGGGGACATAGTCGAATGCTGGATGAACATTTTGCAAGTGTCCCCGCAAGGGTATTAGCAATTGTGGATTTTGGGAATGGTGTAATGAGGAGTATCCCCAGCGCCTACTACATTGATTATAAATAAGTTGAAAATTTCACTGGATTAAGTTTTTGAAGAAAGAGCCAATTTGGTGAAGGAAGTGGACAAATTAGGGGCTTGTCGTACTACAAATTTATTGAAGATTAATAAGTTAGAGGCTAAATTACAACGTTGGAAGATGTATTTCTTATTGTCTTGGGTAGTGTTTTTTGTTTTCATAGTAGCTAGGTTTATTTGATATCAATTGTTGTTCATAGTAGCTAAGATTTATATATTTGAACGTTTAACTTAATGTTTCGAGTATTTACTAATGGCGTTCCAAAAGTCTATTATTTTTATAGTATATAATTTAAAATGATCATCATACAGATGTTCTAATAATGTAAATATGTTGTTCAGTGTAATGCAAAATAATATTCATAAATATTCAAAACATGCATAAATTATACTAAAAATTAAAGGACAAGACTTCAAAACACGACATTCAAAACAGACAGAAAATTAAATGACTAGACTTAAAAGGAAATTATTCAAACAACATTATTTCTTCATTTCACATATGTGCCGCTAGAGGACGTGGTGGTGAAGGGTAGTTCTGGGGGTCAATCTTGAGTTCAACTTGAATACTACGGAGCATACGCTTGATAAGATTCATATCCTCACGGAGTTCTTCGAACCTAGTCCTTAATTGCATTACTTGATCCTCCACATTTCCAATACACTGCAGATTGATCAATATCTGAGGTCAAGGATGCAATATCTTCATGGAGATGATCGATTTCAGTGAAACTTGGCATTCTACTATCATGTTCTAGTGCTCTTGGGTGCCTTCCTCTGCGAGGCATTGTTGTTGTTGTTGTGCAAATGTTATTATATAGGCTTGGTGCCTTTTCGGTTGCATATGTGATGATTTTAGGAGGTGCCTATTCATATTGAATGGTTGGGGAGTACACGTGTTTTAATTATGATGATTACAGGAGGTGCCTAATCCTTGACGGGGAAGTCAGAACATCTTCATGGCAATACGAATCATCGTAAACTCGTTCCAGTAGTTTATTGATTTTTGATGGGGAAGTCAGAACATCTTCATGGCGAATCAGATGTTCTAGCATTAATGTTTGAAAATTACTTATGTTGTTCCAATAGTCTATTATTTTTCAAATTGATCACTATAATACACTTAACGGCTAGCCCCTACAATACACTTAACGGCTACAAATAAGTTTCATTCCAATAGTCTATTGGTTTTGAATTTTATAATTCAAATCTGAAGCAAAAAACAAATGCATTACCTCAAAAAATGAAAAAAAACACAACAGCTAGTGTCAGCAAGTGGCTACAATACACTTAAGTCGGTTACCTCTTTTTACTCCTATAAATACTCGATCAAACCATTGAAAAAACTATACAACAACAATAATCTTCAATCAAAAATAAATATATAACAAAATGACTTGCCGACCGTCCTCCT
This sequence comes from Petunia x hybrida, assembly GCA_037355625.1. NCBI lineage: Eukaryota > Viridiplantae > Streptophyta > Magnoliopsida > Solanales > Solanaceae > Petunia > Petunia x hybrida. Next base: position 4,165,758 of record JBBBVM010000051.1, read on the forward strand.
CAATAGTTGCTACCACTGCAAGAACAGGAGCAACCAATAAAAGAGCAACCACGGCAAGAGGAGCATCCACGCCAAGCGGAGCAACCACGGCAAGAGGAGCAGCCACTCCAAGAGGAGCAACCACAGGAAGAGGAGCAGCCAAGCCAAGAGGATGAAGAACGGTAAGAGGAGGAAGAACAAGTTGACCATCAAGGAAAAGCACTTCTGCAGCACCAGATCCACCACAAAAAGAACGAAATAATAATTTGGAACAACTTCGGGCTGAAGTTTGGGGTTGGAAATTCAAATTTGAGGAATTCTTCCATGACTAGAAAAAAGATGTCAAAAAGATCAACAAAAAAATAAATATGATAAAGACCATGCTCCAGATAGCAACCTTGAAACAAGAAAGGGCTGCATCACATTGAAGTGTAAATGCTTATTTTGGGTTTCTGTTGGATGTTGATATGGCTGTTTATTAAGTAATGTCTTTTTTTAAATGCTAATATAATTAGCATACTTCTGTAAAGCGCTGAATCTTTGAACAATCAAGAATATTTTTGCCTGGTTCTTGATTATCAATGTATAAACTTTAGTGTTCAGAACATCTATTGTTATTTACTAGTTATTGAACATAAAAAATCCATTAAGTTATACCATAAACATCTTTAAAGAAATATTTGAACGTGCAACATAATGTTCCAAAAATGACTAACGTTGTTCCAAGAGTCTATTGTTTTTGAAGTTTATAAGTCAAATTGATCATCATACAGATGTTCTAATAATGTAAACATAATGTTCAGTGTAATACAAAATAAAATTCATATTTTTTCATAGATATCATCAAAAAAAGAAAAAAAAATAAAACAAAAGGGCAATCATCCAAATATTAGACCCATCAAGGACAAAAACATAATTATCCAAATATTACAGCCCATACTAAGGGACTAATTTGCCATGGAATATTTCCACAACAAATTGAACTAGACAATCTTCTATCACATTGTCACACAAGTAATCCATCGGGGTGTTGGTCAACAAATGCTTTAGGAACATGATGGCATACCCTCCACATGCAGTGCCAGTCAAATTCCTTAGAAGGCCTTGGATGCGCTCATACGGCCACATTTCCAAGTTGAGGATTTCAGGAGGGAGGTGGTTGAATTTCCGCGACTGGCGGATGTATAATGGGAACATGTACATTACTGGCCCCATTATTGAATAAAAGAGGTCTTCATCATACACCCAATGTTGCAGTCGTAGACATTGATCCTTGCCTCCTCTAAAAGGAAGACGCATGTAACATAATGTGTGCTTTCACTGTTAAACACGGCAAAGAGTCTTTTTACACCATCCAACTTCCTTCCACACGGATATGGCAACTTAACTCTGGCATAATCAAGGAATATATCCTCAAACTTATATTGTGCTAACCATTTGTCAAGGCTGTCATCAAAACCCCTCGCATCCTCTTCAACCGCATTGTATCGTTGGCACAAGTTGTTCAGGAATGAAAGATCAAGGATAAGATCAGAGCTATCATAATGCCGGGGGTAAGCCTTATGCCTCAGACGCATCAAGGCCAAGTACCCATCCATAAACTGCAGAATAAAACAAATTAGAAGTTCTGAATAAAACCATAGTAAAACATCCTATTTGACGTTTTGACCTGCAAGCCGTATGTTCAACGACTCTAAGATTCAGAACGTCGCAAAAAATGTTCTTTCTGCGATAAAAACCAAATAATAGAAGTAAAGAGATACACTTACACTATCCCACATCCACTCTTTCATGTCCATGAAGTCCAGAAAATCCAAGTAATTAAACTCATGACACAAGAACATGGTCTTTTCTTCCTTCTTCTCCTCCATAAAAGCGTCAAATGCAGCTTTCTTGTGAATGTCTAGTGCCTTGTACAGTGTCACTGGCAATCTCTCTTGGTGTCTGGCTTAAGTTCTCTCTCTAAATTACCAGGAAAAAGAAGATTAAAGAAAAAATCTAAATTTAATAGAATAACCTCATACTGATGTTTAACACACCTTATTGGATGTTTAACTAACCTTGTAATTCTGGCTGCAGCCATTTTCTTCTTTCCTCGGTTCTTAGGAAACTGGAGCTTCCTGGAAAATAATATATGCCTCTTTGGTCGCTGCTCCTGCTTCTCCTTCTTTGATGACGACACTACAAATTTAGCAAGGGATAGCTGCATCACATCAAGCTTTTGATCCAGTCCCTGTCGCCGTCGAAGGCAGTTATGGCACTTGCAGCTGCAGACACTAGGCTGCACATTCTCAGGTTCTCTTCTCCTCGAGCTTTCTCCAACTTCAAACAATCCCCTACCACTAAAAAGACCACCAGTAAAACGACCAGCACTACCACCAATGTCATCACCAACTTGTGTTCCACATCTACCAACTCCTCCACTACCAAATTCTTCACCAACTTGTCCTTCTCTGGGACCATCAATTACCTCTCTGGGGGGGGGGGGTCCTAAGGCAATTCCTAAAAACTGTCACACGATCACCACCAACTATCAAGCTAGCCCCCTTCAACATTACAACAAGCTCATCAAATACCTTATCGAACCCATCAACAAACGACTCAATATTATGAAAGGTCATCTTCCACCTCTGCATCGATAGGGTCAATGAAAGGGTGCACCACCTGCATACCATAAATATTTGTTAAGAATACATTGCTGAAGAGAAATAAACCTTCATATCACAAAGAACGATCATAATATCCTTATTACTGTTCGACTTTTAACATCAGTAAACAAATGGAACATCATATCTGACGTGATCAAACATCTTAAAAGATGTTCTTACCATTAATAGCAATGAATTTCACGTCATTCCAGATGTTCCACCATTTAAAATATTGTAGGTCAAGTACTTACTGGCTTTGCAACATTCTCAAACAGCCTTCGGGAGTCTCTTTCATTATTTTCAGTGATCCACCTGTGCATCCTTGGCATGGTCCTCTCCTGAGAAAAATTCCTGGGACGAAGCGCAGGTATTGCTTCAAATACCCAACTCACAAATGCCCAAGGAAACCCATAGATATTGTAATTTGGCCCGTCCTTAGCCTTGTGAACTGCACGATCACCCATGGGCTTCGTTAGGTACTCAATGGTTACCTCGAAGCTTTTCCGCCCCCAAGGATACTTTACAAATTCATTTGGAAGATATGCAAGGCAGACCACTAATTCCTCAATACCAGCTTTTTTTGTCCTTGGCACACAAGATTGAGTGAACAAACCAAGCCATGGCAAGCCCAAACTTGTACAGTTCAGGAACTTGCTCAGATTCTATCAAACACAACAACCAGGGACCAGTAACTGCCCTTGCTTTCCAATCCTCCCATGCCGTTGAAATATACTCCTACATCTCCCTGCCCCTCTCTTTCATTGTAGCCTCCCATTGGACACTGGGATAGGCTTGGCATCTCAGTTTTGTCATCAAAGCAAACTCTTGAAGGCAAAAACGAACAGGCACTCCATTAAAATTGAACCAAGCTTCTTTTTCTTTATTGCACAAAACTCTTCTTAATAGTAGATTGTGCACCAACCTGGTTGGAAACGGTGCCTCTTCCAGCAAGTCCAAGAAATGGCCAAAGATACTCTTTTTGAACTTGTCATACAAACCACAAGTATGCAGTACAATCCTGAAATCACGCATTCGTCCAATAAGCGATGAACGGACAGTTATCTTGGATTGAAAATGCTCATGATCATCCGAGTAAGTCTTCAGCACCGTTGGTGGAATGACACTGATAACGTACTCAGGCTACACAATGTTTTGAAAATTTTTAGTTTAAGGAATCACTACGCTACCAAGAACATAATATCAGATGCATAAAACATCCCATGAGATGTTCCAAGGAACTACAAAAAAATACTTTGAACATTTTAAAAGTTGTTCTGATCATGTAAGCGAATGTTCTCATATCACATAATAAAATATTGAAAATCATAAAGTAAAGTGAAGAACATCTTCATGTATGTTCTAGACAACAACTTTACCTCTCTTGGTGGCTCTGCAGAATCAGCTCCCACGTCGTGTACGAACTTGCTCCCACATTCTCCTTCGCTTCTCTCAAATCCAATTACAACCTCTTTTTCTTCATTCCTATCATCCCTAACTCCTTCTCCAACTTGATTATCTACAACCTCTACTACTTCTTCTTCCCTACCTACAGGTTCTCAACCATCACAGTAAAAAAATACTACTTCTTCTTCTCCTGCACCATCCCTATTATCTACAGCCTGTACTACTTCTTCTTGAATATTTGCAACTCCTGCAGATTCTCCAGCAAGATTATTTACAAGCCTTCCCACCTCCTCTTCTTCTTCCATATTTAAAAAGGCTCTCTTTTTTATTTCCCTCTTCATCCCACTCATCATCACGAAATAGTGCTTCTATTCCCTCTGATAAATTACCATCATCCGGCCCCATGATAGCTTCTTGTGGTCCTACATTTACATCATAGTCTAACTCCTCCTCTCCGTCCTCCAATATAATTCTCCTCTTCCTAGAAGGCTGTTTACTAGGAGGAGGAGTAGTCTCCTTCCTCTTAATTGAAGAACAGGAAATCATTCCACGTGTAGTCACCATTATAGCTGCAAATCACAAGTATATTCATAAATTAAAGATGTTCAAACATGCAATATGGATGTGTGAAACATAATAGACTATATTTTAAAAATATAATTTTAAGAAGCATAATATTTTCTTTTAACAAAATACAACTAAAATTCATCAGCAACATGAAACATCATTTCACACGTTAAGAGCACTGTCTCACGATGTCTGACATAGCAAAGGAGAACGGTCTTAATATCATATAATAACATAAAAGTGAAAAAGCTTCACTATTTTTGCAAGAACAGCATATATATTTTATAAAAACCCTAATTTCTTTTAACAAAATACAACTAAACTTCATCAGCAATTGAAAACATCCTAACACACGTTCAGAGCACCGTAAGAAGATGTTTGACATAGCAGAAGGAGTATGGTCTTAACATCGTAATAACATAAACATGCAAAAGCTTCACTATTTGTACAACAACACAGTACTATTTGATAAAAAATCAACAAAAACAGAGATTTTCGCGAGAATTTCAGTCCAGAACTAGTGAAAAGGCGTAAAACTCTAGCTTTATCAAAAAAGCCAAACAGCAAAAAATAAACCTTGATTCACTTCATAAACATCAATATAGTTCAAAAGTTACCTTTAGATGTTACCGGAACGCTGTAGATGGTCGGCGACGATGATGCTCAAAAGATTGAGTAGAACAGTTGAGAAGAAGACTTGAGAAGTGTGTAAGAGAAGAAAGTGGTGGTATGTTCGATGTTTTGAAATTATGGGAACTGATCAGTCAGTTCCCACCTTTTTGATTAAAACTTTTGGGGTTGTTAATTCAGGCCCAAAAGTTTTTAAATATGTTCCCGAAATTTTATTCGTTCTAATCTGGCGCCTCATTAATTGTTAAATGCGCGTGCATTTCAGAGGACAGAGAAAGCGGAACATTGTCCCCTTTTTTTAAAAAAGGACTTGATAGGGTCTTTTAGCCCAATCTTCTCGTGTGTTTGTGTACTGGTGGAGATGGTGTTGTGAGAGAGGGTGAGGGTGATGGTCTGTATCAGTTTGTAGGAGTGGTGTGTTTGGAATGTATGTTGGTCTAAGGGGGGGCGGAGACCAAGGGAGTATTATTGTCTGATGGTGTCCCTTTGTGAAATAATGGGAAGCAACATATAGGGAGAAGGTAAAAGAGTCGTTGGAGGATCATCCCAATTTCGGGGATTTGATTCAAGATGAGAGGGAAGAATAGGGGCAGATTTGTTAGGGATTGAGGAGTGATTGGAGAGATTGAGGGAGATAACGCGAAAGATTAGGGGGATTTGGACATGGGGAAGATATACTGCCTTAAATTAAGGGGTTTGTGGATTTGGGGATTATGAATGATTTTTGGAGCTTTATTTAAAATAGTAAAGAAGAAAAAATATAATTAATTTCAAAACATGAGGAATGTATTTGGATTGTCTTTCGTCTAGGTTCAAGATAGGAGAAGAAGATATGAATGAAATTTAAAATGTAAAAGATGAGGATCTTTGTAATCTTAAGAAGGAATGAAATATATGGTAAGATAATGAAAAGGGCATTTTTGTCATGATTTAAATGTAGAAAAATGTATTTCGTAGGTATTATGGAAAAATTCGAGTCTCGAATGAATATTTGTAGAGTACGAATAGAATTTAAATCGAATATTTTTAATTGGACCGATATTTAACTAAAGGTGCTAAATATATATATGAAAGATGCACATATAAAAACAATTGAAATCACAATTAATTAACTAAGTATGAATAGCCACAAATATTTATTAAATGCACTAAATTGCACAAACAACCATAGTTTTGACAATTAGCCTAAATGATGCAAAATTACGTAATATAGTCACCATTTTATATATAATGTATAAATAGGGGATATCACACGTAAATGTATGCCTTCTAACTAAAATTTTTTCAAACAGTTATATTGCACTTTTAATTTAAATTACGACCAGTTATGGAAAAAGGAGAGACAAAAATGGGTGTCAACACCATCAACTGACGACTGTGGGGATTTTCTTGTCATGTGGAGTAGATCCATTTGGATGTCACTACTCCACAAGGCCTCTGTGTCTTCGTGCCCCCAAGTTCTAGGGGGTCTTATTGATGCAATATGGCCTCTTGCCTTTTTCCGCCCTCTTTTGTTTTCCTTTTGCTCGTACTCGGCGTTTCATTTTTAGAGCCACTGGATTATAGAGATTTTAATCTCTAAGCTTGTCTGCGGCTCAACCACCATCCCCCCTTTCGTCCATCAGATGATAATGGATATTAAATCATTTCTTTGACCGCTGATTATGCTCCACTTTGAACGTGAATTTCTTCCGCATTCAGACCATTCATCTTCATCTTCGTGCTCTTAGGGATGATTCCACTCAAGTTACTTCTTCACGAAGAGACATGTAGTTGCTCTCCACATCGCAAAATCTCGCATTTTAGGTGTTGTGTCGTTGTTGACATGCGCCTGTGTGAGGGGCTTAGGAAAAGTATGTGTTAAGATTGGAGCCATGTCATCCTTATTCTGACCTTTGGACTGAATCCCCCGGTATTGACTGTTATGACGACCTTTGTGTAATTCTGTGCATGAATCTCCTTTGTAATTTATAGCTGGCTTTGTCTTGATGAAGTAGGCAATATCCTGATCGATATGTTTCGTACTCATTTATGTTTGATTTTTGCTTTTCGTGATTTTGTGTTAATTCTCAAGTTGTATGCCCAATTGTTATCGAAATAAATGTGTATTTGTTGTGAGCTTCTTTGTGCCTGCGGGGAGAATCTTTTGCTTGTCTACTCGAGTGCGTGAGTCTTTCCAATACTGTGTAAAGAGGCATCCTTCTTTCACTTAGGTATAGAATTGAATTGTCAATTTCAAGCAAGATTTGGCCGAGTCTTTGGTTGAATTGATGATTTCAATCGACAATGTAGCCCGGAGACTAGCTAGAGTTGACCTAGCTCGGTTGGATTGACAATTCCACTTACAACATGGCCCGAGGCTTAGTTAAAAAAGATCTTATTTGTATTGAGTTGACAATTTTAATGTACGATAAACTAACTGTACGTGAATGATAGACTTATTCTTAAAATGGGGACACAAGGTCCAAAAATAACAATGAGTTTGAACGAACTTATCAGAAATAACTAAGGGACGAGCTATCCTAGATTGTTAAATGAGCCTATAGGGCCTTCTCGCACCCCTCGACATCCGAGTCTGTCTATAAGCTGGCTTGGACGCGCTTGCCCTGAGGCTTAGAGGTAATATTTCTTGAGCCATTTCACGTTCCAGTTATTTGAAACAACATTCCATGTCTTCGAGTGTATAAGCGCCTTTTCTTGCGATCCCTTTGATACTGTAAGGTCCTTCTAAATTCGGAGCCAGCTTGCCTGCATTGGCTTTATTTATGCTTTGGGATACTTTTTTGAGAATAAGGTCTCTTATTTTGAAGGAACATAAGTTCGTCTTTCTGTTATAATATTGTTGCTTTTGTGCGGCAAAACGCACGTCTACAAGCTCACAATGCTCATCTGTCAGGTCTAGTCCTACCATTAGGGCCTCGTTAGTATATTCTTCTTCGGCATCTGTCTGCTGTAGACTAGGCTCGCCTATTTCAACTAGTATCATAGATTCTGAACCGTACACCAAGGAAAATAGGGTCTCCCCTATTCTTGCCTTTGGGATAGTTCTGTATGCCCATATTACTCTCGCCAGCTCTTCTTGCCACTTGCATTTAAGCTTCCTCCAGACGCTTATTTAAAAAACCTGTGATCGTCTTGCTCCAAGACACTACTCGCCTATTCGCCGCTAGAAGGTGTTGAGGTTATTCTTTTTATCTTCAATTCTTTCAAGAATTCTGTGATCTTCGTCGATACAAATTGAGGCTCGTTATTGTAGGTAATCTCAGCGAGAACGTCGAATCAGCAGGGGAAATTCCCACATGTGAAGAGGTAACCAGTTTGAGATCGACCTCTATGTGGGTCAGATAAATACCCTGCATCTGCATAACCAACAAGATCTGCACCATATTTATTAGAATAAAACAAACCCATATCAACAGATCCTTTTAGATATCTCAATACCTGTTTGATACCTTTCCAATGTCGATGTGTAGGAGCAGAACTAAATCTTGCTAAAACATTAACAGAAAATGCTATAGCAGGTCTAGTAGAGTTAGCAAGATACATAAGTGCACCAATTGCACTTAGATATGGTACTTCAGGACCAAGAAGTTCCTCATCCTCTTCTTGAGGCCGGAACGAATCTTTATCCACTTCAAGGGATCGAACAATCATTGGAGTACTTAATGGATGTGCTTTATCCATGTAAAATCATTTTAAGACCTTTTCTGTATAGGCAGATTGATGAATAAAGATTCCGTCTACTAAATGTTGAATTTGTAGACCAAGACAAAGTTTTGTCTTTCCGAGATCTTTCATCTCAAATTCTTTCTTTAAATAATCAATTGCCTTTTGGAGCTCTTCTGGAGTTCCAATGAGATTTATGTCATCAACATAAACAGCAAGTATAACAAACTGTTATGCTGTTTTCTTTATGAATATACATGGACATTTGACATCGTTTATATAACCTTCCTTCATCAAGTACTCACTAAGGCGATTGTACCAGATGCGCCCTGATTGTTTTAAACCATACAAAGATCTTTGTAATCTGATTGAGTACATTTCCTGAGACTTTGAATTATATGCTTCAGGCATTTTAAATCCTTCAGGGATTTTCATATAAATTTCATTATCAAGTGAGCCATATAGGTATGCTGTAACTACATCCATCAGGTGTATTTCAAGTTTTTCATGTACAGCTAAACTGATGAGATATCGAAATGTTATCCCATCCATAACAGGTGAATATGTTTCTTCATAATCGACACCAGGTCTTGTTGAGAATCCTTGTGCAACAAGGCGTGCTTTATATCTTATGATTTCACCTTTCTCATTTCGTTTACGCTCAAAGACCCATTTAAAGACAACTGGTTTTACACCATTAGGTGTTTGGACTACAGGTCCAAAAACATCACGTTTGGCAAGTGAGCTCAATTCTGCTTGAATTGCCTCTTGCCATTTTGGCCAATCATTTCTTTGTCGACAATGTTGAATAGATTGAGGTTCAAAATCCTCATTATCTTGCATAATATTACGTGCAACACTATATGCAAAAACATCATCCATCTCTATTTCTGATCGATTCAAATTTATTCCATCACCAGTAGAATTTATTAAATATTCCTCACTCACTTGAGTCTCAGGTTCATTAATTTCTTCAGGAAATTCAGGATTAATAAGATCTTGGTTCTCTTCAAGAGATTCTTTCATAGTGTCATCTTGATCATTTGTCACTTTCCTTTTTCTAGGATTTCGATCTTTGGAACCCAGTGGTCTACCACGCTTCAGGCGTGTTTTAGGTTCACTGGCTATGACACTACTAGATGGTCCTACTGGGATATCCATCCGAATTGGTACATTCTCTGCAGGGATATGTGATTTAGTAATCCTTTTCAAATCAGTAAATGCATCAGGTATTTGATTTGCTATATTTTGCAAATGAACGATTTTCTGGACCTCTTTTTCACATATGGGGGCACGTGGATCAAAGTGAGATAATGATGGAACTTTCCACACAATTTCTCTATTTATTTCCTTTTTCTCTCCCCCTAATTGTGGGAAAGTTGTCTCATCAAATCGACAATCTGCAAATCGAGCAGTGAATAAATCTCCCGTCAATGGCTCAAGAGAGGGTGACTCAAACCCAACATATATTCCCAGCCTTCTCTGGGGTCCCATCTTAGTGCGCTGTGGTGGTGCTACTGGCACATATACATCACATCCAAATATTCGTAGATGAGAAAGCAATTTTGTTTTCATTAATAGCAGTCTTGCTATTAATTGCAGTCGTTTAATAAATGACTCTGCAAGGCCATTTTGAGTATGAACATAAGCTACAGGATGTTCAACTCTTATTCTGACTGATAAACAATAATCATTAAAAGCTTGGGATGAAAATTCTGCAGCATTATCAAGGCGAATAGCTTTAATAGGATTATCAGGGAATTGTGCCCTTAATCGAATTATTTGTGCCAACAATTTCGCAAACGCCAGGTTGCGAGACGATAATAGGCACACATGAGACCATCTTGAAGATGCATCAATTAGGACCATAAAATATCTAAACAATCCACAAGGTGGATGAATAGGTCCATATATATCCCCATGGATACGTTCTAAAAACGTAGAAGATTCAATCCCAACCTTTGTTGGTGATGGTCTAGAGATTAACTTTCCCTGATAACAAGCAGTACAAGAAAATTCATCACTTTTAAGAATCTTCAGGTTCTTAAGTGGATGCCCACTTGAATTTTCAATGACTCGCCTCATCATTATTGATCCAGGATGACCCAAACGGTCATGCCAAAGCACAAAATTATTTAAATCAGTAAACTTCTGGTTTACGATAGAGTGTGCTTCAACTGTACCAATCTTTGTACAGTATAGGCCAGAAGATAAAGTTGGCAACTTTTCTAAAACAAATTTCTGGCCAGAGACATTCTTTATAATACAAAGATATTCATCATTCATTTCATTTATTGTCTCAATATGATATCCATTTCGGCGGATATCTTTAAAACTTAACAAGTTTCTTCTGGACTTGGAAGAGAACAATGCATCATCAATAATAAGTTTTGTTCCCTTAGGCAGAAATATAGTTGCTCTTCTGGAGCCTTCAATTAAATTAGTATTACCAGAAATAGTAGAAACATTTGCCTTTCTCTTTATCAAGTGTGAAAACTATTTTCGATCTTTGAATATGGCATGTGTTGTTCCACTATCAATTACGCAAATATCTTCAGAATTGATCTTTGATCCAAATAAAGTTTGAGGGATATCCATGTGTTCTTCAAAATAAAATAACATAGATAAAAACAGACATCATATAATACATGTTTTATTATTAAAACAAAACTTTACTAGTATTACCACAATAATATTAAACATACAAACTATTACAAACGACATAACTTAAATTATATTTAAGTCTCTTTGGCGACAGATCCATCACCAGTCAGATGATTTATTTGTCCTTCAGGGAGCTGTCCTTCAGGGATCTGTCCTTCAGGGATCTCAAAGAAATCTGCTATGTCCAAATGCGTGAAGTCCACATTATCTTCAGACATAAAGTTGGCTTCAGCATTATTTCCTTTCTTTTTCAGAGATGCTTGATAGAGATCAACTAGGTACTTTGGCGTACGACAGGTACGTGACCAATGTCCGTTTGCTCCACAACGGTAGCAACCATTCTCTAAATTTTTCGTTTGCACCGCTTCATGCTTTTTATCCTTTCCTTTCCACTGCTGATGGTCAGGGGATTTTGGTGCATAACGATCATCATGATAGGAGTTTCTTCCTCGACCACGACCACGACCACGACCGTGGCCACGACTGGGGCCACGCCACTTTCCACGTTTTTGGTGGAAATTCGTCTCATTCACTTTTGGGAATGGAGCAGAACCAGTGGGTCGACTTTCATGATTTTTCATCAATAATCCGTTATGTTGTTCAGCAACAAGCAGATGTGAAATTAACTCAGAATATTTACTAAATTTCATCTCTCGATATTGCTGCTGCAGGAGCACATTCGAGGCATGAAAAGTGGAGAATGTTTTCTCAAGCATGTCACTATCAGTGATATTTTCTCCACATAATTTTAACTGAGAAATAATTCTAAACATAGCAGAATTATATTCACTGATGGTTTTAAAATCTTGTAGCCTCAGATGGATCCAGTCATAACGTGTTTGTGGATGTATGACCATCTTCAGATGGTCATACCTGTCTTTCAAGCTATTCCACAGCATGAGTGGATCTTTAACCGTGAGATATTCCATTTTTAGACCTTCATCAAGATGATGATGCAGGAATATCATTGCTTTAGCACAGTTTTGATTAGATGCTTGATTATTATTTTTGATGGTGTCTCCAAGACCCATCGCATCTAAATGGATTTCAGCATCTAAAACCCATGAAAGATAACTTTTGCCCGATATATCCAGGGCAGTAAATTCAATCTTAGAAATATTAGCCATAAATTTAGAAAGTAAAATCCTTACCTTATATCTTTTCTAGATAGTAGAGCCTCGTGCTGATAACGTGTTGTGAAAATAAAAGCTGCAAAGTAAATCAAATAGAGATACTATATAGAGAGAGACTGATATCTTATTTCATTTCAAACTGATGTACAGAATAAACTAAAATGACTTCCTATTTATAGAAGAAAAGAAGCAGCTGCAAAGCTTTCAGGAAGCTGCTGCAAGGCTTTTCAGAAGCTGCTGGCAAGCTGTCTGCTTGATTGCAAGCCTCTTCAAGCTGCTGCAAGGCTTTCTAGAAGCTGTTGCAAGGCTTTTCATAAAGCTGCTTGTCAGCTGTCTGCTTGTAAGCTGCTTGTAGATCTAGCTTCTTCAGGAAGCTATGGGAGTAATGGACATCTATAATACAACGTATTCATAACAATCTGAACTATTATTTTTGTCAAATAGTTAATGTGAGATAAGATGAACTTGATGATAATATTATTTACTTTTCAATGAAGAAAGAACACAATCGCTATGAACCCAAAGAAGGGTCCTGGTTATTTTGCAATCAAAAACTTATTTTGCCAGTTCCTGTTCATGTATTACTTAGAGAGTTGAATAGATAAGGACATTTAGAATAAGTTTTACTCCAATGCAATTACATAACATGAACTTTTTTTTTTTGGAGTTGGGAAAGATCACTTAACCAAATTAATAAATTTATTATTTGTGTTGCTTGTAATAAGATGCCTTACTATATATAATTGATAAATATCATATTATATAAAAAGTGAGAATTTTTTAAGTTAAAGTCAATTTACGAAAATACTCATAAAAATTACTGATTGCTTTTTTTGCCCTTTATTATTTTAATTAAAACTCAATTGCAATGGATTGGATGAAAAAAGAAATTCAGTGAGCCGCATAAAAATCTTGCTGCAAACTGTTCAAAATATATTACTTTTTTACATTTCAATTTTAATTTGTCTCCTCCATTCCTTCAGTTTCCACCACTGATAGCAACATTCATGACGAGGCTTTTCACATTCTTTATTTGTTCCTTCATATAGAGTTGCACAAATGAAGTTCAAATGACTTCAGTGCACTGTTCATTTCTCTTCTTTCTGGCATAGAAGTTTTAGTTGGGGTATATATTTGATCAGCACCATCTGCAAGATACAGGGAAATTTACTTGTGAGATATGGCGTTCCAGAACTCCGCAAGTCTTTTTAGCAGAAAAGGTCATCGCTTTTTCTTTTCCATTTTCTTTTTTTTTTTCTAAGTCTGATTAAGACTAATCATGGACCAAATTAATACTTTTAAAACTTGAGGGTTTTTCTTAAAACATACATAATAATTATTTCAAACATTGGGAACAACATACATTAACCTCTCCCCCCCCCCCCCCCCCCCCGCGTGGCTTCTTCAACTTCTTCACTTCATCTCATTTTTCACGCCAAATCTAAACCAAATACTCTCAACTTCTCTTTGGTTTTCAAGGAATCCGACCAGCAATACAACAAAGTATTAAATATAAAAGGTAAACAATGTCATGATCATTTAAACTGTGGTGTAAATCTCGAACCTAGGTTTTTATTTTTAATTTTTTCGTCGACAGTGATTAACGATACTTTGGGTGTTTGTTTTTGTACAAAAGGTGTAATATTGTGTTGAAATTGAATGGCATTATGTGTTTTAATGGGTAAAGTAGTTCCAAACTACAAAGGGGATTTTCGATGTTCAACTGAAATTTTTAGGCTTTTTACATTTTTTGGTTAAATTGTGACGATTTGAGGGTTTTCTGTGAACCAACGCTGCTTTATTTAGTTGCAAATTGAAGTTATTGCAGTTATGTGTCTTGATGTTCCGAACACCATAGTAGCTGAGGTTCTAAACATCTAATTGGATGTTCATGATTTTCTGTAACTAAATTTTGTATCCCCTTGTTTTGCTTTGTAGAAAAATGGTAAAGTTAAGACCGAGAAATTTAACATCGAAAGATGAAGATGAGCAGAAGAAGTAGCCTACAAAGACTCCCAAGAAGGCAATTTCTAAAAGAAAGGGCCCTTTGCCGAAGAAGAAACCTGAGAAGCCTACTACTTCAGATTCGGAACGTACTCCTACAGATTTAGAACCTACTCCTAAACGCGCAAGAACAACTAAAAGAAAGTTAGTTGTGGAGAGTGACGACGATAGCCAAGGAGAAGTAGTAGGTCCATGAAACAAAGGTGATAAACAAGAGGAAAGCCAAAGTCCAGCACCAAGTTACGATCTAAGTAAAGGTGGGGATGATTTGGAGAGGGCTACAGATGAGGGTAAAAGAATGGTGGATTTAGATGATGCTGGTATTGATGAACTGTTAAAAAGTGATTTTTTGAGGACTGGAGAGGAAGATGGTGATCGGGAAAAGGAATAGGAAGATAGTGGTAAAAAAAATGAAGAAGCTGATGATTTAAGTAGAGAAAAAGGAGAAGAAGTAGAGGGGGAAGCATATAAGACAGGGAAGAGTCCAAGAAGCACTAAAAGAAGTAGAAGAGAGGCGGAGGATGTAATTTTAAAAAGCAACTTTCTGAAGGATCGTGTAAAAGGAGTTAAAATAGAGGAAGCAGGTGGAAATGTTGAAGAGGAAGCAGGTGAAGAGAAGGAAACTGCTGAAGGAACATCTGGATCGAAACTGGAGGAAGACCAGGTGATAGTTGAATTGAAACTTGTGATTGTTCGGAACGACTATGTGAATGTTCTGCACGACATATATATGTTCCCAACATCAGCATTAGGGCTGGTAGATCTCGTTCTGAATACATTGCGTGATGTTCCAAACGATTGCTACTGTCGTTCAGAACCTCATCATAAATATATTCCGAACATTTCTGTTTTTCCTTTAATGTGATTTACTATCATTGTGATTCATTTTATTAATTTATGCTAAAATTATGTGCAGTATGAAGACGTTGGTCATGCTATTTTTAAGAGTAACATTGAGGGTCTCTTCAAGACCTTCCTGACCAACAATGAACCTTTTAATGGGAAGATTGATGTTCGTTCTTCGTTGGCTAGGGGTATGATACAGTTCAAGGAGGTTCTGAAAAAATTGCAGGTGAGAAAGGAATTTTGCCATAGCTGTTTCGGTCCTTTCTTGCAATTACCGGAATATCCACTGTTTGGCACCAAGTTGGTGCACAACCTCCTCATGCGAAGGATTATTTGCAAGAAGCAGAAAGAGGTTTGGATATCCTTCAATGGATTGCCAGCACGTTTTGGCCTATCCGAGTTTGCACTAATGATAGGGCTAAACTGTGGTGCCTATCCAAGTAAACAGTGCATGAAAAAAATGATTGAAAAGGGGAAGGAATTGTGGAAGTTTGTTATTGATTATTTCAAGGAGAAGAAGAGGAAGCAGAAGGAGAAAGAGAAAAAGGAAAAGGAGGAGAAGGAGAAGAAGGAAAAGAAGAAGGGGAGTGGGAAGCGGAAGGGGAAGGGGGGGAAGAGGAAGGTGGAGGAGTCACCCTCGCACTAACCCTCACCCTCACCTTCACCCGCCAAGAGGAAGTTCAACAAGCCCAAAAAATAAAAACAGCCGAAGAAAAAGCAAGCTGTGAAGTCTGGTGAATTGCTTGAGTTGGTATGTTCTGGAACCTGTCCCAAGAAGTGGTATTTAAATCTGTGCATAGCTTGGTTTGTTCATACTATTCTTTGTGCGAGGGATTCCAAATATGGAATAGAGGAATGGGTGGTGTGCTTGTCTGCCGATCTTGAGGCATTCCAGCGTTATCCTTGGGGTAGGATGAGTTTTGAATTAACAATGGAATATTTGATCAAGCAAATGGAACCTCGTGCAGAAGGAAGCCAGACTTACAATCTTTGTGGCTTTCCATGGGAATTCATGGCCTGGGCTCATGAAGCTATACCTGCCTTGAGGCCAAAGGATTTTCCAAAAGAAAAAACAATGCCAAGGATCATAAACAGGCTTACTGAAATTTGTGAAAGAGATACGGACAGGTTGTTTGAGCAACATGGTGTTCCTGTAAGTATTCTTTTTTCCATATATGTTATGTAATATTTGGAACAACTTTGTGTTTGCTGAGATATTTCTAATTTATGTTCGGAACATCTTCATGAAGAACCATCAACTGCTTCAGTCAACAATGTTTGGAACATCACGGCTTGATGTTTTCGAACAACATTACTTTGTTCCAAACAACTTTAAAAGATTTTTAAAATTTAGTTGATATTTATTTAATGTTGTGGGGGTATATTAACAGGTTGTTCACCCTTTCCACAGTCCTACTGATGATGAGCTGGACATGGATTTCTTTTTAGACCTTGTGCCATTTGAAGACTCTAAGTACGACACAATAGATCGTTTTTGTAAAGTGTTTGCGGATGCTTCTAGCGTTGGTCTTGTTGGTGGCACTAGAATTTGTATCTTCAAGAACAATCCTGCAACCCCTCCAAGACAAGTGGTAGAAATTAAAGCTATGGAAGGAGCAGAGGCGATGATGTTTGGAAGTGATGGTGAATATAATGAAAAGAGAATTGGTGGCCTGCAAGATGTAAATATTGACATTGGAAACAAAGCTGATGGTGATGAAGCTGCTGGTGAGTTTGAAGTTGCTGGTATCACTGAAGTTGGTACAGTGAAGAGGAGCTCCAATTGCAGAGGCTGCAAATGTGATGAATGTAGCGGATGGAGGAAAGCAATAGAGCAAAAGATTTTGGTTTATGAGCAAAAGATCGTGGCTTATGATCAAAAGATTGTGGCTTATGAGCAACAGATCGTGCCTTATGAGAAAAATATTGTGGCTTCTGAGCAAATCAAAGGTGATTCTTCTGGTAGAGATGGATTCGACATATCCAAATGTAGCAGTTGCAATTGCAAAGATTGCAAGGATTGGCATAAAGGCATGGAGATGGAGATGGCGGCCATGCAGGAGACGAATGAGCAGTTGAAGAGCAAAATAATTATAAAACCTGCAAAGGCTGTGAAATCACCACAAACAGAAGAGAAGAAGAAGCAGGAAGAAGTTGGCCCGAGGCGTCAAGTGGATATTTACAAGCCATTGAAGCGAAAAAAGTGGAGGCTTTGAATGCATTTATCAGAAAGAGGAAGAAACAAAAAGATGTTTTTCTTGGATTGCCGATGAATTTCCAAGATTTCAAAGATCTGATGAACAAGACTGTGTGGCTGTGGGACATTGTAAGTTTATTTTGAATGATTTTCTGAACTTCACATCGTTGTAGGGAACATACTAACTGATTTCGGAACATCGTTCTTATGCTTGGAACAACTCAAGCATTTCTAGCTTCTCATAGATTTCTAGAAAATCACACAGCCATTCCGAACATGTAATTTTCGGAAAGACAGACCTTTCCTTCACTCACTTATACCCCAATTTATTTTTATCTCTTATATGTTCTGCAGTATGTTGATGATGTGATGACAATGATGCGGGAGAGGCATTTGAATTACCCCTATCATTACGATCAAAATGACCTCATTTTGGATATGGCATTATTGACAAACATGAAAAAATGCTATTATAAAATGGAAGTAGATGCGCAAGATAATAAGGTATCGCTTGATCTGGCGTTGAAGACCTATCAGTTTGATGATGATTATCTGTAGTATGCACATGGAAGGCTACCCTACCCAGGGGGTAGGTGTTGGGCTGGTGCTAAGAGGATCTTCGCGGTCATCAACATCAATGACAATCACTACGTGACGGTGGTGTTTTGACATGGTTGGAGCGAAGGTTTGGGTGTATGATTGCAATCATGGTTGTAATGATGATGAACACTTCTTGCCAATAATTGTCCTCATTCTCTACATGTTCCCGATCTATGTCAGAAATTCTAAGCTATTTAGAGACTTGGATCCGATGTGTAAGGAATGAGATATGTGGTCGTTTGAGAGAGTGCCAAGATCACTTTGTCAAAAAAATCTAACAGCGAAATCATGTGGAGTGTTCGTGTTGATGTACATTGAGCATCTCATTACAAACACCCCCATGGACAAAATTTGTGACAATGTGACAGATCAGTGGAGGCGACTTTTAACCGTTTGTATTTTTTACGGCAAAATGAAGCCTTGATTTGGGTATATATAATATTTGGATAATCTTTTACCTTTTATTTTGGTTATGTAATTAGGTATGGATGACTTTTATTTTCGTAGCCTAGTAATAGCTTTTGATGTGCTTAAAAGGATAGCTTAATTAGTCGCAATTAAAACAAACATTCAAATATATTGGTCAGTTGTTCAACATTCAATAGAAAATGACATAGTAAAATTTAGACGATTATTATATAAGCTCCAGAACGACATATTATTATTCCTGAAAAACAATTGGATGTTCTAAACATCTGCAACATTTATTTAAGTTTATACTGGAACAATATTATTTCGTTCTGGAATGATAAGTCGTTCCTTAATATAACCACTGATGTTACCAACGTCCCAAGAGCTCTTCCACTTATGTTCTTTAGAGAATGCAAAATTCATATTATATCGAGATACAAACGGCACAATAACATAATAAACATATAAAATTATAACTAAAATAAACATAAGCAATCGAAGTTAGGGTGCATGTTGCTGAGCTTGTGGTAGTGCTTCAGGTGGTTTTCTGGTGGTGTGGAGTACGGGATATAATCAATTCCCTTTTCAGCAAGCAGCCCTTTAAGCATTCTCTTCATCCTTCTTATGTCCTTTCTATAATCATGTAAGAATTCTTCGAATTTGAATTTCCATTCCCACACTTCATGCCTTAGTTGGTCCAAGCCATCGTTCGAATTTCTAGAATCTGAATGTGAACTCGAGGAAGGAACTCTAGGCCATCTTGAACTCGATGCTCCTCTTATCGTTGCTCCCCTTGTTCTTGGACGACGAGGCATTTTGAAATGTGTGGAATCAATGTGTGACTGTTGGATATTTATAAGAGTAAAGTGGCAATGGACGAGTCTGTTGGGAATGGTTTTATGGAAAGTGACTTTTGACGAAACTCGTAACCATTATGTACTACTAAAATGAGTGCGACTGCTAATTGTAACCATTTTTCCTTTTAGATTTTAACATGAAGTTCGGAACATTTAAATGTTGTTTGGTATATTGTGCTTATTCAATTATAGATGGATTAGTTTTTTAGAAAATGAACAGAGCATATAAATTATTCATCATTTGTTCAGAACGACAAAGTTATGTTCTGCGCGTAACCTTGATGTTCCAAACATGAATATCTCATTGTATAAAGGTTGTTTATGTTCCAAAACGACAGAGTAACTTTCTGAACGAAGAAAAGATGTTCTGAACATATAGATGTTCTTTACGGACTACACACTTATTTACAGGAACTAGGCAAACATACTTTTCATTGATCATCATCATAGAGCTTTACAAAAAGAATGCTAGTTATATTAGCATTCAAATAGAGAAATTGCACATCACTGTCAGTGCTTTACAAAAGGAATGCTAGTTATAATAGCATTCTAACAAAAGAAACTAGATGATAAACATTCAAAAAGAAATTATATAATAAACATTAATAGGAACATCCACATCTAGCGTGAAGGAGAGGAGTAGAAGTCAAGGTAATGCATCTCCTTATCAGCAAGTACCCCTTTGAGCATTCTTTTCATCCTTTGCATTTCCTTCGTCATCTTTTTGACGTCCTTTTTATAGCCATGTAGGAAGCCCTCAAACTGGAACTTCCAACCGCACACTGCTGCCCTTAGTTGTTCCAATATGTCAATAGCCCTTTCTGTTTATGGTTCGTCTGAAAATGATAATGCAACAACAGTATTTTGCCTTGAGGTGGAGGCTCCTCTAGCCGTGGAGGCACCTCTGGCTGTGGAGCCACCTCTTGTTCGTGGTTGACGTGCCATTTTTGATGATGAATGGTTTGAAGTGTAAGTTGATTAATGTGGATTGAAATGGTTTGAATTGTAAGTTGATGAATGTGGATTGAAATGCTTTGAATTATAGGGTATTTATAGAAGTAAAGAGAGGCAACCGAAACGTTTGTAGCTATTTGGTGTATTGGTATTTGACCGGCGTGTATTGTAGCCGTTTTTGTATTTCAAATTTTGAACGGGTGGTTCGGAACGTCAGCCTATATAAGTATAATTCGTGTGACGTATCCTTGAAAAGATGTTCCGAACATCGTTGCGACCTAGCTGCTACCTACCTGCAACCTACTCTAGCTGATAAATGTATTGGTATTTGGAATTTGTATTGTAGCCATTTTTGAATTTCAATTTTTGAATGTATTGTTCGGAACGTCACTGTACATAAGTATAATTCGCGTAATCTATCCTTTACACGATGTTCCGAACATCTTTTCGATCTAGCCCAAACTCGTGACAAATTATTACATTGGGCGCGTGAACAATATTTATTAACCAACTGTAATAAAAATACATCACCCAATACATTATATATCCGTTGATTATTTATAAAACCATTTTACAAAATTAAATCAAACATCCAGATTACAATGTCTAGTAGATCCGTTAATAGTGGCAGTGTAGTACCATTTTGTCGATGTGGAGATTATACGAAGTTAACAACATCGTGGACTCAACTAAACCCAGGAAGGAGGTTTTACGGATGCAAATATGGTCAGGTTAGGTGATGGGTTTATTTTTTTCTTGTATTTATTTGTTTGTTGTATTTATTTTTTTTTATGTAGGCAAATGGTTGCAACTACTTTAGATGGTATGATGAAGAGATGTCAGATCAAGCGAAGAGAGTAATATGGGGTCTACTTAAGAAGTTGAAAGCTGTTGAAGAAGAGAGGAAAGAGGCACGGTTATGGCGGAAAAAATTGGGTATTGGGGTATTGCTAGTTGTGGTGCTAATTGTTCTCATATTCTGTACTTGGATCAAGTGTTGGTTCATAGTTTAGGTTCTATTTATTTCCAATTGTTATGTTTTGTGTACTAATGATCATGAAATTTCATTTGAACTTTTTATTTTATCCTGTAAATTACCATTGTACCTTAAGTCGTTCCGCATGACACACTACATATTTCAATCATATCGCTATCTGTTCTGAACATTTTCAAAAACAATACGATGAAGATAGAAACATCGGAAACGGGCGCTCCGAACATGATGTTCATGTGACAAACATCAACAGCATGTTCATAACAACAGAGATAGATGGATAATCATCTGTCACTCTAACAAGTATACATGGTAATTTAGAGTGATAATGATCATCGCCCTTTAATTATCATGTGACAATGATCATCACTTGTAACTTTTACAAGTGTAATTGGCCATTTGTAGTAACGATGATCGTCAAATCTAAGTCTAACTACTCTAAGTGTTCTTTGTGATGGAAGTTGATGAATTTATCACTCTTAAAAGTATAATTGATCACTCACTTATAGTGATATAATGATCATAATTTGTCACTCTAACTACTCTAATTGTGAAAAGTATGATGAAGATAGAAACAATAGAACACCGCGCACGGAACATCACATACATGTGACAAACATCTACTGGATTTTCGAAACAAGACTATATGTATGGATCATCATTTCTCCCTATAACAAGTATAATTGGTCATTTATAGTGATAGTGATCATCATTTGTCACTCTTACAAGTATAGTGGGTCATTTCTTATCATATTGATCATCATTTGTCACTCTAACAACTCTAATTGGCCATTTCTAGTTACAATGATCATCATTTATCAGTCTAACAAGTATAGTGGGTCATTTGTAGGTATAGTGATCATCATTTGTCACTCTAACAAGTATAGTGGGTCATTTCATATCATATTGATCATCATTTGTCACTCTAACAAGTATAGTGGGTCATTTCTAGTTACAATGATCATCATTTGTCACTCTAACAAGTATGGTGGGTCATTTCTTATCATATTGATCATCATTTGTCAATCTAACAAGTATAGTGGGTCATTTCTTATTTGTTAGATCATCATTTGTCACTCTTACAAGTATAGTGGGTCATTTCTAGTTACAATGATCATCATTTGTCAGTCTAACAAGTATAGGGGGTCATTTCTACTCACAATGATCATCATTTGTCACTCTAACAAGTACAGTGGTCATTTCTACTCATAATGATCATCATTACTCCCTATAACAAGTATAATTGGTCATTTATAGTAATAGTGAACATTATTTGTCACACAAACTACTCTAAGTGGTCTTTGTGATGAAAGTTGATGAATTTATCACTCTTACAAGTATAATTGGTCACTTATAGTCATATAATCATCATAATTTGTCACGCTAACTACTCTAATTGTGAAAAAGTATGATGAAGATAGTAACTACTCTAACACAGCGCTCGGAACGACACATAAAATGTGACAAACATCTATTTGATATTCGGAACTAGAATATATGTATGGATCATCATACGATGAAGATAGCAACATTAAAATTGTGCGATCCGAACGACCGTATAATGCGACGAACATCAATAGGCTGTTTGAAACAACCCTACTATAGATGATCATCACTTGTCACTCTTACAAGTATAATTGGTCATCACTACTAATAATTGTCAACATTTATCACTTTAACAAGTATAATTTGTCACTACTACTGATAATTGTCATCATTTTTCAGTCTACCAACTATATTTGGTCCTTTTAAGCGAAATGAGCATCATTTGTCACTTTTACAATTCTAGTGGGTCATTTCTAGTGATAATCATCATCATTTGTCAATCTAACAAGTATAATTGGTCCTTTCTAGTTAAAATGAACATCATTTATCACTCTATTCGGGAAATTTGGTCTTGTATAGTGTTAATGATCATCATTTTATCTGGAACATACCTGTTGCATTCCGAACATACAATTTAGTATTGGAACACATTGTATATGTTCCGAACTTAATGTATGAATTTATTAACTTTTCCAGAAATGGAGTAGAACAAGTTGTCGTTTGGAACATCGTATTGTAATATCCTAAACGACAGTTGATGTGCTGCGAACTATAAGCAAATATGATGGTTTGGAGATAATTTAACAGTACTAATTAAAGACCTTCATAATAATATTAATTGAAAAGAGATAACAAAAGCATATTCATAAACAGTACAACTACTTAAACAATTAATATATAATAGAGTCTTCGTTATTGTTTTGGCCTCCACCGAAGTGATTTTGCAAAACCCTCTCAATCCGATCTAACTGCAATTGCATCTGCTCAAGTTTTGTCTCGAGTGTTTGAATGGATCTCTCGCAATTATCTGCTCCCTCCTTGATGTCAACAACTTCAAAATGCACGTCTAGCAGTCTTGTAGGAAGCGACTTATTTGGAGGCTCTCGGACTCGGTGGTACTTATTCCATGGATCGTTAAATGCATTATTGGCCATCTGCATGAAATGTTGTTTAAAATTTAAAAAAGAATCAAAGTGGAGTTATGTTTAAGAAAATATAAACATATTAGATTTTGAAATTCTTTTAGGAAAAATGTTGAAAATATGCAAAAATTCAGTACCTCAACTTGTTCTTCCTTGATATAGAAACTGGTGATCACTAGAAACTAAACGTAATACTTGGTTAATGCGAAGACTATGAATTGTGAATTTAGTTCATCAAGGAGGTATTTATAGATGTTTTGTAGTGGCTTTTAATTTCTAGTGCACGCCTTTTCAATAGCCGAAGCAAATGAAGGGATGCATATTTACAAGTGTGCATGTGTTTTGACGTGACTGTTGCGGCAACTTGTATTTTAGCCATTTGGTGTATTGGTATTTGGGCATCCCAACAGTTCATTGTAGCCGTTTGTGTCTTTTAAATTTTGAATGGCTTGTTCGGAACGTCACGTATAAAAGTATAATATAATATCCTTGACAAGATGTTCCGAACATCTTCACGAAGGTAGCACTTGGTAAATGCTACGACTATGAATTTTGAAATAAAGACCTCACAAGCTTTCGCATGCCTTGACATCATTCGGAACATCATTTGTAATATCCTAAGGAACACTAAATGTGTTGCGAACAATGAGCAAATATGTGCACAACATAATTTCAAAAAATGCAGTAAAGATAATATGTGCACAACATAAATTAAGACTGATGTAAAGTAAATATGTACACAATATAAAATTGTACCAGTAGGACGAAAAGTCCATTATGCAATTCAAATAGAAATCTAAATAATCCAAATAATCGAAATTATAACGAGGACGATGCTTCGTCCAATTCACAAACTCAATTTGTAGGCTGACTTGTAGCCTCAGTTCCACTACGAACAACGGGGCATGTAGTTTTCTTGTGACCATATCTCTTGCAATTGCCACATTTATTTCTCCTCTTTGGAAGACGTCCCTTAATAGATCGAATCCGGTTAACCCTTCTCCTTCCCCGATTGTTCGGCTTTTGGGGCGGAGGCACTGGATAAAGTATCTCTTCAGCAGGGACGACCCATGATTCTTCAGGAGGTACTGCATTGACAGGCTCTGCATTGTGTTGTGTAATATCCAGAAGTGTATTCATACACTCTACTTCCATATTCATCACCATGCAACCCCCTAATTGCTGCCATAGCATGTACACAAGGTAACTGATCAAGATCAAACTCCCTACATGTACATGCCCTCTCATATAGATCAACTTCTGCCTCATACCCTAGACTAATAATTTCGAAACCATAAGTTCCCTTCCTGTTGACAACTAGCTTGTCTCCCACTTCTTTATTCTTCCTTATTTTTATTTCAACGTCTGGGACGCATAAATTTGGGTGGTTGATTAACTTCATAGCCCTACTGTTGAATTTTTTCGCAAAGTTCCTACCTATATCCTTCAAGAGGGCAGCAATGGGGTATTCTCTTTGCTCCTTCAACATGGAATTAATGGACTCAGCTATGTTTGATGTCATAACTTGAAACCTATTAAAAAGAATAAATATTATAATAATCAAAAGATGTTCCTAACATAAAGCACAAGTGCAGATATAGGAATAAGAAGTGCAGAACATTCATGATGTTTCTAACATGAAGCACAAGTTCAGACAGACAATAAGGAGTTCAGAACGTCGTTAGAAAATAAAATATCCTAATAATGTTCTGCACATAAATGATATGTTCGGAACGCTTCGTGTGACGTTTGGAATAGATTGAAAGCATGACAGTAATATCAGACCTTGTTATTATAGTTTACCTGTTTCCTGGGAAATATAATCTGCTCCATATATGATAGCCAACAACATTTTCAAGATAATCTGCTACCCTCCAATCAATAGTCCTGATCTCATTCATAGCATTAGTGAACTCCTCTACCCTGTATGCCTTTGCTGCAGTGTAGTATTTATGAAGACCGATTCCAAACTGAAACTTTGTTCGGATGCTTTCACCAAGGTGCCACATGCAAACTCCATAGTGTGCAGAAGGAAATACTTGGGCGACCATCTTCGAGATGCTCAGATGTCTATCCGAAACAATGCACAACTCCTGCGTAATTGTTCGAAAAAATATTCATATGAGGCGTCACACTCTTTTTCTACAACACAAAAAGCAACAGGGAATACGTGACTCATTGCATCCTGAGCAACAGCAGACAACAACACCTCTCCATACTCTCCAGACAAATGTGTACCGTCAACAGCTAGGACTTTTCTCACGTATGTAAATTGCCTGATCCACTCTCCATAAGAGAGAAAAAAATATAAGAACTTCCCTGTGCTAGAAAGCCTCAAATCTGTCTTGGTTCCTGGATTCTTACTCCTAACCATATAAGCATAAGTATCAAGAATTTCAATACCTTTCTCATGTGTTCCCCGTGTCAAAGCTTTTGCAAATTCACAGCCCCTAAGACACTTCCAGTAGCTAACCTTACAATCGAAATTGTTGTTAAGGGACTCCCTGACAGCTTTTGTAGTTGGACCTTTTCCCATTAAATATTTATCTTTCATGAACTCACCAATTATCTGGGCAGAGACGTGTGAATTATGACTGGAATGACGTTGGACACCGCATGTGTGCAAGTTATTGTAAACACTAATGTAGAACCTATCATTACTTTTAAACCTCATTGCCCTTAACCACCATTTGCATTTCACATCTAAATATCTAGCATTAAAATTCTTTGCAGTATTCTTCAATGCTTTGTAATTAAAATGATGTTTAACTACTGCAATATTCAATTTGGTGACCAGTTCTTTCTTATTGGCGAAAGTCATACCTTTTTCAAAACCTGTGCCATCGACGAAGTGAAATATCGGCTCGCTGTTTTGTGTTGGAAACGCAGGGGCATAAATGGCAGGATCTTCCTCTACATATTTTTCTTCTACTTTTTCTTCTTTTTCTTCATCTACATCTACGCCTCCTCTGTCTTCTTCTACCCCTCCTCCTTTGACTTCTTCTACTTCTTCATGTAAGTCATCCAATCCCTGACTAAAATCATGCCCTCCACTATTTGGCATTTCTTAGTCATTAGAACCAACACATTCCTCCGTCGTAGAAACCACAATTACCCTTAGAGTGGGCCTAGCACCATTACGATCAACATTAGCCATATAAAGGTGTACATCATCATCATTTCTTGTTGTAACGGAAGGAGTCTTTTGATTTGCGGCAACACTCAGCATGTAAGTAATGCAAATGTCCCTCGGATTGTCTCTTATCCCCCAACATCCGATGATTTTGTTAAGTAGAACATCATACGTAACATCTCTAGGCACAAGAATGGGTCTTGACTCTTTAACCTTCGGAACCCAAGCATAACATTTAGAACGCTCCACCCATTCACCTTGATAATTTACTCCTAATATAACCTCACCCATCGATGGTCACCTGCAATAAATTCGAATGACCAACTATTAGTATTACTAATATTTATACAATATGTTCCAAACTTCAATGTTGCTCGTTTGGAACATCACATTACAGTTTTTCATTGCTTAATGCAAGATGTTCCAAACCTCAATGTTGCTCGTTTGGAACATCGTATTAGGACGTTCTGAACATCACCTTACACTTTTTCATTGCTTAATGCAAGATGTTCCAAACTGCTAACAGAACGCTCAAACATCCTAGCAGGATGTTCCGAACATTATCTGTGAAAATCATAATAAATACATACGCCATGTAAAACGCTAGTGATATGTTTGGAATTACAATTACGACCATAGGAACGTCGAAATGATGTTTGGAATTTCAGGCAGATTGTTTGGAGGAACTGAATCCGTAACAACCTCGAATCAACAAAAACATCTAAAAACATGTTCTAAAGTTAGTACACTTACCAGAGATGACTGGATTGATACGATTAAAATTAGAGGAACAAGATTTCCCCTTTAACGGATAAGAAACGACCAGATTTAACGAAATGCCATATAACCCAAATGTGGGTGGGCTCAGCTTGTATTGCCTAAAACTGGAAAGGATATTTAGTAAATAAGCTCAGCAGCTATGGTGGAATGGGTATTATTTAAATTTAGGAAAAGAAGCTCAGCAGCTATGGTGGAATTTTGAGCAGGAATGGAATGGGAAAAAAATGGAGGGAAAACGGGGGAGAGGAGAGAGAGAAACAGCGTTTTCATCTAGGTATAATGACCAAATTTGGCAAAAAACTAGATTTTATACATGAACTATTGTGTAACTTACAAAATATTGGGGTGTGAATGTTAGATAGTTAATACCACTAATTAAATGAGGACCCTAGATTTCATATTTAAAACTTGAGCCTTTTTCCATTTAAAAAAAACTTGGCAAGTCCTGTCATGCCAAAGACCCAACTTACTTTCCTATTATTTGCCTTTCGCAGAAAGATCTAATTGGTTGTACATATTTTCTTATTTTCATTTATTTGCAGGCGCACTGAAATAATAACAAATATTTTATTCATCTATTATGTGATATGTATCATTATTTTAAGCTTTACTGAAAAAATGTTAAACTTTTAGTTATACTCTGTCAGTCAATTCACGTTAATAAGGAACGTTTTGCTTTACTTTTGGTTAGAAGCATTTACATGTAAAATATGTTGTTTCCTTTATCTCATACTATTTCAAGGAAATACATTATGTGTATTAAATAAAAAATCAAATAAATGATCTTTTGTTCTAATTTGGTTGTCGAACTTCAGTCATTTTGATCGACAATGAGAAAATATTAAAATATTAAATCTCATTATTGTATTGCAACCAATTATTAAATCGAAGTTCTACGTTTATGCTTTGCGATGAAAAAACTGGTCAGATAGGCTCACCATTCATCATCCCGAGCTTGCATAGTTTTTTCCTCTATAAAATTTAATTTCTTGTAACTCATTATTTATATCGTTTTGAAGTTATGTGTGTGTATATGTGTATAGAAGTTATATATAAAGAATATCAATCTAATTATATGCCATATTTTAATTATAAATCAAATTTTAAATATAAAAATTGTGGCTAAATTATGTTAGTGCTAGGTGACTTGTTAATATGGTATATTGAGGGCTATTTATGTGGAAATCCCTTAAATCTATAAAAGTTGTACTATGTAAATAGATTTCTCTCATAGAATACTAAGGAATAATGTGCTTTTAAGCAAAAACATAAGATCCATTGATAGATCTTTCGTGCTTTGGATATCTTATAAGATTTTCTTCAATGCTTGAAAAAAGTACTAACCCAACATGGATACATTCGACATTCGTCGTCTTCTATTTTCTATTCTTGAACAAGATATATTTAATTGTAATCAGAATTGCTAGCTAATAATCTGGAATAAATATGTTTTGGTAAAAAGCAGAGCTCATTAAATGCTCTAGAGATTAAAATAATCATGTTAACACTAATATTTCAATTTTCTTCAAATGTCAATTATTTTTGTTCTCCAACTAATCAATTAAAATAAGTATCATTATACGACGTTGGACCCGTGTTGAACACCGACAAAGCATATATAGTGAATCTAAAAGAAGCCCATGGCTTGACTTTGCTAAGCGGCGGCAACAATTTAAATTGAAAAAATCTTGGATTTGGAAACTATATGCTAATCTATTGAATCTACTAAAGAATTGGGGTTAGTGTTAATTTTAGGACTTTAAATTATGATCTGAAATTAGTTTAAGCTAAGAATCATTTGATTAAACTGAGAAATTTGACTTTGCTGGGATTTTGTAAAGCATGAATATCCTAAAATGAATTTCATTATCTCGTGGGTGTTAACTCAAATTGATCATTGGATTTGTTATTGGTATTGTTTGGGAGTGCTGTTCAAAAAATCAGTTTACTTGGAAATGAATTAACCGTTTTGCATTGAAACTTCTTGAGTTGAAACGAGAAACAAAACAAGAGATGAGGAAAAGCAGTTGTAATTCACGATTCTTAGAGAAAGACATATTTTGTGACCTTGTTTTAAAGACTGGTCACTTTTGACAGATAGAGCCAATTGTCATTCTGAGTTCAGAAAATAGCCAATTTTGCCACAACAACCATTTAACAGATTTTACAGAAACAAGCTACTATTGCAATAGAGTTTTGAAATTATCATTTTATCTGGTAGACACTTTCCAATCCTAATTAAGGTGAAGTCAGATCAGCCACCAAACTTTACTGAACAGTGTATGGGCCTAAATCAATTTAGGTGTACAAATCGAATTTGGATTCGGATACAAGCAATTCTTCGTATCAAAGTTGAAATAATGCGTGAAAAAGATATAAATGCAAGAAAACAACTGGTATTTCAATATATGGGTGTTGAGTACAAATTTGGGCAGAGTTTCAGTATGTATTTCTGGATGCCCGTTATACAAAATGAACTACTATTTATAGGCCTAAGCTTTGCCCATGATCTCCACTATCTGCTGCCATGTTATCCCACGGTCTTGGTGTGAAGTGGCTGAGTTAGTGGGGTGAAGTAGTGGGCTGCAAAGCCGTTTGAACCGAGGAGATCCACCGAGGTGCGAGTGATTGACCTCGGTGGCCTGGTCCTGTTGCCTTACCGAGGTGGCTTGTCACCGAAGCTTGGCTTACGGCCTGCCTTCGGTAGCAACCTCGGTCCCATGGCCTCGGCGGTTGGTTCAATCGCTTCGGCGCTTGTCTACCTTGGACGTGTTCGGTCGTTAAGATTTGCGCGACCGAGGCGAATCATCGCGGGTCGATTTTTGCCCAATACAGATAGTCCCCCCACTCCTTGGTTGCCTACCGAGGTGACCAAGGAGTGGAATGAAGTTTTAGCGGGAAAGCGGCGTGGCTTGATTCTATCCAAGCGTTTCAAAATTTGCCAACGGTTCGCGTCCCATCAGGTCACTTCCCCTGGACACATGGCGTTCACCCGTTGGTCGCCCAAACGGTCACGCCGTAGTTTTTGTTTCCTCCAACGTTTCAATGATGATTCTTGCCACTTGGTCTTCTTCCAAACCTATAAGTAACTCCTTATCAGAGCTCTTCCTTCATTTCCATCTTCTGTGAACAAGAAATTTTAGAGTGAAGAAAGATCAAGCTTTCATTTTCCCTTCTGATCAAACTCCATTTCCAAGAAATTCCCAACCTTGACCTGCCCTCATGTCTACTACTATATCGAGGCAAGATTCGAGCGACTCAGGCGAGAGTGTGCGAGTTCCGCCCATAGCTGTGGCTGTTGATGGTGGCGACGCCGCCGCTGCTACGCCGGCGATCAACACAACTGTGGTTGAA